>CM057456.1:934907500-936107500 GCA_016271365.2 Neoceratodus forsteri | reverse complement strand
TATCTGAAGGTCTGCAACTGAAACTCACATACCCACATTTATGCTGTTTATAATGTGTACTGCATTTTTCTTTCGCATTGACATTGCATTGTATTTTGACTATCTAATTACTTCATTTTTTTGAAAACAGACTACGTGGAAGAAATAATGCGAGAGATTGTGACACTCAGACTACAATACCCATCACATCAAAAGGCAAAAATTCTACACACAGAAACGGTTGTACCTGCGTCAGTCTGGTCCCACTGCAATCATCCAGACAAGGCCGAGGTCATCAACAAACATAGGTCCCAATTTGCTCAGGGTAATGCAGAAAAGAATATGGTACCAGAGTAACATTAGCTTTTCAGGTGTCTTAATACCCACACCTATCACTGACTGTTGAAGTACCGGGGGCAACAGTAACATGAAATATTTCCTTGGGGGGTGTAGGGAAGAGGTATTTATAACAACACTTGTGATAATAGGTGACGTTATACCACGGCATGTGGTTGGCTGTTACAGTAAAATATACACAAGAAATTATCTCTTTTGCATCAACTGTATTTGGAAGGCATAATCATGGCAAAACAGTTATAACAGATGCCACAGACAACAGTGTTTCCTTCTGTCGTGCACCAGTTATTTTTTCAAAACAACCCCTACATACTGTTAAAAGGAAAATGATATACTGCATGACATTACATGGGTTGTTATCATAAAATGACAACATTATTTGCATGTACTGTACTTTGATGTCATTGTTTAACAAATGTTACTTATGATCATTCAGTAATTCAATAGCTGTTCACACGATACATGACTCGTGTGTCTCACTGTTTCCCGAAGCAATAATTTTTTTTGTCTAGTCATCCACCGCATCAAGCAGTGCTCTGACCCACCCACCCACTCTATGGATCTTCACTTACCAGGGTGACCTCCCATACTGTTGCCCATGCCACTGTACCCAAGGTACTTGCCCCCCCCACACACGCACACACATATACACTCACCAGCCCAGTGCACCAAGGCAGCCACCGCACTCTGGTGAAACTCTCTGCTCCTCATTACAGCACTCAATGGGAGTTGTCTGAAATGGGTAAAGAGAGTGAGAGCAATCTGCACTCTGACAGGCTTTGCACACAGGTAAGCTGTGTGTGTGTGTTATGTGACAGCAATCTCTGGTCTTCTCTCTCTCTCTCTCTCTCTCTCTCTGTGGAGCATTATCACTGTGCCATCCACATGCTGCACTCTGTCTCTTACAGTGTATACCACTCTGCCTACACCCACAATGGAAATGTGATTGACTCTGTGTTTGTAGGTGTGCGGTCAACAGAATGAGAGACAGAGTGACACACACAGTGTAGCTGTCACACATGTCCCCAGCCCCCCCCCCAAACAGAGTGTGGGACAGCAGGAGCCACAGTGCCGACAAGAGAATGAGATGTGATGACTGCAGCAAGGTATTGGGGAGACAGAGAGATAAGTGCTGTGTGAGAGAAAATAAAAGAGAAAGAGACACTGGGAGGAAAGCCAGAGTATGCTGCAGTGACATGTATCACTTGTTGGATCTATGTCAGTGACAGTACATTGCTACCATTTGTGTTTAACTAAAATATGTGTAGTATGCCTCATATCTTGAGGTAAACTTTCTCCAGTTGACAGATATAGTACGATTTCATGATTTTAAACATTAAATCGAACAGCCCATGTTATAAGTGCAATAATCCATTGAAAGGGTGTGCGGTTAGTGTGGATTAATCAACATCCCCCTGTGATGTGAGGCCAATTGGCATGCAGACTCATGCCTCACAACTCACCATGGTAGTTGATTGGTCACAAATAACCGCACACCCTGTCATGTGTTATTGCTTACAACTACATTTGCTGCATTTGTATACAGTTCAAACTGGTACACGATCATCCTAAATGTGCCATGACACACACACACAAAGTATCAATGTATGAAGTTATAAATTACATTTCAGTGCAGTGACCATCAGAGCTTGAAATATCATGAAAAGTGCATTCAAACAAGGTATTGGTGTCTTCTGTCGCTGGAAGCACTACACAGATATAGATGATCGAGTACGTGGCATAACTCAGTATAAAACTTGATGCAGTTGACCACATCTTATTTGTCAAATACATCATTTGAGAGAGCTTTTCATGATATTTGAAACTGTTATTGCCTCTGGCATGGAATGTAATTTAAAACGTCATACATTAATACCGTGTTAGTGTAGTGGCACATTTAGGATGATCGTGTTAAAATAGATAACATTTCACATGTCTCCTCTAGACATTTATACTTGTGCACGCCACTTACATCTGAAGAGTATTAACCATCATCTGTTATTCAATGACAGTTACAGTATTTTTATACCATATATTTTGGGTTTAAAAATCAACTGTGTAACTGGTGTTGTAATCAAAAAGTTAGAACATAACATGCAAGTGAAATAAAGAAACATAAAAAAAAGTGTGCATAACAAACAGAAAGAAGCTCACAAGTATTACTAATGCTTTTTATTTCAAATGAAAAATTCATACTTTGAGAAAGTAAACAGTTAACATATATCAATTGTTATGTTACTGACATTTATAAGTGTTCTAATTTTAATTACTTTGCTTTTGGTCTATATTTGAAACATGACATATTTAACTGTAACTAAAATTAATTACTATATTGTGTCAGTTAATACTGTTTGAATAAACAATTAACCTGTTCTTTAAAAAGTGAATATTTATGAATCAAACCACTACAGAAATTACTTATCTGGAACATAGCTTTTATTAATAAAAATTGATGACTGAAGACAATCTTTAGACATAGCTATTCGTCATCATTGGGTGGTAGGAAACTGGTATATTCTGGTGAAGGGAATGCTTCCTGTATTGTGTACACCACACAGGCCATCAACACCTTCCCATTCCAATGCCCAGGCTTCTGCCATATCCACCAGACACATCTTTTATAAGCCACATAAAGGTAACTCCTGCCATAAAGACATACAAAATCGTATCCGTTAACTGGACTATGGAGTGCATCTGAAGCAGTAACTGACAATGTATAAATACACAATATAATTGAACAATAGAATTAAATTGGTCTCAAATATGTACTTGCAGTGGGAGGGGCTTCAGAGGAAGTGGAGGATGCAGTCAGAAGAAAATGGAAGGAGACGAGATAGACAGTTAGGTTGTGGGTTTCTGGGCATGGGCAAAGTGACAAAGACAGGAGCCAAGTTTAGCACAGGAAGGAGGGCCAATACTTGGGAATGCATGTGGAGGGAGGATTAGGGGACAATGAGGAAGGCACATGGATCCAAGGTGAAGAGGGACCAGCTGGGAAAAAGTGTGGGGGACAGCAGAAAATAGGATTATGGGAGGTTTGAAGAAAGAGTCCCTAGAAGTCAGGAGGGACCTCAAGTAAACAGGAGTGCTGCTGGGAACAGAGTGGTGATTGGGATGGGGGGTGGGTGTTAGTAGGAGAGGAACGTGCAGACAAGGGAAATAGTTGGAATGGGAGGGTAAAGACAGCCATTATCAGTCACATCGATTGTGCGGTCAGAGAAAATGGAGAGGTAGGGGGTGTGAGGTGGGGTGTGGCACAGGAGGGAGTTAGTCTCAAGGGGAAGGATTAAGTTAAAGTTCTCCTGTTAGGGATCTCCATGATCAGGGGCATTAAGTGGGAATGGTGAAGTGGGGGGCAAGACTGTTCTGTGACGGGCAAGAGTATATCTGTTTTTTATGTGCACAAGGCCAAGCACCTGGCCTATGCACTTGTGAAGGAATATGGGTGATACCATAATATATTAGTGCACCTAAGCACTGATGTCACAAAGGGAAATAGTGTGGGTGAGATACAGGTATGATCCCGTGAGCTTGCCAGGGTATGTAATGCAGTGAGGTGCATGGTCTCTTTGTTGGAGGTCCTCCCTGTGTCTAGAGCTAACATGGGAAACAAGCAAAACAACAAGGAGGTAAATGACTGGCTCGATACATGGTGTGTGACTGGGGGTATGGGTTGTTGGGGGACTGAGGTGCAACTTGGGAGGACAAGGAGCTGTATGCTAGGGATAGGATCCATATAAACTCATGGGGGAAGGATGTTTTGACTGAGTTCATTGGAGCTTATAGAGGACACAAGCACTCATGGGGGGGTGAACAAGAGGGGGTACAATAGGATAGCCAAAAAGGAAACCAGGGTGGTGAGTTAAGCTAAGGCAGGGTGCTAAAGGATATGGCGAATGTCATAGCTGAACCTCTGGTAGACCTTATTAAGTCTTCTCTTCAGATGGTTGGGTGCCTCAAGATTAGATGATGGCTCATGTTGTGCCAATCAACAAAAGTGTCTCACTGGAGGAGATGGGTAACTACAGGCCTGTCAGTCTGAAGTCAGTGGAGGAAAAGATGACCTTGAAAGAAGGTGTTACTGTAATCAGGGGACCATCTGGATGATCACCAACATGGCATATAACAGCAGAAAAGGAGCACAATGGACCATCGAGTCTGCACCTACCCCCAACCCCTAACTCAATTTGCAATGGTCCTCGCCTTCACCCCACTTCACAACTCATTTTGTCTGTCACATGACCTCTTGAATTCGTCCATCAATTCGGCCAATACAACCTCATTTGGCTGTCACTTCTAGGATTCCACCCCCATCCGTTGTCATGCCATCCTTCTTACCCAAACAAGATTTAAAAAAATATTTCAGCAACACTTTTGATGTACCTAGCTCTTTTATCCTCATTGTCAGTTTTGCCCTCCTTATCTTCATCCATGTTATCTTCTGCTTATACCTAAAACAAGCATTGTAACTGAGGTAGAGAAACGTATTTCTTTTTGGGTCCGAAATAAATAATACACTGAACAGATCTATCATTGTAGCACAAAAAAATTCTTCTGAAGCAAAAATAATACGAGAGAGGCTGGAATAGGCAGAGGGGGAGATAAGGATCATAGGTAGGGAGAATGGGAGGAGGGAGGAGGGAGGGAGGGCAGGTACAGTAGCTCAAGCTCTGGACCCTGCAATATGAGCAGGCTTGATAGACCAAAATGGCCTTCTTCTGCTGTCTTCTTCGGATGTCCTTATGTATGCATGTTTGTTGGCCCATATGCTCAGCACAACATTACAATCTAGTTTTGTCATTATTTGGAAATACCAGCATTTCAAGAGGAGATAAGGCACTCCAAAGGTAACGTGTGGACTAAGTCCATACCATGGCTATAAACTATTTCCTGCAGGGGATCTTTCCTTGAGGGGCTCTTTCAGCTGAGAGAGGTGGGGGCCACCAAGGGATACTCAATGAAGCTGGACAGCGGGAGGCTGAGGGGGGAAACAAAGAGGAGCTACTTCACTGAGAGAGTGGTGGAGCCCTGGAATGAACTGCCTGGGGAGCTGGTGGCTGCTACTACTATGGAGGGGTTCCAGAAAGGCTGGGATAGATATAGAGGGAAGGTCCATCCCAGAGCCCTGCTGGGAGACAGAGGACCTTATAGGGAGGCGGGCGACAAAACGGTGCCCTAGGAAGGCACTGACCATTGAGAAGACTCGATAGACCATAGGGCATAATCTGCTGGCTTCATAGTATGTTAGTATGAAACCACCAACCCTATAGTGAACTACTGCTGACATTACAAACCTGCTCCATCTGTGGTTAATGCATAAATAACATAGTGGGTAATGGATGCTCTTTAGGTAATAACCACGCCAAAATCACTCCGAGAGTTTGTCATGACATTGTAAAACCTGAGAGCAAAAGTCGAGATGTTTACTATTGTCATGGCAACCTCAGGAAGTGATTTCAGCGTGGTTGTTACCCAAAGACCATCCACTGGCTTCTTTATAGTGTACAGGCACCAATCTGTATTGAATTCTCAATTCAGAATGTTACACAAAATGAACATTCCATTTTGTTATACCACTTTTAAGACATATTGAATTGGTTATAACAACATTCTGATGTCATATCGATGGTATAACAACACTGTGTAATGTGAGAATTTAGTTAATAAGAAGCCTCTCACATACATTCTAACAATCAACATTGAAAAAAATTATCTTATCACACACATCAATACTGTATTATGAAATGAGTAGAAAGAATACTGGCTCCTGATTGGCCAAGAGCAGCTTTCAGCTGGGCTGTTATCGCAGTTGAAAGTAATATGTCTAAAAAAGGCATAAAATTCACTAAAAATAACCCATTTCATAATTGCAATAAGGCTCTCCAGGGGGTGCATTATGGTGGGCTAATGGTCATTCTCAGGTAGTGGAAACACTCTGCTATGCCTTGTGCTTCAACCCTCCCGAGGTAGGCCGTTATTACAACATAACGTACCCCCTGTCATGCCTTATTTAAGCAATAAGGCATGACAGGGGGTGTGTTATGGTGGGATAACATAGCCCCACCTCAGGGAGTGGATTGAGGCTCGAGGCACAGCCGAGACTTCCACCACCCGAGAAGGGCCGTTAGCTCACCATAACAGCCCCCCCTCGGGATGCCTTATTGTTATTATGAAATGGGTAATTTTTAGTAAATGTTATGCATTTTTAAACATAATACTTTCAGCTGGGCTGTTGTGCTGGGATAATGGCCCAGCTGAAAGCAGCTCTCGGCCAATCAGAATCCAGCATTCTAGCTACCCATTTCATAATGCTTAATTACACAGTATGTGACCATTTACAGATATCTACTCATGCCGGGGTATGTCATCATTGAAGGGACCTTCGTAGAACAGATACTCATTAAATGAGACACGCACAACAGTTGGATTTAAACAGTTGTCCCGGAAGATGTCCACCTCTGTAATGCAGGAGAGTGACTGTTGGAATTTAATTAAAAACCGCGTTTACTTCTTTACAGCACAAGCACTCCAGTGATGTAGGCATCATTTGGCAATGATTACATGTGCACCTGTAAAGAAACAAGAAACATTATCACCAACATTAGTAGTTGTTGACAAATGTGTTAGAGAATAATTTTGAAATTATGCGGCAGCTCTTGATTACTGGCATAGAACAGTAAATGACTTCACATGCAAGTTATGACTAAAAAACAATCTCTGCTGGGTAGTCAGATAAGCTATATAACTGTCATCAAGCAGCAAGATAATGTAAGCCATAATGATTTAAAAACAAACACAAACATTTTGGTGATTAAAGGAAAGGCACAGGCACAATGGATGGGAGTTGTGGCATTAAAGTAATAGGGGAAACACTATGGTAGGTGTTGAAAATAATGTTAATAAAGGCTAAATTGTACTAAACTGAAATACAAACAAGAAAAACATTTATTAACGTGCAAGCAATCATGAGATACACATCTCAGGTCGTGTCCATTTGCAGATGACTATACAAGGGCCATGCAGTCGATGTCCTGTATTTGGATTTCAGCAAGGCCTTTGACTGTAAGGCACATGGCAGGCTGTGGGGAAAGCTGGAAGCTGTAGGGGCAGGAGCGAAGATGGTGACAAGGACAATTAATTAGTTAAGGTGTAGGCAGCTGAGGTGGTAGTGGGAGGGGAACTCTCATCACCGATGGCAGCGACGAGCAGGGTGCCACAGGGATCGATACTGCTGCCGGTGTTCATGTTATTCACAGCTGAAATCTCACATGGGATCCGAAGTAAGATCAGTGTGTTTGCAGATGACACCGAAATGAGGGCGGTGGTTGATGACATTGAGGGATGGAAGGGGCTACAGAATGATCTAGGTAAACTACAAGAATGGTCAGAAACATGGCAGCTGGGATTCAATGCCAAGAAGTGCAAGGTAATGCACTTTGGAGCAAAGAACCAGGGGAAGGACTATCAGCTATGAGGGATACAGTTGGGTTGCACTGTGGATGATAAAGACCTAAAGACCTAGGGGTACTTATGACGGGGAGTATGAATAATTCTGTTTAAAGGAAAACGGTCCAAAACAGTGGGGGCAATCACCAGGGCTGCAAAAACGCCTAATTAAAACAACCTATATGGTTTAAAATCAATGCAGTTAACATTTCTCGAGTTATTTAGCATTTTAATGTTACTCCTGGATGCACCATGTCAAAAGTGCCGCCGCACCGGAAGACGGAGTGTGCCCCTGGCATCCTGTCCTGTGCCAGAAGGCTTGTAAAAATGACGAGCGAGGCATATCTACACGGGAGAAAAAGAAACATTGTGGCATGTAGAGGTATGTTATCTGAACCTCTACAACCAATTCCCAGTGAAAACAGAGCAGTGTAATGTACTTAAAATCATTATGAAAGTTGCAGCTCCGTGTTCAGTCATGCGCAGAAGCACCTAGCGCTACTACGCATGCCCGAACTCGGAATACTAGGTGCTACTGCGCATGACCGAACTTGGAGCTGCAACTTTCACAATGATTTTAAGTACATTACACTGCTCTGTTTTCACCAGGAATTGGTTGTAGAGGTTCAGTTAACATACCTCTGCATGCCACAATGTTTCTTTTCCTCCCATGTAGATATGCCTCGCTCGTCATTTTTACGTGCCTTCCGGCACAAGACAGGATGCCAGGGGCACACTCCATCTTCCTGTGCGGTAGCACTTTTGACATGGCGCATCCAGGAGCAATATTAAAATGCTAAATAACTCGAGAAAGGTTAGTTGCATTTATTTTAAACTATATAGGTTGTTTTAATTGGGCGTTTTTGCAGCCCAGGTGATTGCCCCCACTGTTTTGGACTGTTTTCCTTTAATGTAGGAAGGCAGCAATGAAGGCCAACAAGATACTGTGGTGCACAGCAAGGGGAATCTTCTCCAGAAGTAGGGAGGTAGTCCTCTCCCTATGCAGGTCACTGGTCAGGCTACACCTGGAGTACTGTGTGCAGTTCTGGCGCCTGTACCTGAGGAAGGATGTCAGATTGATGTAGGGGGTAAAGCATAGAGTGACAAAGATGATAAAGGGATTGGAGGCCAAGCCCTATGAGTAAAGGCTGAGCGAGCAGGATATGTATTCCACAGAGGACAGAATGGATAGGGGGGACATGATTGACACCTTTAAGTAATTGAAAAGGAATAACCAAGACTCAAAAAGAGGGAATCTTACAATTAAGAAGAGGAAGGGACATGAGAGGGAACAGTCTCAGACTGGTGGGGGGAAGATTCAGGAGGGAGGTAAGGAGACATTTCTTCACTGAAAGGGTGGTGGGCAAGTGGAACACTATACCACAGGAGGTGGCAGCCTGTAATACGGTGGGCAGTTTTACAAGGGGATGGGACAGGGTTAGGGGGAGCATAAATCTAAGGAAGGGAGGAGTGGGAGTGGCAGCTACAAGATGAGGGGCTATCTGCACAATCAAGCAGACTTGTCAGACCAGGAGGCTATTTAGGAATATTTCTGCTAGCATTTTCATACGTTCGTATGACACAAAAACATGTCAGGGTGAATGGTAATGATGTAATAAGGGCCATGCAGATAGAACTACAAAATCTACCTGGGTAGTCAAAAGACTCGTAGTTAATTTTATGTGCTTCAAAATTAAAGATAATGCACCAAGGGGAAAAATAACCACAACACATAGCAATTGATGGTAAGAGAAAGACTTAGCACTAAAGCTGAGAAACAGGATCTGGGACTTATCATTGTCAACTTCAAGTCAAGTCAGTGCAACAAGTCATATCACTAGGCTAACAGGATGCTGGGATATATCAGTACAGGTATTGATTGCAGAACATATGAGGTAATACCACCACCACCGAAATTGATCTGTCCCTGCTTATGTGTGAGCCTTGGGCACATCTAGCCACATTGTATACAACTATTCCAATGTTGCATTTTTGACATTACCACCTGACATACTACTGTTCAAAAAAGAAACGCAACCTCTCTCTGACTGAACTCTGCCTATGCACCCTGAAACTTGTGCTCCTCCTCCGCTGCTATCAGGGACTGTTCACCCTAACCCTGGACCAAACACCTACAACCAAAACAAACCAGCAGGCACTCTCTTAATCATGTGCCTGAACATCTGCAGTTTACTTCCAAAGCTTGATGCACTGCAAGCCTTTACCACCCAACACAACCGGATATTCTGTCAGTAGTTGAAACTTGGCTCACCCCAAAGATTCCTGACCAGGCAATCACCCTTCCTGGCTACAATGTCTTCCGGGTTGATCGTAAGTCCAAAAGAGGTGGAGGGTGTGCCTTATATGTGAAAGATACTTTCCGAGGACACCCCATTGATTCCAATCTTCCAGCAACACCTGCTCAGATTCTTCCCATCAGACTCCTATTAGGCGCCCACAATAAGGCCCTCACAGTTGTCACTGTTTACATACCTCCTGAAGAAAAGGGACCTGGTCTAACCGCTGTCCTTGACTTTGTCAAATCCCACCCATCAGACTCCGAAATCATCCTTCTTGGTGACTTTAACATTAATTGGCTCTCAGCTGAATGTGGGTCATTTAAGGACTCCGTTACATCAGCTAACCTGACTCAAATGGTTGACTATGCAACCAGAAAGAACTACAGAACTGGGACCTGCACCCTACTCGACTGGATCCTAACCAACCACCCCTCTCGGATCACGAAAACCTCAGTCCTCCCTGACTCACTCAGTGACCACTCTCCCATCAGCTGTACCTGGTCAAACAAATTCTATAAGCCCCCTTCAAAAATCATCACCAGCAGAGTCCTACCCCGTGGTCAGCTACCCCACCTCAAATCACACCTCAGTCTGCAGGACTGGTCCCCCATCTTCAAGGCAACAGATACTAATACTGCACTGGAGCAATTTATTCACATTTTCAATGAAGTCTGTAATAAATTTGCCCCCCTCAAAAAGCGTAAAGTTAAATCGCTCGGTAACCCTTGGCTGTCAGGAGACCTCCTAAAAAAACTTAAATCCAGGGACCACCTCTGGGAACTGGCTAGAAACTCCACTAAGCAACTCGACATCCAGAATTATAAATGGGCACGGAACGACTGCACCAAATCCATTCGGCAACAGAAATCTGACTACTGTAAAAATGCCCTCACTAACTCCTGGGGAAATGGGAAAGATTTCTGGAAAAACATTAAAGATGTCACTGGGAAGCAGTCAAAATCTTCGCTGAAGATACTCAACATAAATGGGCACACTACACTCGACTCTAAAACTATTGCAAACACTTTTAACATCGCTTTCACTGACCTTAGCAGTGTTCTTCCCTCCGACTTCTTGCAAGACGTGTCAACTCCCATCCCCACCAACTCCTCCACCCATGCCTGTCACCCACCTTTCTACTTTAAAGCACTAAAGAAACATCAAGTCCGAAACTACATTGCCAAAGCCATCAGCAAATCTAGAACAAGCAATGACACACTTGACCTCAAGCTACTGGCCCTAACGCTTGACGAGGTACTTGGGCCCCTCACCAAGATCTTTAATCTCTCTCTTTCCTCGAGCCAATTCCCAGACAAATGGAAAATGGCCACTGTTACCCCAATTCACAAAAGTGGTGATAAGGCTGACCATGCGAACTTCCGCCCTATCTCCATTCTGCCTCCCCTATCGAAGGCACTGGAACGTATAGTAGCAGACCAACTTACCGAGTATCTGGACAATTATAATATTCTCTGTAAACAGCAACATGGCTTTAGAAAAGGTCATAGTACATCCTCTGCCTTACTCGAATTCACCAGCTCCATTCACAGCTCCCTTGACAATGGACAACTAACTGGTGCTATTTTCATCGACCTGACCAAAGCCTTCGATACTGTCCACCACTCCCTCCTGCTGAGCCAACTAAAAAATGCTGGTCTCTCCAATGATTCAATCTCTTGGTTCAAAAGCTATCTTGAAAACCGCACCCAGCGTGTAAAAATTGGAGATGTGCACTCTGATTCCAGACCTGTCCTCTCTGGAGTCCCCCATGGTTCAATACTGGGCCCCCTACTCTTCAGCCTGTTCCTTAACACCCTACCGGACTCCTGCACTGAACATATCACCCTGTATGCCGATGATGCAGTAATTCTTGCCACACACCAGGACCCAAACAAATTACAAGAAAATCTCCAACTCTGCTTCTCCTCGGTTGAGAATTGGCTCACAAAGCACAAACTCATCCTTAAAAAAAAACAAAGGCCATGATCTTCAGCAGCTCCCATAATAAACATAAGCACTTCCAACTCTCCGTTATCACCAGACAAGGTGCCGCACTGGAACAGGTCAAAAACTTTAAATACCTCAGGATCACCCTTGACCCTCACCTCTCCTACACTGCCCACATTGACCATGTAGCCAAAGCAGCTAACTCCAGGCTAGGCCTGCTATTCCGTCATAGGAAACACCTGACACCTGAAGCCCTCACTGTCGCTGTCCAGAGCTCCATCATATCCATCATTGATTATGGCATTATCATTTACGGCTCTGCTACAACCACCGCACTCAAACGTGTATCCACCGCCCTCAACAAGGCCTGTCGACTTGTCACTGACTCCCAATGCCTAACTCACACCTGTGACCTCTATTCTCAAACTGGATGGTTGAATCTTGCCAATCGAATAAAACACCAAACTTGTATTACTACGAAGAAAATCTTGCTGGGCCTTGCCCCGAGTCTGTGCCCTCATACAACCGAGAATCCACACCCGACATACCAGGGGATCAAAACCTCAGTTTCTGCAAGTCCCGCATTGCCGCACAACACAAGGTCAAAGATCCTTTGCTTACCGGGCCACTAGTTGGTACAACGGTCTTCCCAGCAACATCTCACCTTCACTATCGCTCAGCCCTTTAAGACTGGTCTCCGCCTAACACTGACTGCCTCCAACCTCTGTGACTGTTATGGCTAAACATATCTTTTGGTTCCATAGCTGAAGATGCCCCTTTGGACCCACATCTACTCCTGCACTTTTCCAGCACCCCCCTTCCTATTTTCACCTCCCCTGCTGGCCCATGACAAATGCCACCCGGCTGCAGTACCTCTATTCTTATCCGCCTTCCACCTCTCCTCTCTCTGTTCCCCTCCAACCTACCTCCACTTCTCTCCCATCCACTTAGTCTCCCTGATTTCACCCTCCTCCTTTCCCTTTCCCTTCCCCAAAGTTTCACCTTATTGTTCTTTTTTCATCTACAAGACTATGAGTTTTGTTTTTTTTGTTGTTTTTTTTTATTTTATAAACTGTTATCTTTGCTTATGATTGTCTCAATTGTACCAATGATGTGGAACCTTTGTAAAAGAGCCTTGGCTCAAAGGTATTTGTAATCCTAGAACAAATAAATAAATAAATAAATAAAAATAAATACCTCCCCTATATATGTACACATGGAGAGGCCTACACTAGAGTACCACACTCAATTCTGAAGTCATCACACCAGAAAGGATAAGGATAAGGATAGCCTGGATTACAGTGCAGCACAAAATAACAAACAACATTCAGGAACTGCATGGCTGATATGATGAGGAGCACTTGAAGGAACTAAATATGTACTCACCAGAGATAAGAAGGGAGAGGAGAGAAAATGATAGATGCATACAGATAAATACTAGGATCTATTTAGCCAGAGAACCAATTAGAAGTCACAGGAAAACAAATGGAAATAACAGGAGATAGACTCAGGAGAGATATGAGTAACTACAGCTTTAAGGAAATTGAGGTGTATCCTGGGGACAGTCTGTCATCACAATAGTCAAAGGATGCAGAGGGGTTAGTACCCTGTATGAACAATGAGATCAGGGGATTATTTTGGGAACTTGGGAAAACTGGATGGACACCTCCGCACTGGGGGCATTCTGGGGACCTGCCAGCAGCATGCAATATGCGATAACCCATGTAGCGCTGGCCGCATGGGTACAGAGAGTGGTGCAGGGTACTCCAAGGTAGACCATGCCATAACCCTCTGCACATCCCCATGGTCAACACCCTCTGGTCACTGGGGGTTCTGGACAGTGCTCTCTGTGCTACCCCTACCCACTAGGGAGCCAGTGAGGGCAGTGCCAGTGGGTCGGGCATGTGCCTGTAACACTGGACAGGCGGTGGCACTGGGAGGTTGGGGGGATGTCAGACCATGGCACAGGCGTATGGCCAATTTTGATGGAGCATGGCTGCCATTGCAGGCAGGAGTCAGATCCCAACAGCAGGGACATGCAGTGCACAAGGAGGGTGCCATTCACCGTGGCTGGTCTGGGGAGCGACTGTCCGTATGGGCCATGCCACATGGGGGCAGCATGCACAACCCTAGGCCCATGCAGAGCAATACAAGGGATCCACTAGTGGATCTGGGATGGGGTATTGGATGCCCACATGTGTCCATGACTCTGCCCCCTGGCTGCCCTGCATAGACCTGCATGATGGGGGTATGTGGAGATGCGGAGAGGTGGCTGGCATTTGGTGTATGCCGGTGTGGGCGCACCTGTCCATGGGGTGCAGGAGCATAGGTGGGGTATGAGAATTTTCCACGTATCCCCACCCGCTTAGTGCATGGTGCCCATATTGAGCAGCGATCAGTAATAGCTGCATGTTAATATGAAGTTTTCACAGCATATGGGATATAGGTACGTACATCAACTGCAGTCACGATGTGGTATCGTGACTCATCAACATCAAGTAAAGCAAGCAGAGATAGTGTCACTCAAAAAATGTAGTAATTCACCTCTCTACATCAATCTGCATGTTCAGAGACACAGGCCAAACAGGCAAAGGTAGCAGCACACTGTTCTGTGTCTGTCTGCTGTCTTCAGTGCAAAACTTCATGTTTATGTGAAGATTTTAACTTGGGTTTTGGCCACATTGTCATGCAGATCATGTGTAATGAATGAGAACATGCATAATTGTATACGCAATGCCTCATTACTGTCTTCAGCAATCAGCACACATCACGATATATGCAGATCCTGCTGTTTGTATAAATGAGCATATGACAGATGAACACCTGCAACAAACATTTTTTGTAAATAATATGAAAGTGTAGTACACTCACCATTCATGGGAGTGAGTCCGATCATTTTCAGTTGCATCACTGGAATCACCACCACTACAACTGCTGTCAGACTCACCACCAGCTGCAGACGCACCTTCAGACATGACCACAGCTCTTAGCAACTCAGATTGATAGGACTGCAGAGTGCATTGAAAGTTTAGGTCAACATCATCAAGATCCTCAGACTCCTCTGTATAAAACATTTTGCAGCAACAACTTGAAGCACACTGCAAAAGATAATTATTGTACTGTGCATTCGTACTTCTCCCTATACTTCCTGGGTACTACTGTAGCTCCGTCTTGCCAGAATGACATCATAGCTAAGTGCACGAGGTGGGTATACAGGAGTAAACATGGAAATCACGCCGCTACTACAGGGACAGTAAAAAATGATTAAACATGAAAACAGGAGGAAAACAACAACCACAAGTAAGTTTCACTCATAAATATGGCCTTTGACAATGCCAGGTCCATTAAAAACAAGACCACTAATATGGCGGATCTTGTTAAATCAACTGACCTGGCTTGCATCACCGAGACCTGGCTGGATGGAAATGCTGGTCCTTTTTTGGCCGCAGCAATTCTGGCTGGGTACTAAGTGATACACCACCCAAGGACGGTTCGTAGGGGTGGGGGTGTAGGCATTTGTTTCAAATCAGAACTGAACCTGACGTAAGTTCCAGTCAGAACTACCAATTCCTTTAAATGTATCGTGGGTGAGGGTGTGGGGTGCAGGATTCTTCTCGTCTACTGTCCACCAGGAGATGGGAATATTTTCCTGCGGGAAGTCGCGGACTTCATTGTCGACCTGACATTGGGACTCCACAGATGGCTGATCCTGGGGGACTTCAATGCCTGGGTTGACGAGGACTTTCGCAGTTTGGACAGGACTTCCTCCAGTTAATGAACTCACTGGGCCTCACACAGGTTGTTTCTTCCTCAACTCACATTGGTGGTGATTCATTGGACTTGGTGTTACTTCTGTGGATGGAGATATCTGACTTGGTGGTGGAACCAGTCGGGTGGTCGGACCATCATTCCATCAGGCTCGGTTTTGAGGCCCCCCCCAGGAGGCCTGCCCCTATGGGGATGGTCCAATACCGCACCTTGAGGGGTGTATCCCCAATGGCCTGATGGCAGTGTTGGACCTATCGGGTATGCTGAATGAATACTTGGGTCCAGGGGATCTTGTGCTTGCCTATAATAAGGCAGTGACAGATGCCCTGGATTCCATTGCTCCTGTTTGTGTCCACCCACTTACCCTTCGCCCCTGGTCTCCTTGGTTTGATGAGACCTTGAAGGAGTTGAGGAGAGTTGGACAGAAGTTAGAGAGGCAATGGTGGAATTCTGGCCTGGTATGTGACAGGCTTAGATTGATGGACCATTACTTGGTCTACCAATCAACACTCTCCAATAAGAAGGCAGAATTTCTGTCCAGGGAGATTGTTGCTGCACGGAATCGACCAGCTCAGCCTTTCTGGACCATCGACAGACTGTGCAATCCACTCTGTCTCTGGCCTGGAAAGGCTTTATCACAAGAGCGTTGTGAGGAGATTGCTCGATTCTTCGCGGATAAGGTTGCCACGATCAGGTCCAAAATCTGCATGACCCTTCCTTTAGGGAGTAGCGATGGTTGACAGGAGATGCTGAACACCCAGTTTGTGTGGCACGACTTCAGCCGCCCCACAATCAATGATATTGTGATGGTTATCCAGTCATTACGTCCTACCAATTGTAGTTTGGATCCAGGCCCTACGTGCCTGCTGGTTGGTTGCATTGATGTTATCGGCCTGGTCCTTGCTGAGATTGTCTGGTTGTCCTTGGAGAAGGGGATCTTTCCAGATCCCCTTAAGGAGGCAGTGGTCCAGCCTCTTCTTAAGAAGCCCTCCTTGGACCCAGACTGTCTAGCAAACTACAGACTTGTCTCCAACCTGCCCTTTGTGGGTAAGGTTATTGAAAAGGTGGTGGCATTACAGCTGGAGGACCATTTGACCAGCCACAATATTTATGATTCTCTCCAGTTTGGTTTCAGGAAGAGACATAGTACTGAGACAGCCCTTGTTCGGGTACTAAATGACCTCCTGATAGCGAGAGATCGAAGGGCTCTTGGTCCTTCTTGATCTCTCTGCAGCATTTGACACTGTTGATCATGGTGTGCTTTTGGATCACCTGTGGTTCATCTGTGGACTATCAGAATTTGTCCTCAGATGGTTTTGATCTTTCCTCACGGGTAGGACTCAGAGGGTGGTGTTGGGTTTTTTTCCTCAGCTCCATTCTCCCTATCCTGTGGGGTACCGCAGGGTTCCATCTTTGCGCCCATGTTATTTGCAGTGTATATGCTGCCATTGGGAGAGATTATTAGATGGTATGGTTTGAGTTTCCCCAGCTATGCAGATGACACTCAACTGTACATGTCTTTTGTGCCTGATCAAGATGATGCAGTCTCGGTGCTAAATAGCTGTCTAGCCAAAATCCCAGACTGGATGAATGTGAGTTGGCTGCGGTTGAACCCTGAAAAAAATGAGGTGTTGGTTGTAGACCCAGGTCATCGTGAGGTGGGTGTGTTGGCAGGTTCTCCTTCGGGACTATGGCTCGGAGGTGTCCAGCTACACACCTCAGACTGGGTGTGTAACCTGAGTGTTATGTTTGATGACTGAACCTAAAGTCACAGGTGTCTACAGTTGTTAAAACTTCCTTTTATCATCTGAGGAATATTGCCTAGGTTAAACACCTGGTTCCTCCCGATGATCTTCCAACATTGGTTCACGCCTTCATTACCTCCCGTCTTGACTATTGCAATGCCCTTTACCTAGGGCTACTGGGGGTTGATATCTGCTGCCTGCAGCTGGTGCAGAACACGGCAGCCAGGCTGTTGACTGGTACTTCTAGAGCCATTCATATAACACCTGTGCTCCGTGGACTGCACTGACTGACGATGTGGTGGTGGATCACCTTCAAGGTTGCTTTGTTAACCTATAAGGCCCTACACGACCAGGGAATGGGTTACCTGAAAGATCTCCTTTGTCCCTACTCTCCTCTACGCCCTCTCCAATCCACTGATGAGGGATTGCTAGAGATTCCCAGGGTCCATTTAAAGACATCTGGGGCAAGAGCATTTAGTTATGCAGCCCCAACCCTGTGGAATTCTCTACCTCATCGGGTACGAGACTGCCTGACCGTTTGGAGTTTTAAGACTGCATTAAAAACATACCTTTTTGATCTGGCCTTCCCTGATTATTGAAGCTGCTATGGTATTTTATTGGTTTTACTTTAATGGGATAATTATTTAATTGTGTTTTTATTGTACAGGTGCCTTGGTTTGGAAATGCACCTTTTTTATAAATAAAGATGAACTGAATTGAATTGAATTGAAATAAACCACATAACCATTGGGAACATTGCAAAACAAATTTCTTGTGTTTAGGTATCCTTTAAGAAGGCATAGATTGGATCAATGTATTAAAGCTGAAAATGTCCAACATATTTAAAATAATGACTTGGAATGTGAAGGTACTATGGGACAGAACCAAGAGAGAACAATTTTCAGTTTTGTTGACAAGAATAATATGAGCTGTGCTATAAGAAACTCACTTATTAGAGGAAGTGTTTAATTTTCTAAGTAAAAGAGAGGGACCAGGGCTAATGCACCCAACAGTAATAATGCTAGAGGGGTATCAATATTCTTCAAGAAAAATTCTGGATGTGTGATACTGTACTCTAGTATAGATCTAAATGGCAGATACATAATCTGAAAGTTTGCATTCCAAGGTCATCACTACACCATTACCAACATATATGGACCTAATATAAATTCCCCGTCTTTCTTTAAAGAATTCATCCTTGACCTATCAACATTTAATTCTCCCTGGATTCTAGGGAAGAATTTTAACCTGACACTCAACCTTGTGCTAGACAGATCTAATGTCTTCCTGGGCAAATCCACATCAGCTTCCCTGAAACTTCAACTGTTCATGCAGGACTTGAAGTTGGTTGACCCATGGCCGGAGTCTTAGCCCCTAGATATACAGTTCTCTTACTTTTTGCATGTACACAAAAACTGCTCATGAATCAATTATTTTTAAGTCTCTGAATCCATTTTGTATTTGGTTAATGAAACCATATATAAAGTTATTTTTATATCAGACCACCCACCCATACTTATGCATTTAGGAGCCTATTCACGAAGGTGCAGAGTGGGCTACATGCTGTGCAACAGTGGCACTTAGCCCACTCCACAACTGCCCAGCCCCTGCATGAATTCACAAAGCAGGTACACACCCCCATGCACTCAATCCCCTGGCTGATCGTGGCGCTCAGCAGAGAGGAGGGCCAGGGGGTGCAGGGGGTATGCCAGCATGCCATACATTCACTACATTGTGGCATGCTTTGCATGGGGGGCTGCCAGCTATGCCTTTGAATGGCAGCCATAAACCATTGGGGCTGGTTACACCCCCCCGGGGAAGCAGCCACTGACCACAGTGGACATGGCAGGGGCCTCGGTCCCCCCAGTAGAGATGTTCCTGCCATTGGGGCACACCAGAAGGTCGAGGGTGGGTAGTCGGGGTACTCCCTCTACATTGCGGTCAGCACTCTGCACACTGGCAGACATTATGGCACCACATGGGTGCAAGGGATCCACTGTGGGTCCCTGCCCGGGCAGCTGATTGACTGCCTGCCCAGATCCTCCACTCACACCCATCAGCCCCCAGCGGACTTGCATGCCGGTAGGGTGGGGCCACGTATGGGAGCCGGGCAGGGGCTGGTGTTTGTGCATGTGGCCCCTGCATGGATCTCCCAAGGGTGCAGAGCTGCACACCCAGATATGCACCTTCGGGGTTCACATTAATGAATAGTCCCCAAAGAACTTAACCAGCACCAAAAACCCTATATATTTAGATTAGACCCCATCTTGTTAAAAGACAAAACATTCTGTAAAAAATCCAACTTTGAAATTGATCAATTCTTTTCAGAAAATTAGGATAATGAAATAGCAGAGACAACAGTCTAGGATGTGTTTAAAGCATATATATGTGGGTGTATTGTTGATTTCAATTCAAAACTAAAAAAAATTAGGGTAAGTTGCAAGAAGTAGAAAATCTGATCAGACTTAAGGAAAAGCTACATTATGGCTCAGGAGATCCTGCTGTCCTGCAGTAATTGATGAATCTTAAAAATTAATATAATGATATGGCCACTGAGGAAGCCAAAAGACAATTGTTAATGGCTCAAAGTAAATATTATGCGCTCAGGGATAAACCTGACAAAATTTACTCAGCAGCTTAAAAAAGAACAAGTGGATAATTTAATTGCCAAGATCCAAACTGCAGATGGCTCCATTACTAATTCCCTATTAGAGATCAATAAAGTACTGTATATTTTGAATATTATAAGAAATTTTATTTATCAGACCACAAAGAAGGCACACCAGATATTGAATCCTTCTTATCTTGCATTACAATACAATCTCTGACTCAAGATTAGATGGATGTATCGGAAAAAAATATTTTACTAGAGGACATCAAATTAGCAATAAATCCACTCACAATAGGTAAAGCCTCAGGGCCAGATGGGCTGCACATTGATTTTTATAAAACGTTTTAATTGAAAATATCTATACATCTTAAAAAATATTTTATTTTATATTTACACATCATCGACTCCCAGCTTCATTTAGTGATGCCAATATACTTCTCTTTCTAAAGAAGGATAAAGACCCCTTAAACCCAACCTCTAACTGCCCTATTTCATTGATAAATACAGATGCCAAAATTTTAGCAAAAATTCTTGCTATCAGATTAGATAAATTATATCCAATCTTATTCATTATGACCAGAATGGATTTATTAAGGGCCGTCTGCTCCGGATGAATCTTAGATGTTTTAGTTATTTATTTATTTAGCTTTTGTTGACCGGGTAAGTGCACTAGACAAATCCTGCCTATTTTCAGGCACGACCCGGGGGAGGGGGAATACAGATGAATGCCAACTGACCTTGAACCAGATTAAGCTGTTGGTGGTATTTTTACTGAATGAGGGAAATTTAGCCAGGACACGGAAATTCCCCTACTCTTTCGATAAGTGCCATGGGATCTTTAACATACACCTGAACTACCACCAATCCAGGCAGATGGGACCTCGGTTTAATGTCTCATCTGAAAGACGGCACCTCAGAAGTGCAGCACCCCTCTCATGCTGCACTACAGTGTCAGTACTGGGATATTAACCCAAGTGCCAGATGTGGGAACTGAACCCACAGCGCTCTGATCTCCCGGCCTCAGAGGCGAGTGTGCTACCTACTGAGCCACTGACACTGCTAAGTGTCATCTTAAACCTCATAGGCAAATGTAAAGAATCAGACCTAGCTTTGCTTTCACTAGACGCGGGAAAGCATTTGATTGTGTAGAATGGGACTACTTAAAAACAGCACTAAGAAAATTCAGATATCTTAGATAGACCTATTATATTGTAATTTGACCATGAGAGTAAAGACTAACAAAAATCTATCAGAGCTCATTTAGTTGCAGAGAAGCACCAGACAAGGGTGTCCTCTCTCTCCACTCATCTTCGCTTTAGCTATAGAACCAGTGGCATTAACTAAAATACAAAATCAAGATTTTAAGGGTATTACTGTATGTATGGTGGAACTGAGCATAAGATAAATCTTTATGCGGATGATGTTTTGATCTCTACAACCAACCTAAATCAAAACTTTAAAATATTGAATTAAATTATAATGCTGTTTGGAACAATTTCAAGATACAAAATTAACTGGAGCAAATCAGAACTCCTAGAAACCAAATATCATTCAGATCCCTTTCATATTCTGATGGAATGTCACATTAAAAGAATCACCAAAATGAAATATCTTGGTGTGATTATAGATCTGGACCTAACCAAATTATTCAATCTAAATTTCGGACCCTTATTAAATAGAATTAAAAAAGATCTGGAACACTGGGAATCCCTGCCTGTGACCCCGATTGGATGAGTTAATGTTATTAAATGAATGTTCTGCTGAATTTTTTTTTTATTTCAGACCTTACCCATAGATATCAAAGATTCTTGGTTTAAGGAGATGGAAAATATAATTAAATAATTCCTGTGGAAAGGTAAACGACCTAGATAGAAATCAGAAAAATTGTATATTCCCAAATCCTTAGATGGGCTATCCTTACCCAATCTGCAATGGTACTATTTTGCAGCTAACTTGGCAGTAATCCATACATGGTTCCAACAAGAACCTCAGGAAATTTCTGCTCAAACTGTCTTGTCTTTATAATACCATTAAACACATATTATATGCAGGACCATATAGAAAACAATTAACAGATCTTAGATTCTGTACATTCACGGTCTGTAAAATATAGGACCATATAAACAAATTAGCACAAGTACCTCCTAAATCCTCTTTCCACTGCCCAGTGTACTTGAATGTTTTTTCAGACCTTCTTTGTCTGATGTCACTTTTAAAACATGTCAAAACAAGGGGTTGTCTGAGATTCAATATTTGTTCACTGATCAAGGCCTAATAGACTATAATACTTTTAAAAATAGATAGTCGTTACCTAATTCTCATTTTTTTTGGTACCTTCAAATCAGAGATTATATCTCAAAAAATGTTGACATTCCCTCACCAATACAATGATTTGGAAAAATTGTTAATGAATTCAACTACATATAAAATGATATCTAAAATATATTCTTTCCTGGTAACTCATTTAGGGGAGGTATTAACCCTGCTGAAATCAAAGTGGGAAGACAAATTAGATCAAAAACTCTCAGAAAAAAATGGGGACGCATTCTGGATATCACTAAACAGAGCATAATGTCTACCAGGCTGCAGCAAATCTATTTCAATATGGTACATAGGATCTACTACACACCCCACAGGTTAAATCTGATGGATCCCAAGTGTTTGACTTTATGCCCTAGATGTAAACATTGGCACTTTAGAACATATGATAGTGACTTGCCAGGTGTTAGACCTATTTTGGCATCATGTTCTATTTACTATATCAACTGCCATAGGTACAGATATTAGAAAATGAAGGGAATGGATTATGCTATGTCATGGCAGGTGCATTAATTGGCTTCCAGTCTCTAAACAAAGGCTTGTAAGAATGAGACTTAAAATTGCATTTAAATGTATTCTGTTAAAATGGAAGGATGCCACACCCCTAGATTTTCTCATCTGGTTAAACTTTATGATCTCTATGCACAGAATGGAGAAAGTTCATTATGCAGTACTTTGCAGAATGAATTGCATCTATACAATAACATTTGGTCCTCCTTCAGTCAGACAATTAACTCCATAGCAGTATTGTCTCCTGAGATAAGAAGCCTAATAATGGGAAGCCTCATGGCCTAGTTACCAAGAGAATGCCTATTAAAGTTCCCTTACTCCCGAGGGGGGGGGGGTGTGGCCAAGCTAGAGAGCAGAATGGAGGCTTAATCTTGAGCTCTGGTTCAATCCATCAAGTATCTCTTCCATCCTGCAGTAATTATTGGTTCTTTGACTAAATAATAGTAGCTAAAGGAAAGACAAATGCCTAATAATGTCAAAACTTCCAGAAAAACAAACAAGGATTTCATTTAACAGATCTAAATCTCAGCTAACCAACAAGAGCCTATCTTGTTCTACAGGACTAACTGATCCACGTGACTTGCTTGGGACCTCTGCTGGAAACACACTTAATCAGCAGGAACTGCACTCAGAACAAATGATGGCAGAGCACTACAGATCAATCGAGAGACTGATACAAGACTTAAAACATGATTTAGGGACTTGCATGGAAACAGGATTTGAGAATGTAACATCCCAATTACAGCATCTTCAACAAAACTGGACTGAACTGGAAGGAAAAGTATGTCTCTTTGCAGATGACAAAAAGATCTGCAACAGAGTTGATACACAAGATGGAGTGGAAAAGATGAGAAGGGACTTGGTAAGGTTGGAGGAATGGTCAAATGTATGGCAGCTCAGATTCAATGCAAAGAAGTGCAAGGTAATGCACATGGGAAACAAAAACCCAGGGGAAGCGTACACAGTGGAGGGTGAGATACTGACAACAGTAAAAATAGAAAGGGACCTGGGGGTAATTATATCAGATGACCTAAAGGTCGGCAAGCAATGTGAGAAGGCAGTAAGGAAGGCTGGGGGGTTACTGGGATGCATAGGAAGAGGCATCAATAGTAGAAAACAGGAAGTTGTTATCCCTCTGTACAGACAGTTGGTGAGACCCCATCTGGAGTACTGTGTGCAGTTCTGGAGACCCCATCTCCGCAAAGACATAGACAGAATGGAGGCTGTCCAGAGGAGGCAACCAAAATGGTGCAGAGGTCTGCACCAGAAGACTCTGAAGAAAGACTAAAGAAGCTTAATATGTATACCCTGAGGAAAGAAGGGAGAGGGACATGATAGAAACTTTCAAGTACCTCAAGGAATCAACAAAGTCCAAGAGGTAGCATCTTCCAGAAAAGAGATGTGCAAGAACAAGAGGCACAATTTGAAGATAGAGAGACGGCTCAGAGGTAATGTGAGGAAGTATTTTTTCACAGAGAGGGTTGTGGATGCATGGAACAGCCTCCCTGAGGAGGTCGTGGAGTCAAGAACAGTGGGGGAATTCAAGAATGCATGGGACAGGCATAAGGTAGTCCTAGTGGGGGGGTAGGAGGAAGTAAACTGTTGGTTAACTAGGATCTGCAGCTTATCTGTTAGGTAGGAAAATGGGCAGACTAGGTGGGCCAAGCGGTCCTCATCTGCCATCAAATTCTATGTTTCTATGTTTCTATGTTTAAAATGTCAATGTTTTATCTGAGACTGTGGATGCTCACAAGCTGCAGATTGAGGAAATGGAGGCCTGAGTGAGTTCTCAGCAGGACGCTAGTAATGTAATGCATATTGATTTACAAAAAGCACTGAAAGATATTGAAAGGTTGAAACAAAACATCGACAGTCATGAAAACAGGGAAAGGTGTTGTAATATAAGAACAGTGGGCCTGCCCAGGAATGCCAGCTTTTAGGAATCTTTGTGGGTGCTCATTGCCAGTAGGTAGTATTTTTCCTGTGACCAGTTTCCCTAATAATCCTTTGTTGCAGTGCTCAAAATATTGAGAGTGCTTATTTCAACTTTGTGGGTGCTAGAGCACCTAAGCACCCATGGAGTCGGCTCCCATGTGCCTGCCTGAATCTGTGGAAGGTCGAGATTGTGCAAGTTATATCCAGAAGTGGTTGAAACAAGAGCTGAATCTCCCACCTGAGATAAAACTGGAGATCCAACAAGCTCATCGATCGCCTAGGGCCAAACCCGCTCCGGATCAGAGACCATGCCACATGATAGTAAAATTTCTCAGGTAGTTGGACCAAAAGAGAGTGCTAGAAAAAGCCAAAGCCCACGGTCCCTTAATGGTGCAGCAGAGCTGAGTGAGTATTTTCCCCGATTACTCCTTTCAACTGCAGCAACAGAGACAGGCATTTGCAGAGGCGAAGAGAAGACTGCACACCATAAATTGTCAGTTTTCCCTGATTTACCCTGCCTGCCTTGTTGTAAGGCCTCAAGGAAAAACCACCACGTTCGTTCACCTTGGTGGAGGTGGCTGTGCAGTTCGTGGGGGACTTTGAGGAAGAGAGAAGGTGCAGAGAGCCTTAAAGAAATTTACTGCCAATACAAGGACAATAAAGTAAGTAAAATGGTACCTACAGCTGGGATTAATGCAGGGCTGGTGGATTCCTAGCGACTGACTGTTCAAGGCTTTGTTTTCTCCCTTTGTCCCATAACTCCAAGAAGGGGCCTATAAAGGCAGGGACACAGAGTTGAACTGTACTGCATTGCGGAGCCTATTTTGATCAGCGTAGCACTGGGGAGATCAAGCAGCAAATCAGACAGTTCATGTGGCCTTTTGGACATGGAGAAGTTTGCTTATGTTATATTTTATTAGGCCCAATTGATAAGGGGTGAAAGTCTTGTGGAATATACATGGACCATGACTCATATTGGACCTAAGTTACTGTGTGACCTTTGGGAAACACTGGTACTTTGCTTATTATGGAGTTATTTTCTGGGGATTAGCCCCTAGTATGTGTGTAAATGAAGGGATGAAAGATAAATACAGTACTACTGGTCTAGATGTGTGGAATATTGTGGACCCCTAAACCAGATTGGGTACAGGAGGTCGTAGGAGCATTCTTTGCTCTGCTTATGTAAATTAACCTGAGGGGGCTTTTAAATAAAAAGAAATGGTCAGAGAACCAACAAATTTATTTTTTTCTTTCTCTAAATACCTCCCTGGCTGGTGGGAAGAAAGAGTTAGTGTTTAAATATCTAATACACTGGAGGATGGGGAGGGGGTATGAGTGGACTGTTGATGGGAACCATCTCCGGAGGGCAGCCGAAAGGGGTTGTATGAGGGCTCGAGGGAAGGTAATGTTGGACAATACTGATTTACCACTCTTTAAAATATGAATGTGGTCATTGGAGCAATGTTGGTTTTAAACTGTGTGAAGTATTGTAAATGGGTCGTTTCACCCCCCTGGGAACTCAGATAGGGGGGAATGGCTCGGAGAGGGAATAGAAGGGTGGTAGTGGATATGGAGGGGGAGTGAGAGCCCTGTTCATCCTGGCCATGGGGTGTCCTTTCAACTTTGGGAGGTTGAGGGTCATCTCCAAGTGCCCCCTCTGCTTTTTTCTTCCTCTCGTCTCCAAGGATGGGGATATTTTCTCCCGCCAGTTGGGGGGAGGGCTTATGGGATGGAAGGGAAAGAGGTATAGAGGGCTCCGGATTAGTGAGCTCTGGAAATACCAAATACTGGGTAAATAATAGTTTTGATGGATTGAAAGCTCTATCCACGAAAGTTAGAGGTTGTCCAGTAATGGAATGTGGGGTGGGGGGATGAGACAGTTAAGAGTATAAGGTTGGTAACTGTTCTAAAGTTATGTCTTCTCCCATTGGAGAGACCTTTGTATGGTTATAATGTTACAGTTGAGAGGGTAAGGGGTGATATCTTGGGGACTGTTCAGTTTTTCTGTTGTTTTTCATTCAGAGTCACATATACCATTATGCCTGTTACACAGAAGGATATGTATAAAAACATCAAGGATACTTTATGGATCGGTTAAATTTTTTATCATGGAATGTTAATGGCCTTAAAACTGTGGTTAAGCGAAAAAAAACATGGGCAACTATTAAAAAGATGAAGGGGGATATTATTTTTTTGCAGGAAATTCATATGGATAAAGTGAAGGCTTCAAAACAGGCAGCCTCTTGGGGGGGTTCTCTGCTGGTGTCCCCTTTTATGGCCAAAGCTAGGGGGGTGGCCATATGGATACAGCCTGGGATTCCCCATAAAGTGCTCTCTACTCTCTCTGATACCCAGGGCAGATATGTGTTGGCTGAGGTGGAAATGGGGTCTATGAGGCTTACTTTGGGTTCCATTTATGGGCCAAATTTTGACTCCCCAGATTTTTTTACAAGATTAGGGGTTACCCTAGTACCTTTCCCTGATAACATAATTTTAGCCAGGTACTTTAATACTTACTTGGACCAGGAATGGGACCATTCTAGGGGAAGGACGGGACCCCCTCCTAAGAGGTCAGCAGCCCTTAAAGCCCTAACACAGGGTAGAGCACTACAGGAGGCTTGGAGATATATGCATCCAGGGGAGCGGGAATATTCATTCTACTCCCATGCCCATGAGCTATACACCAGATTAGACTATATGTTCCTTCCTCCAGACCTACTGGGAGGTATTAGTGAGGCATCATATGGCCCCCTGGTGGTCTCGGATCATGCCCCATTGCAAATAACTATTTTAATACCAAAAGGCCAAAAAGCAGAAACTCAGTTGCGCATGGCACTGATAAGCAGCAGGAAAATCCCAGCCTCTCCCTACAAAACAGGGTGCTAAATGAGAAAAAGACCGAGGTAGAAAGGTCAGTGGGGGATGCTGCAACAGAAGGTAAAGCCATCAAGAAATGGAGAGCAATGAGTACCAATGCCCGTAGTCTAAGAACAAGCTTCCTGAATTAGTGGCCTTGATGGAGGAGGAACATCTGGATATCATGGCAGTCACAGAAACATGGTACACACAAAACCATGACTGGGACTTAAACATACCAGGATACACTATCTACAGGAGGGACAGGGAGGGTAAAAGAGGAGGAGGAGTAGCTCTTTACGTAAGGAAAGGAATCAAAGCAACAGAACAAAAGGGAAAACAGGGAGGAGAAGAAGCACTGTGGGTAAATTTGGAGACTGGCAATGGCACCACAATCCGCACAGGGGTTGTATACAGACACCCTTCTCAAGGGGAGGAAATGGACAAGGAAATGATAGAAAGTATACTTAGAATGGCAGAAAAAGGGGAGATATTGCTGATGGGTGATCTGAATATGCCAGATGTTAACTGGAGTGCAGTTGCAGCAGCCACTTCGAAGAGTGGGGTTATTCTAGATGCCCTACAGGGGCATGCCTTAGATAACTAGTATTGGAGCCCACTTGAGAGGGAGCAATCTTAGACCTGGTTCTCTCAAATGGAGATGAAGAAGGATCACAGATGTAAAAGTGGGTAGCCATCTGGGAACTAGTGACCATCGAACAGTATGGTTCACAATAAACACAGCAATAGAGTCAAGCCACACAAAGGCAAAAGTACTGGACTTTAGGAAGGCTGACTTTGCCAAATGGGTGAGTGCCTAAGGAATTCACTAGCAAATGGGCAGGAAGGAGGGTGGAAGAACAATGAGGAATAATAAAACTGCCATCACAGAGGTAACAAGCCTTGTGTGAAGCAAATAAACTAAACAAAACGATGTAGAAACCACTATGGTTCTCAAAGGAAGTGGCAGTGAATGTTCAAGAGAAAAAAGCATTCAGGAAGTACAAGGAATCACAGAAGGAGCAGGACAGAGAACTGTATCAGTTAAAGCAAAGGAAGCTGGGAAGGCAGTCAGAACAGCAAAAGGCCAAACCGGGAAAAGATAGTCAACTCAGTTAAGAAGGGGATAAAACCTTTCATAGGTACATCAGGAGCGAAGGAAGACCAAAGGGAGGATAGTGAGGCTTAATAAAGGGGAGGAGGGTGGGCAGGAGGGTGACTGTGAAAGGCAGGGATACTAAACAAATATTTTTGCTCAGTATTTACAAAGGGAGAGGGGTACCTAAAACAAACAGTAGAAACACTCTGGATACAGAAGTTGATACCAGCCCATTTACAGAAAGGTTCTGAAAGAACTCTTAAAACTGAAGGTGGACAAAGCAATGGGGCCTGATGGGATTCATCCCAGAATTCTAAAAGAATTAAGGTAGAACTAGTGACACCACTGACTACCCTCTTTAACAAATCATGGGAGGATGGGGTGCCCGAGGACTGAGGAGGGCAGATGTGATTCTCCTTCACAAAAGTGGGAGCAAGGCAGAAGCAGGAAACCACAGACCTGTTAGTTTAACCTCAGTGGTAGGGAAAATGATGGAATCACTTGAAGGAAAGAATTGTCAGTATCTAGAGGCTAGAGGGCACAGGACCCAAGGCAACATGGATTCACAGCGGAAGGTCATGCCAGATAAATCTGATAGATTTCTTTGACTGGGTGACCAAAGTAGTAGATCAGGGAGGGGCTGTGGACATGGCCTACCTAGACTTTAGCAAGGCATTTGACACAGTCCCACACAAAAGATTAATATACAAGTTAGCCAGCCTGGGAGTGGGTCCCAAGATGACAGCCTGGGTAAAGAATTGGCTGGAGAATAGGACACAGAGAGTAATAGTAAATGGAGTCCACTCTGAAGAAAGGGGGGTTACTAGTGGAGTACAGCAGGGTTCAGCATTAGGACCGGTCCTCTTCAATGTCTTTATAAGCGACATTGCAGAGGGACTGGAAGGAAAAGTATGTCTCTTTGCAGATGACACAAAGATCTGCAACAGAGTTGATGCACAAGGTGGAGTGGAAAGGATGAGAAGGGACTTGGCAAGGTTAGAGGAATGGTCAAATGTATGGCAGCTTAGATTCAATGCTAAGAAGTGCAAGGTAATGCACCTGGGAAACAAAAACCCAGGGGAAGAGTACACAATGGGGGTGAGATACTAACAACAACAAAAATGGAAAGAGACCTGGGGTTAGTCATATCAGATGACCTACAGGTGGGCAAGCAATGTGAGAGGGCAGCAAGGAGGGCTGGGGGAATACTGGGATGCATAGGGAGAGGCATCACCAGTAGAAAACAGGAAGTTATTATACAGTCAATTCCACTTGTATGCCTTTCGGTTGTATGCCTTTTTTGGTTACATGCCCATTTAGCTCTGGTCCCGATTCTTTCCGTATATTCGTAGTGTTAATTCACCCGCTTGTATGCCTTTATATTTTCGGCTGTATGCCCATTTTTTAGCCAAGAACAGTCATTTAAGAGCTTTTTTGTATGTGCCAGATTAGGTAACGAGGTGTTATTTGACCACAGTTAGCTGTTAAATAGCTGTTCTGACACCTTTTGTTAACAGCTCACTCCTCATTCAGCTTTTTAAGCAAACCGGAACAGATCCTGCAAGAATGGGACACGAGTGTGAACACCAGCAGGAAAAGAAAAAGAGATGGGATGGACCCCCAAGTAGAGGAGGCTTTGCTAAGGTGGTTTTCTGCCTACCAAGACCACGGGCAGGGCACATCTTAATGGAAGAAACCCGTAGCCTCTCAGTATCACTCAGTGTTAATTTCAAACCCACTACTGCTGGCTATCAAGGTGGAAAGAGCACAGTGGGGAATGGGGAACGTGGCCAGTTTGAAACTGTGCCTAAATTACTTGCAGTGTGGTTCTCAAGGCTGTGAGCGAATGCGCAAAACTCAGTTCACGCTTGTATGCCATTCCGCTTGTATGCACATTTTGCCACGGTCCGGACAGTAGGCATACAAGTGGAATTGACTGTACCTCTGTACAGACAGCTGGTGAGACCCCATCTGGAGTACTGTGTGCAGTTCTGGAGACCCAATCTCCATAAAGACATAGACAGAATGGAAGCTGTCCAAAGGAGGGCAACTAAAATGGTGCAGGGTCTGCACCGGAAGACATATGAAGAGAGACTTAAGGAGCTTAATATGTATAGCCTCGAGGAAAGGAGGAGAGGGGACATGATAGAAACTTTCAAGTACCTCAAGGAATCAACAAAGTCCAAGAGGGTAGCATCTTTCAAAAAGAGGTGTGCAAGAACAAGAGGGCACAATTTGAAGATGGGGCGGCTCAGAGGTAATTTAAGGAAATATTTTTCACAGAGAGGGTTGTGGATGCATGGAACGGCCTTCCGGAGGAGGTTGTGGAGTCAAAAACAGTGGTGGAATTCAAGCGTGCATGGGACAGTCATAAGGCAATTCCAGGGGGTGGGGGTAGGAAGAAATAGGCTGCTGGTTAACTAGGATCTGCAGTTTATCCATTAGGTAGGGAAATGGGCAGACTGGGTGGGCCAAGCGGTCCTTATCTGCCGTCAAATTCTATGTTTCTATGTTTCTATGGACCCAACATTGCTGAAGGATCCCTCATACATTAAACAGACTAGGAGTAAAATAGAGGAATTTTTGGAGTTTAACCTCCCAGAAGTCACAGGTATTAATAACGTATGGGACTGTTTTAAGGCCTTTATAAGAGGGGAGACTATTTCGTATGCAACATTCAGAAGTAAGAATTCGATCAAGGAGGAGAGGGAACTGGAGAGTGAGATAGGGAGGTTGGAGAGGGCAAATATGAAAAATCATTCATCAGGCACCTCAAGAGAGTTGAGACGCCTTAAGGGGCAGCTATCACAATGGACCTCTTTAAAAATAGAACATAATTTAATAATAACAAAATCACAAAACTACTTTGAAGGTGATAAGGGAGGAAAGTGGCTTGCCAGTCTAATTAAAGGGAAAAGAGCAGACAGAACAATGCTCTCTATTGAAAATATGGCAGGGAATATTACTTATGACCAACAAGAAATTAATACTACCTTTAAATCATTTTATTCCTCCCTTTATACCTCGGAATTTCCAGTAGGGGGTGATGTTTCCTCTTTTTTAAATGGTATTCAGATGCCATCTCTGGGGTCTCAGGAATCGGCAACCATAGACTCAGCAATTTCTTTGGAGGAGGTAAAACCGGGAGTTTGGAAGACAAATGGAGGTAGGGCACCTGGGCCTGATGGAATCACAATAGAATTTTATAAAGTGATGTGGGACCTAATTGGCCCTCTGATGTTTCAGATGATAGAGAATGCTTTGGAAACAGGGGAGCCCCCCCCCCCAACACTAGCTACAATCACGGTGCTGCCTAAATCAGGGAAAGATCCCAATAAATGTGGCTCTTACCGCCCAATATCTTTACTTAATTTGGATTTAAGGTGACAGCAAAGCTTATTGCTTCCAGATTGGAAAAATAGCTACCTAAATTGATTCATATGGACCAGGGGAGATTTGTAAGGAGTAGACAAGCCAGACATAATCTAAGAAGAACCCTAAATATAATGCATAGATGGAGGGGAGGGAAAGGAGAAGGTCTTTTGGCACTGGATGGAGAAAAGGCCTTTGATAGTGTAGAATGGCCTTTTATGATGCCAGTTCTACACAAGTTCGGGTTTGGGGAAGGGATTGTGGGTTGGATCCAGGCATTATATAGGAGCTCTAAAGCTCAAATCTTAACAAATAACGTAACATCGACTCCATTTGCCCTGTCCCGAGGAACTAGACAAGGGTGCCCTCCTTCTCCCCTGATCTATGTTCTTACAATTGAAGCATTGGCTGAGACAATTAGAAGTGAAGAACAAATCGAGGGTCTTATTTGGAAAGGAAACACAAAAATGATTTCGTTATTTGCTGATGATATTCTGCTTTTTCTTAAAAATCCAGACAAGGCAATGCCCATTCAGTATAACATTTTTCAAACCTATGGTCCATTATCAGGACATAAGATAAATTGATCCAAATGTGAGTGGATGCCCATGGGGAAATCTGGAACCACCCTCTCCCTGGGAGATGAGAAGATCCCTCCTTCTACCTCACTTAAATACCTGGGTATAAAACTGACAACAAGAATGTCCCATATGACTAAAGGTAATCTCCTTCCAGTGATTCAAAAAAATAAAAGAACAATGTATTGTCTGGAGGGCTCTACCTCTTACCCTACTGGGGTGGGTGAATCTTGTTAAAATGAGTGTTCTGCCACAATTCCTATATATTTTTCAGACACTTCCATTGTGTATACCTAAGAAATACATTAAATCAATAGAGGGCACCATCACACAACTTCTTTGGCAGGGGAAATGAGCTGGAATTAAAAAATAAATATTATGGCTTCCAATTTAATAAAGGGGGGTTAGGCCTCCCGAGTGTCAAGCACTATTATGTCACTACGCAACTGGCCCGTACTCTAGACCTGATAAGGGAGAAACCAGCACGCCCGGGTTGGATGGAGTTTGAAGATGGAGGGAGAGGCTCTCTTTATTATTATAATATGATTAAATTTCTGTACACTGGTGAACACGTAAAATTACCAAACCCCTGTTCAAACTTGACTCTTATGGCCTGGAAAGAAGCCTATACTGTGCTCCAGCATCCTAGATCTCTTTTGCCAGACCTAGAACTCTCTGCCTTACTGCTAGATGACCCTATTAAGAATAGATGGGATCTTAACACTCTTAAAATATGGAAAACAAAGGGTTTATATAAAGTGGGTCCACTGTGGCAAGATGAACAAGCAGTCCATTTTAAATTTCTGGTTAGAAACTTTAACCTGAATGCTTCCCACTACTTCTTGTGGGTTAGGCTTTGGGGGAAAATGTGCTCTAGCAGGCTAGGGGGTCAGAAGCTGATGCGGTCTCCTATAGAGGAATTATTTGTAGGGTGGAAAGAGGATGAGAATTTTAAACCTATACAAAGCTGTTATAGAATACTTATGGGGGCCTGTCAGGATCCCATGGAACCAATAAAGGCAAAATGGGAGCAAGATTTTTTACCAGATGGACTGATTGGGGGACTGGTTGCAGATTATAAAAAAATTATTAAAGTGTTCAGTCAATAATAAACTCCAGATGATCCAGTATAATATTTTTGCTAGAGCATATTTTACCCTGGAACTGGCAAATAGAATGGATCCCCAGACAACGGACCTTTGTCCCAGATGTTGTGTCCACTCAGGATCTTTTTTTCATATGATATGGATTCAGACTTTCTGGGGTGGGGTTGTGGAAATCTTGGCAAATGTGCTGGGGTACCCAGTGGGGTTGGATCCGGTGGTGAGTCTCCTGGGACTTTATGTGGGCCATGGAGGTCGGACTAGGCCATATGAGGATCTCCGCAGACTAGGAGTGGTAGTAGCAATTAAATGTATTTTACTGTACTGGATTGTCTAATGAGGTCCCCAAGTTAGCTTTTTGGTTGAATTCCCTCTTAGAATGTATGAAAATGAAAATAATCCAATATAATGTAAGAAATCAGATGGATAAGTACCAAAAAAATGTGGGGTCAGTTAGAACAAGCCATGAGCCAGAACTGGTTCCCTATGTTTTAAGTACCTGGGAGGGAAGCGACAAGTCTAGGACAAAAGCTGAGAAATGGATTTCGGTTGCTTGGGTAGATAGGACCACATGGGGGCCTTAAACACATTCCTAACCTTTTTGGGGGATCTTATTTACATGTACATCATAGTCTCTGGAAATATGTACAGTGTGTGGAGTTATGTATATGATATCATGTAAGTTACACAAACCTGTTACTTCTTATTCTTATAAGGCTGGGGACTTCTGAATGTACAAGAATGATAATCTAACTTCTGTAAGGTTAGATTGATGTGATTAATTTGATAAATGGAACTAGAGTATTAAACTTCCGTTGACCAATGGATATGTACTCTGCAAAATGGTAAATAAAGTTTTACAAAAAAAGTTCCCTTACTCCCTCAATTGCAAAATTACTCGAATCATAATTTCATATTAATAACTAAGCATGTAATTATCTATTCTATTGGTGCTGGATTATTGGAATGGATTAACCAGTTTCTTTTTCCAATGCTCATGTATGTATTTATTTTCCTTTCCCTTCTCCTTCTCCATATTTTTTATGTATTCTTTGCATCACCTTAGTAAATGTATTGGCTTTTGTTATTCTAAATAAACCAAAAAAGGAGCACCACTTACATTTATCACAAATAAATCAACTGAGGTGGGGCATGTGGTAAAAGAGTGGAAAAATGCTATTGTAACTCCATTGCACAAGAAAGGTGCCAGAGAGTTACTCCCCTGTGAGTCTTAATTCTGTAATTTGCAAACTATTAGAGGATTTAATTAAATATTATATCACTGAGTATATTAAAATAAATAGTATAATGGACAAAAGGCAACACACATTCACATTGGGTAGATTATCACTCACAAATCTGATTTATTTTTTTGAGGATGTTAACAAAGCTTTGCATAATGATACATCACATTGTCAATGGATGTTATCTATTTTGATTTCAAAAAGGCTTTCAACATGGTACAACATCCCAACATTTTTAACAAATTGAGTTATATTGGCTGAATTAACACATTGATCTGTTGAATCCCCAGCTGGCTGTCAGTAAAGATGCAGGCAGGTAGCATAAATGGGTCTCTTTCATTTTGGTGAGAGATGATGAGTGGAATACCACAGGAATCAGTTTTGCAGCTGCTACTTTTCAGTATATTTTTTAGAGCTATGTAATCCAAGCTAGGGAACTGGTGTGTTAAGTTTGCCGATGATGTCAACATTGGTGGTATTGTTAACTCCAAGGAACAAACAACATTTGGCATGAGAAGAGCTGACGGCAATGGAGGATTGGGCTATAGAAAATAACAGGGATTTCAGTACTGCAAAATGTGTGGTACTTCATTTGGGGGACAAAAATGTGGCAAATGAATATAAATTGAATGGGCAATTAATATCTAATACTGACCAAGAAAGGGACGTGGGTGTAATCACTGATAAGGGGTATAACACCCATAGCCATTTGGAGTCAACAATTAAGAAATGTAACATGATTATACTGTAAGAAACATTAAAATGCATATTGTTGTGAAACAGTCTGATGTGTTGTTGCCTCTTCATAAATAATTGGTGAGGTCGAATTTGGAGTATTGTGTCCAATTCTGGTGATCTTAGCAAATGTGATATACAGCAAGGATGGACAAAAAAATACAGTGAAAATTTATTCAAATAAGATCAAGAACACACCAACTGGATTATGAGGAAAGACTACAGCCTTAATCTTTATTCACGCAAGCAGAGAAGAATCAGGAAAGATATAAAACTAAATTTAAGGGCCCAGTTTTTAAAGACCACCTTAAAATGACACAACTTGTGTATCTCTACGGGTTGTGACAAAGTCCAGTTGTGCCAGGGACCTTGCACCAGATTTTATAATCTGCAGGGTCCCTGCGCCAAACTCTCAGATTTGCTGCAGACCACAAGATGTGCTAAAGACTTGGCCGCATGTACTGGATTTGGTGCAGATATGTGCCCCCCCACCTGGCAGAGCACTAGAGGGGACAGGATGGTGGGAGGGGAGAAACAGGAGGCCAGGAGGGTACCAGGGGTGCGCCAGGGGCCAGGGAGGTGGCAGTGTGGGCATTGGGGAGATAATGCAGAAATGTCCGGTATGTGAGCACCCATCAGGGTGCTTGTGCTGTATAGTATCATACAATAAAAGCACTGCACATATTCCATCCGTAATCCCCGATGTCATTCATAAGCAAACCTCCATCCCTGATGGGGTCATGGACCCCTGCTCCCCGATCTCCCCCACGCAGTTAAAAATACCCTCTGCTGTGGTACTACACTCCCTCCCTGTGATCACCCCTGTATAACATGTAATAAGTAGAAACATAGAAGTTGATGGCAGATAAGGACCGCAAGGCCCATCCAGTCTGCCCATTTCTTCTTCTACCTTATAAATGTGCCATCGTCCTTTGCTGTCAGTGGCCTATCTATTCATACTCATCTGTATTGCTCCCTTATGCCTATCCCATGCCTGTTTGAAGCCCTGTGCTGTATTCATAGCCATCACTTCCTGATGTAGGCCATTCCATGCATCCACCACACTTTCTGTGAAAAAGAACTTCCTCACATAATCCCATAATTGGCCTCCCTCTAATCTCATGCTATGTCCTCTTGACCTGCTATTTTTCTTATATTGAAACATGTTAGACTCTTTCACCCTGTTAATGCCCTTAAGGTGTTTGAACGTTTCGATCATATCACCTCTCTCCCTCCTTTGCTCTAGGGTATACATATTGAGCTCTGTTAATCTGTTCTCATATGTCTTCTGATGCAGTCCCTGCACCATTTTGGTTGCCCTTCTCTGGACTGCCTCAATTTGGTTAATGTCTTTGTGAAGGTGTGGCCTCCAGTACTGCACACAGTACTCCAGATGGGGCCTAACCAGTGTCTTGTAAAGAGGAATTATTACCTCCCTCTTATGACTTGTGATACCCCTACTAATACACCCTAACATCCCCCTAGCCTTGCCTTCTGCTTTAGAGGTCTGCTTGGATGATTTCAGGTCATCAGTAATGATGATGCTCAAGTCTCTTTCTTCCCTTGTGACTGCCAGCAACTCCCCTCCCAGCCTATAGGTGACTTCAGGGTTTCTCTTCCCTATCTGCATGATCTTGCACTTCTTTGCATTAAATCCCAGTTGCCACTCTTCCGACCATTTTGCTAGTTTATCCAGATCTCTTCTCATTCTAGTCCAGTGGACCCCCTGCCCACTCACCCCATCAGGTATTCTCCCACCATCCTGTACCCTCCATCCCAAATAGGAGCCAGTGGCTAGCAGAGCCCTCCTCTCACCACCATGGCTGGTCACCAACTGAGCTCACAATGACCGCATACTATATACAGTACACTCAGTGAATGACAGCAACTGTCATTCACTGAGCATACTGTATACAGTATGTGGTCATTGTGGGCCCAGTCAGTGGCCAGCTGTGGTGGTGAGAGGAGGGCTGTTCTGGCTGCTGGCTTCTATTTGGGATTGGGGGTGTGGGATGGTGGGACCATACCTGATGGGGTAGGGGGGTGAGGGCCACTGGACTGTGGGGGATACTTATTACATGTTATACAGGGGTAATCACAGAGAGGGAGGGCAGTACTACAACAGAGGGTATTTTCAACTGCATGGGGGAGGTCGGAGATCGGTGGTCCTTGACACCATTAGGGATGGGGGTTTGCTTATGAGTGACATCGGGGATCAGGGGAATATGTGCAGTGCTTTTATTGTACGATACTATACAGCACAAGCACCCCGATGGGTACTCACATACCGGACATTTTTGCATTATCTCCTCAATGCCCACACTGCCACCTTCCTGGCCCCTGGAACACCCCTGGCACCTCTGTTGGATCCCATTGCTCTGATGCAAACCACTTAGACCACTATTCAGGACACAGGGAGACATCATCATCAGTGACATCATGCCCACCTGACCTACCCAGTGTGCACTAGTACCTTCAATGAAGAAGGAGGAAGTAAATGAGAGAAAAATCCAACAATGGAGAAATGCGGATGCCAGAGAATCAGAGCATCCAAAACAATTGATTATAGCAACAGGTAGAAAGCACCTTGGGCTTTGAAAATAGTGATTTTAAACAACAGAAAGAAAATGAAGTGATGTTTTTTGATATAATAGTCTTAAGGTATGTTTTTTAATTTTTTAGCAAGCCATATAAATAGTAAGGCACAAGGCAGATCTAAACGGGTAAGTGAGAACTCAGAAAAGTTTAAATGGAATAAAAACAACATAAGTTACTGTAAATGTAATATTTATTACATGCTTTTTAATTTTCAGATTTTTTTGGTCGAAGAAGGAAACACAGAATAAAATATATTACACAACAAAGCTGAAAGCAGGAACCTTTAAACAGAAACATAGATAGGTGGGTTGTAAATGAATTTTTTAAATCACACCATGAGTGAATTGGGTTTAAAGGGAAAGCACCAAAAAATAAAGTTTACAAAAACAAGCAAATTTTTTGGGTGTGAGCTTGAGAAAGATTTTTTTGGAGAGTTAATTAGCTCTTTACTTGTTTTAGAATGCTTGTAATTTTAAAAACAAGAATAGAGATCATAGATTGATTTAGAGTTATTATGAAATGTTTATTTAATATTGACTATTATTAAACAGAAAATTCAAACATGAATACTGTTTAAAGATAGATGAAACAGGTGCAACAACTTGGTACTTAATTTATAAGGTACATTAGGAGAGTTATCCACTCCTTCAATGTATTAAACCTTTTTAAAAAAACACTTCATAATTAATGAATGTAATTAAGTATTAAATGAGTGCATTTGTATGTTTTTATAGCCATTTTCCCTGAACAAGAAATTTAAAATCTTGAAATGTTGGACATAGAAAAATATATGGCTTTTTGAAGTACCAAGAATTCAGTTTGACTAATATTAAAAGAAGATAAATAAAATAATTTTATGCACCAAATGGAATTTATGACGTCAGCCTGAACATTTTTTTGTCTTTGAATGGAAACATACGTATGAAAGATCAAAACCTGTAATAAAAAGGGAGAAAACCCCTATGGTAAAATAATAAAATGACCAAACTTCTTAATAATAAGAAAAAGATATACTGTAAATAGAAGACTCCCAGGGTACAGAATGCCAATGTATTGATTGTGATGATGATGATTGATGAGGATGTGGGGGAGGGGGTTAAAGGTCGAGATAAGCAGGGTCTGCAGTGTTATAGCAGGTATGGAAAATGGGCAGACTAGGTGGGCCAAGCAGTCCTTATCTGCTGTCAATATCTATGTTGGGTGGAAGACTAGGTTTGCTGACAAAGGTACCTTGCTTCACCTGAGCTCTTTTCTTCTAGGTTTGCTTGTAAGAACAGAGCAAGGAACAACATTATCAGAGCAAGGAGAATAATTAAGGCTTCTTTTGGCTAGGCAGATTTACTGTGTGTTATTATTTTCTTTTGTGCTTACAGATTTAGTTACTGTTTTGGTTTATATATTACTGCTTTATTGTCCTTTGATTCAAATTGTTTTTGCAGGGATTACTTTCTGCTACATTGTTACAGGGTGTGCCTACAGGTTTGTTACTGTGTTGTGCTTACAGATTACTGCTTTATTTTCTCTGATTCAAATTGTTTCTTTGCAGGGTATATTTTCTGTGGAATTGTTCAAGGTTGGGCCTACAGGCTTTTGTTACTGTGTTGTGCCTACAGGTGTTACAGTTTACTGCTTTATTTTTTCTATGATTGCAATAGTATTTTTTTTGCAGGGTATATTTTCTGCTAACTTGTTACAGGATGTGCTTGAAGGTTGATATTGTGTTGTGCTTACAGATTACTGCTTTATTTTCTCTGTTTCAAGTTTTTTTTTGCAAGGTATATGGTTTGTTAAATTGTTGTGAAGGTTATGCTTACAGGTTGTTACTTTTGTGCTCCCAGATTACTGCTTTATTTTTCTAATTCAAAGTGTTTTTTTTACAAGGTATATCTTCTGTTAAGTTGTTATGCAGGTTGTGCTTCCAGGTTTTGTTACTTTTTCTGCTTACAGATTACTGCTTTATTTTTCTCTGTAGCAGTGTTTTTTGCAGGGTATATCTTCTGTTAAATTGTTACAGGTGGTGCTTACAGGTTTTGTTACTTTTTGTGCTGACAGGTTTTACAGTTTTATATATCATGAGCTTTCAGGGATAATTACAGGAGCACTTACGAGATACAGACCGTGGGATAGCATCTGCATTTGTTGTCGGTTGATTGTATCTGCTCTTATCTCCTTGTTTCTTTTGTCCGTGGTTCTTCTTCTTTGCCAGGAGAAGGGCCCAACCACCCAACCTCATCCGCAACCATCCCATGCTACACTCCTTTTATAGAGTAGCACAGTTGTAACATTTCCTGGAGCAAAGCAGGAAGGGGAGGATCAGAGCGGTATCCACACAATGACTTCACTTAAAAAAATTTTTTTAATTACATGTTTGCTTTAATTTTCCTTCTAGTTACTCAGAATAGGTTATAAACTCATCAACTCAACTGGAATGGATATTATTAACTGTAGGTACTGTGGGACACTTTTCAAAAGGGCAGTTATGCAGAATTTAGGACACAGTCCTACATGCTGTACCATCGGAGATCTAAGAGCTCAGCTCCAGGTATCATGGGCAGAGATTGCACACCTCAGATCGCATATGCAGGAGGAAATGTATTACAAGAACCACTTGCTATTTCCCCAACATCCAACTGAAGCACCTGAACCACAGAGCATAGTTGGTCTGCGAGTTTTGCAGGTGGTTAGGAAGGGCAAATCAGGTGCCCCATCACTCAATGCTCACCAGCATTTCACCTCCACAAACCATATAAAAACTACAAACAGGTATCTATCTCCAAAATCAAACAAAGGGTCATAGGACACTGCAGAGCAGAACACTGCAGCACAGGAGCTAGCACTACAAAACTCACCCATAATAGGGACAAAAAAAAAGGCAAAAAGGAAATCCAAAACACTTCAGATCATAGGAGACTCCATGATTCAGGGAGTTGATACCTACCTCTGGCCACGGGTGATGGTCAGATGTCTTCCAGGTACATCAGCATGGAAAGATGCTGACCGCATTGCTAAAATTGTTCATGCAGAAAGTAGGAGAAAACATCAATGTCCTGGAAGACAAAGAACCTCTGTGCGCAAACACTGAGGCAAGGGTTACCCCAAAGGGCATTTGGCTGGGAAGCCAAGTTTCAAGAAAATACAAAATCACACATGCCCCCACAATGCAAAACATCATGGGCTACATATGCAAATCACCACAGAATGTTATGCTGGTCCAACTTTAAGCAGGAATTGCATGGTGCCAAAAGGCCTCTCACACAGTTTGCAAAGGGTGCTAACAGAAGACATAGACACGTGTTTCATCCTACCAGGACTCATCAGTATGCCTCGTCTGTTTGACACCCCAGTGGAATGGACCAGCTACCCTTAAGGCAGTGTGCCTTGGATATATTGTGGTGAACCCATTAAAATAAAAACTATTTAAAAGACAAAGAACCTCTGTGCAAACACTGAGGCAAGGTTACCCCAAAGGGCATTTGGCTGGGAAGCCAAGTTTCAAGAAAATACAAAATCACACATGCCCCCACAATGCAAAGCATCATGGGCTACATATGCAAATCACCACAGAATGTTATGCTGGTCCAACTTTAAGCAGGAATTGCATGGTGCCGAAAGGCCTCTCACACAGTTTGCAAAGGGTGCTAACAGAAGACATAGACACGTGTTTCATCCTACCAGGACTCATCAGTATGCCTCGTCTGTTTGACACCCCAGTGGAATGGACCAGCTACCCTTAAGGCAGTGTGCCTTGGATATATTGTGGTGAACCCATTAAAATAAAAAACTATTTAAACGACAAAGAACCTCTGTGCGCAAACACTGAGGCAAGGGTTACCCCAAAGGGCATTTGGCTGGGAAGCCAAGTTTCAAGAAAATACAAAATCACAGATGCCCCCACAATGCAAAGCATCATGGGCTACATATGCAAATCACCACAGAATGTTATGCTGGTCCAACTTTAAGCAGGAATTGCATGGTGCTGAAAGGCCTCTCACACAGTTTGCAAAGGGTGCTAACAGAAGACATAGACACGTGTTTCGTCCTACCAGGACTCATCAGTATGCCTCGTCTGTTTGACACCCCAGTGGAATGGACCAGCTACCCTTAAGGCAGTGTGCCTTGGATATGTGTGGTGAACCCATTAAAATAAAAACTATTTAAAGACAAAAGAACCTCTGTCTTGCAAACACTGAGGCAGGGTTACCCAAAGGGCATTTGGCTGGGAAGCCAAGTTTCAAGAAAATACAAAATCACAGATGCCCCACAATGCAAAGCATCATGGGCTACATATGCAAATCACCACAGAATGTTATGCTGGTCCAACTTAAGCAGGAATTGCATGGTGCCGAAAGGCCCTCACACAGTTTGCAAGGTGCTAACAGAAGACATAGACACGTGTTTCGTCCTACCAGGACTCATCAGTATGCCTCGTCTGTTTGACACCCCAGTGGAATGGACCAGCTACCCTTAAGGCAGTGTGCCTTGGATATATTGTGGTGAACCCATTAAATAAAAAACTATTTAAAAGACAAAGAACCTCTGTGTGCAAACACTGAGGCAAGGGTTACCCCAAAGGGCATTTGGCTGGGAAGCCAAGTTTCAAGAAAATACAAAATCACACATGACATCAATGTCCTGGTACACATAGGAACAAATGATCTAGGCAGCCAGTCAGTTGTGGAGACCAAGGAACACCTGACAAGGCTGTGAGACAAATTGTCATCCATTTCATCTGGTATCTCCTTCTCTGAGGTCCTGCCAGTCTGGGAGAGGGGGGGCAGATGGGTGGAAGGTCAGAGAAGGGGAGACGGGGAGCTAAACATGTGGCTCAAAGGCTGATGCCAGTTTGTAGGTAACTGGCAATAGTTTCGGGAGCAAAAGTTCTATAAATTTTATGGACTGCATCTGACTCAGGAGGGAGTCAGTGCATTGGGGCAGAAGTTTGATGTCTTTGCAGAATATTTAAACTAGCAAATGGGGAAGGAGTGCAGCACCCGATACATCAGATGGGAAGAGCACCCCTCCTCCCTCAGCTAGTGATCAAACAGGAGTTCAGCATGTTTGTAGTTCATTTGCATCACCAGGTTAGGAAAAAGGTTCGGCTCCCCATACAATGCACAGGGGAAAAGCTGGACCTCACCCCACAACTAATGCACCAAAATCTGACCAATGGAAAATCATGTACACAAATGCCTGCAGTCTGGGAAACAAGATCCCAGACCTGGAGGCAACAATGACAGAGGCTAAACTAGACATAGTAGCCATTAGTGAGACATGGTTCACCAGTAACCATACTTAGAAGACTACCATACCCAGCTATGTATTGTTCAGAAGAGACCAAGGTGAAAAGGGGGGGTGGAGTGGCCCTTTATGTCAATGAAAATATCAAAGCTACAGAAATTCAGAACACACATAAGGAGCCAGAAGAACTGTGGGTCACCCTGGAAACAGGAAATGGGACAGCCATATGAACTAGGGTTGTCTGCAGGCCTCCAGACCAGGGGGAGGACACAGACACATTACTGTTAGAAGATATACAAAACATGACAGCTAAAGGGGAGGTTCTGCCAATGGGAGACTTCAACATGCCAGAAACAGATTGGTCAATACCAGATAGAACATCTGCCAGAACTAGGCACATAGTGGATTCCCTGCAGGGGAAGTGCCTCAAGCAATTGGTACAACAACCCACAAGAGACAGGGCTATCCTGGATCTAGTACTGACTAACAGGGAAAGGATCACAGATCTCCAGGTAGAAGGTCACCTGCAGGCCAGTGACCATGACATGGTATGGTTCAATTTGGCCACTAGAAATAAATCATCCCAATCTAAGGTAAAATTATGGGACTTCAGAGGAGCTGACTTTGATAAGATGGCCAACAGAGTTAAGCTAGCCCTGGCAAGAAGAAATACAGATGAGGGGGCACAGGGAAAGTGGACATGCATTAAGGATGCAATATTTGAAACAACATCCCATTGTGTTAGGGAGAAAAGCAAGAGCAAAAGAAGGAGGAAACCACTTCAGTTCTCAAAAATAGTGGCAGAAAAGGTCAGAGACAAAAAAAAGGGTCCTACAAGGGTGGACAAGGCAATAGGACCTGATGACATACATCCCAGGGTACTAAAGGAGCTAAGGGTGGAACTAGCAGAGCCACTAGCAAAACTGTTTAGTGAGTCTCTGAGCACAGGAGAGGTCACAGAAGACTGAAGAAGGGCTCATGTGATCCCGCTCCACAAGAGTGGCAGCAGAGAGGAGGCAGGGAACCAGTCAGTCTTACCTCAGCAGTGGGCAAGATTATGGAGGCACTCCTTAAGGAAAGGATAGTGCAATACCTGGAATCCATAGGAACACAGGATCTAAGACAGCATGGGTTTACAACATAAAGCTCCTGTCAAACTAATCTCATAGAATTCTTTGACTGGATAACCAGAGTGGCGGACCAAGGTGGTGCAGTTGATGTCACCTACCTTGACTTCAGCAATGCTTTCGATACTGTTCCACATAGAAGATTGATTAATAAGCTGGGTAGGCTCAGGGTGGGTCATAACTTGGTCAACTGGGTGGCAAACTGGTTGGCAGGCAGAAAACAGATAGTGGTGGTAAATGGGATACAGTCAGAAGAGATGCAAGTCACAAGTGGGGTACCTCAGGGATCAGTCCTGGGGCCAGTCCTCTTCAATATCTTCATCAGTGACATTACAGATGGACTGGAGGGTAAGGTTTGCCTCTTTGCAGATGACACCAAGATCTGCAACAGAGTAGATGATCCAGATGGGATGGGCAGAATAAGAAGAGATCTGGAAAAACTGGCAAAATGGTTTGAAAAGTGGCAACTGGGGTTTAATGCAAAGAAGTGCAAGATCATGCACATAGGGACGAGAAACCCTGAAGCTATCTATAGGTTGGGAGGTGAGTTACTGGCAATCACAAGGGAAGAAAGTGACTTGGGCATCATCATCACAGAAGACCTAAAATCATCCAAGCAGACCACTAAAGCACTAGGTAAGGCTAGAGAGATGTTGGGATATTTTTGTAGGGGTATCACAAGTTGTAAGAGGGTGGTAATAATCCCTCTTTACAAAACACTGGTTAGGCCCCATCTGGAGTACTGTGTGCAGTACTGGAGGCTGCACCTGCACAAGATCATTAACAAAACTGAGGCAGTCCAGAGAAGGGCAACCAAAATGGTGCAGGGACTGCATCAGAAAACATATGAGGAAAGATTAATGGAGCTCAATATGTATACCCTAGAGCAAAGAAGGGAGAGAGGTGATATGATCAAAACATTCAAATATCCTAACAGCATTAACAAGGTGAAAGAGTCTAACATGTTTCAATATAAGAAAAATAGCAGGACAAGGGGACACAGCATGAGATTAGAGAGAGGCTGATTAAGGGGTAATGTGAGGAAGTTCTTTTCCCCAAAAAGGGTGGTGGATGTATGGAATGGCCTACCTCAGGAAGTGGTGGATATGAATACAATGCAGGACTTCAAACAGCCATAGAATAGGCATAAGGGAGTAATACAGATGAATATGAATAAATAGACCACTGACAGAGTAAAGGCCTATGGCACATTCATAAGGTGGAAAAAATTGGCAGACTGGATGGGCCTTGTGGTCCTTATCTACTGTCATCTTCTATGATTTTATGTTTCTATAGACCCATCCAAAGAAAGTACAAGAGCACTTGTAGAAGAGAAAGAAATGTATAATTAACATTAGCAAAAAATAAAAATAACCAAAACTTGTTTATGAAAATCTGAATTAATTAAAAAGAAAAACAGTACAATAGGTCCCATATGCATAGAAGGGAAGCTGTTAATGAAAATTAAATGGTAAATAAAATTAGTGAATATTTCTGTTCAGTGATTTTTTTTTAAGGAAACAAAGATACCAAAAGTAATGAGGATAAAGAAAATAAGAAAAAACAGCACAATAAATGAAGAAACAAATCTTAAAAAAGATAAAGGAACTTAACCAAAATAAAGCAGCTGTCCCAGATGACATAAATTCTGGATTCATCAATAGCATTGCAGTTGAAACTGTGAAACCATTGGCACATATTTTTACAAAATCACTTGAGGAGGGGAAGGTGCTGTTAGTCTGGAAAACAGCAACAGTGATACCTAGCTACAGGAAAGTGAGGAAAGATGCTGTGTTAAACCATAGAACAATTAACCTCACATTAGTATTGTGGAAAATAATAGAATGTGTAATTAAGGATGAAATCAATATATTTATGTCAGAAAATAACATAGCAGATCTATAACAACATGGATTCAAGCAGGGCAGATCATGCATCACAAATCTATTGACATTCTACGAGGAGGTTAGTAAGACCTTGAACGAATGGACCTGATCTTGTTGGACTTCACTAAGGTCTCTGATCTTTTTCCCCTTTACAAAATAGTTGAAAAACTCCAGGGAATTGTGTTACCAGACAACATAAACATATGAATAAAGGATTGGTTTGAGGCAGAACATAAAAAGTAAGAACAGAAGGAAAATACTCACATAAGGAAAGCATTAGTAGTAGAGTACCACAGGGATCAATGCTGGGACTGGTATTATTTAGCCTATTTATAATGGATATGGGAGTAGAATGTGATTGTAAAATAAAGAAATTTGCAGATGACACAAAATTGAAGGAACAGTCCAAGAGAAAAATTATGTGGAAAAACTAAAACTATATCTAGGGCAGGTTATTAATTGGAAAAATAACAATGGCATGAAGCTAAATCTAGATAAGTGCAAAGCTCCCCATCTGAGTAAAAGCAATAAAAAACATCTCTATCATCAACAGTCACAAAATTGAAGTTGTAACATACTGTAGGTAAGGGACTTGGGCATTTTAATAACAAATGGTCTATGTAATAAAGCTTATTGTAGGGAATTGGGAAAAGCTAACAGAACTCTGGGATATATATATATAAATTCATATGTAGCTCACAAATGTTGTTTTGCCACTGTATACTGTAGATCAATTATACAACCCATCATGGATGATAATACTCAGTTTTGGTCACCATATAAAAATCATTAATTTAACTGGTAGAAAAAGTCCACAGAAGGGCTACTAGGCTGATGTGGGGAATGGAGGGTTGGACCTATAAAGGAAGGCTGAAGGATACAGGCCTATATGCACTGCAGACTATCAACTATTCTCATTTATAAATGTTAGATATATATATATATATATATATATATATATATATATATATATATATATATATATATATATATATATATATCACTCAAAATAAGTTTTCAAAAAAACTTCTACAATCAATTATTTATTTTATTTATCTATCTATTTATATATTTATTGGCAACAGGGTAAAGCCACTAAACACAAGTGCCAGTTTTCAGGGGCAACCTGGTAACACTGGGGAGCTTAAGTGACTTGCTCAGTGTCAGACAGTATGCAAGTGGAGGTTGTGGGAATCAAACCTAGGTCTGCTGGAAGTGCTAAGCTCATTCACAGCTCATTACTCTAACTTCCAGGCTATACTGCCAGCATATGCTAGGGCAATATTAGGTATAAGAAGTAGGTATCAAAATATTTTAATTTCCCTTTCTGGGGATTTGAATGCCAGGATGGGGAGGATGGTAGAAAATAGTTCCAGTTATTGGACAATGTATGATACTATAGGATTGCCCTTAAGAAATATTGTAGACATAAAATATAACTTAAGAAGTACTGTGTTAATGAAACACCTTGACAATTTATTCCTCAGACTACTGAATGGTAGAATGTTGGGTGCTCTTAAAGGGGAAGTTATTTTTCCCACAGAATCTGGAGGCAGTCTTTTAGACCTTTGGTTATGTGACATATACTAATTCACAAGAATTAGGTACCCAGAAGTACTGAAAATTTGGGAGAGTGTACCTCTCCCATTACATTGCAAAATAGCTTGTAGAGAAAATATGGGGAGGATAAATACTAAAGAGATGAATGAGGTTAACAGAAATGAATGCATTATATACAACAGAAAAATAAAATAGAATCAGTATACAAAACAAAAGTTAAAAGAAATAATGAACTTATCTAGTATATTAGGTTTTATAGAAGTTATGGAAGGTATAGGGTCATATAAAGTGTTTGAAGAGCCCCAAACTGTTCTGGATCAGTTTTCCAAAATTATTTCCCATGTTACACCTAATTTATCTGCAAAAGACAGACAAATGAGGGGCAATAATATTGGTGAATATCACCCCTGGTATGATAAGTCAAGTAAAAATTTGAAAATGTTAATTAATAAAGTGGTAGATTATCAACAAAAAACAATGACATGGTGGTCAAAAAACACTGAAAACTCTAAAGGCAGAGTATAGAAATGTGTTGTGGAATAAAAACAAAATTACAAGACGTTACTGTGAGAGAACCTTCAAGATGCCATAATAATAATGGATAACTCCACGTTTTGGGTGCTTGTAGCCTACTGATCTGCTGAATGGAATAGGAGGTATAATGGGCTTGATTCTCAAAGATCGGCACAAGCTGTACAAATGGCAGCTTGCACTAATCCTCATTGAGCCTAGGACCCTGCACCCAGTTCACATATGGGAGAGGTCCCAGCACCAAGCATCCACTGGTTGTAACAGCAGCTCTCATAACTGGATTTGCACACAAGAGGAGTTTGATGGAGGGTGCGGCAGGGTGGCATGGACTGCCAACCCTGTCGCACAGCACAGGGACAAGCAAAAGTACTGGGGAGCTGACACTGGCCACAGTGCCAGTGGAAGTACAGGCAGCAGAGGGCAGATACAGGGGTGTACCCAGGACCTGCACAGTGCTGCCAATAGGAGTGCCTGCTGCAGGTCTGGTAGGCACATGGGGCACACATTGGGGGTGTGGGTGGCACTGTTTCTGGTGCAGTCTGCACCCAGCCACACAGTTGCAGTCCTCTGCAGTGCTTATGGCACAGATGCCCACTTCTCAGGGCACCAGACCAGCCCCTTTTCCTGTCCTGCACTGTCTGTGGGGTGGTGCAAAGTGTTGTTAGACCACCTGTTTGATGGTTTAAGTCCTGGCAGGTCCTGCTGGCTGTCAGAACCCCATTTAAGGGGATGTAGCAGCCAACATTTGCCACAAGACCCCTAGCACCCTGGCACACCCCCAACCTTGGCGCAAGTCTGGCACAGGGCGTCCCCTGTTTGCAGCAAATGCATTCTGTATAGCAAACTCTGTGAGTTTTCACTCAAGGTGCTCTTTGCATCAGTTCTGTTTGATGCAGGCACCTTGTTTCATAATCAGAGTTTTGAAAATCAAGGCCAACATGTCTTGCCATATAACCACAAGCGAATAGCTATCTCATTTTAAAGAAATTTTTAAAACTGCAGAGAATGACATAGCTTATGAATTCAATGTTGAGACCATATTCCCATGTAATAATATTGTAAACATGGAGACATGGCCTCCTTTTAATAGAGGAGAGGTGAAAGGTGCAATCCTGGCTCAAAACAGAAATAAAGCAGCAGGAATTGATGCGGTTTCAGCCGGAATATATCAAGAAAACACTGACTGCTAGGTCTCAGTTCTTATACCAATTTTTACTTTAATTTCCAATAGTTTTATATTACCTAAGGACTGGAATGTATATTTTATTGTCCCTTTGTTGAAAAAGGAATTATACTGACCCAGCCTATTACAGGCTGATTACATTGCTACCAATTGGACTTAAGATCTAGTCTAGCATTATTCTGGAAAAAGGAAAACTGGGTTGCACCAAATCAGCTCATTTCTAAATTTCAATGCATTTTTTATAAAGGTCACACTACTATAGACCTGGTTTTCACATTAAATGTCATCCTTGAGAAATATGTGATATGCACATCAGCAGAGATTAATGTGTGTTTTATAGATATTAGAGATTCTTTTGACTCAATAAATAGAAACATTCTTTGGAATACGCTGTGAGCCTATAATATTGATGCCTGATTGTTATCAATTTTAATGGTATTACATTCTAATACACAAGCCAGAGTGAGATTTAGTAGAGATGGGCAAACTAGGTGGGCCAAGCAGTCCTTATCTGCCATCAAAGTCTATGATGTTTCTATGTTAACAGAGATTTAATATGGCCATTAATATACAAAGGGTGTTAAGCAGGGTTGTTTTTAGCGCCATGCTTATTCAATATATATGTAGACAGCTTAATAAGGTCTTTAGATGAGATAAATATGTTTTCTCCTAAGAGTAACAACAAAGATATTAACATTTTAATGTATGCTGATGATGTGATTTTGCTTTCCCAGACTCCTCTGGGAATTAAAAGAGACATAGCTGCTGTTATGACACACCTAAAAGATCTAGACCTTGAATTAAATTTCAGCAAAACAAAGATCATAGCTTTGGGGATAGAAATAAAAAATTATGAAATGGAACATCAAGGGTGAGAGTTTTGAGAAAGTTGCTGAATTTTGTTATCTTGGTGTAACATATGATAAAAATATAAATGGGAATCCCAAGGAAAAAGATTAAAAGAATTGCCAAATAATTCAACTTTGGATGTCCGATGGCCATTGTAGTATTCTGTTGCACTACAGCACACCTGTAATGCTGTATTTCTTTTAAGTACATTATGTGCTTTGTTTTGGCCTTAGTCTGTCTTATTCTGTCAAATTATTAGAGAGTGTGTTCCTGCACCTACTGTGGTAAAGCCAACCAAAGGAGTTAAGATCTCTTAAGAGTGTCACAAACAGACTTTCAGCAATGGTTTTTGGGAGATACTGAGATGCTTTGTTGGGAGCTTTCCTCTGCCCTAGCTCCTTCCTCATTAATAATTTTCAGAAGGGCTTCGGTTAGCATTTTTTTCCTTTTCTTTTTTTTTTTTTACAATGAGTTACAGTGTTAAACTGTAAACCAGAAACCTTTGGATTCTCCACACTATGAAGGGAGCAGGTTCCATTATATTGGAAGTTGATCCAGCTACAAAACTTAAAAGCAAAGTTAAAGATTATTGGACTGTGGGCAGAAGGGAGAAGGCAAAAGCTGTAATCCAGGATAATTAGCACATGGACTGTTGTGGAACTCTTTAACAAGAACAAGGACAGGGAAACAAGGAAGGATTTGGATATGATTCGCTATGACTGAGCCCACACAAGGTCTGAATTTGAACTGAAACTGAAACTGTAGTTCCCTATTAGAAGTATTGAAAAGTGGGATAGCAGTTGATAGCAGTTGAATCAATTGGACTCTTCTCTTTTCTTCTCTTCCCTTTGACTATAGAAGAATCTTTTCACTGGACTTTGCTGTAATTAGTTAAAATTTGAGACTTTTGGGGACTTAAGGAGAAGGGGTATTTGACTAAAATACTGGTGTTGCTGGTAATTGAAACACCAGTTAAGTGTTTTGTGTAGCTTGATTAAGAGTACATAAGAATATATTATGGTGGTTACAAGAGCCCAGTCAGCTACGGCTGACATAATTTCAGATGAACAGATGTACCAACTTAATTAAGAACAGTCCACTATCTGTAATGGGGAATTTGAATGTGGTGTGGATAAGGAAATCAATAAAGAGACAGGTGGGGAAAGTATGATATCCCAGGGAAAGAATAAAAAAGGAACACAATAGTAAAATCTAAAACAAATACTAGTAAACTGGTGAGAAGTAATCAACTGGGAAAAAATAAACTGAAATGAAATTGGAAAATGGAAAGTATTGATAAGAAGCAAACAAAGAATTAATTTCTACTGATAGAAAAGATGTTATAAGACTATCTCTGGTGATAGAAAAGAAGGTTGACTTCTTTACTTCCTCCCCAAATGCACTACCAAATCCACTGCCCTCAAAGTTTATGTATAAAGATGTAACTAAAACTCCAGACAAGTCTGAACTTATGTCCTACACAGACTTAGAAACTGATGATCAGCCTGACCAGTCTGAAGTGAAATAAAAAAGTGTTAGGCTAGACCTAGAGAAAGATGTGACTAGTGACAAACAAGAAATTAATCTGGACTTTATAGGATGGGCCTCTACAGATATTAGTATGCATGAAGCATCATCACGTACTTTGCAATCATTGTATATACCACTCCCTGAAATTAGAAGTTCAAAGGTCAGTAGGACTAACAATGAAACAACAAAAAAGAGCAAGATGATATTGGAAAAGTATTAACAAGGCTAAAAACCACAATACAAGGATTAAAGGAATTAGATGAGCAATAAAAAAATTAAACGAAAAATGATAAAGTTAAGGTAATAACTTTGGATAATCAAAGTACTGAAGAAATGGGGAAAAAGAGTAAAGGAAGAGTCACTAATGTACTACCAAACAGCAATAAGTAGTGACATTGTGGCAATTATGCAGATTCAGCATGCAGCAAGTCTTATTCTATTAGAGCAGATGTTAGCTATAAGAGACAAAATTGAAACACTGAAGCAGAATATAGCTATAAATGGTGCACGTATGAACAACGTGCTGAGAATTTTTAATTTAATACATCCACCTAGGGAATCTTCTTCTATTCCTTATATAGAAGATGGAAAGGATGAATAGAAGAAGATTGATAAGAGGCCAGATTTTACAACCATTTTAATCCCAGATACTCCCAAAAATAATAGGCAGAGAACAGAGAGGAAAAAAAAGAACCCCCCCAAAAAAAACCCACTAAAGACAGATAATATGAACCAGAAGGTTAATAAAACTAAAAAAAGGAAAAAAATTAAAAAATAAAAACAATGGAGCCAAAAATGGCCCCAATAAAATGATGAGTAACAACAGATAGGAGAGGCACCTGCAAGAACACAGATGGACTTGTATAATTTGCATAGGCAAATAGGGAAACATAAAAACATAGAAATCTGTTGGGAAAAAATGGAAAAGAAATGGAAAGATGGAGGAGAACAAAGAGAGGAAGGAAAGGACATAATACAAGGTAGGGGATATGAAAATACATCAAAGGTCGAGGAAATTGAACATAAAGTACAAAAAGATCCAACTTTAAATCAAACAGACATAGAAAATTTAACATTAGGAAAAGACTCGAGTGAGAAGCTAAGTTCTGAACCTTGCCTGAAACTGTATGGTCTTAAAAAGGTGAATGATGAGACTGAAAAATATTTGAGAAGTATTGTACTTAATTTATTTAGAGAAATCGTGGAATTACAGTTAGAAGAGCAAGATGTTACTGGAATTATCTGTATGACTGATGATGATTAGGCTGAATCTGTACAGATTTATTGTGCCCATAGGAGAGTATTGAATTATATGTGGTGCAATAATACTCTCATAAAGAAACTGAATTTCCAATTAGGGCTGGTGGACAAACTAAAATGGAACAACTCCATGGCCATGGAAGAGATGAGTGTTGAACCTGTGGCCCTTACTATGTTTGGGTTTTCAAAAATGTATAATAAAACTAAGAGAAAGCTAACAGGGTCTATATGCCATTTTTTCAGTAATGTTTTGAAAATTAGATTAGGCAGAATGGGCATATTAGATACATTTAGGCAGGACAGTTTAAGAGGTTATAGTCAAGTGGACATATGCAAGAATAATTATGTAGCAGAAAGGATTCTTAAAGCCACTGTCAAGTTAGACAAACTCGGGATGCATGTAGTGAGCATGTATGAGATAGTGGAACATGAGATGGATAGTGGAAATAATAGGGAAAAAGTTACAGTTCTAAAACAGGATCAGCAGGTTCAGGTGAATTTAAAACAACTCCACCAAGATCAAATTAAAATGAGAAACAGATACAAGGTGTTAGATGTGTAAAATTGAATTGGAAATATATCTGAACCAAGTAAATCTACAAATTGTAATCTTACGAACAGAATTGACATTTCTATGGACACTATTGAGAATAAGGCCTTAGGGTCTTTGTTTATGACATGGAATGTTTCAGGGCACAAAACAAAAATATATTATATGGATTGGCGGCTGTTTGTTAAAAAACTGTACTGTTTTTTGCTTACAGGAAACCTGGCATGACAAAATGGATAAGATTAATATTAATGGCTATGCAGCATTCCAGAGTCCCAGTTTAAAAATGTCTAAATTAGGCAGGAGGGCGTGTGTGGGTTGATTACTTACATTAAAGTAAGTATTTTTAGTGAAATAACTCAAAGTAGTATTGATGAGTCCCACATTGTACTGAGACTCAAGATTGATAAAATTAAATTGATAATTACATCATGTATATATCACAAAATCGGGCACTCACCAGCAATATGAAGTCAGCTCCAACCACTTACTGTATAATATGTAGTAAAAGTTTATTTAAAACATAAAGATGACCCACAAGGACAAAAACGCTTGATGCATTTCGAATCAATACCTGACCCTTTATCAAAAGCTGTTTAGCGCTAAGCATACCAAACATTAAATACAACACATCAACTGCCTGTGCCATCATAATTGTTACATTTAAATTCATTGGTGCAAACACCCCACCTGTCCACAGCTCTAAAGTGCATATCAATTAAAATGTAATTGTCACAATTTGTTCTCTTTAACCTTTATAGCACCTCAGTGTAACAGAATAATATAAAGACGTGTGTGTGTGTGGGGAGATAGAGAACGTCCTAAGTGCCTAAAGGAAAAAACAAATGTATACTAAAAATGACATACATAATTATTAAAATTATTAACTGTAAATAGTTCACATATATTGCGTGGATCAGTTTTTAAAGTGCATAAATATTTCAACAATGTATATATCACAAGTTAAATAAAATGGCATGAACAAAACAACACCGCAACTCAAGAACTCAGGAAAACTTTATCTATTATCAAGGTAGGGCTTCAAATCAAAACCAGTATTCAAACCTGGTGGTTTAGTTGCCTCCAGTTTGATTATCCAAAATGTTTCTCATTTAAGTAATAAATTGTTAAAAGCCCCCCCTCTCAAGGATTCCTGCTTACTTTGTCTATTACAGTAAAAAGCAGTTTGTGTTCGTCCCTATTTCCTGCTGTATTCAGATGCACTGCAGTGGCATATAAAGGGTCTTTATGCTCAATTGCCCTCATATGTTCTCCTAAGTGCTGTTTGAAGGGCCTCTTTGTTTTCCCTATGATACAGCAGGAAATAGGGATGAACACAAACTGTTTTTTGCTGTGCTGAGAATCCTGAAAAAAAACTGTGTATGGTTCAGATCATCTGGATTTCATGGAAGAATGGAAGGAAATACTAACAGAGGCCAGCTTCCAGTTAATGAGTCTGATTGTAAAATACAGCAAGGCATGGGAGAGAAAGTTGAAAGAAGATCTACAAGACTATGAGAAAGAAGTACTGACTTTTAAAAATGTGCTGAATTTGATAATCAGAATAAACGTCTTAAAGACTCTAGTGCCAGGATAGAGAAAGAACTGAAGAAAGCTAAACAAGTAAAATTTACAAGAGATAAAAATGATTGGGAAAGGGAATAGATTTATGCATGGAAAAAAGACACTTTGAAGGGAATATTAAAACACCCAAGACAGATCTTCTTCAGTTATGGTACAGATCAGAGTGATACAGAACAGGAGAACCAAACAAGATGGCCTTTTTTAGATCAAGGTCAGGACTATACAGAACAACCCAGACACCCCCAGTACAACAACAAATGCAGCATGTACGACAGAGCCCCAGATTAATGTAGCAGGAAGAAAGAAGAGGACAAGAAGGGGCAGAGGATGTAGGGGGCTATGGCAACAGAGGCAGAGGCAGATTCAGGGGACAGTGGTGGGAACAGAACCAACAACGGAGCTTCAGGGGGCAGAAGAGATGCCAATAGAGAAACAAGATCTAATCATAAATTTATCCCAGAGAACACTTGATGAAGAAGGAGTGAAAGTATTGGAAAAGGGCTTAAAATTTGCCCCTACAAACCCAATCAATGAAGTTCAAACTATGATAGATTTGAATCTAGCCTGCAGAAAATTAAACCTCAAATCTTTCTTTTATAAACATAATGGTGATGGCAACATGGCACTTGCTGCACAAGACACTTTAAAACCTAATTCTACATTCTGCCTCCACCTAGTGCAGCAGTTACTGTATTCAAAACACTTGTTGAACAAGACTTTGAGACTGTTTTTCTAGTCCCACCAGAGCCCCGTTTCAGAATATGTTTGGGAATGAAAGAGAAGCTTTAAAAAGACTACAAGCGGACAAGAACATTGTTATTAAACAACCAGACAAGGGGGATTGTGTGGTTCTGCAAAATAAAGAGGATTATGTGAGTGAAATTGAAAGGCAGCTTAACAACCAGAACTTTTATATGAAGTTGACTTCTGACCCCACAGCAGATTTTAAATTTGCCATTGATAAAACCATAAATGAAGCATACAACAAGGGGTTCATCACAGACAAGAAAAAAAACTTCCTCATTACCCTAAACCCAGTAAGAAAAATGATGTATATGTTGCCTAAAGTTCATAAAAATAAAGAAAAACCACCAGGCTGCCCAACAGTGAGCGGCATAGGGTCTGTGATGGAGAGTTTGTCGCAAATGATAGATATGCATTTAAAATCATATGTGGAACATTTACCATCCTACATAAAGGACACAAAACATTTGTTAAACATCTGCAACAATCTGATGTTAGTGGAAGACTGTTTGTTGGTGTCTTTGGACATTGACTCATTATATATCGATGTGCCCCATGAGGGGGGCGTGATGCGGCTGCTTTCTATCTGAAGACAAGAGAAAGGGAAACAGAACCCCCCCATGGACTTTATCTTAAAACTGCTTGAATATGTCCTAAAATACAGTGCCTTTTTGTTTAATAAAACCATGTATCTGCAAACTGAAGGAATGGCTATGGGGGCTACTTGTGCCCCCACCATAGCCAATCTGTATGTTGGGCTTTGGGAACAGGATCACATCCATAATAACACAAACCCCTACAGAGACAAAATCAAGTTTTGAGGTCATTGTATTGATGATGTGCTGTTAATTTGCTCTGGAAATGAAATGGAACTTAGCCAGTTTGTTATTTACCTGCATAGCATGAACAAACATCTCAGATTTACATACCAGCAAAGCATGAGCAGTGTGAACTATTTAGACATAACACTCAGTAAAGGGGAGGATGGCAGAATAGAAATGAGGCTCTATAGAAAGCTGGTGGATGGCAATGGTCTTTTGATCTTATCCAGCTGCCATCCACCACGTTAGATGTAGCATCCCCAAGGGGCAGTTCTTGCACACTACGCAGAACTGCAATTCAGAGGAGGCTTGTACACAAGCGGCAGAAATTCTAACCAGGAGATTGGAAGATAGAGGTTATAGTACATCCAGCATACATGCAGAAGACTGTTGGCAGACAGTTCTGTGAGAGACATGCTGCTAGAAGAAAAGAGAGCAGAGGTAAACACTGATGTACACCCATTTAACTTTTGTCACAAAGTTTTCAACACAGGCCAAGTAGGTACAACACATTATTAGACAACACGGGGTGGGGGGAGTTTGGCAAGCAATCCTGGATTAAGAGAAATTTCCGTATACCACCACACATGTCATATAGAAAAGCCCCCACCATCAAAGACAGTTTGGTTCACAGTTACTTTGTGGATGAAAGAGCGTGCACTTGGTTAGAAATGCAAGGATGTTTTAGATGCAGGAATTGTTTGTATTGCTCCTCGGTAAAAAATTGTATGACTTTCACGCGTGTTAATATTTCACAGGAGTTTAGAATCAGACAGCTTACTACTTGTTCTACTGCAGGAGTTGTGTATATGGCACAATGCAGTTGCAATGCATTTTATATAGGAAAAACAAAGAGACCCTTCAAACAGCACTTAGGAGAGCATATGATTGCAACTGAGCATAAAGACCCTTTATATGCCACTGCAGTACATCTGAATACAGCAGGAAACAGGGACGAACACAAACTGCTTTTCACTGTAATAGACAAAGTAAGCAGAAATCCTGGGGGAGGGGCAATTTTAGCAATTTATTACTTAAATGTGAAACAGTTTGGATAATCAAACCACAGGCAACAAAACCACCAGATTTGAAAACTGGTTTTGATTTGGAGCCCTACCTTGATAATAGATAACGTTTTCCTGAGTTCTTGAGTTATGATGTTGTTTTGTTCATGCCATTCTATTAAAATTGCGATATATACATTGTTGAAATATTTATGCACTTTAAAAATAGATCTGTGTAATACATGTGAGCTATTTACAGTTAATGGGGCCCTATGCACCAGTCGGGTACAGGTACATGCGATATGTACATACCCTGCCCTCGTAGCTGCACACCAGCGGACAGGTCCACAATGGTGGCATTCATGACCACCGGCCACCTGTCCATGGCCCCCCCGGCATTCAGGACTCCTCAGGGCAGCTGGGAGCAGGGTAATGGGTCCGTCCGGGCATCCAATTGGATGCCAGGACTGAGTCCTGCACTGGATCCCTCACATGGTGGGTCTCACATTGGCAGTGCACCCCACAGATATCTGACAGGCGGTGACTGTGGCAGGTGAGGGAGGGCAATGCCACTGGCCCTCCAATGGCACCAGTTGGTGCAGTGGGATGGGTGGGGGCAAGCCTGTGAATGGGGGGGCCAGGAGGAACATTACCACTGGTAGTGGAGAGGGGGTTGCTGTGTGGTGCTGCTGGAAGGGGATGGCAGTCTTGTGCTGGTGCCCCATGTGGGGTATGGGTAATGTGGGTTATGGGGGGGTCACCACACTTACCGAAGTGTGCTGGGGCAGGTTGGTGGCATCGAGTGTCCTATTTCTGTGGCCCTGGATGGTCAGTGGGCTGTTCGCCTTGTCCTGCAGAGTGTGCATGGGGCATGTAGGGGGTTTATGGCAGGGTCCTCCCTGGCATACCCTGTGCCCCCATGTACCCCTGCAGCCAGCACAATGCGCCTTAGTGCATGGTGTGTAGTGCTGGCCCACCCCTCACTCACCTCCAGCTCATTGCTCCTCATGTGGCCAGGGGACTGAATGTGTAGGTTCCGCATGCCCCTCTTTGAGCATCCTGCGCAGGAGGCGCATAGGGTGCAGAGCGGTTGTGCACCCTGGATACACGCACATAGCCACTCTGCCCCATTAATGCATAGGGGCCAATGATTTTAATAGTTATGTATGTCATTTTTAGTACACATTTGTTTTTCCCTTTAGGCACTTAGGATATTCCCTATTCTCCTCCCCCCCCCAAACTGTCATTATATTATTCCATTCCACACAAGTGCTATAAAGGTAAAGAGAACAAATTGTGACAACTACATTTTAATTGATATGCACTTTAGAGATACGGATGGGTGGGGTGTTTGCATCCATGAATTTGAATGTAGCAATTATGATGTCACAGACAGTGGCAGTTGATGTGTTGTATTTAATGTTTGGTATGCTTAGGGCCAAACAGCTTTTGATAAAGGGTCGGGTATTGATCCGAAATGCATTCTACATATTATAAGTGGTTGGAGTTAACTTTGTATTGCTGGTGAGTGCCTGATTTTGTGATATACAAGTGACTGAAGATATTCGTGAGCACCACCATCCCTGTGCACACTTCAGAACTGTGTTTGGATAATTATATCATGCTGTGTTCCTCCCCCAAAATCTCATTGTTATAAAAAGGAGATGTGGAAAACTTTAGCGAATAAAATTTATAATGTTTCCATGGAGTACCCAAAATAATTTTTACTGTTAGCTGGGGATTTCAACGCCAGGGTGGGAATTTTCAATGAGCTTGCAGATACTACGGTCATGTGCTGGATTTATTCCAGTTTACAATGCTGTACTAAATAAAAGGTCAATTACTGACAACTATTAATTGAATAATTAATAAGAATGGCGCCCATCTAATTGCTATATTAAAAAACAATGGGATCTCTCCACAAAATGGCAGACTTGAAGGAGACAGAAATGGAACTGCTACATATCTATCAACAAACAGTATCTCAGCATTAGATCTGGCTTGCTGGAGAGGTCCAATAGATTTTCAGAGTTCTTTACAGCTACTAGTGAGAACCGACAGTGAACACTTTCCTCTAGTGCTTTATACCTCATCAATAACTTCCAGGCAGAATTTTAGTAAGGTATCTCTTCCTGATGTTTTTGAAATTCAATATAAAAAAAGACTGATGTGGATGAATCCTCTGGAAGAACAAGTCAAAGGTTTAGTGGAATGTTTTTTAAATAATGAACTGTTAGTTATAGACAGTATGAATGCGAACCAATTTTATAGTATTTTAACTGATTTTTTCAACACAGTACAACCTAAATTATATAGAGAAGGATTTTGTAAAGGTAAAAAGATAATAAGGTAGGCTGGTATGATAAGGATTGTAAGACTGCTAAAAGGAAACAATAATATTCTAAGAAGCTATAGAAATAGCCCTAATATATGTGCCAAAGATAAACGCAAAATGGTGAAGAAAGAATACAATGGCTTAATTAAATTTAAAAATAAACAGTTTTATGAAAACCAGTGGAACCTAATGCTTTCTGTAGTAGATAATAATGATAGTAAGGGGTTTTGGCCATTGGTTGCAAAAGGTTGTAAAGGCCAACAGGGTGATATAGTTAATTATATAGCACCAGAAAAATGGGTTGAATATATTTCAGTGGTCATGATGGATAAAGCAGAAAAACTGAACTGGTCATTATTAAGTACAAGCATGATTTTCCCAAGATATTTTTATATTACACAATCTGAGGTCCTAGAAACAATATTGAGCTTGAAAGCTAACAAAGCACCTGGACCAGATATGATATCAATAGAACTATATAAGTGTCTAGGCCCTGCTTGGCTAATGTTCTAGCTACTTTCTTTAATAATTATATCATAGAAAATTTTATCTCATAGTCATGGAATGGTGCAATAATATTTCCTATTTATAAAATAGGGGTTAAAAGTAATCTGAAAAATTACAGGGCAATAAGTCTCCTGGATATCATTGGGAACATTTTTGCTAAAATATTATTAAGTGGACTATTAAAGGAGATAGATATGCTTGGGGGTTTCTCACCATTGCAGGCTGGTTGTTGTAAACAATATTCCACCTTGGATAATTGGTTTGTGCTCCAGCACCTTTGTGAAAATATCTTAAATTACGTAAACAGAAATGATATGCAGCCTATCTTTGGAGCCTAGACAGGTATCTGTCCTAGGAGAAATAAAGGATGTATCTGTTGTTAGGTTACAAAGGGCTATATAGATTATACCACCACATTTGACACCATAAATAGAACCAAAGTTATGGGATACTATGATAGAATGGGGCATATCACCATTTTTAATAAATGCTATTCGGCTATTGTATTCCAACACATGGGCACAAGTAAGACTAGACTTGGCAAGAAATATTTTGGAAAAAGTTGTGACAAATGCAGAGGTAAGGCAGGGCTGTATTCTTGCTCCAACTCTATTTGCTATTTACATTAAATTATTATTGAGTTTAGAAGTACCCTACTCAGATTCACCAAAAATAGGCTCAGATTATTGCCCTGTGCTCGCATACGCAGATGGTCTTGTAATTTATCTTTGTCTTACGCTGGCCTACAAAAAAAATTAGACCTTTTGCAATCTTTTTCACAAGACAAATTTTTAAGGATAAATATGAATAAATCAATGGTAATTATTTTTGGGAGCAAAGCTAATAAATTTAAATGGTTTATAAATTCTGCACAGCTTCCAGAAACACATGATTATCTTTATCTTGGACTTGTATTTTCTAGGAATTTGACAAAGAAAACACACTATGAAATGCTCATAAAAAAGGTGTCGAACACAATGGTGGGACTGAGCAGATTTGATTTTAGATATGGGGGATCCACGATAAGACCGCTGATTGGGGCAATAGAATCAAAATACAATGCACAAATATTGTATGAGTCTGAATTATGGGAACACAAATATGTTGGCTTATTAGGAAAATTTAGCTTGCAACTACTTAGGGTAGCCATAGGATTCCCAAAAACAATACCATCTGCATTTGTTTGAGCAGAACTAGAAATATCTAATTTAGCAGCACAGGCTGAATCACGTACAGCAAACTTTCGGATTAGAGTAAGTAGGTTACCTAAGGATAGAATGGCTAGGAAGTGTCTGGATGAAAAATATTATTGGTTACTGAGTGGCTATTGGGAATCTCCCTGGTTAGCAGTATTTGAAAAGATACTAATTTCTGTGGGGTTGAATCATCTTCTTACTCTTACACAGAGAGACATACTTCAGTAATTACAAATTAGTATAAGAAACGTATCAAAGATTTACTTGTGATTAAATATAAAAAACAGGATTCTGAATGAATACAAAAATTGAAATGTTTAGTCTGGTATAGTGTGAATGATTTACAACATAAATTTAGATTTTTTTTGGATATTCTGGAAAATCCAAATTTAAGAAGAATGTATGCAAGATTTCGGGTAGAATTTTTTGGTGTGCTGATGGAAGATGGCAAAATCACCCACAGCGACAATTTTGAAAAGTTTCAAAATTATCGCTGTGGGGGACCCACGGGCAAAATTTCACCCTTTCACCAAGTCCCCCCCTTTGAGTTAACACTCTATAGAAGGGAGGGCATGGAGGGTGGAACACACCAATGTCTGTCAGGCAAAATTTTGCCTGTCGACATCAGGGATATGTCGATATGCCGAACCGTGACAACATTGTTGTCACGTTGGCATAGGTAAACCAAATGTCTTTACTCTAATGTCCTAAATGCTAGGTTTACAAGATCACAAGATCCAGTTCACTCATTTTGTTTTTGTACAGGGATTGAAAAAGAGGACATAGTACATGTGGTACTTAGGTGCACATGGTATGATGCACTTAGAAAGAAATGGTTAGCCCCTATCATAACATCAGTTCAGAACTGTGAATCTACCTTACTTCATATATTGTTAACAGTAAAGGAAGAATACATAGTAGGAAGAATGGCAAATTTTATAACAAGTATACAGAGGATGAGAAAGAAAATAACAAAAACCATTGTAATGTAATGATATTTTGTGTCACTTTATTTTTGGTACGTATACCTTGTAAATGTCTTTTTACCATGGAAATGCAGACTTATTGCTGATTATAATCTGTTTTGTGATATGATTATATGTTTTTAACTTGTATTTTTTGTAATGATCCTATATGATCGAACAATAAAATATTACTTACTTAATGCAACTTTGGGGCCTAATAGATTCACCCAAAACGTTGCTGAAAATTCTTATAGAGCTTTAGAAAATGCATTTGATGCTAAGGTCATTAATCAAATTTTATATGAGAGTGAGGTTTGGGGCTTGGCAAAGAAATTATATGAACTTGAATCTATAGAGAACTTTTTTATAAGAATAGTTCTCGGATTGCCAAGAAATACCCCAACAGCATTTTTACATTTGGAAGCAGATTTTTCTGCCCCTGGAATTTAATCTCATTAAAAGAGAAATTAAGTTGCTAAGGAGTATTAACAATATGGAGGAGACAAGTTGCCAAAAATGTGTTTGAGGGATGCCCAGAGAAGAAGAAGAGATAATACCTGGTAACTGGTTTGGTAATTTAAATAGTATTTGAATAAAGAACAAGATGAGCGGTTTATGGTCAGAAACAGTTCAGCTGAACATTTTAACAGTTACACAAGAAGCAGAAGAAAGAATGAGAGACATATGTTACAGAGAGATCTGGAAAGGATTCATACCATAGATGAGTCCAGAAAGTATTCAAATATTAGAGATATTACTGGCATTACAAATGATTTGTGTGCCTATGAGAATAAGGCACACAGACAATGTTGTCAAACTTTAGATATGGCATTTTGTTAGGATATTTACCAAATATAAAAACTAGTTTTGCCAAATATTGCATTGAAAAATGTGCATGTAATGATGAGCAACTTATATCTGTGGAGCACCTTTTTCTATACTGTCCTGTTTTTACAGAAGAAGGAGAAAGATGCTTGGATCAGTTGCTATGTAGAAATTGTTTTTTCTCTAATAACAAAAGAATTGAGTTCCTGTTCACATTCCATAATGTGTACAATCTATGCAGTTGCACAGTTCCGTAGTAGAGTTACTGTATTTATAAATTGTTATAAGTCCAGTGAGGTCATGTTGTATTACTTATGATGGATTTTGATGGAAATTTTACTTGTTTTAACTTGACAGATGAAGTTGTAAGTTTTATTTAACATTGCTTGTGTAATATACATTAATAAATAAAATGAACCTGAACCTGAACTACTGGAGACTAGGAGATTAAGAGGGGATCTTCTCCTGATGTATGACATAAACAGAAATGAACAATTACAACAGCAGATAAATATGACCTTAAAGGAAAACCAAAGTCTAAATGGGAACAACAGACAATATTGCAGGGAAATAGTTAAAACAGATAGAAGGAAGTATTATTACACTCAGAGTAACAAAAATATGGAACGAGTTGGATCAAGATACAACAAATAGTGCTAATAAAACCATATTTAAGGGTAAAATAGATAATAATATTAGCTACAAGAACATAACAGTATATGCTCACTGAAACAGTGGTGGCAGAGTCAATGGATCACAACATCTATTTCTGTCTCTAAACCCATAGTATTAACCATATTAGTCCATGTGTTCATGTGTTCATGAAATCCTACCATCTTACTTACTTACTCATGACATGCTGCATTAGGGTATTTTGACCCACTCTCAGCATTTGCTGACTCTCTGTAGTGGATTACACTTAATTTCCTTCTTAAAGGGGTAGCACCTAAGAGCTACAGCAAAGCACTTAAAGGGGTAATACTTAGATCCACTATACCAGGATTTTTTTACCTCTCCATTAGAATAAACTCCACTATTAGCCCCTTCCTTCAGACACAATACCAAGTACCTGCTTCCCCATTAGCAGGTTATACAGCTCCTCCACTAGAGAGTTTATACTTAAGCAAGTATCCCTCACTTTCTATTTCCCTACTACAGGCTATTCAGCTGGATACCTGAGGGAGCTTTATTTTAAGCATTGTGCCCCTTCCCCTCACAAGTAAAACAACTCTGTTCAGCTACACCCCCTTGTTGTAGTCTACCGCCTACCAAAGTCCACTCCCCCTGCTGCCCCTTGACTCTAAGGATGTTTCCTCTCCACTCAAATCCTTCTCCCTTCTACCTCATCCCCTAACCTTATTTCTTACCCTTTCCCTACCCGCCCCTCCTGCTTTTGCCAGCCCAAGGCCCTATAACTCCAAATCTATCCAAACCCTCTGTCTCCAGGTCCCAACTTATATTCATACTATTACTCCTGCCTCCCCCCCAACATATTCTGGTCTCATTCCTTCATCATTCCACATGCATCCTTACTAACTTTACCAAATTTCTTTGCTGTTCTCCACCTCCTACTTCCTCATTATACCACTCCCTTCTACCTCACTCTCTCACTTAGCCTTCAAGCCCCATCACTCCAAATCCATAAAGCTACGCTTCCTCATCCTAGCTCTACTGTTACTCACCTCAGGGGACATCCACCCCAACCCTGGTACTGCTACTTCCTTCACCCCTGCCATCTCCCCCACTGCTGCTGCCCATACCCCTACCCCAACAGCCCTCATATAGGGTTTCAAGATATTACACTTAAACATTCATAGCCTACTTCAAAAAATGGACCTCCTGCAAGCCATGGTTGCTGACCTGAAACCAAACATTCTAATTATAACAGAAACATGGCTAAAGAGCATGATTCCCGACCACTTGGTCTCCATCCCCAGTTACTCCATCCTAAGGCTAGACAGAGCAGGCAGGGTGGTGGAGTGGCCATGTATAGCCGCGCCTCCCTCCAATACTTCCCAGTCTTCTCTTCCTCCAACCCAGCAACCCATGATGCCTTAGTCATCAATGTAGCCCTCCCTTTCTCACTCCCTATCTTTGTAACTGGTATCTATTGCTGACCAAATGTTCAGTCAGCTGTCTCCCTTGACCTCCTATCTTCCATTACTTCCCTCTCTCAATATGGTGAGCTTTACATCCTTGGTGACCTCAATTTAAATTGGTTGTCCCCAACAACATCTATCACAAGAAATGCTATCAGTGCCGTCAGCCTCACACAACTAATTATAGAACCCACCCACCCTAATCACAAGACCCAAAACCACTCCCTACTAGATTGGGCCCTCTTCCCACCCCCATAGAATCATAACCTCTGGCATCCTTCCATTTGCTCTCAGTGACCACAACCCAGTTTTCCTGGTCATAAAAGTTCACAGCCCTAAATCCCCACATAAAACCCTACAAATATGGACTTATAAATCCCTAGAATTGGAATCTCTCCTGCATAGCTTTGCTCTTTCAGACTGGTCCCCTCTAGCAAGCACCTACTGGTTGATAAAGCCCTAATCTATTTTAAAGACATCTTCCTAGCAAATTGGAATGCCTTCACACCCCTAAAACAAACTAGGGTTGGGGTCATCACCTCCCCTGGATTACCCCTGAATTACTAGCCTGCCACAGAGCCAGAGTTCGGGCCTGGAAATGACACATAGTCTCCCAGCTTCCAAATGACCTTATTTACCAAAAACTCCATAATGCCTGCACCCAGGCTACCGGGCGAGCCAAAACTGAGTACTTCAAATCTACCTTCGCAACTAGCCTCAACTCCCCCTCCAAGTTCTGGAGAGTGGTCCACGCCCTCTTTACCCCCCCATCCTGTCCACCCATCCCTATACTTAAGATAAATGCCACCCTCATTGCTGATCCAGTTGCAGTAGCTACTGAATTCAACACCTATTACACCACTTGTGCAGATGAGCTACTCCAGTCTCTCCCAAACTATGCCCCTCCCTCTCCCATTCCTATTGCCTAGGAATGACCCCCCGAGTCCCCCTTCTCCTTCACTACTGTCTCCCCAAATGACACCCTAAATGCCCTGCTAGTGATCGACCCTTCAAAAAGCTGCTCCCCAGATGGCCTTGACCCTAAACTACTATCCCTCAGCCATTGCCTACCCACTCTCTTTTATCCTAAACCTGTCTTTCTCAATTGCCTCAGTACCTTCCCCATGGAAACATGCAGTGGTCCTTCCCCTCCCCAAAGGTGGAAACCCCACCTTCCCTGGCAACTACCACCCATCTCTCTTCTCCCTACCCTTGCCAAACTTCAGGAACACCTAGCCCTCTCCCAGCTCCCCACTTACCTCAATGACTCCTCCTTCCTCACTCCTTATCAATCTGGCTTCAAAAAAAATCACTCCACCACACCTTCCTTCTTCGGCTCACTGATTCTATCCTCATGGGAATGGACAATGGCCAAATCACCTCAGCCATATTTGTCAATCTGGCCAAAACTTTCAACACAGTCTCCCACTTCCTTCTCCTTGACACCCTATCAACAGCTGGGCTATCCCCCTTAGCCAGAGACTGGTTCAAGGCAAACCTCACTGGAAGAACCCAATCAGTCAAGATCTCTGACGTAATTTCCCCAACCCTTCCAATAAGAACTGGCATCCCCCAGGGATCAGTGTTGGGCCCCATACTATTCTCTATTTTTCTAAATGGTCTCCCATCCACCTGCTCTCTCTTCTCCTCCATTCACATGTATGCTGATGATATAGTCTTGTATGCATCTGGCTTCTGCCACACTGAGGTTGCATCCAACTTGCAGCACGACTTTGACAAAGTTCAGCATTGGTTTACAAACTACCAACTATCTCTCAACGTCAAAAAGACAGTCTCCATGACCTTCGGGACCAGGCAGAGACTTACTAGGTTTCCCTCTCTACCCTCCTTCCATACCCTTGATGGGACTTTACTCGAGGACACATCCTCCTTCAGGTATTTAGGTGTCTGGCTGGACCAACACCTGAACTTCTCTGGTATTCTCAATGCCATTCAGAAAAAATTGCATCCCAAGCTTGGCGCCTTATTCAGGAACCATGCCTCCATCCCACCCATGGCTGGCATGAGATTGTTCATAAGATGATCCTACCTATCTTCGATTACTGTAACATAGTCTATGGTGCTGCCCCTAAATCCTCCCTGGCCAGACTAGATACCCTCTTCAACTCCTTTTGACATTTTGCCTTTGATGCCCCCCTCTGCACTCATCATTGTGATCTCTACCATGCCCTATCCTTCCCTTCCCTGACAAACTGACGTCTCTCTCACCGCACAAAATTCACCTCCAAGCACTGGCTGAGTGAACTTCCCTCCTATCTATCCCCTTTCTTTACAACCACTCCCTTCCCACTCCCTAAGATCTACCAACTCATGAACACTGGTGGTCCCACACAGCTCCACCCTTACTGGCCAATCAGGCTTTTTTTTATCGCCTCCCAAAAATCTGGAATTCACTTCCCCCTCAAATCCATCACTCATCCTCTTGCTATTCCATTAACTCTGCCCTCAAGAACTTTCTTCCCTCTTCTTGTGCCTGCCATGACCCTCCCTAATCCCCCCACCATCTCCCACAAGCCCATATTACCATATGCCTACTCCCCAACATTTCTATTTCCCTCTGATCATACTTCTCCTAGTCCCCTGCTCTCCCTCCTCCTAAAGTATTCCTCCCTCTTCATTCTCTACCCTTTATCTGTCTCCCTCCTGTGAGCTCGATCACTGCCTTGTGCAGGCAGGATCCATAGCGCACGGTGGGCAAAATATTACCCCCTTTCCCCTATTTCTCCTTTTACTGCACCCCCTCAGTCATTGCTCAATCACTGCTTTGAGCAGGCAAGGTCACCCAGCTCACTGGAGGGGTACTAACCCCCACTATAGTTTGACCTCTGCTACCCCCTCCCACAACATCCCTCCCCCAACACCCACCCTCTTGCATCACAATATATAAATAACTCTCATCACCTATAACCTGTGTCCTACCAGTAGGGCTGTCCACCGCCCTGCCCATATAGGGATAACAGGACACTGTTGAAGTTCAACTACCTCCCCTTCTCCCCATCTTGGATACCCCCACCTACAATACCTCTCTCTCATCACCCTGCCACGCTCTACCTCTCCTCTCCTCCTACCCCCCTTCCAGTTGACAAAGCCTAACACTGGCCTACTCCTACACTCAATTAAGCACTTGTAACCTACCTCTATACCCTCTTATATGCACTTTAGTCCATGCTGTCATCTCTGTTTGCCTCAAACATTACTGCCTGCATCTCTCCATAAATTTTCTTTCCCTTCTTCCATTCTGCCCTCCCCAATTTTTCATTCGCTCCTTCCATTCTTCCTCTCTTTACTCCCAACACTGTAAATCTTGAATATCTATGTTACACTAATGGCTACCAATTACTATTTTGTCACCTTACCATCTTGTGCTACATTCTGTTGCCAAGTTATTATATGTGTTCTAGTGTCTACAATAGTTAACTGTTGCATTGTTAGCCAATGTGATCCACCTGTAATCCCTCCTGCTCTTATTGTATGCAAGTAAGCAAATTGTATTCCAACATTGTAACATGTTTCTGTATTCTATCCCTTTGTTCCCTACCCCCCCCAGGTCACACTGGGAGATAAGCAACTTGTCACTCAGTGTTCCTTCCTGGTGAAACATTTCAATAAATACATAAATAAATAAATCTACACCAGAAGTGCCAGTGTATCAGGTCTCAAGGGGGCTGCATAATCCCCTCATTAGGGATTTTGGAAGCCCCACCATGGCTGCAACTCAGCACTGAGGTTAGACCAGCCATGAGCTGGTCTAACAGCCCTTGCACTGGGAGTGTGGTGTAAGCTGTGGTGAGGTGAGGGTGCCTAGCACACAGCAGCCTGACTGGTGACGGTGCCAGTACTGGGTGGAATGGGCATGGCAGTGTGTGGGAGGGAACACCAGTGGCACTGTGGCAGGCTTGCCCTGGATTATAAATGAGTGCCATGCACAGACCATGTCCCAGACCCCTGATGCTGCCAGCCCTGCCAGCTGCACACGGCTTGTGCCCCTGGCCTGCTAACTGCCAGACTGCAGCATCTGCTGATTGCAGTGCCCATCCCACCTACCATACCTTTTATGGCCTCTGTGTCTGTGCATCAGGGCAGGTGGCACTTTCCAGGAACATTCCCCAATGAGTGCATCACCTCCTCCTGTGCCACCATGGTCTGTCACCCACTATCAGGATGGTTACACAAGGTGGGTAGCTAGCAGGTCTTTTGGCATCAAAGGTTTGGGACATGGTCTGTGCCACCATACTACCCATTGCACTCTGTGGCTCTGTACCACTGTCCAAGACATGCCTGCCCTGGTGCTCCCAGTGTATGCCCACAGCCTGTCCTGCCCATGTTGCCCATTCTTGGCACCCTCACTGGTCTGGCTGCTGTGTACAATGCAGCCTTCTACCCTCCACATCATGGGTCTGTGCCAGGGTGTGCCAGGCTGGGGGGGCTCAATGGGACCCTTCTTCAAACCTCTCTGGTGCACCAAAGGTTTGCCACAATGCTGCGACTATGGTGACTCTAGGGACATTGGTGCTGGGACCCCCATTCTTCTGGAATAGGGCACAGAGTCCCTGATGCACCCAGAGGTTGCTGCAGTCATGGATTGGCATAATGTATAACAGTCTAGTGGCCCATTGAAAATCAGGCTGATGAAGTTCATCTGCTGTGTGCTAAAGAATAGTGCTATGACTATAGTGCAACTGCATAGTGCTAGAAGAAGCAAGAGCAGCATTTTCTATTGTATGCTGCTATTCAACTATTCACTTACATGGGAGATATAGTACTTCAGCAGCACCAGACTCTCTAGACATACTGTAGATCCAAGGCTGAGATTCTCAGAACATTCTGTCTCACTTTGGTCAGAACTGTGTTTGAAGTTTGGACATTGCTAGTCAGCTTAACAGGTGGTCTAACAGTTTCTGAAGTTCAAACACAGTTGCCTTCAAACAAGCAGAACTTTCATCAAGAAAATGGTGCATGCAATTTGACTCAGTGTTATAACTAGTTATGTCTAAGATCCGCTTGCTAATAGTATCAGGATATTTTGATTTGATTTGATAACATTTTATTTTTATACAGGAAAACATTTGTTAGGATATAGATCCCATTTTCAATAAAGTCCTACGTTATTACAAAAATAGACAATACATATCATACAAATAACAAAACAATTACCAATAAACAGTTACTTAAAACATGTTCAATTAGATTTCAGTTATTCATGTAACTTCACCTTGAAAATGGGCAGACTATCTATAATCTTCAGCTCATGAGGTAATGTGTTCCAAAAGAATGCAACACTATTTTGTAAATTTATATCACCCAATCTATTAAATGATCTATGTGTGGGCATTCTACCATTAGATGATCTTGTATGAATTCTTGGACCATTATTAGATTCTATTGACATATGGTTCAATAAAAAATGTTGAGGTTTATCCATTAAAATCCTATAACATACTATATACCAGATATAAATTCTTTGTTTATTTGGATGGAGCCAATTTGATTTAGTATATATTTCAAAATGATGTGTCCTATGTCTACTTCTGGTAATAAATTTGCCCATTCTAGAATAAGTTTGATTTATTTTGCTTAATACTTTCTTAGTAGAGTGCATGTACAAAATAGAACCAAATTCTGGTACTGAAATAAGCAATTGTCCAACTAATTTCCCCCTAGATTCAAGAGACAAGCAACCTGTCACCCCTCTTAACACCCTCAATCTTTGGTTCACTTTTCCAGCTTGAGAGAGAACATAGAAACATAGACTTTGATGGCAGATAAGGACCACTAGGCCCATCTAGTCTGCCCTTTCCCTACCTACAGGATAGGCCGCAGATCCTAGTTAACCAACAGCCTATTTCTTCCTACCCCCCACAAGAATTGCCTTATGTCTGTCCCATGCATTCTTGAATTCTCCCACAGTTTTAGACCCCACAACCTCCTCAGGAAGGCTGTTCATGCATCCACTACCCTCTCTGTGAAATAATACTTCCTCATTGCCTAGACCGCCTCCTCTATCTTTTAAATTATAGTCCCTTGTTCTTGCACGTCTCTTTTCTGAAGATACTACCCTCTTGGACTTTGTTGATTCCACTGAGGTACTTAAATGTTTCTATCATGTCCCTCTCCCTTCTTTCCTCAAGGGTATACATATTAAGCTCCTTTAGTCTCTCTTCATTCGGCTTCTCTTGCAGACCCTGCCCCATTTTAGTTGCCCTCCTCTGGACTACCTCTATCCTGTCTATGTCCTTGCGGAGATGAGTCTCCAGAACTGGACACAGTACTCCAGATGGGGGTCATACCAACTGTCTGTACAGAGGGATAACAACTTCCTATTTTCTGCTGCTGATGCCTCTCCCTATACATCCCAGTATACCCCAGCCCTCCTACTGCCTTCTCATTGATTGCTAACCTTAAGGTCATCTGATATGATTACCCCAGGTCCCTTTCCTTTTTTGTTGTTACTACCTCCCCACCCATTGTGTATTCTTCCCCTGGGTTCTTGTTTCCCAGGTGCATTATTTCACTTCTTTACATTGAATCCTAGCTGCCATACTTCTGACCATTCCTCCAACCTTGCCAAGTCCTTTTCATCCTTTCCATGCCTCCTTGTGTGTATCAACCCTGTTGCAGATCTTTGTGTCATCTGCAAAAGGCATACTTTTCCTTCAGTCCCTCTGCAATGTCACTGGCGAAGACATTAAAAGGACTGGACCCAATACTGAACCTGCAGTACCCCACTATAGTAGCCCCTCTTTCTTCAGAGTGAGGCTCCTTTAATCACCTTCTTGTGTCCTGTTGTGCAGCCAATGTTTTACCCAGACTACCACCCTTGGACCCCTCCCAGGCTGGTTAATTTGACTATTAATCTTTGTGTGGGACTGTGTCAAATACCTTGCTAAAGTCTAGGGTGAGCCATGTCAACAGCCCTCCCTGGTCTACTACTTTGGTCACCCAGTCAAAGAAATCTATTAGATTCGTCTGACATGACCTTCCTGTGAACCCATGCTGCCTTGGGTCCTGTGCCCCACTGGCCTCTAGGTACTCAACTATTCTTTCCTTCAGAAGTGACTCCATCACTTTCCCTACCACAGAGGTCAGACTGACAGGTCTGTAGTTTCCTGCCTCTGTCTTGGTCCCACGTTTGTGAAGGGGAATCACATCCGCCTTTCTCCAGTCCTCGGGTACCACACCATCCTCCCATGATTTATTAAAAAGAGTAGCCAGTGGTTTCCTAGTTCCTCCCTTAATTCTTTTAGAATTCTGGGTGAATTCCATCAGGACCCATTGCTTTGTCCACCTTCAGTTTTGGAGTTCTTGCAGAACCCTTTCTTCTGTGAAAGGACTGGGATCAACCCCCTATCAAGAGTGCTTCTATTAGTGGATTAGGCACTTCCCCCTCCTCTTTTGTGAATACTGAGCAGAAATATTCTTTCAGTATCCCTGCTTTTTCACTGCCCCCCTCTGCCCACCCACCGTTCATTCTATTCAGCCTCACTATCCCTCCCTTTGTCCTTCTACACTCGCTGATGTACCTATAAAATGTTTTATCCCCCTTCTTAACTGAGTTGGCAATCTTTTCCTCAGTTTGGGCCTTTGCTATTCTGACTTCCCTCCCTGCTTCCTTCTGCCTTAACTGGTACAACTCTCTGTCCTGCTCCTTCTGTGTTTCCTTATACTTTTGGAATGCTATCTTTTTCTTCCTGACTTTCACAGCCACCTCTTTTGAGAACCATAGTGGTTTTTTCTTTCATTTTGACTTGTTTATTTGCTTCATACAAAGGCTTGTTGCCTCTGTGATGGCAGTTCTGATGATTCCCCATTGTTGCTCCACACCTCCTTCTAGCCTGTTTGCTAGTGTTTTTCTGAGGCACTCTTCCACCTTGCCAAAGTCAGCCCTCCTAAAGTCCAGTACCCTCACTTTTGTATGGCTTGACTCTGTAGCTGAAGTTTAATGTGAACCACACTGTTTGATGGTCACACTTGTCCCCAGATAACAACCCACTTCTAGATCTGAGATCCTCTCACTGTCCCATTTGAGGAGGCTAGGGTCTGGATTGCTCCCTCACGAGTGGGTTCCTGAAACTAGCTGTCTAATGCCTGCCACCTGTAGGGCATCAAGAATGGCCCTGCTCTTGGATGTAGCTGCAACAAATGTGCTCCAGTTAACATCTGGCATATTCAGGTCTCCCATCAACAGTATCTCCCTTTCTCTGCCATTCTAAGAATGCCTTCTATCATATCCTTGTCCATTTCCTCCCTGACATGGGGGTCTGTACCTAACCCTGTGCGGACTGTGGTGCCCTTTCCAGTCTCCAAGGTGACCCACAGTGCCTCCTCTCCCTGTTTACTCTTTTGTTCAGTTGCTTTTATCCCTTCCTTTACATAGAGAGCTACTCCTCCCCTCTTCTCCCTGCCTGTCTCTCCTGTAGGTTGATGTACCCTGGTATGTTAACATCCCAGTCATGGTTCTCTGTGTGACCATGTTTCTGTGACTGCTACGATATCCAGGCATCCCTCTTCCATCAAGGCCACCAGCTCAGGGAGCTTGTTGCCCGAGACTACGGGCATTGGTACTCGATACCTCCATTTCCTGATGGCCTTACTCCCTTTGCCCATCCACCTGTCCTTCTTGCCTTTGTCACTTTCTCCATTTACCCTGCCCTTCTCCTATCGACACCTCTATGTGCTTGCCACACTTACTACCGTGATTATTTGGGGGCTAGGATTTTCGTTCTTTCCAGGGCCTCCCCTTGGCTAGTTTGAAATCTTGCCAATGAAGCATTTAAACCATCACCCTGGGATCCTGTTCCCTCCCGGACAGATGCATCCCATCATGCCAATATAGGCTTGCATCACCCAGATGGACCCCAGTCCCCAATGAAGCCAAATCCCTGAGCTCCACACCAGTTTTCAACCACTGATTGAATCCCATGGTGCGGAACACCTAACCTCTCCTATGCCATAGAGATGGGCAGCACCTCCGAGAAGGTTACCTTGCGTGCTACTTGACTAAGGCCCTCCCAATTCCATAAACTCTTCCTGCACTTCTCTAATCCCTCTCTTAGCCAGGTCATTTGTCCCTAGGTGGACAATGACATCCAGCTCCTCCCTGTGCAGCTGCTCCAGCAATCCTGGGATTCGCTCCCTGTCCTTCCAAGCCATGGCGCCCAGGCAGGCACCTCACCTCCTCTCCCTTCCTCCCCAGTTCTACCTTCCTAACAATGGAGTCCCCACCAGGAGTTGTTTCCTTCCCTGCAGGGTCCCTGCCACCCTCCTGTGGGTCTCCTTTGTGGAGGTTCCCAACATCCTCCTTGGTCTCCACTGCAGGCGCCTCCATGGGGAACCACACTTTGCCAGAATGGCAAAGGGTGTGGAGAGGTACAACTGGAGGATGCACCTCTGTTCCACCACCCTCACCCTCCCTAAGCCCACTGTGGTCCAAATGCTCCTCTTTCTGGCAACCTCTGAGGCAATGGCAGAGGCACTGGTGGTCCCTGGATGGAAGAGAGGTCCCACAAATCCTGGCCAACTCAGCCTGTAGATGAGCAACCTCCTCCTCAGCCCAGAGAGGTGCCTGCAGATGGGACAACACTGCATCCTCCAGAACGTCTTCCGAAGACTGCTGCTCCACAGCCACTGCACTGCACCACTCAATCATGTCTTATTTCTGGCCCTAACTGTTTGCAATCCTTACTCTTTCCTCTGTGTTTTTTTTCTCTCTCTCTTCTTACTTTCTGCCTGTGTGCCCTTTAAGCTCCTGATTGTCCTGTTCTGAGACAAGAATATCCTATATTTCTCAGTAGACCACTTACTTGCTCAGAGGCAGACCTCCGGCAGCTAGAGGGGGCTGGAGAGCTACTCTTGCCCTTCTAGGATGATGGGTCTTTGGTGGGTCTGTGATCACTCACTTCCTGCTCCCAAACAGGAAGTTCCTGTTGTCAGTCAAGTCCTGTGCTTATAAAAATAGAACTAGCTTTGGGTGGGGGGTGGAGGGGAGGGAAAGAGGGCAATATAGTCCCAGCAGAGAAGTCCAGTCACACAGCAGTCTTTTCTCCTGGTGTCTTCTGCCAAGCTATTAGCAGAATCTTTCTAAGGCAGTCTTTAAATGTAGCTTCCTTCTAGCTAAGCCACTCCCCCTACTTACTAGATCTTTCTACAAGTAATTTAAACCTCACAACAGTTAAGTCCTTTCAATCACCTGAGATTTACACCTAAATAACTGTTCAGATACCCATTCAGTTCAGTTAACCCACAAACACACATTTTTTGTTTTGTTTTGTATGTTAGTTTTTTTTTACCCTAAATTAAAGGTCCAAGTACAAAAGTTCTTCTAGTGTAGTCCCAGCAGAGAAGTTCGGTCACACAGCAGTCCTTTCTCCTGGTGTCTTCTGCCAAGCTATTACATGCCCTGTATAAGTTAGGCCAGGATCCACTTGTACACCGAGGTACCTGAATTTAGCCACATTTTCAATCCAGGTGTCTTCACTCAATTTGATTTGTAGTTTGGGCCTTCTTTTCTTGATACAGTCTCCTTTAAAAAACATTTTTTGTGGGGTTTTTTTGTATGGAGAAGTAGGCCCAAACTAACCAACCATTTTTCTATTTGGTGCATGTCTTCTTGTAGTTGGTTTCCTAATTGTTCCAAATTCTCTGCTGATGCAACCAACACTGTATCATCAGCATACATTCTTATTTCACTATGTTTTATAAATCGTGGAAGATTGTTCACATATATATTGAACAACAGGGGGCCTAAAATTGAGCCCTGTGGGACTCCTCTGGTTACTTCTTATTTTCTGAGGCTATGTCACCTAACACTACACATTGCCAACAATCAGCCAAGTAGGACCTCATCCACTGGAGATATCTCTCCTGGACACCCACCTCACCCAGTCCATCAAGTAAAATCTTATGCTGTACAAGGTCAAATGCCTTGCTCAGGTCCATGAACACCACCCCGGTACTGCTTCCCTGGTTTAAAGATGATGCTACCAGGTTACTGATGTCTAACAGGGCAGTGTTCATAGACCTTCCCTTTCTAAATCCATGTTGGTAATTAGTTAATATTTCACTGCTTTCCAGATACTGGCTTAATTGACGAGGCACCATTTTTTCCAGGATTTTTGACAGTATAGGATTTTTGACAGTAATGGAAGAAGAGCTATCGGCCTGTAATTAGAGGTGGCTAAAAATAGGTATAATTTTCCCCTGCTTCCAAACATCAGGGACAGTGGATGTACAAAGGCTCCAATTAAAAAAGATATGTTACTATGGGGGCAATGCTTTCAGTGCTAGACCTCAAGAAACTGGCTTCTAATCCATCCAGTGCCCCTGTTTTAGAAATATTCAGTTTTTGTAACACCTTTTCTACTTCCTTTATGTTTAGCTTTCTAAATCCAAAACTGTAATTTTGACCACTATTTTGATTCATTTTTATGTTTTTTTCTATTGGTTTAAGTATTTCTAAGTCTGGCAAATCTAAGAAATATATATTAAATCTATTAGCTACTTCTAGTTGATCTTTAACTAGATTCCCACATGCCATTAGATTAATCATTTGCAAAGTTCTAACATGATTTTTCAATTCAGAAATATAATTCAAAAATTTCTTGGGATATTGTACCTTATTTAATCTAGTTAAGTGATACTGTGTTTTTGCTATTTTGATATTTCTCTTGCATTTTTTTCCCTCCAAATTTTATATCTCCCCCAGTCCTCAGTACATTTAGTTTTCCATGCTTTTTTCCACACTCTTTCCTTTATCCTTAACTGTTTTTTTAGTTTGTCAGTTATCCAGGGCATCTCTCTTTTCCTGTCTTTTTTACTTTGGGGGCATGTTGTTGTATGGGCAATAATAAAGAATCATTAAATTCCTGGACAGCCAAATTGATATGAGGTATAAGGAACACTCCATCCCAATTAAAGTTATTTAAACTATTTCTAAAATTTACCTCATTGAATTTTGCTTAGTCCCTTGCCCAATATGATATTTCTTTAGATTTAGGTGAAGTATATAAATCAATTATACAAGTTATTGGATTATGGTCACTTAAATTCAAGAGTAAAACTTCATGTTATTCAGTTATTGTGCAACACATCACTGAGCACCACTGTACTGTTTCCAGTTACCAACCCTAGCCACCCTTTTCTTTCCATTCATTTCAGAACTAAACTAATGATACATTTTATTTTTTTAATGTGAGGGTGATTAATGCCTAAAACAGACAGTCAAACTTTTCTTTGCATTACATTTAGATGCAACTAAAGTCATTCTCCATCTCCATATGACATACATTTTGTTAGGTTCTAACATTGCCATTCTCATTCAACACATTGCATGTCTGTGCCTTACCTTTTCACAGAATTTTAAATAAAATGGAGTTACACCAACATTTACGTGATCTTTATATATTTTGCTACCATCAGTGCCATATAACTTGGCCTTTTGATCAAAACCATTTTTTAAGGCTGTGGGCAGAGTCTGCAGCCATCTTTCTGTCTGTAGCTGGAAAATGGAATACTGTGGAAAACATTTTTGAAGTTTTCAGTGTATCCTTCCACAACTACAAATCACTATGTCAATTAAATAAAATACTCCCTTCTTTCTGTTTAGAATGTTGGAGACAGTGCTCCAAGCTGCTTATCAGATGGCCATTAGGAAACTGAAACAGTTTGATAAATATCAGTTGCCTATTAAACTGGAGATTTGTTTAGCCCCTTTGAAATGCAACAACATGCATATTTAAATACTTAGGGCCAGATATTCAGACTGTGCCAGGCAATGGCACAAGTGGGGGCACAGCACAACTGAGCAGCACCAGGGCCAGGACAGGGTGATATTCAAAGGTGATGCACCATGACACATCACCATTGAATATCACACAGAATGTGCATGGTGCAAGTACAATGCGCCAGCACATCTCACAGGCAGGGAGGACAGGGAAAGCTCCAGCACAACTGCAGTTGCGCTGTATGCATCACCCATGATATTCAGAAGAGGGCATGCAAAGGGGCCATAATATATGCAATGGCACAAATGGGGCCATTAGCATGTCATTATGGCCCCATTTGCATGCATTGCATAGGGCAGCCTGGCAAAGTGCACCTGGCACCCTGTGTAGCTGCTTGCAGCAGGTAGTTTGCCCAGTGAGCTAGTGCACCCCCCTCCTGTATGACCATTTGTGAGCTTATGTAAATTAAACTATAACCTGGTGGTGTAGTGGCCCCTCCCCATCATGCCTGATCTCAGGCATCAGTGATTAATATACTACCTGGTGGTCTAGTGGTCTCCCCTCCATCATGCCTGATCACAGGCATTAGTGAATGAATCCCATTTCCTGGTGGTCTAGTGGTCCCCCCACCCTCAGAGGACCCCCGGCCACCCAGCTCCCCCCAGTCATCGGCAGGCAGTGGCACCCCATCTGCACACCACCTGGCCACCAGGTGAATGACAGCATACAGTATGTGTGGTATGCCTATTGGTCCACAGTGTGGACCAATAGGCATGCAGACCATACTGTACTACACAGGCATGAATATGTGAATGAAGGTTCATTCACATATTTATGCCTGTGTAGTACAGTTTGGTCTGCATGTCCATTGGTCCACACTGTGGCCAATAGGCATACAGCACATACTGTATTCTGTCATTTGGCAGGTGGGTGGTTGCAGATGGGGTGCTGCCGTCTCCACGATGACTGGGGTGCTGGGTGGTTGGGGTCCTGAGGGTGGGGGACCACTGAGAACCAGGTAATGGGATCTATCACTGATGCCCATGATTAGGCATGATGGGGAGCAATGTGACCACCATGTAGTATATTAAGTCACTGATGCCCGGGATGGGGCATGATGGACCGGAGGCCACTAGGCCACCAGGTTGTAATTTATTGTACATAAGCCCACGATCAGGCATACTGGGGGAGGGTGGGACCACTGGACCACCAGGTTATGATGTATTGTACATAAGCCCATGATTGAGCATACTGGGGGGAGGGTCACATTGGACAATGGGGAGGGTGTGTGTGCTACTGGATGGTGTTCCTGCTGGGTGGGTGGCCACCCATGGCTGGCGGGTGCTGCATTGTGCCTTGCAATGCAGCAGCCCACCTGTAGGTGACCAGGATTTGTTCCTCCTTGTCACGGGCTTAACACTGCACTTCTGTATGCGGCGCACATCAGGGATGTGTCAGCATATGCGCCACACATCCCAGGCTGAATATCAGGATGTGCCGCATATGCATGGGCATGCCCCCTGCATTTGCACTGCATAGATTGCCAATGCACCCTAGCGCATCGGGATTTGCACATCGCAACTTGCCCCTTTGAATATTGTGTGATGATAAAGTCATGATGAAAACCCTGTTGCACACATGCAACCCCTTTGAATATCTGGGCCTTATCATTTAAACATGTTCTTGCTACTAGCTTCAGTTGGGCAGGTATTGTCTTTCAAGAAATATTCACATCTCATAAATGTCATCCTTTCCCAGCAATGAATCTAAAAAGATTTACATTTTTTTAACCTCTTAAGACATAATCTGATGAGCAGTGTCTCAGACATGTGCCAGGCCTTCTGTGAACTATCCAAGCTAAATATATTGCAATCAGCAGGCATTTTTTACGATTTTTTTTTGGAAAAAAATATTTATATTGAGCTACAGCAAACACACAGACACAGACACACACACACACATACTGTACATACCATTCTCATGTCCACAACATTCAAAATAAATACTGCAATCTAATATGTTATAAAACAATAATGAAACTGTTTATGTTAGTGAACACAGTGAAGTTCAGTTTACAGTAGATTTCCTTTAAATATTTCTTATCCTATATTTTGTATCCTGGATAGCAGAGGGGAGATGCTACATCTCATTGTCTTAGGGAATCTTCATTTTACACATTTTTGCACTGTATTTACTCAGGATGTCCCCGATTAGATGCATTTTTTTGTTTCAGTGGAGTCATGATTTTACAATTTTTATAATATATTTATTCAGGATAGCCTAGTCCAGATGTAAAATATTGTTTTCAGCATGTTCTGATTTTATGCAACGCAGCATAATGTTGTGTTGATGTAAAGCCCCACTAAAAATAAGGTGCCACATCTTCTGTGAACTATTCAGGATAAATATATAGCAATTAGCAGGCATATTATAGGAAAACACATTTTAAAAATGTGTAAAAGGAAGACCACATTGAAACTGCTTCTCTGCAGATCCGCATTGTACAAATTCATTAGAAATAATGGGTAAAAGCATCCTAAAAGCTCTCCACAGCCATATTGGCTTTGACCCAAACTTGTTTGAAAACTGGGATGATCTTGCCAACCTTCCAACTCTTAGGGACGGAAGCTGTAGAAATGGACAATTTGAATAATCAAGTGAAGGGGTAGCCTAAAAAGGGGGTGGCAGTCCTAAGTGACCTGGGTTTGAGGTATTCAGAGTCAATGCTTCCGCATATGGGATAGTTTTAAGGAGCTGCAGCACCTCCCTGCAAGTGACAGCTTGAAGGTACAATGGCAGAAAGATAAGGCTACCAGGTGGGGAAATATTCTCAGCGGTACAGGACATCAGGTTCTCAGACTTGGATAGGTCAGAGAAATGTGCATTGAAAGAGTTGGTGATTGTGTCAGGATTATTACAGTCAATGCTATTTGATAGCATATCAAACAATGTGTAGTTACTGCTACCCAGGAGCCCCTTGATGTGGTTACAAAAACTCCTGGAGTCAGTAGCATGTGCTCCTTACAATATTTGCTTTTTACAGGCATTCCTCAAGGACTGATATTCTAGCCAATCATATTGAAATGACATGGCTTTAAATTTGTCCCAACACTTATATCTAGCCTTCAGCAAGTCAAGCAGGTCACAGTTAAGCCGTCAAATAGCCTTCCCTCTTATCCTATAACTGATGAGTATAATGTGTTTATCCTGCAGGGCCTGAAATTTGGAAATAAAGTAAGCTAGGGCTGCATCAACATCACTGGAATGGTATAGTAGGGACCAGTCCAGTAGGTGAAGTTTAGCAAGGAAGGCCACGTAATCAAGCCTGGAGAAGTCCCAAATTCCTTGGAAGTGTAGGAGGGAGAGTGAGCATTCCATACACAGAAGACCGAGGTGTGCTCTTCTACTAATTACATCAGCAAGTGTCCCCACAGCTACAATCCTATCCTTTCTGTTGGATAATACCCAATCTATGAGGGAACATTTGCTTCCTTTGGTATAAAGTCTGTCTGGATCAGTGATAAGCTGACTAAGGTGAATCTTACTTATTAGTGATTCAAGAGATTTAGAGTTTTTACTATGCTAATCAAGGTTGAAGTCACCCATTAATATGACTTCATTCTTCTCAATGACAGAGGGCAGGTAGTCAGTTACTTCTGATAGGCCAGCCCTACCAACCTTGGGAGGATTGTAGGTGCACACAATATAAAGTTTCTTAGTATTCCCTAGGACTAACATGGAATGTAGGACTTCACAGGAAGATAGGGTGTCACTAGGCAGTGCAGTAAGTGGTAGATGATTTTGGTGTAGGGATGGCCAACTCTAAGCAATTTGGGGAACACAATGACTCAGGAATAGAGAGCTTAAGCTACTGTAGGATTTGATGATATCAAGTACACTGTATCTGGACTGCAGCTAGTAACCCAAGCTTCAACTTCATTAAGGTTAGCCACATGGCTCTGAATGTTAAGGCAAGCCACCTTGAGACCCTTAGCACTAAACCATAGGGAGGGGTTTGGGGGAACTGGAGTGCAAGAGGGCCTGAATTGATTTCAGTGTCTCTTGATGGAGTTATTGAGAGATGCAGGTGCCATAGATAAGACTGGTCTGCAGCCTGAGATACCAAAAATGGCCAATGAAAAGCATACTTAGGTGCTGGAGCATAAAAAACAGAAGTCTGGGTCTGAAGCACCATGCTAGGTTTGGGGAGGAGGCAGGGAAAACCAAAGAATGAGAGAACTGGAAGCCTTGGGATTGTCTAGTGGGGAGTCAGAAAGGTTAATCAGGAGCATGAACTAATAAATCAGTAATGGCCATAAGACTTAAAAGAATAAAACCAGTTAAAACAACTGAGCTTAGGGACATCATTTGTGCAATTTTATGGGCAGAGATAGAAGCTGAAAAATCTAATACTCCTGATACTGATACCAGACTAAGAGAGACTGGTCAGATAAAGTAACCAGCAAACTCAGTATCCTGAGTATAGACTGATTGAAAATATGTGTAAGAGGGTGTCAAGAGAAGGGAGGAAGCCACAAGCAGAAAATGACCAAGGAGGGGTAGCCTTTCAGGCAGCTGTTTGGCCACAAAAGTAACAACACAAAATAAAAGGCACCCTGACCCGGAGAGGGAGTAGCAATGAATTAAATACATTAGCAAAGGATACTAAATTGGGTCAGCATGTTAAGTGGTAGGAAACAAGCATATGAAAATCATCTAGAAAAATATTTGTAATAAAATCAACCTGTAGATAAATCAGTAGATTAGCTAACACACATTACTATACCGGAAACTCAGAGTATGATTCAGTTTGTCAGTTAGCACAGCTTGTGTAACAGCAGCCCTAGGAAGAAGCAGTATACCAGCTAAGTATATGACTATTGTAGTAGTCGACACCTAGCTAAAATACAATGAAAGCAGCAGTTGTGAGTAGACTAAATAAAAAGGCAGTTCAGACAGTCAGTAGCAAAGGATGCAGTAACTTGCAATGGCAGTCAGATTCATCAAATCTCCACCCCTTTCCACTGTGAAGACCTAGGAGAAGTATTCATTTAACATTTTAGCTTTTTCTCGGTCCTCCTTTGCACTGTCCCCCCCACCACATTCTCCTGATTTTCACTATACCACCCTTTGCCTTCCTCTTTTCACTTACATACCTGAAGAAAGTCTTGTCCCACTTCATGACCTCCTGAGCAATCCTTTCTTCAGTTTGAGCCTTTGCTGTCCTTACTCTCCTTCCTGTACTCACTTTGTTTCTCTAGATATACCTCCCTGTATGCCTTCATTTGGGTCCCCTCTCCTCTTTCACTTGGTTATATTATCTTTAAAGAGCTTGCTGTTACCTTAGTTATTCCCTCATTTATTCTATTCCATTATACCTCCCCCCTCCAGGAATCACCTCCCATAAGGTATTTCCTGAGGCAGTCTCCCATGTCTTTAAAATCTGCTCTCCTAAAGTACAGGACCCTCATGCTAGTGTGTTTTTTCAAAGCAGACAAAACAACTCCACCATAGAACGAGGGTGCGCACTCACAAGACAGGCACAGTATAGCAAGCAAGGCACTGCACTCCTCTCTGATAAAAAAATGTTTTTTTTTCAGTGTGGTTCTAAAATGTGTGTAAAGTGCATACATCAGTACATATGTACCATCATTCCCAATCATATAAATAACACATAAATACAACTGGTTCTTTATACACATTTGAGAATTGTTACACTCAATGCACGTAATGTGGTTAATTTTGTACTGTCACTTTAAAACTTTTTACTATTTAACTGGTGTAATGGGAGGAAGGAACCACCTCCTGATGATGTACAGTGTACGAAAATGGTTGGGGCCTTAGTGGGGTTCAGTTTCTGTATGTCTTACAGCAGTATGTTTTAAATCTTTCATTAAAGAAAAAAAAAATTTCATCAGAGAGGAGTGCAGCGACTTGTTTGATGTAGTGTGTTTTTTCTCCTGCCCAGTCTGTATGCTAAACCACACTGTACAGTGATCACTAGTGTCACAGATTCACTCAGCAGGCCAGCCCTCTACTCCCAAAGTGCCAACCTCTGAGTGTAGTCTTGTGAACAGTGTAACAGACAAGGTAACCCTCTTGTCTGTTTTTGTGAGTTTGGATCAACTTTTGGTCTCAAGTTCTGGAGAGATTCAAACTGTTAACCTCTTGCTAGCATACCCAATGCACAGGCTCAGATATATCTGTCTTCGCAGGGCCAGATATCTTTGTCTACAGGCACCTAACCAGGTATTCAGAGATGAACCCTACAACTTTAATAAAGACCTGAGATTTAAAATGCTTCTCTTTCCAGTTTGGTACCACCATACAAGCTTATGTCTGCTGTCTGCTATAACCATAAATATTTCTTCGCAAAAGAAAGCAATTCAAAGACAGACCAGGTATGCTCTGTCAAGAGGTCTAAACCTCACTTTCAGGTTCTTGACGATATTGGGAATGCAAGTAATCACAAACACGTTGCATTAGAGTAATAAACTCCAAAGGGATAAATCACAGTTGCCCTAAGCAGTTCTTACCAATATGAACTGGGAGCCAGTGCTAAGCGTTCCCTACACCTCGAGGTTTCTCTGTAGTCTCTTGGGGTCTCTCGGGTCTCTGAGGTGTAAAGCCTGTGCATAACATTATATACATATGATAATTACTATGGTTACCAAAAGATAGAAACATTTCTAGTTACAAAGATGAGCCCTATTGGCTAAATTAGAGGTGGCTCCACGGTCCAAGATAACATTATATGATTCTGTAAAGTCATCAGTTTTAGAACAAAGAAGTTCTTATACAGAGTCTTACATAACCAAGTGTAGTGGTGCACATCACCAAAGGATGGCAATGTTGCCTCACATATTATAATTACTTCAAGAACAGGTGTCTTGGCATCTGACAAGTAAGAAATAAACAGAAAATACATGGTAAACTATATGTGTGTTAGCAAGCAAAGTGGATTACAACAATATGCATTCATCTCCTGACATCTACTCTTGTACGGTAGATGCCCTTAGCCCTAAGTATTAGTATAACCTATACCTAAGCATTAGCTGTCTACGCTGTACCTCTGAGGGTATCAATTAGGGTGCAGGGACCTCGTGTAACAATTCCCCCCCTTGTTGCCTCCAAGGGCAACACAGGAAAGTGTCTAGGGAAAGGACAGGAGCAGTGGTCGTTTACAATCCCAATGCGCGAGCCTTGTAAAGGAACTCAAGCTGCTCACAGTGTTGGCGTAGTGTACATCGTAGGCAGCAAAGCATAACAATCAAAGTGAAAATCAAGAATGCTTGTATAATAACAAAACCTTTAAAAGTAATTTCTAACCAGGTGTTAGTTAATGCGTTATTCATATCTCCATCATTAATCAAGGCAAGAACAGCTTCATTGGCTTTGGTCATATTATTGCTGATGTGGATGAGGTGTGTGTCTTTCCTGTCTAAAAGTGATTTCAGTGTAAGTGTAAGTGGGTCTATGTGTACATTAAAGTATGGCAAGTATTCTGATAGTGTGAGTAGATAATCGGGGTTACCATCAATAATGTCTGCGTCCATAAGGGGAATGGGGGTTATAACAGTATGTCCAATAACAGTCTTCTGGTGGGGAACAAAACAAAAATTGGGGTAATCAATAGCACAAGTAACAGAACCATATGTGTAAGTCTTATGATTGGTGACAGCGCAATATTCTCCATCAGAATTGTACTGTGAATGGACAGTAAGCAGTCTCCACTTTTGCAACTGGACAGGGCAGGTGTAGGTCGTCTTCAATATCCGTGTTGACAGGCGATGAGCTTCCTCATGATAGGATTGGTAGAGCTGATCCAGAGCCAAAGTTGAGTCAAAGGAGTTGGTGCCATTTTCAGTGAAGTCAACATCCATAGTGAAAGTCCAATCAATGCTCTCTGGAGAGTAGCCACAAACAGGGCATATCACATCAAACACATCATAGCGGCACAGATAGATGTATTGCTTTTTGGCACAGCAGTCCATGTGTGGAGCCACCCAGGCATCCAGGAAAGAATGATAGACCAGTAGAGGTGGTAGATCCAGGCGTTCTCTGTAGATGTCTTCATCCAAATACCCTATAGAGTGTACCAGTGCAAGCTTGTCAAACAAGGCTGTAGTAGGGTCAAAACATGGTAAGGAGACAGTGAAAGAAACAAACATGGTATCTGTTATGGAACATTTCTTAGTAGTGAAACAAGGACCAATATTAGGGTGTCTGGTCACAAACCCCAAATTCCTAGCTGTGGAAATAGGAATAGACAAAGTCTGTTGCATACACATGGAAACACAGCTAGAGGTTTTACATTTTGGGCAATACCATTTGGAAAGGCGTCTATCATGTATGATGTCGGGAATTCTTCCAGATTCTAAATCACGGAAGAGGTTGTTGATGGTTGTAATAATGTAGGAGCCATAAGCAGAGCAGAGTATTTCACTAGCAATGTATTGTTAATCAGCTTCTCTATTGTTCTGTTGTATGAGTGCGTTTATCTTATCTTTAGAATCCGTAAATGCCTTAGCAATGTCGTGCATGTTGTATACAGTGTATCTTTCTTCCTGACTAAGGCCATCCACACCATGCAATAATGGAGGTAAAACGTTATTAACCAAGCCAGTGGAGAACTTTGTGGAATGGCTCTTGATAGCAGCAATGTCTGCTTTATTCCAGATAGACATAGCCGTACCAAAAAGACCTGTGACAGTACCTGTTGCACCTGTAATATCAGAACTGTCAACCTCACGTTTGTTACGTTTGTGATTCACACTACCAGGAGGGATCTTTCTCCCGAAATTGCCTCTATGTTCAGTTGAATAGACACCAGCAAAAGGATCTTGCATACGAATCTGAAGTGCAGCCAAACTATCAAGCAATAATGTACTATAAAATGCTGATGTATTAGTATTGTGACACATACCAAACTCTTTCATATTCCAGTAGGTAAGATTAAACAAAACAGGTATATGCATAAACTGTAAATTGTTAATCAAAGAACCTGGGAGGGCAATGGCCGTGAGACCACTACGGGGACCAGGGTTGTGCTTTGGGTATTCCAAAAGCTGTTTATCAGTGGGTGGTAACACAGAGAGGTACATGGCTGCAGAAGCCATGTGGTGTATAGCACAAAATCTGAAAGCGGAATCCTTGGACAAAGAATTACAATAAGAAGGGTCTATTAAGGCAGTTATATTGTACAAACCTGAATGTCTTAATGCAGTTTGTAACAAGGACAATGAACCATTTGGGGATAATTTAGGATTGGGCCAACCCTGGAAAGTGCCTTTGGAGAGTTTGGCCACATGGAAAATTTGTCCTTGTGATGTGGTTTGCCACTCACTTTGAAGGGTAGATTTATCAGGAGCAATGACCGAGGCAGTGAGGTAAGCATCGGAACCTTCCTGGACAGTGATCATGGTATCTGGTATTTTGATGGATACTCCCTCTGAAGGAGGTGCTGGAGGGTTGAGTTGTCGTAGGAGGTCTGGTACCTTGCCTTGGATGCAAGGGATAACTCCTGAGAGGAGGAAATAAAGGAACAAGATAGCCATCTCATCAGTGTATCTGAAAAGGAAGATCAAAGATTAGTATGTTAGTACAATTCCGCCCAATGGGGTGAGGAAAAGTAAGTTAAGCTCCTTTATACAGTTTCAGCTGGTTTGCATGTAACCATTTGTCAGTCAGTTTGTTGTTGTGAAGGAGTCTAACCTGATAGACTGCTGGACTGAGCTTGTTGACAATGGGGTATGGGCCTTCCCACTTATTGGAGAAGGAATGGGTGGGATGTGCAAATCGAGTACCATTACCTGATCTCCAACTTGCCAATCCACTTCTTGTGCGTGTTTGTCAAATTGTATTTTGGATTGTTGCTGGGCCTTGCCCATGCAATTTGCAGCGTACAAGTGTGTGTGTATGAGGTCTTTTCTGAGTTTTTCCACATACTGATCCACAGACACACGGTCTGCAGTAGGGGTGTGCGGGTCAAACAACAGGTGTTCAGGTAATCTCATCTGTCTACCAGTCATTACCTCGAAGGGTGTGAGTTGGGTGGTGGCTGAGGGTGTGCCCATGATTGCCATTAGGAGTAAAGGCAATAGGGAATCCCAGGTTTTGGGATTGTCCTCAATGAATTTTGAAAGCATTTGCTTAATCCATCTCTTTGGCTCTTTCTACTTGACCTGAAGAATGAGGATGGTAAGGTATGTGGAACTTTTGCTGAACTCCAAGGAATTCAAGGGATTCTTTCATCAACTCACCTGCAAAACTAGTTCCTTTGTCAGAGTCTACCTTGAGGGGTAGACCCCACCTGGAGAAGATCTGTTCTACCAGGATTTTGGCAGTAGTCTTTGCTGTACATGTCTTAGTGGGGAAAGCCTCAACCCACTTTGAGAAAAGGTCAGTTACCACAAGAGCATACTTATTATTTCTGCTGGTATTGGTCAGAGGGCCAATAAAGTCAATTTGTATGGCATGCCAAGGGCCAGAATGTCATTGTGGTAAAAGTTTGGCATTTCATTTGGTTGGGATGAGGTTGTTTTGTGCACAGACAAGACAGTTGTCTATGTACTGTTTAACATCTTTGGTAATACCAGGCCACCAGGCAGTGGTCTTGAGTCACTGGAGGGTATTTTCTGCTCCCTGGTGCCCACCAGTAGGAGTGTCATGCACTTGGTGCAAGAACTCAGATCTGAGGTGTCTGGGGACAACCCACAACTTGTTGGGGGAGTCATCTGGTTGAAACCAAACGAGCTTGTCATCTGGTGACAAACGTAACTTACCTTCATGTCTCCGATAAGGGTTATGTGTAGGAAGTTTTTCTTCAGTACCTTTATCAAGGAATCTGAACACTTCTTTGAGTTCAGTGTCCAGCTGTTGGGCTGCGGAGAGGTCCAAGGGAGAAAAAGACTCAGATTTCTTTTTGAGTGCTGCAATATGTACAGCTGCATTGGCCTCTGCATGTTCCATCATCCAGATGTCCCCCCCTCGGGCCCCTTCCTTAGCAAGGGTGTCTGCTGTGTCATTGAAGGCATGATAGGGGTCATGAAGAGAGTGGGCTTTAACCTTGTGTACATAAAGTTTGTCTGCAAACTTCTGTGCCAGTGCATGTATGTGTATTACCAATTCTTTGTACTTCACTGAGCTGCCATCAGAAGAGAGGAAGGAGTTCTTCTGCCAGAAGGGAAGAAATTCTGTAAGGGAACAACAAACCCAATTAGAGTCTGTAAAAATGATGGTATCCTGGGTTCCATGTTGGATAAATTCAAGGGTGCAGGCCACCGCTGCCATCTCTGCATATTGTGATGAAGCTACACTACAGCGTTTAGATATCTTAACGGTGTTCCCATAAGGGTAGATCACCAAAATACCCATCCCTTCAATCCATTCTCCCTGATAGTAGGATGCTGAACCATCAGTAAAAATATGGCACAAAGAGGTACTCTCGAGTACTTGTGGCGTGGCAGGGAAGAAAGGACCTGGATCTGGAAGATCAGGTGACTGTAGTGTACAGTCATGGGGTTCTCCTTGGAAAAGGAGACCATGAACTAGCATAGATGGAACTTTAGTCGGGTGGACCTGTATGTCCCTGTCCTGAAGAAGAAGTGACCAGTGTGTCAGCCTGGTGTTGGAGACTGATCCATCCTTCACTCTGTCTGAAAGCAAAAAGGCCGTTGGTGTGTGGTTAGTGTTAATGATTAGTGGTGAGTACCCAATGATATACAAGAAGTGCTTGACAGCCCAGTAGGTGGCCAGAAGGTTCCTTTCACAAAGGCCGTACTTCTGTTCCACTGGGGTCAAGAGCTGTGAGGCATATGCAATGGGTCTCAAGGTGCCATGCACCTTCTGGGCCAGTACTGCTGACATGGCAATGTCAGAGGTGGCACACTCCAGATGGAATGGTAGTGCTGGATTGGGGTTAACCAGTGCTGGGGTGGAGGCCAAGGCCTGCTTCAGTGACGTCACAGCCTGGGTGTGAATAGGGCCCCAAGTCCATGGTACATCCTTTTTGAGTAGCTCGTACAGGGGAGCAGCTTTTTGAGCAAAATCACAAATGAAATCTCTCGAATAGTTAACCATACCTAGGAACCTTCGAAGAGTTGCCACACTGGTAGGTAATGGCAAGTCTTGCAATCCCTGTACCTTCTTCCAGGTAGGGCTTCGACCTTGGTCAGTTATTTTTAGACCCAGAAAGAGTACTTCTTTCTGACACAACTGTGCTTTTTCTGGGTTACATTTCAAGCCTGCTCTCTGAATGAGAGCCAGTAGTTCATCCAAGAGATCCAAGTGTTGTTCCTGTGTGACTGTGGCCAACAACAGGTTGTCCACATACTGTAAGAGACATTGGGGGGTAGAGAAACTCTCGAGGGCATCCATCATATCGAGATGGAAGAGGGATGGACTGTTATGGAATCCTTGTGGCAAGCATGTCCACGTGTACTGTCTTCCTTCAAAGGTGAAGGCAAATTTATATTGACTCTTAAGGGCCAATGGTAGTGACCAAAAACCATTGGAGATATCCAAGGCACTGAACCATTTCTGGTCAGGGGTTAAAAGTCGGAGCACATCTGGTGCCGATGCAACAGTTGGGGAACAGCTGGGAGTGACCTGATTCAGTTTCCTGTAGTCAATAGTAAGTCTCCAGGCACCTGTGGGTTTCTTCACGGGCCAGACTGGGGAGTTGGCAGTGGAGACACAAATTCTGATTACTCCTTGCTTGAGGAGCGATTTGATTGTCTCCCGAAGGGAATGCAAGGCCTCATTTGGGAAATTATACTGCCTTTGCCTCTCATGTGCCAGGCCTGGCACTTCAATGACAGTGTGCATTCTACCACAATCATGTTTGTTAACTGCAAACGCTTCTAAATGTTGTTGCAGAATAGGTAGGAGTTTTGGGAAAAGTTCATGATTCTTGAACAAATCTATGAAGTCATAGTCTTTGTCATTGGCAGATATCATTGCCACAACATGCGAGTCAGGAATCAAAATGGTATGGTATTGACCCTGAATCTGTATCAACAGCATGTTAGCCAAGTCCACCACACAGCCGTGTGGTGCAAGGAAGTCGATCCCTATGATACTAGGATGATCATGCAGTACCATTAATTGGAAAGTATGTGAGGCTTTTAAATGGCCTAACTCCACCGGTAAGGGTAGAGAACAGTATGCAGGCAGCCTAGTACCATCGACTCCTGACATGTTGGTCTTCTGTCCGGTAGACCAGGGAGACGTGTCCGGTGTTCATCTAGAGAACAGATACAGCTGCACCTGTATCTAGCAAGACTACTAGTTGGCGCCCCGACCTCGAGCCTCGGTGCAGGACCTTCCGTTTGTATCCAAGACCAGCTTGTTTACAATACGGACTGGGGCCTGTAGTTGTCAATCTGTATTGCCGGAAGCATGCAGAGGTTGGGCCTGACTTGCGTGAATGACTTCACCATGCTGTACCGATGCTATATAGGGAGGAGCTTCTGGGTTTAGGCCTGTATGGGCCTGAGGGCCTGTACCTCCGGCGTCTCCATGGCCGGTTGTAGCCTGGGCTGCCGGTTGTACTGCCACAAGGGTCTGAGCAGGAACAGCATCCACCACAGAGTGCACTTGTCCCAGGAGCTCTCAACATTTCCTGTTTTCTTCAGCTATCTCTCTATATGAAGGACCCGTTCTTTGTTGTGGTTTACCTCTACTCTTATGCTTCCTGTTCTTGTGCCAATTCCGGTTCCCACCCCATTGCTGTTGTTAATGTGGTTATTGTTGGGCCTGTTGGGGGTGTTGGTTACCAGCTGGAGGGGCTGGCTAATGCTGAGTCTGTTGGCGTTGAGCCTGCCCTTCCACTGTGTAGTGTGTCGTGGTCCCAGAAGCGGGTTCCACAGCAGCTACCTTTTTGGAACCGGAGCCCAAATCACGGATATACAGTTGGTACACTCCCTCGGTTTTCCGAAGAATATCAGCAAACCTGTCCATGTTTGGGTAGGTGGTTGGCTCTACCTTTTCTCGTACTGCTGGAATCATGTTCCTAAGGAACAAGGTCTTATATTCAATAAGATCTACATCCGCAGCTTCTTGTGCCAGATGTTTTCCTGCTCGGTAGGCCATCCAGAGTCTCTGGTGGTAAGTCGCTGGACTTTCTTTTGCATTCTGCTTCACAGGATATGCAAGCATCACTCCTACAACACCTGGACTGTGAGCAGAAATGAGCTCAGCTGCAACCTTGTCAAAGGTGGTGTTCCCATCCTGGCAAACAGCTTCGGGGAGTTTGGCCCATAAACCAGGATCGATGGTCTGGCGTAGTATTTGGACCTGATATTCTGCAGCGAGGCTGAGCATCTCGCATTTAGAACATACCTTTTCAAGTGACAACTGAGGTTGTCGGACGGGCTCATCCGACCAATACTGTCAGCAATTTGCTGAACAGAGTAGGCCATTTGCAGGGGATTAGTGGGTGGTCAATCAGACAGAGGTAAAGTGTCTCGTGCACCATCCAAGGCTGCGTGAGCTGCAGCTTCGGCTGCAGTGTGGACAATACCTTCCTGAGTGTCAGCTTCTTGGAGAATCTGTCTAATCTGACTCTTAATAGCTTTCATGCTTCTTTCAGGAAGAGGAACATTGCCTAACGCTCTATCAATCATGGTTTCTATCTCTTGCCTGTCTTCCACATTAATAATGGCTACCGGAGGTGCCATCGGGACCAGGCTTGGGCCTGCTCCCCCCCCATCATGGGCACTGCCATGTTGGCATTTCCCATGATGAGCGTCATGACGTCGTCAACGTGTGACCTGGGGAGTTGGGGGCGGGGACCCACCATGCTGTGGATGGCTGGGTGGGGAGTCTGGGCCATAGTAAGGGCGTGACTGGGTGTTGTACTGTGAAATTTCATCATCAGATAACTCCCCTTCTGATGACGAATGAAAGGCAGAGGCTACGCCTCCCATTGCCTTAACATGTCCAGCCAGAACCTCTCGTTGATGGCGCAGTGTTGCCATCTTAGTTCTACATTCATCATGATTCACACTTGCAACATCCATATCAACCTCATCTTGCTTTTGCTTCTGCAAAACTCGATCTGTGATGCTCAATTCGCGATTGTCCTATAAGCTACCTCTAAGTCATTACGTACCTGGTTGATGTCGTCCTGAAGCTCACCCATTTCGTCACTCAAATGAGCATTCGCAGCACTTAGCAAATCATTCATTTGCACAACATGGCTCTTATCCTGTCTCAAACTTTCACACTCCTGCTTCAACATACATAATTCTTGTTCACCAGCCTGTGCCGAATGATGCAATAGTGAATCCTTTTCATTCCGCAGAGTTTGGAGTTCTGACTCCAAGTTCTGCTGAAGTCTGATACACTCTGTTTCCTGCAAACCCATCTCTTGCTTAAGAGACGAAATATGGAGATCAAGGGTTCAAAACCTTGCTTCGGAGGCTTCTAGAGCAGCGTAGAGATCGGCGACCATCAACCCTTTAGCGTGACGCTTATTGGTTGATTGTCACATCTCTGCGTACTGGGTTGAAATCCCCAGTACAGGGTTTTCAGATTGACTTGTGTCCCGTGCGAAGTCAGCCCATCCTCCATGGAAGGCAAGGAAGTTAGAGACATCGAGTCTCAGTTCTGTGCAGATATCTGATACTGTGGCCATTATGTGGGAGGGAACGAAAATTCAAACTGTGAAAAAGACAGCGTGCAGCGTATCGATCCACAGCACCAGTACTTTAAACACAGCCGGGCTACTGTATTAGTTGTAGGCTTGCAATTCAAAGCTGCTATGAAGTGGGTCGAGACGGCATCGACCACACCCAAAAGTCAGCCAGACTTTGCAAGTAACTACAAACTTAGTTTAAACGGGAGAGGTGATATGGAAATGTACACCTACTGTCCCCGTGGGGAAGGAAAAAGTTTAAGCAACAAGTGAAAACTTACAAACACCAAATATCGCCTGCACACAGTCGCCAATTTGTCAAGAGGTCTAAACCTCACTTTCAGGTTCTTGACGATATTGGGAATGCAAGTAATCACAAACACGTTGCATTAGAGTAATAAACAAGTTTATTGCTACCAAAGGGATAAATCACAGTTGCCCTAAGCAGTTCTTACCAATACGAACTGGGAGCCAGTGCTAAGCGTTCCCTTCACCTTGAGGTTTCTCTGTAGTCTCTTGGGGTCTCTCGGGTCTCCGAGGTGTAAAGCCTGTGCATAACATTATATACCTATGATAATTACTATGGTTACCAAAAGATAGAAACATTTCTAGTTACAAAGATGAGCCCTATTGGCTAAATTAGAGGTGGCTCCACAGTCCAAGATAACATTATATGATTCTGTAAAGTCATCAGTTTTAGAACAAGGAAGTTCTTATACAGAATCTTACATAACCAAGTGTAGTGGTGCACATCACCAAAGGATGGCAATGTTGCCTCACATATTATAATTACTTCAAGGACAGGTGTCTTGGTATCTGACAAGTAAGAAATAAACAGAAAATACATGGCAAACTATATGTGTGTTAGCAAGCAAAGTGGATTACAACAATATGCATTCATCTCCTGACATCTACTCTTGTACGGTAGATGCCCTTAGCCCTAAGTATTAGTATAACTTATACCTAAGCATTAGCTGTATACGCTGTACCTCTGAGGGTATCAATTAGGGTACAGGGACCTTGTGTAACAGCTCTAAAATTAGAATTTTTACTAAAATATATAACAATATGTCAAACATACAATACATACATATCTTTAAACAAAACAAGGTTTAAAACAGTGCAATTCCTACAACAATATTTAGATTTTGTCTAGCTTTCTAAATACCTGTTTTCAGTGCTCAGATGTTTTCTTGGTCAGTGTCAGATAAAAGTGTGTCTGTAGTGAAACAGAATAACCTTTAAAAGCTGGTTTTGCCCACCTCTTTGACATGAGGTCATCTAGCTCCTCCCTGTCAAAATATCTAAAAAATATATTTTTCTACACAACCACAGGATGTAATTTCAAAGTATTAATTCTGCAACCTTAGCATAAGTCAATTTCAATGACACCTCTTTTGATTCATGCTGCATCCTCCTCACACAGGCTTCATATGAGCATTTACAACCTCTCACCTCTGTGTAATAACCTGTGTTTTCTCTTCAACGTCATAAACCTTTTTTATGATTTCCCTCTTAACAAAGTTACCTTAAACAACTCTGTAATTAACTCAGAGAAACAGGATCCTTGATTAAAATCTTCCATGTAACACATTGTCTCTAAAATCTGAGTGTGTGTGATACATGCTATCAGCATTTCACTTGGCCTGCATCTGTCAGCTGAAATCTGGGTGGTGGGGTGGGGGGGGTGAGTGAGGTCATTCCTAGAGCATTTGATGTTTCAGCAGAGACATTCAGTAATACATTTTATATAAAAAATTATGATATAGCACTCAGAACTGGCTGTCTACATCACACTCCTCCCCACCTAGACTGAATTTGGGGGATCTATCCCCTACATGGGATGAGCTTCTCAAATCAATTCACTCCTCATAGACCCTAGACAGCCCATCTGAGTTCTTGTTCTTCGCTCCAGCCCTATGTATGATTTTTAGATCATACCCTTGTAAAGGAAGACTCCATCTTAGTAGTCTGCCATTGTTCTTCCCAATCTGCGTCAGCCAAACCAAGGGGTTGTGGTCAGTCTGCACCACAAAATGCTGCCCATACAAGTATGGCTCTAACTTCTTTAGGGCCCACACTATGGCAAGACACTCATTTTCCACCGTGGAGTATGTTTGCTCCATGGAAAGCAGCTTTCTGCTCAGGTACACTACCGGGTGATCTGTCCCTTGGCTAGATGTCTGGCTCAGTACTGCCCCAATACCCATGTCTGAGGTGTCCGTCTCAACTATAAAGGTTTTGCTATAGTCCAGACTTGTCAAAACAGGAGCACTGCACAGTGCCTCCTTCAGTCTGGTAAAGGCTTCCTCACAGGCTGGGCCCCAGGTAATTTTCTTTGGCATCTTTTTCTTTGTCAGGTCAGATAGGGGAGCAGCCAGGACACTGTAATTGGGTACAAATTTCCTGTAGTACCCTGCTGTCCCTAAAGCTCCTGACCTGCTTCTGGGTTTCTGGTCTGGGCCACACCTGGATCACCTCTGTCTTTATTTGGTTATGATGGAGCTGTCCCCAGCCTACCACATGCCCGAAGTATGCCACTTCTCCCATGGCCACCTGGCACTTCTCGGCTTTGACAGTGAGCCAGGCCCTCTGTATCCTGTCCAGCACTTCCCTAAGGTGGGAAAGGTGTTCCTCCCAGCTGGTACTGAAGATGGCAATGTCATCCAGTGCGCCATGGCGTACTCCTCAGCACCATTTAACACCTGGTTCACCAACCTTTGGAAAGTGGCCGGGGTGTTCTTCATTCCGAAAGGCATTACTTTAAACTCAAATAAGCCTATCAGAGTGATGAATGCTGACCTCTCCCTAGCTCTGTCTGTCAATTCTACCTTCCAATATCCCTTGGTCAGGTCAATAGTTGTAAGGTAGGTTGCCCCTCCCAACTTGTCTAGGAGTTTGTCTGTTCAGGCGTCCGGGGCATCGGGTGGGCGTTGGACTTTGTGACTACATTCAGTCCATGATGGTCCACACAGAAACGAGTTGAGCCATGTGGCTTGGGCACAAGGACTACAGGTGAGGCCCAAGGGCTGTGGGATCTCTGGATTACCCCTAAATCAGCATCTCCTCCACTTCCCTCCTAATGTCCTTTTGGACAGCCTCTGACACCGATATGCTGTCCACTGTATGGCTCTGTGTCCCTGTCTCCACACAGTGTGTTGCTAAGGGGTTAGTCCAGGCTTGGCACTAAACAAGGGGCAAAGTCTGCTAAAACCTCCTTACTTTCCTGGACCTGGTCCAGGGTCAGCTGGGGAGACAATTTTACTGCCTCCACAGAGGACTCCCGCTTACTTTCTTCCAGCAGATCCAGAAGCGGGTCTCCTTCATTCGTCCCCTCTCCATGACTACACACTGCAAACACCATGTCAGCCTTATTTGCATATGGCTTCATCATGTTGACATGGTGCATCCTTTCAGTCTGTATTCTGTCAGGTAACTCCACAATATAGTTTACATCATTTGCCTTCCTAACCACTTTGTACAGTCCTGACCACTCAGCTTGCAGCTTGTCTTTCCAGACCGGAATAAGGACCATGACTTCCTGACCCACCATGTATGAGTGAGCTCTGGCTCTGTGGTCATACCACACCTTTTGTTTCTGTTGGGCAGCTGCCAGGTTGCAATGGGCTGTCCCCATAAGCACCTTCAGCCTTTCCCTAAACCTAAGGACATAATCCACAATGGGAGTTCCCTGGGTGGTGTGCTTGCCTTCCCAGTCCTCCTGGATCAAGTCTAGGGGCCCATGTACCCGGCATCCATATAAGAGTTCGAAGGAGGAATATCCTGTTGACTCTTGGGGCACCTCTCTGTATGCAAATAACAGGTGGGGAAGGTATTTCTCCCAGTCCCTCCCATGCTGTTCAGCAAATGCCCACAGCATTGACTTTAGGGTACCATGGAAACATTCCACAAGTCCATTGGCTTGTGGGTGATATGGTGTTGTGCATTTCTGCACCACCCAACACTTCTCCCATAAACATTTCATCAGGCCCGACATGAAGGAACCCCTGAATTGGTGATTACCTCCTGTGGAAACCCAACATGGGAGAAAATCCCAAGTAAGGCATCTGCCACTTTGTCCATCCTCAGTGAGGATAGGGCAACTGCCTCTGGGTACCAGGTGGCATAATCCACCACAGTCAGGATGAATCTCTTCCCTGAGGAGCTGGGGGTATTTAAAGGACCCACAATATCCATTCTCACCCTCTGTAATGGCTCCTCCACTATAAGCAAGGGGATCAGGGTGGCTTGGGTTTTCTTGCCTGCTTTCCCTATTTCTTGCCACCGGTGACAAGATCTGCAATACTCCTTCACCTGCTGGGTGAAGATAGACCAGTAGAAATTCTGGGCCAACCGCTGCATAGTTCATACAATTCCCAGATGACCAGATAAGGGAATATCATGGGCAACCTTGAACAACTGCTCACGATATCCCTGTGGAATGACAAGCTGCCTGCCTAGCATCCCTCCCTCTGTCTGTACTGCCTGTGTATACATAAGTCCATTTTCCCAATAAACCTTATGTCTGCCGTCACCTCCCTGTGTGCCCTCCGAGTCTGCCCAAGTCCTCAGCTTCTCTAAACTAGGGTCACTCCTCTGAGCAGCTGCAAACCCCTCACACAGTCCCAAGGTATGCGACAAGTTCCCTTCAGTCGCTAAACTAGGGTCCCTAGCACTAGCGTCTGGGCTCTCAGGATCACTGTCAATCCCAACCTTCTGATAATTGGTCACCCCTCCCTCTTTGGAGTAACCTTCTGTAGCTGTGTGGTCACTTGCTACTGGGGAAATTTCTACCCCCTTTTTATCAGTCTCCCCATCTGGAGGCCCAGGCTAAGGAACCAGCCTCTCAGTGGTTTCCACGCTGGTTTCTGTGGGGTTCAGGGAACTACTATTTTCCCTTGCCGCTTGGTTATGGGTAACAACACATACCACCCCCTGCTGGAGATTGTTGCCCAGGATCACATCCACTACTAATGTGTTGGCTACAGCCACCTGTTGCATAGTTCCCCCATTTCACCCCAGTCCAGGAGAACACTAGCGAGTAGCAATGTTTTCTCTTCACCAGTAAACCCTTGTACAGTTACATATTTATTGTATATAAGCTGACCAGACTGTACCAGATCCCCCTTTACCAATGTCAGGGATGCCCCTGTGTCCCTTAACCCCTGCATCTGTACCCCATTCACCATGATGGGGTGCATGTGTTCCCTCATGTTCACTGGCATGCTTCCAGGGACACACAAACAACCCACTTCTTTTCTAGCACCGATTTGTGTATTAAGGCTCACCTTTTTGGGGCACTGTTTGGCAATATGCCCAGTTTCTTTACACAACCAACAGGCATTTCTTACTTCAGAGAAATCTTTTCTTTGAAACCTGGGGCTAACTGGTTTCGGTGGAGGCAGTGAGGGTTTTAGCTGCCCTGAAGGTGCGTTTTTCCCTTTCTGCACTGCCACGCCCACCCCATTCATTCTCAGAGCAGATCTGCTCTTGGCATATTGGTCCGAGAGTTCAGCAGCCTCTTGCACTGTTTTTGGATCTCGGTTCTCTAGCCAGGTTTTTAGCTCTGCTGGGCATGCCCAATAAAACTGTTCTAATAATATCACATTTTCAATTTTATCAACAGAATTTGCCTCAGTTCCTTCCCACCAACGTTTTAAAAAACTGACGTTGTTTCATGGCTAGCTCCTCATAGCTGATATCAGGGCTTCTCCTGAGCTTACAGAATTTAGCTCTGTATGATTCAGCAGTCAATTCAAACTTTTTTAACAGTGCAGCTTTTAGCTTGCTGTAATCATTGCTGTCTTTATTGTCCATTTGACCCAATGCATCTCAAGCTTTCCCGGTAAGTAGCGGGGATAGCTGGAAGCTCCAGGACTCTCTAGAAATTTTAGCCTGAATACAAACTTTTTCAAAAGAATTTAAAAAGGCGTCAATGTCCTCCCCTCCTTAAACTCAGCTACTAATTTGGAGTTCAATTTGTAACCCAGTCCTGCAGTCCCAGTTAAACCCAAGCCACTTACCTGCTCTGGTGTCGCTGGTCGGAATCGTAGCTTCTCCAGTTCGTGTTGCTACTGGCGCTCCTCTCTCCTCTCCTCTGCCTCTCTGTTTTCTCGCTCCCTCTTCTTCTCTGCCTCTCTGTTTTGTCGCTCAGCCTCCAGTTTCATCCTGCACAACTCAGTTTGCAGTTTGAGTACCTCTGAATTCAGGATACTGGTGACCATCCCCCTGCTGCTGTGGCCCTTCACTGACAGTGGCCCTGCTGTCCTTTTCAGTCACGGTCTGTGACTTGCTGCTCTGGGTATCTGCTACCATCAGGGCCTCTATGAGGTTCTGCTTTTTGGCTGTCACCTCGAACGGGACTCCCCTGTCCCCACACAATTGCTTCAAGTAATCTACAGTGTGCCCGCTGTAGTCGGAAGCCATCTTTTTCTTTCCAGACTATGTCTACTCTGACTGCACTTTAGAGAAAAAAATGAAAATGGGTAGGAACTCGACTGTAAGCCAAGTGATATATAGTTCTGTTTCCTTTTTAAAATAAAACTCTGCCTTTTTCTTTCTTTGTAAGAGAGCTTACGGTCTCAGCTGACACAGAACAATAAAGCTTGTGATACCAAAATAATGCCACCGCTGCCAACTCTGTAATTAACTCAGAGAAACAGAATCCTTGATTAAAGTGTTCCATGTAACACATTGTCTCTATAAACTGAGTGTGTGTGATACATGCTATCAGCATTTATCTTGGCCTGCATCTGTCAGCGGAAATCTGGGGGATGAGTGAGATCATTCCTAGAGCATTTGATTTTTCAGCAGAGACATTCAGTATTACATTTTTTATTAAAAATGATGATACAGCACTCAGAACTGGCTGTCTACATCACAACTAGTACCTAGGGGCCTACCCACTGTGATGTCTGCAATGCTGTCCCTGTTCATAAGTACCAGATCCAGCACTGCCCCATCCCTAGTGGGATCTGTAACCAGCTGCCTAAGAAATGCTCCTTGCTGGGAGTCTAGGATGACTACTCCTAGTTGTAGCTGTGGCCAGGATGTTCCAGTACACATCCAGCATATTAAAGTCATCCATGATTACTATGTACCCTTTTCTTGCCATTTTGTCTATGGCATCATCCAAAACCCTGTCCAATTCCTCCTGCCATGTTTGTGGCCGTTACACCATCCCCATTTGTATAAACACCTTGAACCCAGTTTTCAATCCAACCCAAACAAAAAAACACCAGCCCCTTCTTTTCCCCACTTTTCTTGTATTTCTGTGTCCTTTATACCTTCCCTTCCCCTACATGTAAAACAACTTCCGCCTTTCTTTCCAAAATATAATGTAACCTAGTATAGCCACCTCCCAACTGTGGCTGTCAGTGCACCATGATTCTGTTATGGCCACCAGATACAGGTCCACTTCCACAATGGTAGTCTCAAGGTCAGGAATGTTGTTCCCCAGGCTCCTTGCCTTGACATACATGCCTGTTCACACCCTATGTCACTCCCTGCCCAGACATTGCCCTACCCTATGTCACTCCCTGCCCAGACATTGCCCTCTCTTCCCAAGTCCATCCTTCACCCTTCTCTTTTCATTGGTGCCATCCTTCCATTTTTGATCCTCAGTCTGCTCACTCTCCCCAGTACTGTTCTCAGCTTTCATTCCACCTCTTGACCCCACCGACCCTTCCCCCCTTACCCCTATTCCCCACTTCCCTTGGGGAATTTACTTCCACATGGCATTTCTCCACTGCTGCTCCATTATCTGGGGGGGCCATTTACTGCCACCCTCATTTCTTCTGCCTTCCCCATGGCCAGTTCAAATGCCCATCGAAATAGCATTTACAGTAAACCTTCCACTCAGGACTGCCATTTCCCTCCTGCATGGATGGAGGCCATCTCATTTGTAGAGGCCTTCATCCTTTCAGGTAGGACCCCAGACCTTGATGTAGCCAAACCCTTCCTCCATGCACCATGTCTTCAACCAGTTGTTCAAGACCATGGCACAGTGCATCCTTTTCTTCCCCCTGTCTTGCACAGGTAGCAACTTAGTGAAGGCCACCATGTGAGCTACATGCTTCAGGCTCTTACCCAGCTCCCTAAACCTCTCCTGCTCCAGCCCAGCTCCATCTTCTGCCAGGTCATTTGTCCACAGGTGGACAATGACATCCAGCTCCCTCTTCTTCCCTACTGCCCTAGAGATCCTAAAGATCTGCTCCCCATCCAACCATACTCTGGTGCTGGGTAGGCACCTCACCTCCCTTCTTCCCTCCAGTGGGGTTCCCAAAGCTAACCTACTGATGATTGAGTCCCCTACCAGGAGTTGCTTCCTCTTCCACTGGAGTTCTCTTCCTCCCACCTTGGGGCCTTCACTCTGAAGGATCACTACATCGTCCCTAGCTACCACCACAGGTGCCTTGTCTCAGCAGTCCTGTTTTGCCAGGACAGCAAAAAAGTTCTATAGTGGTACTGGCTGAGAAATATCTTCCCTCTCCCCCAACCCCACCCTCACTGTCCCATAGCCTACCACAGTCAAATCAGACCTCCTTCAAGGCACCCTCTGGGGCAACGGTGGTGGACTTGCTAGCCTTTGTGTGGGGAAAGAGGTCCCCTGAATCCTAACCAACTGAGCCTGGAGTCTGGAGACCTCCCCTCTCAGCACAGAGAGGTGCACACAGATAGGGCAGTACCTCAGTCTCCAGGAGGTCTCCCGGAAGACTGTCACTCCACATCCACTGGACTGCAATGCACCATTTCATACATTTCCAAATGCACTTCCTTTCTAATGTGAGATAAGATTTATGCCCTTACCCCAGATAGGGTTTTTATTTATTTCCCATTTCTGTTTGGTTTATCTCATAGAAACATAGATGTTGTAGGCAGAGAAAGACCTCTTGGTCCACCTAGTCTGCCCTATTTTCCCTACCTACTGTGCCATGGCAGACCCTACACAATCTTTGTTCTCCCCCTTGCTTTATTTCTAAGATCCCCTTGTGTCTATCCCATGCATGCTTAAATACCATTTGAACACCCACCACCTCTGCTGGGAGGTTGTTCCAGGGTTCCACTACCCTTTTCATGAAGAAGTATTTCCTCACATCTCCTCTGAGTCCCCCCAACCAGTTTCATAGCATGGCCTCTTGTTCTTGAGCATCTTTTTTTCATGTAAAATGCTACCTTCATGTACTAATTGATACCGGTGAGGTATTTGAGCATTTCTATCTTGCCCCCTTCCCTCCTTTCCTCTAGAGAGTAAATATTTAAGTCCTTCAGTCTTTCCTCATAGGGCTTTTGATGCAGGCCCTGCACCATTTTGGTCATCCTCTTCTGTACCGCCTTCACCCAATCTATGTCCTTCTGAAGATGGAGCCTCCAGAACTGAATACAGTACTTGAGGTGGGACTTCCCCATCGATCTATATGGGGCAACACTACCTCCCTCTTTCTGCTGATGATGCCTCTCCCTATGCACCCGAGCATCCTGCTAGCTTTCCCCACTGCCTTATCACACTGCTTTGCTACCTTCAAGTCATCAGAAATGAGTACACACAGGTCCCTCTCCTGTTTTGTGGTTGCCAATACCTCCCCACCCAACTGATATGTTGCCCCCAGGTTTCTGTGCCTCATGTGCATGATTTTGCATTTTTTTGTATTGAAACTCAGTTGCCAAACCTTTGACCAGTCATCCAGATTTTTCAGATCATTCCCCTTTTTTTTCCACACACACCCTCCAGTATCTCCACTCTGTTGCAGATTTTTATGTCATCTGTGAACAGGCATACGTTCCCTTCCAACCCTCCTGCAATGCTGTCAATAAGTAGTAGTAGTAGTACTAAAAACATTTATTTTTATACAGGATACAAAAATGATATCTCATTTTGAAGCACCATTAGGATAAAATCCTATTTACAAGGCGTTCCTGTCTTAGATGTTAACAATAGAAAAATCATCAGTTTCATACACATAAATACAATCCAAAATACAGTACACACAATCATACACTTTCATAAAACTTTCTATGTCTAATCAAAGCAAATACATCTAACTACTAATTTACATTTCAGGACAGTACTAAGTTCATGCAGACCTTTACTTATATTTTTTTCTTGAATCTTTAACTCATTCCAGGACTCCATTGCTGCATAGGCAAAGGACATTTCACCTATCCTATTTCTTGGTGTTACTATTTTAAACTCCCTCATTTTTGTTTTATGTCTTAAACCATAAGTGTGCTCTACTCTTTGTAATTTCTCAATTAAATAAAATGGTCTCCCTGTGTCCAAAAGTTGCTTAGTCATGCTGACCCCCGTGATTTTTTGCTTACTTTGTAAAGTGAACCAATTTCACTTCTCGTGCAGTATACAATGATGGGTCCTCCTTTCTACCCTCAGTGCAAATCTGGCCAACCTGTGGTACATAATTTCAACCCTTTTTAGTGCAGAAGTTTTAGCAGATGAATAAATATTTATTCCATATTCTAATACTGGTACCAGCATTTGATTAACTATGGACTTCCTCATGGATTCATTTATACAGTGACCTGTTCTTCGAAGGGCCCCAAGTCTACCATTTCATTTGTTTACCTTCTCATTAATATGGTATTTAAAAGTTAAACTCTAGTCGATCCAGAAGCCCAAATATTTGTATCCAGTCACTTGTTCTAACTCTTTACCATCTTTGGATGTCATTTTTAAGGTCACCATCTCCTTTATTTTCTGAATGAAAAAGATTATTTTTGATTTACTACTGTTTAGCATGAAATTAGATCTCCCAAACCAATCCTGGATTTTATTGAAGTCTGCTTGTAATTCTGATTGTGTCTTTACCTTCTGATTGTATCTTTACCTTTTTCTTTATCTTTACCTTTAGCTATTAAGACAGTATCATCTGCATATAGAGGAATATCTGAAACTTTTACAGTTTGAACAACTGGATTTGTATAAACCAAAAACAGAAGAGGGCCCAGGATTGATCCCTGGGGCACCCCACATTTCACCCCTGCCTTAGTTGATAAAGTTTCACCCACCACAGTCTGTTGTTTGTTCCATTAAGTATGACAGAAACCATCTCCTAACCTCTTCTGACACTCCTACATTTTCAAGTCTACTTATCAGTACTTGATGATGTACTGTATCGAAGGCCTTTGAAAAATCCACAAACAGTGCACCCACCAACATCCCCTTATCTAGAGAGGAAGCCAAGATGTCAATTATGTCAGTGAGCACAGTGCCCGTGAAATGCCCTTTTCTAAACCCAGACTGGTACTCGGACAGTTGCCCATATCTCTCTAGGTAGTTATAGAGCTGTCCATGTGCCAGTCATTCCAGCACCTTAGAGACCACAGATAGTAAAACTATAGGCCTATAATTTGTGGGGTTGGATGTTTCTCCTTTTTTAAAGACTGGGACAATGTTTGCATTTTTCCATATTAATGGGAATACCCCCTTGCACAAGCTCCAGTTAAAAAGTTTTGTCCAAACTGGAGCTATGATATCATTTGCATCTTTTAGAAACCTTGTTTCCAACTGGTCAATACCTGAAGATGTATTTTTATTCATCTTCTTTATCACCTATTTTACTTCCCTGCATGTTAGTCTCTTGAACCTAAACTTAGGAATGTTCTGGTCATTTGGTTCATTTACTTGATCTTCATTTATGTTTTTCTCATTTTCCTCCAAGCCAATTATGTCAGGTAAATTGGTGAAATAGTCATTTAGAATATTTGCTGATCTTAATTCATTTACCAGTACCCCATTCTCTTCCATTTGTATTTGAGCCCGCTTTATTACTGTTTTTTCCAGGTTTTTATTAATGACCAATATTTTACTGTCCCTCTTGTCTCCTTGCCTTTTTTAGTATAAAACTCTTTTTCAGCATTTTTTATTCTGGTTTTAAGACAGTTTCTGCTGACTTTATATTTTTCCCAATCTGAGGGGTCTAAGGTTCGATTTGCTTTCTTCCACAATCTGTTCTTCACCCTAATTTTTTTTTAAATTTTTCAGTGACCCATGGTACATGGTTATTTTTTTGCTTAATATTTACAAATGGGGTTATTTCATTACAAACCTCCAAAAATGAACCTTGAAACTCTTGTATAGCCAGATTTATGGATGGAATAAGAAATAGCCTAGACCAGTTTACTTGCCTTAGTTTGTAGTGAAACCTTTCAATAGTATATTTTTAAAAACTTCTAACCCATTTAATGTTATTTTCCTTATCCACTCTTCCATTACAATCCAGATTTACTTCACAACTGAAGGAATTGTGGTCTGTCAAAATTGGCTGATTTACCTGAACACTATGTACTTGGATATTTTGGGATATACTGTACATGTTAAATCCAATATAATATCAGTACTCTTTTGAGTAGTCTTCCTTGTTGTACTAGTAATAATTTGTGTCAAACCCAAATGTTTAAAACTGTCTTGTAGGGCTGTCCCTCTGGGACAATCCCAGGCCATGTTAAAATCCCCTAGTAGTGTTAACTTTTTCCCCATAGTATGGTCTATTATTGTTTGGGCTTATTGTTTGAACACATCTGTTCTTGTTTTAGGTGGTGAATAGATGACCCCTATTACCTAATTTAGTTTTGGAAGCTTCACCAGTAAACAATCTGTATTGTCTAACATCCCATTATATACTACTTTAGTTAAACCCAAACCCCACTTGGTATACAGCAGGACCCCTCCTCCCCTTTTATTGCTCCTATCCAATCTGTGAATGTTAAATCCATCCAGATCAATCTCTTCATCTTTAATTGATGTATTAAGCCATGTTTCTGTCAGGGCTACAACTTCAGGGGTCTCTGCTGTAACCCAAGTCTGGAAAAGATCTATTTTATTTTTCAAACTATGAGCATTATCATACAATCGTTTCATCTTGCCTATATACTGGGGTCCAGGATTTTGTTCCACATCTCCACTTAATATTAGAGCTATCCATATTTGGTTTCGTACTATTTGGGTCTTTATTTTAATTTCTGAATTTTTGTTACTCAACAGTACTTGCTTTACCATAACAAAGGGTTTTTTCCTTTTGTGTAAAATACCTAATCCTCCCTCTATGTTATTTACTTGTATAAATGTACAAGCCTTCAAAAGATCACCTTGTTTTTTAGTTGAAACCATACATTGGGCTAGAGTTGCCACAACTAATATACCCACCAGTACCCTAACTATCATTTTATTTAAGATCTGCATACTAGATGTTACTGTGGGTTCATATTTTTTTTAAAGTTCCACATGAAAAACTGCCTCATAAATAAGATAGCCCAATTTTAATCCTAACAATCTATTTCTTATTCAAAATACTATCTCCCCTTTCCTTGGTTTCTTAAGCTTCTATAAAAATAGACACACTATTCAAATCTTTGTATAATATTTAAAAACAGAAACATTCCTGGTGCCACAATAAAACATGTATTTACTCATTGTTCAACTTCTTAATGAATTTTACTAAAATAAAAACACTTCCTGTAACTTGTTCAGCCCTCTTACACCACACTCTAATTTTATGTTGGAATACTGGTTCCCATTCACTACACCCCAATCTCATACACTACACCCCAGTCCTAATACAGGGCAAGCTAGTCCTTCCTAGCACTACATTTAACCTGCTTAACTCACTCAGTTTTTTATTTACACAAATGGATGCAAGCACCCCTTGAAGTTCCCCAGTCCAAACAACACAAATCCCCAGTGACCTACCTCTTCTTCCCTGTGGCTGGTGAGCTGCAATGGGAGCCAGCTCCAAGTGCGGTTTCTTAACTGAGTGGCACAGCCACTTATGCTCATGTCTACACGCTTGTGCTTGCAGGCACCATGAGCTTTTTTAGGGGTACTTGCTCCTCCACCACACAGGTGTGTGACTGTCAGCCCACCTCTGGATCTCCTCTCCAGCTGAAACCAGGGATTCCTGTGAGTTTTACTAGTTTGGGGAAAAGATATCCAGGCTATGCTGGTAATGCCTGTTTGTCCTATCGACCCCAAAGTCCAGATTTATCTTCTGTACGGGCAGTGGAGCTTCTCCCATACCTGGAACAGATGACAGTTCATGGAGGAGGTTCACAGGCAGCAGAGCTTCTCCCGCAGAGGTCAGGCAGGTAACACTTATATGGCTGTAAGAAAAGCAGGCACCAAAAGCAATTTTAAGGGCACTTGCTCCTCCCCCCACAGGTGTTTGGCTGTTAGCCCACTTCCGGACCCCCTCTCCAGTCAAAATCAGGGATTTCTGTGAGTTTCACTAGTTTGTGGAAAAGATATCTGGGCTATGCCAGTAACACCCGTTTGTCCCACCAACCCCAAAGTCCAGATTTATCTTCTGTACAGGCAGCAGAGCTTCTCCCGTACCTGGAACAGATGACAGTTCATGGAAGAGGTTCACGGGCAGCAGAGCTTCTCCCACAGAGGTCAGGCAGGTAACACTTAAGTGGCTGTAAGAAAAGCAGGCACCACAAGCATTTTTAAGGATACTTACTCCTTCCCAACACAGGTGTTTGGCTGTCAGCCCACCTCCGGACCCCGTCTCCAGCTAAAACTAGGGATTCCTGTGAGTTTTACTAGTTTGGGGAAAGAAAGTCGGGCTATGCTGATAAAGTCCATTTGTCCCATCTACCCCACAGTCCAGATTATTCTTCTGTATGGGCAGCAGAGATTCTCCCATACCTGGAACAGATGACAGTTTATGGAGGAGGTTCATGGGCAGCAGAGTTTTCCTGCAGAGGTCTTGCAGGTAACACTTAAATGGCTAAAGACATTGAAGAGGACTGGGCCTAGTACTGACCCTGGCAGTGCCACGCTGGTCACCTTGCCTTCGTACTACTTTTGGACCTACTCATAGGCTGCTGAGCTTGCTCACCAGTCTTCTGTATGGAACAGTGTTGAAGGCCTTACTGAAATCCAGGTAGGCCACATCCACCGCTCTGCCGTGATCCCCTTCCTTGGTCACCCAGTCAAAAATTTGATCCGGTTTGTCTGTCGAGATCTCCCCCCTGTGAAACCATGCTGACTCGGATCCTGTAATCCACTGGTCACAGGTTATTCCCCAGTCCTTTCCTTCAGTTGTGATTCCATTACTTTACCCACCACCAAAGTCAGGCTGGCAGGTCTGTAATCTCCTGCCTCCTCTCTATTACCAGTTTTGTGAAGTGGGACCACATCTGCCCTCCCCCAGTCCCCTGAAACATTTTCTGTGTCTAGTGATAGTTTGACAGGCACTGTCAGAGGTGCAGCCTGTACCTCCTTGAGCTCCCTCAATATCCTTTGGTGTACCTCATCAGGCCCCATTGACTTGTCCACTTTTAGTTGTGCTAGTTCCTTGAGGACTCTCTCCTCTGTAAAAGGACCAGTGTCCATGTCCCTTCCTTTAATGCCCTTGTCCCTTGTTTGTGGCCCATCACCTCCCCTTCCTCCGTAAATACTGAGCAAAAGTATTTGTTCGATATTCAAGTAGCAATTTCAGGTATATCAGGGAAAGAAGAAAAGGGAAGGGGCAGATTAGTAGACTGAGGTTGGGGAGTAGGTAAGTGGAGGAGGCAAGGGAGCAGGCAGAGGTACTAAATGATTACTTTGCCTCAGTCTTTACTAGGGAGGATTATGGGGCAGCACCACATGAGGTGGGGTGGTGTGGTCCTGTTGATGGGGGGGAGGCCTTGGAAGATGAAATCCCCATTGGTAGAGTGTGGGAAGCCCTCAAGGCCCTAAGAGTGGGAAAGGCTCCGGATCCTGATGACCTTCATCGCAGGGTGCTGAGGGAGCTGGCAGATGTCCTGGCCACAGCCCTGGCAAACCTCTTTAACTTCTCCTTCCAGATGGAATGGTGCCCCAGGACTAGAGAGCAGCCCGTAGTGTGCCTATCCACAAAGGTGGCTCATGAGAGGAGCCTGGAAACTACAGACCTGTAAGTCTGACGTTGGTGGTAGGAAAAGTGATGGAGGTCATCTTAAAGGAGAGGCTGGTGGGGGCCCGGGAGGCAAGGAGCTATCTGGATGATTATCAGAATGGCTTTGTCCAGGGCAGATCATGTCAGACAAACCTTGTGGAGTTCTATGATTGGGTGATGAGAGCACTGCACCAGAGCAAGCCAGTGGATGTCCTCTTTCTAGACTTCAGCAAGGCATTTGACTCAGTGCCACATCCTGGGCTGCTGGAGAAGCTGAGGGGCATGGGGTTGGGGGAGCAGACAGTCAGGGGGATCAGGAACTGGCTTGGGGGGTGTTCTCAAAGGTAGTAGTTGGGGGGAGGTTTCATCTTCTGGGGGTCATTAGCAGGGTCTCACAGGGATCGGTGCTGGGGCTCCTCCTATTTAATGCTTATATCTTGGATATCAGTGATGGTATCAAGAGTGAGATGAGCCTCTTTGCTGAAGACTCCAAGCTGGAGCAGTGGTAGACATGGAGGAGGGTAGGTTAGCCCTTCAGGGGAACTTGGAGGCCCTGGAGGGGTGGTCATGTACAAGGAAACTGAGGTTCAATGCTGAAAAGTGTAGGGTCCTCCACCTGGGGGCTAGGAACCCAGCTCATGTGTACACTTTGGGAGGGGTGGCACTGCAGGCCTCGAGGGGGGAGAGGGACCTCAGGGTGGTAGTGGATGCCAAAATAAATAACTCAGAGCAGTGCAGAAGGGCTGCAGCAAGAGCAAGCAAAATGCTGGGGTGCATAGACAGGTGGAAAACCTCAAGGAGCTGGAAAGTGCTTCTGCCATTATACAATTGCTTGGTTAGACCACACCTGGAATACTGTGTGCAGTTTTGGCATCCATGCTTAAAAAGGGATATTGTACTCCTGGAAAGGGTCCAGAGGAGTGCAACCAGGATGATGCGGGGCTGGGGGAGAAGTCCTATGGGGTGAGACTCAAGGAGCTCAACCTGTACTTACTGGAAGAAAGGAGGGATGGTGGGACATGACTGAGGTATTCAAGTATCTCAATGGGATCAATAGGGTAAGCCAGGATAGCGTGCTCCAGCTGAAGGAGGAGGGGCCCACCACTGGGAACCAAATGAGGCTGGTGGGTGGGAGATTTAAGGGGGAGATGAGGAGACACTACTTCACTGAAAGGGTGGTGGAACCCTGGAACATACTGCTGGCAGAGTTGGAGGTGATGGAGACTGTTAAGGGGTTTAAGAAGGGCTGGGATAGGTATAAGGGGAGGGTACAGTGCAACAGGGTCAGCACTGGGGGGGCTCCAGCCAGGGGAGAGGACATTGGGGAGGCAGGAGGGAAACAGCAGATGGTGCCCCAAAAGGGAAACTGACCCCGAGTAGACTTGATAGACCATACTGCCTACTTTGCTGGCTTCTTAGTATGCATGTTAGTATGTTAACATGTCTGCCTTTTTTTGAACCTCTTCCACACAGCCCCTTCTTCCCCTTGCAACCTTACTATCCCACCTTTGGTCTTCTTCTTTTCACTTATATACCTAAAGAATGTTTTATCCCCCCTTTTTACTGACTTGACAATATTCTCCTCCATTTGCGCCTTTGCACTCCTAACTGCTTTCCCTGCCTCCCTTTCTTTCTCCTGATATCTTTCCCTGTCATCCTCCTTCTGTGTCTTGTACCTTCTAAATGCTAGCTTTTTTGCCCTTACTTTCTCTGCTGCTTCTTTAGAGAACCATAGCTGTCTTTTTTTTTCTCTTGCCCTTCATAACCTGCCTGACACAGAGGTTTGTTGCCTTCTCAATGCCCTCCTTTATTTTAGCCTTCTATTCTTCGACTCCACTCAGTTTCCTTATCCCAGCTAGAGCATCCCTGAGGCATTCTCCCATTTTCTTAAAATCAGCCCTCCTGAAGTCCAGGACCCTCATTTTAGTGTGGGTCGATACTGGCCCAGTTCTTATATTGAACCACATGCTACAATGGTGACTGGTCCCCAGGCAGCTACCTATCGTGACTTCAGCAACACTGCCCCTGTTTGTCAGTACCAGGTCCAGTATTGCCCCCCCCCAAGAGTGGGATCCCTAACTAGTTGCCTGAGGAATGCCCCCTGTAGGGAGTCCAGGATGTCCCTACTTCTAATTGTTGCAGTAGTTTGGAGGCTCCAATCCACGTCTGGCAGATTGAAGTCCCCCACCAGCAATACTTCCCCCTTGTTTTCCATCCATTGGATTACTTCTAGCATATCCTTATCCACCCCTCTCCCTTGTGCTGGAGGTCTGTATATCACTCCTGTGTGATAGCAGCCCCCTTCCATACCTCCGGGGTGACCCACAGTACCTCTGCTCCTGCCTGCTCCCCCTGTGTTTCTGTAGCTTTTATGTTTTCCCCCTCACATAAAGAGACACTCCTCCTCCCTTTTTACCTACCTTGTCCTTTCTGAATAGAGTATGACCTGGTATGGCTACATCCCAGTCCTGGTTTTCATTGCACCAGGACTTGGTCATTGCGACTATGTCCAGGTCCACTTCAGCCATGGTGACCTCTACTGTGGGTCTACAATCTTATTGCCCAGACTTTGAGCATTTGCACACATGAATCTCCAGATTGTACTGTCACCCCTCTCATTTTACCCATTTGCCCTCTCTTATTTCTGCCACTAGTCTTCTTTCTATCTCTCTTTCCTTGTACCGCCTGGATTCTTACGTTAATTGATTCCTTTTAATATTTTTCTCCTTCTGGTTTCCCACTACTGACCTTGTAAGTCTGTGGGGGGGGTTTATGTCTCCCTGCCTCATTCCACCCCCCCCCGGCTAGTTTAAATGCTTGCCAATGTAGCATTTAAACTATTCAGTGAGGACCACAGTGCCCCTCCTGGATGGATAGATGGATGGATGGATGGATGGATGGATGGATGGATGGATGGATGCAGACCATCAGTCCAGTACAAGCCTTTATTCCTCCAGGTAGGACCCCAGTCCCCAATGAATCCAACCCTCCTCTCTGCACCGTTCCACCAACCGTGCGTTGAAGTTCCAGGTGCAGAGAATCCAGCCCTTCCCCCGTCATAGACAGGTAGCACCTTTGAAAAGGTCACAGATCATGTCAATTGCCTAAGATCCCTTCCCAATTCCCTGAACTCCTCCTGAAGTATTGTTGGGTCATCCCTAGCCAGGTCATTAGCCCCAGATGGACAATGATGTCCAGCTCTTCCTACCTTCCTGCTTCCCCAGTGATCCTTTTGATCATCTTTCCATTCCTTCAAGCTGTGGCATCATGAAGGCACCTAACCTCCCTCTCCTCATCCATACCTGCCCTTAACTGTATCCCACTCATTATAGGTTACTCTATCCTCAGTAGGTTATTACTTGCTTTCTCCTTGAACTTTTATTTAGACTATCCTAACTTCCTTTCCCCTTTGTACTGTTATCATAGATATGATGTTTTCAGTTTTCCTGTATTCCCCCCTTAGTCCCTTTGTACTCTCACCCTAGATGGGGTGTTTTTAGTTTACATCTCTTTCTCAATTAATTACTTTGTAGTCAAACCCAAGATGGAATGTTGCTACTGTTCCCAGTTATGGCCTACCTTTCAACTTCCACCTGTCCTTGTGGTGAATGTTATAACAGGAGTGAACATGTGTCTTATCATAGTTGACCAGCAGAGTTTCCTGCTCCCTTATTCCCCCGTGGATATCTGCCATTGCCTAAGATAACAATCTTGCACCTGTTCTAATCCTGTGCTGTTCCACTCACATGCTGGGACATGAACGTGTGTGGGACACATTAGGAGTACTTCCTTTTATCCTTCTGTGTGACCTCCAAAGGGCGGATCTTCCTGTAGAGGCACAGCTACTTGGATTGGACCTCCTGCCCCACATGATCCTCCACTGCTCCTCCACCTCTGACCTGGAGAGAGAGATCACTGGAAGGCAGGCCCGTAGCTGTGGGGGGGCGTAAGGGGGCATTGCCCCCTGTAATTTGTTTTGCTCCCCATAATCATCCAGACCAGAATTTAAATTTAATATGCCTGCCAAGTTCTGTGTTGTGCTGAGACTGAGTAAATCTCTTCAGAATGATCCAAATTTGCACTGACTGCTGCAGATGCAGTACTATGCTTCCTCCAGTACAGTGCTCATGTCTCACTTGCTCACTCCCTCACTGCACTGGTCTGGCTGTCCCACTGTCATTTGATCCACCAGAGCAGTGCACATGTGATCATGGGCAATGGGCATGGTCGGGAGGGAGCGACTGTGAGCGAGCGCAAGCAGCAGCTCACAGCAGACATTGTGGGTTGGGTCATCAGGAGTGAGTGGCGGCCATGAGGAGGAAGGCAAATCCAATCATTGACTAGCATGTGCCACACCGAATCAGTGGTCAATCACTCAGGGTAAGTCATACTCAATTGGCCATGCCGCAGCAGTGGATTTCAACAGGTGAGATGACATGGAGGACATGCTCATGCCCATCACCAGTCATAGTCTGTCTGTGGACTTTTGGAGAGAGAGAGAGAACATGTTGTCTGGTGGCTGGTGCACTGAGCACTCATCATTCAACTAGTCAAGTTTCTCTCTGTTTAAGTTTTCTGTGTGGGACTGCATGCCAGTAGTGCCTGCCTGCCAATTGCCAAAAGTAAAAAAAAATTTTTTTTCAAGATGCTCACTTGCTCCATCAATCTGATTTGACTGCAGTGCGTGGCTGCATGCATTAGTGATAGTGAGGCCAAGGTCTTGGCAGCAAGGTGGTGTGTTGCCTCCCCTGAACTTCAAGATCTGTGGTGGGGGGAAGAAGATGGCAAAAGCAGGGAGTGGGAGGCCACCACGCCGGGAGGCAGGAGCATGAGGGAGCCTTCTCAGCTGTGTGGTGGGCCAGAGGTCGAGTGAGGACTGGGAGGGAAGAAGAAACATTAGTGCCAATGCCACTGCTTTGATGTTTCTTTAGCCATCATCAAACAAAAGTTACAAAACAAACTGTCTATTATAATTACTTGACAAGAGACAAGTCATCATCTTTTTTTCAAAATTTTCATCTTGTCTAAGTTGTCTCCCTGCCAAACAGTAAAGACAGAGTAAACAACAGTATATGGAAAAAAGTGACTCGGAATACTCAGAGTCATAGAAGCCAAGGAAATAATTTAAAAAAGGAAAGAAAAGAAGTGACAGGCACAGGCTGAGCTGAGGGTGTAGGGAGGAGGATGTAACTTGGTGACTGTTCTTATATTTTGTGTTACCTTATACCTTCCCTTACCTAAAGCCCTTAAGGGCATTTGATAACAATTAACAAGCTAGTAGTACTACAGTAGTAGTACAAATAAAAGTGAGAATGATCTAGAAGTCCCTGCTGCCAAAACTGAGTGCACACTACAGAATAGTAGTAGTCCAGTCGCTCACAAAAGGTGACTTAGACTCCCGCTCAGACTTAATCAGAATTATCAGATAAAAGCAAAGAAAAAAGTGACAGACTGAGGGGTGTAGTAGGAATCGGATGTAACTTGATGTTTAAACCTTTTGGTGCACTGTGCAACATTATCTTCCCTTATTCCCTAAGGCCCTTATTGGCATGATAAGCCAATAAAGTCAGTAGTACTACACTAGACTGGTACAAACAAAAGGGAGAAGGGAAGGGGTGTAAAACCCTGACAACACAAATAAGAAAAAAGTGTACTGCAACAAATAATTATACAAAAGCAAAAGACACGCTAATAAAGACAAGGAAATAACTGACTCCTGGGGGTGTAATGTAACTTGTTGCATGTGTTTCTACCTTCCCTATGGCTAAAGGCATGATGATATAAGCCAGTAGTAGTAGTACAAACAAAAGGGAAGGAATAATAAAAACCTAACAACAAATAAGAATAACTAAGTGTAGTGTGACAATTATACAAAAGACACACTAAAAAGAAAGGCCTAGATCTCACTACAAAGATAAAGAAGGAAAGAACTTGGGGACTACGAGTAAAGTAGGAAGAGAGTAAGGGGACAAACTTCTACTTTTTTGTGTTAACCGTAAGAAAAGGGCAGGTTTCACTACATTAATTAACTGCCTGATTGTCTAAAGGAAAATACTAAAGAGGAAGAGACCAGGTGGGACTACGCTTGTGTTAACTTGTTGCCCATATAAGTAAAAGGTGTAACCATGAAAGTAACTACCTATTTGCCTAAGATGAAAAAATCAAGTTCTAAAGGTAATGGAGTAAAGGCATCAGGGGAGAGAGAGAAACAGAGAGAGAGAGGCTAGGCCGAGTGGACAGTCACAGAGACAACTTAGAAAATTTCAGGAACACTTCTGTACTGTTATTAATAGAAAAGCAGAAAACAGTAAAGAGATAGAGAGGGAGACCAATGTATAAGGGAACTGGGAGGAGACAGAGTGTAGAGAGGGAAGATTAGTTCTGATAAGGGCAGGCTAGGCTAGACTGGTACTCTCTCAGACTGCTGGTACATGGAGTAATTAGTACTAGTCTCGAACAAGGTATTAATTTGCTACCAGTACTTAATTAGTACCTGCCTCTGGCTGCCTAGTGGAAAGAGAAAAGTGATTCTGTCAGTCTGTCAGAGACTGTATTGTAATGTGTGTGTGTCTGTCTAAGAATATATAAAAACACTTTTTCTAAAGTAAATAAAACAGACACAGTACATTTTGGAGTGTGCAATGAATTTTATCAAAATAAATTTCATTAAACACACAGCCCCATCCAGGCCCATCTCTTCTGAGTTGAGTTATAGAAAAGAAAACACAGGCACAGTTAATTTCTTGGAACACATTTTTATTTAAAACCTAGCCCCCCCACAGTAGCCATCTCTTACTTGTGCTTGTGTTGTGTTCTAATCTCTATTCTTTTAGTTCTAACTTCTAATCGTATAATAAAAACAAACACACAGAGGAAGTACCAACCTGCTGAGCTTAGCTGTGTGCCTTGACTAGCCTGCCTTGTTAGGTGACTGACACTGACCTCATTCCTTATTGCCACAGCCACAGTAGTGTAGGTAGATTTCAAAATGGACACATTTGTTATTCATGTTCGTGCATCTCATAGAGAGACTCAACCAAGATCACTGTCTACTTCAATATGTGCTAATGATCAACATAGTGAGGTTATAAACAAGAATGATTCATTAAAACTGTCAGATCTTGGAACTCAAGAACCAGTGCAACCCAAACTTAATTTTCCTAAAACAAACATTGGAGGAGTGCTGTGTAGTTTTAGTGAAAAATGGTATGTGAACCAACCATGGTTGGAATACTCAGCTGTGGCCAATAAGGCCTTCTGTTTTCCTTGTTTGATGCATGCACACCCTGGCAATGCTGGTGGAATGGGATCTGATTTGACTTTTATATCCTCTGGAATTTGCAACTGGAAAAATGCTCTTTGTCAAAGAAAAGGTCTCAACAAACATGAGCACAGCTTAGTCCACTTGAATGCAATGGCTGATTGGACTACAGCAAGGACAAGAGAGGCCACAGGTGCCACAATTGCTGCTCTGATGTCATCTGCACAAATTGAAAGGAATAGGTACTATGTAAAAACCTTGGGTAAAATAATTCACTTTGCTGTCCTAAATGAGCTGCCTCTGAGAGGAGATACATATATCATCAAGTTTGATGATTTAGATCTTAAATTGAACAATTCATCAGGAGTTTTCATAAACCTAATTAAGTTTACTGCAGGGCAAGATCCAATATTCATGGATACTCTGAAAAACATTCCAAAAAATGCAAAGTACTATAACTGGGTAATAAAACTACCTTTCTCAGATTCTTGCTGCAACAGCACAAAAGGAAGAGATGACAGACAAGTGGTGTCCAGATAATAAATGTAATTTATTACTGGTAAATAAGAATAATACAGGCTTACAACCAACAGTGTAATCACTGGGACAGTATCCAGTTTCCTTACCTATAGGTGCATTTAAGTTTCTCTGAGAGGAAATACAAAAAAAATTAAAAAAGATACATAAAAAGTAAGTAATTAGCTAAAAACAGATGGTGTCAGTAGCCATCTTAACTAACATAAGAAATTGCTTAGCTAGCAGAAGATAAAGTGAACAATAAGGTCTGTGATGCTTCCAAGGTTACTTGCAGTTATAGTTGTGCACAAGCACTAAAGATGGCACTGTTGCCTAACTAATAATCATACAATAAAAATATAATGGAAAACATCTCCCAGTGGTACAATATATTGTGAGAATACAGTGAAGCATAATATGCATTGCAAAAGTACAGTAGAATTCAGATCCTGACACTTATGCTTATATGATAAGTGTCTATGCCCAAAGATTAGTGAATATACCTACATATGTATTGCTGTCCGTGAGGTGGGGTTACAATCAGGGGTGCTGGTCCAGGGATAACATTCCCCCCTTGTTGCCTCAAAAGGGGCAACAATCCCAGGTAAGTAGTGAGATGGAGATAAAGAAAAAGTAATTTACAAGCCCGAGGCATGAGCCTTGTAAAGGAATTCGAGTTGTTCTCAGTGTTGTCTTAGAGTATGTTGCAGGCAGCAGAGGGTTAGTATCAGAAAAGCAATCAAAACTGCTTGAATAATAACAAAAGCTTTAAAAGTGAGTTCTATACAGGTATTGGATAGAGCAGTACTTAAATCACCATCATGAATAAGAGCATTAGGGGCATCGCCAGCATGAGAAATATTATTACTGATATAAATCAAATGTGAATCCTTTCTAGCTAAAAGGGATTTCAAAGAAAGTGTCAAAGAGTCAATGCGCACATTAAAAACGGGCAAATATTGAGACAAGGCAAGCAAGTATTGCGGATCGATATCAATAACATCTGGTTTAGGGAGAGGAACAGGAGTTATGACAGTGTGACCTATGACTGTTTTCTGCTGTGAAGTAAAACAGAAGTTAGGCATTTCAATAACACAAGATTTTTGACCATAAGCAAAGGTTTTGTGATTTGTCACTACACAATACTGCCCATCAGAACTATAGGTAACTCGTACAGATGGTACCCTCCATCGCTGTAGACGTATTGGACAGGAAAAAGACTGGTTGGTGAGCCGTGAAGTGAAGCGATGTACCTCTTCAAGGTAGCTTCAGGATTTAGCTGTTTCAGCGTCAGGCGCAGAAGATGCAGCTCGTGCAGATTTGAACTCGTCATCCTAGTCAACATCAGCAAGGTTCAACGGCAATTCATCACCTAAGGTAAAGGCCCAGTCAAGGTGTTCAGGGGAATATCCATACACTGGTTTCACGATATCGAAGACATCACAGCAACACAGATAATAATATCCTTTCTTGGCACAACAGTTCATGTGGGGTGCCACCCAGGGTTGGAGCACAGAATGGTAGACAAGTAATGAGGGTAATTCCGTTCTTTCATGATAGATGTCCTTATCAAGATGTCCGATGGAATTAATCACAGCCAATGTATCAAAAACAGATGTAACAGGATCAAAAACAGAGTAGTGACACAGTGAACATGACAAACATTGTCATGGATTGAACAAGTCTTAGTAAAGTAGCATGGAGCTTGGTTTGGATATCTGGAAACATACCCAAGGTTTCTAGCTGAAGACATAGAAATGTTAACATTGTTTGATAAACAAATAGTAATGCAGCCATTGGATTTGCAATGAGGAAAATACCATTTACCCATTTGTCTGTCATGGATGAGATCTGGGATGCATCCTGTTTCCAAGTCCCTGAAGAGATTGTTAACAGTGGGAATTACATAAGAGCCATAAGTGGAACATAAAAGTTCACATGCAATATATTGCTTGTCTGTCTCCATATTATTTTGAAAATTCAGTTCATTAATCTTATCTTTGGTATCATTGAACCCTTTGGCAATTTCCTGCATGTTATATATGATGAAACGTTCTTCCTTACTCAAACCATCTACACCATGTAACAGTGGTGGTAGGATATCATTCTTAACAGCTTGCGGAAAATTAAGAGTTTGTGCTTTAATAGCAGCTACATCTGCTCTATTCCAGATAGACATGCCTGAGCCAGAAAGTCCAGAGACTATGCCTGCTGCACTTGTAACATCTGCCGTCTCACGACTAGTGCATAGTCTTGCTTTAGCATTAGGTCCGAGTCTGAAGACCCCTACATGATCAGTGGTATGAGGTCCACTAAATGGATCATTAGTGCATGTTTGATAAGCAGCTACAATATCTGTAAGCATCATACTGTAAAATTTCAAAGTATTGGTCATGTGACAGGGATCAATCTCAGCCATATTCCAATGTGTAAGATTGAAAATAACTGGTACATGCATAAATTGTACATTATTATTCAAGGCTTCTGGAAGGGAAGTGGCAGTCAGGCCACTAGGAGGACCTTCCTCCTGGGGAGAGCAGTCAGTCATTTCTTCTTCAGTGGGAGGGAATATAGAAAGAAAAGGAACTTCAGTAGCTACATAGTTGTGAAAACAGAAGGCATGTTCCTCCTCAAAGGTGAGGGGGTCACACCAAGCAGGATCTATGACAGCAGTAAGGTTATAATGACCAGAGTGTTGGGTGGGGGTCTGTCGAATAGAAAGAGTACCATTTCGGAAAGCTGGCCCGGTGGCGCTGAAGGTTGAGGCGCTGGACGCCACACCTCGCTCCACGCCGGCAACCCGGGTTTGGGAGCAGACTCGGGTCGCTGGTGGGTCAGCTGGGAGGAGTACGGCTTGAGCGTCCCATGACAGCTTGCTGTCTCCAGGGGAGAGTTGGGTGGGAGGGCCATTGCCCATCACACTTGCGCGACTCCGGGCAGAGGCTTGGGTGACTGCAAGCTTCCATTAGAAGGGAGACGGGTGGCCCAACACACAGCAGATGTCAGCGACTAGTGCCATGATGTCGGGGGGGGTTGAAAGCTGCATGGGGGAGGAAGGAAAAAAAATGGAAAAACACCTGTTGGCTCCAGGAAGATGGGCTTCCTGGGGCATGTCTTCAATGTGCCCCCTGCTCACTGACTACCTCTGTACCCGATGAAAAGTTGATTTACGGGGGTCCCCCCACCTCGTTCCTGCTCAGGGGGGTATGCCTAAGCTACATGGGGGATCCAGAGGTAAGTATCGGTGGGCAGGGTGGCAGAAGGATGACCCCTTGGATGCCCTGAAGGGTCGGGGCCAACAGGTAGTGGGAGAAGTTAAAGTATAATTTCAAAAAAGAAAGAGTACCATTTCTAGATATGTCAGTGTTAGGCCATCCATGGAAAGTGCCTTTGGATAGGTGAGCTACAGGGAGTGTGTAGCCATTAATGTCAGTTTCCCATTATATGGGAAGAGTGAATCTGTCTGGAGCTGCTACCATGGCATCAAGATAGGCATCTGAGCCTTCTTTAACAGTAATCATTTTGTTGGGTAGATTAATATGAACTCCCATTGGGGTTGTATGTTTAAGTTTACTAAGCAAATGTTGGATGCGTTGTCTGTGTGTCAACAGGGGTTTATTCTGGGATTCTGCCAGGGGAAATCGTAGTAGTCCCACCAAGCTGAGGAGGTGCAAAATAGCCATCTCTGCCAGTGTATCTGTAAGAAAACAGAAAAGGATTATTAAGTGAGGGGTACTATTCCGCCCTAAGTGGGTTAGGAAAAGTAAGTTTAGTCACCTTTGTACGACTTGAGCTGATTAACATGGAACCACTTGTTGGTGGTCTTCTTTTGCTGGTGAACTCGGACCTGATAGACAGCAGGACTGAGTTTATTGACAATGAGGCATGTGACTTCCCATTTACTGGCAAAGGAATGAGTTGGTTGTCTGTATTGGAGAAGCATAACTTGGTCTCCAACTTCCCAGTCGACTTCTTTGACATGCTTATCAAAATGAGCTTTAGCTTGTTGTTGATCCCTACCCATTTGATTGGCAGTGAACAGGTGTGTCTTCATGATGTCATCATGAAGTTTTTCAACGTATTTGTCTACAGATACTCAATCTGCAGTAGGGTGTGGAGATCAAGTAACAGGTGCTCAGGTAATCTCATGGCTCTACCAGTCATAACCTCATAAGGTGTGCACTGAGTAGTGGCAGCAGAAGTGCCCCTAATTGCCATCAGGAGTAGTGGCAAGAGGGAATCCCAATCCTTGGGATTGTCATTGATGAATTTGCATAACATCTGTTTGATTCTTCTGTTGGCTGTTTCTACCTGGCCTGAGGATTGAGGACGGTAAGGGATGTGGATTTTCTGATCCACTCCAAGTAGCTGGAGTGTCTGCTTCACCAGCTCAGCTGTAAAACTGGTTCCCTGGTCTGAGTCTACCTTTAGGGATAGGCCCCACCTGGAGAACAATTGATCCACCAGGATCTTGGCAGTTGTCTTAGCCATGTTTGTCTTACTGGGAAATGCTTCTACTCACTTAGAAAACAAATCTGTGACGACAAGTGCATACTTGTTGTTCTTGCTGGAGTTGGTAAGGGGGCCAATGAAATCAATTTGTATCACATTCCATGGTCCAGTTTGCATTTGGGGCAGCAATTTGGCATTTCTTTTCACCAAAATTGGATTATTCTGGGCACACACTATGCAATTGTCCACACAGTGCTCTACATCTTTGGCCATGCCAGGCCACCAGATGACAGTTTTGAGTCTCTGGATGGTATTTTCTGCCCCTTAGTGTCCACCAGTGGGGGTATCATGAACCATATGGATGAATTTGTTTTGCAGAGATTGTGGTGCAACCCACCGTTTGTCATCTATATCCTTTTTTCGATACCAGATGTGTTTCTGATCACTAGACAAGTGTATGTTGTCAGAGTGTCTCTTGTATGGACTCCCAACAGGTAGTGGTTGTTAAATTCCTTTGTCCAAGAATTTGAACACATTCTTTAGTTCTGGGACAGATTTCTGTGCAGCAGAAAGGTCCAGTGGAGGTTTTGGTTCTGGTTTCTGCCAGGTGTTAGCACCTACTATAGCTGCTACAGCTATTGGGTGAGTCATTGTCCATGTCTCCCCCGAGCACCTGCTTTGGCAAGCAAGTCTGCTTAATCATTGAATTCATGGTAAGGGTCAGATTTACAGTGAGCCTTTACCTTGTGGATGTACAGTTTATGAGTAAATTGTTGTGTTAGGGCATGTATATATACAAACAGATCTCTGTATTTGACAGGTGTGCCATTAGAGGATGTAAAGTTATTTTTCTCCCAGAATGGTAGGAACTCAGTAAGGGATGAGCAGACCCAGTTAGAGTCTACAAAGATGATGGCATCCTTGTCATCATGGAGCATGACCTCTAAAGAACAGGTCACAGCTGCCAATTAGGCATAGTGTGAAGAGATAACAGTGCATTTCCTAGAAATGCATCTGAAATTGCCTTCTTCATCTAAAATGAGCACTCCAAATCATGCCACCTGTTCTCCATCTACATAGGAGGCGGAGCCATCTGTAAAGATACAATACATGCTAGTATCTTCCAGAACATCTGGTGTGGCTGTAAGAATGGTCCCAGCTCAGGTAAGTCCGGAGGTTGGAGGGCACAGTCATGGGGACTGCCTGTGTAGAGTAGGCCATGGGCCAAGATTGAGGGCATTTTAGCAGGCAGTACTTTAATGTCCCTGTCCTGCAAAACCCAAGACCAGTGGGTGAATCTGGTATTAGAAACTGAACCATCTTTTACTTTGTCTGAAAGCAAAAAGTTAGTTGCAGTGTGACAGGTATGTAGAACAATAGGACCATACTCGATGATGTACAGAAAATGTTTGACAGCCCAGAAGGTTGCCAGAAGTGTTCTTTCACAGGGGCTATATTTTCTCTCTAATGGGGACAGCATCTGAGATGCATAGGCAATGGGCCTGTGGTGCACATTGTACTTTTGTGCCAGCACTGCAGACATGGCCACATCAGAGGTAACAGTTTCCAAATGGAAAGGAAGGTTTGGGTTGGGGTTAATCAGTGTGGGGGCTGAGGCCAAGGCCTGTTTGAGCTGTGTCACAGCTTCAGCATGAGTGGGGCCCCATGTCCATGGGACTTCCTTTTTCAGAAGTTCATACAAGAGAGCAGCCTTCAAGACAAAGTCAAGGATAAAATCCCTAGAATAGTTTACCATTCCTAGGAAACATCTGAATGTTGCCACGCTAGTAGGAAGTGGCAGATCTTGCGAGCCCTGGATCTTTTTAACAACTGGGCTTCTGCCTTGGTCTGTAATATGTAAGCCAAGGAAGATTACCTATTTTTCACACAATTGTGCCTTAGAGAGGTTGCACTTGAGGCCTGCTCTCTGGAGGAGAGATAGAAATTCATCTAGAAGGGCAAAATGATCTTCCTTCGTGGTGGTTGCTAGAAGCAAGTCATCCACATACTGCAGGAGGCACTGAAGTGTGGAGAACCCCTGCAGGGCATCCATCATGTGGAGATGGAAAAGGGAAGGGCTGTTATGAAATCCCTGGGGAAGACAGGTCCAGATGTACTGGTGCCCATCAAAAGTGAAGGCAAATTTGTATTGACTTAGCTGTGCTAATGGGAGTGATCAGAACCCATTAGAGATGTCAAGGGCTGAGAACCACTTTTTGTTGGGTGTCAGCAGCTTGAGTACATCAGGTGCTGATGCTACTGTTGGGGCACAACTGCAGGTAATCTGATTAAGTTTCCTGTAATCAGTTGTGAGTCTCCAAGCTCCATTAGGCTGTTCACAGGCCAAATAGGCGAACCGACAGTAGAGACACAGGGTGCACAGCTCTGCTGGAGCTTCAGGACTCGGCCCCAGATGGACAGCATCCCTGGAGCCATTGCCTGAGACCGCAAGCCTAGCCACAAGACCTGAAGAGCTGATTTCTGCCCCTGACGAGGGCACACAACTCTGCTGGATCTTCAGGACTCGGCCCCTGGATGGACGGCATCCCTGGAGCCACCGCCTGAGACCACAAGCCCAGTCACAAGACCTGAAAAGCTGATTTCTGCCCCTGACCAGGGTGTACAGCTCTACTGGATCTTCAGAACTCTGCCCCCGGATGGACGGCATCCCTGAGCTGCCGCCCGAGACCGCAAGCCTGGCCACAAGACCTGAAGAGATGATTTCTGCCCCTGACCAGGGTGCACAGCTCTGCCGGATCTTCAGGACTTGGCCCCCAGATGGATGGCATCCCTTGAGCTGCCACCTGAGACCTCAAGGCCAGTCACAAGACCTGAAGAGGTACTGCTGCTGCTCCATCAATTGGAAAGCGAGCGCTTCCTCTGGCTACACTCCAATTGGTCACTTTCCACTCTCTGTCTGTTTGCCACCTGGTGCTGTTTAAACTACATTTTTGAACTTTCAATCTGTGCCTAAAAGACCTGTAATTACTGCTGAAAAGCAGAGAATTGTGTACACTGTTGATCTTAGAGCAGATTTACTGACTTAAAGTGATTACAGTCCTTTCCTGAATATCTGTCTCTGTTCAAGCCCCTTTGGCACCTCAAACCCTTTTGTCTTGCAAATTTCCTCTGCTGTGACTGTCTGCCACACAGCCCTTGGCCTGCTCTTAAATTTCCCTGTCTCTCTCTCTCCTGCAGCTCATTTCTGCCCCTGACCAGGGTACACAGCTCTGCCGGCTCTTCAGGACTCGGCCCCCAGACTGACGGCATCTCTGGAGCCACCGCCTGAGACCACAAGCCTAGCCACAAGACCTGAACAGGTACTGCTGCTGCTCCACCAATCAGAAAGCGAGCGCTTCCTCTGGCTACGCTCCGATTGGTCACTTTCCACTCTGTCTGTTTGCTGCCTGGCACAGTTTAAACTGTATTTTTGAATTTTTAATCTGTGACTAAAAGACCTGTAATTATTGCTGAAAAGCAGAGAGTTGTTTAAACTGTTGTACTTAGAGCTGATTTACTGACTTAAAGTGATTACAGTCCTTTCCTGAATATCTGTCTCTGTTCAAGCCCCTTTGGTGCCTCAAACCCTTTTGTCTTGCAAATTTCCCCTGCTGTGACTGTCTGCCACACAGCCCTTGGCCTGCTCTTAAATTTCCCTGTCTCTCTCTCCTGCAGCTGATTTTTGCCCCTGACCAGGGCGCACAGCTCTGCTGGATCTTCAGGACTTGACCCCCGGATGGATGGCATCCCTGGAGTCGCCGCCTGAGACCGCAAGCCCGGCCACAAGACCTGAAGAGGTACTGCTGCTGCCCCGCCGGCTCTGTGCGCTGACTCCCCCCCCCACCCGCCTGATCTTAACTATTTTATTTATAGCTGTAGCAAAGTCACATGAGCTGAAATTACTAACAGTCTACTTTCCCATTGGCTCCTTATATTCTCTCACCACTGGGGGGACACGAGAACCTTTGCTCACCCTACAGCTATCTCTGCTTTACCCTCACAGGCACCAAAACCTATCTTCTGCCTCTATGCCACCCCATAGCATGTGCATGCTATACCCACATCACCTACTCGTGACGTTATTGATTAGCGCCATCCTAGGGCTGACAGTTACGCCTGCTTCACTGACCACATATCCAGTTACTCACCCTGATGCTGCCACAGTCAACTACATTGGAATGCTGCCTCATACCCGGACTCTGTGCCACACTAATTACCTGCACTTCCCTTCACAACCTTGTGCCTCTCTTACTTGCCTGCCTGACCTACTGATCACACTGCTCAAAATATCTTCAGCTGCTCCCTGTAGTGTACAACTACCTGGACACCATGCTTGGTGCTACTCAGCAACCCATAAATACTGCAAAGCTAGATTCCTCACTCTCCTGCTTCTCCTCCTCCTGCTTGCTGGTGATGTCCACCCCAACCCAGGTCCCCCTTCAACGAACTCCCCTACTCCCCTTCTCACACCATCCACTCCCCTAGCCCTCCCGAATGGCCTAAAAATTATCCGCCTAAATGCCCGCAGCCTTACCAATAAACTACCCATACTGCAGGTCATGGTCCTCGAATATAAACCTGACGTCATCATCATCTCTGAAACTTGGCTCTCGGGTCATATCATGAACCAAGAAGTCCTTATTCCTGGATTCACCTTAAGTCGAATGGACAGACATGGATGAGGTGGTGGAGTGGCAATCTATGTCTCTACCTCCCTATAGCACACAGTTGTGTTGAAAGTCACCTCTTCCTCCTCTCACAAAGCTATCCTCCTCAACCTGAAACTTCCCTACTCCTGCCCTCTATTTATCACAGGAGTTTACTGACCTCTGGGCCAACCCCCTTCCCAAGTCATGGATCTGATCAAGAAGCTAACGGCCCTTGCCCACTCTGGTGAACTGTACATACTGGACGACTCTAACATCAGTTGGCTTTCTAACACACTAGCCAAAACTCGCTCTGTCATAGAGTCACTAAACTTGACACAGCTAATATAGTAACCTACTCTCCTGAACAACAAAACTAATAACTATTCCCTTCTGGACCTAGCCCTCACATAACACCCCCACAGGGTCAAGGCCGCTGGCCTCCTACCTGATGCATTAAGTGACTACCATCCCATATACATGGTGCGCAAAATACATAGGCAAAAAATATCCCACAAAATCCTCCTAACCCGCACCTACTCCTCCCTTGACACTCTACCTCTTCATTGTGACCTTACCAACACTGACTGGTCCCCACTTGCTATCTGCACTTCAATCGACGCTGTGCTCCAACTGTTCTGTGATAAGTTCCTTCATGTTTGAAACCAACACGCACCGCTGCATAAAATCAGAGTCCGGGGTAACCACCTGCCCTGGGTAACCCCTGAGCTCCTGTCCTGTCAAAGAGCTTGGGACACTGCTTGGTGTAAACACAAAGTAACCAACTGCCCCAGGGACCTCCAACAGTACAAGGAGCTTCGAAAGAAGTGTACCAAAGCTATCCGGCTGTCCAAAACTGAACGCTGCCAGGCTAACTTCCATGATAACACAAACAAACCTTCCAAATTCTGGAAAGTTGTCCAGTCCCTCTTTTCCCCTTCTACCAAGCCCTCCACTCCTACTCTTAGGCTAAATCTATCAGACATCTCTAATCCTATGGCTGTCGCTGACTGCTATAACTTCCATTTCACGTCCTACACCGCAATGCTCCAAATGGCCCTCCTGATGCACATGCAATCCTCCAGTTGCCCCCCTTCCTGGATGACACAGGCCCACTTCCACTCCCTGTTTCCCCTTCCTCTACTCCTCCAGCTCCCTCTCCTTCTACCCCCTTCTTCTTCACCCACATCTCTCCTGCTGCTGCCTTACAAGCCCTTCAGTCCATCAACCCTGCTAAAGGCTCCTCCCAGGATGGCCTGGACCCCAAGTTCCTCTCTCTGTCTGCTCCTGCTATTGCCTATCCTATATCCATCTTGCTAAACCTCTACTTTATCTCTTCCACTGTCCCTGCAGCTTGGAAACATGCTACAGTTCTACCACTCCCTAAAGGGAGAGATCCCTCTTCCCCTAGCAACTACCACCCTATCTCTCTCCTTCCTACTCTGGCTAAGCTCCAGGAGCACATAGTACTTGAACAACTCTCCTCCTACATTACTGACTCCTCCTTTCTCACTCCATTCCAAGCTGGCTTTAGAAAACACCACTCCACTGCCACTTCCCTGTTACAGCTGACCGACACTATCGCCACGGGCATGGACAAAGGCCTCATAACCTCAGCTATTTTTACTGACCTGGCAAAGGCCTTTGACACAGTCTCCCACCCTATACTCCTGTCCTGCCTCAGGACCGCTGGTCTCCCCTAATGCCATTGAATGGTTCAAGTCCTATCTGTCAGGCAGAACACAATCTGTCCATATAGCTGATGCCATCTCCTCTCCCCTCCCCATTATCACGGGAGTCCCCCAAGGATCGGTACTTGGGCCTCTCCTTTTTTCAATCTTCCTCAACGACCTCCCTCAGTTTTGTTTATCATCTAACATGCACATGTATGCCGACAACACTGTACTGTTCACAACTGGCAATTCAGTCCCTGATGTCACCGCCAGATTCCAGCTAGATTTCAACAATGTGCAACACTGGCTAAGTGAGCACCGCCTCTTCCTAAACTCAAAGAAAACAATCTCCATGACTTTCAGTACTAGGCAGAGGTTGGCAAGGCTCCCCTCCTTACCTACCTTTTGCACTATTGATGGGACTGCATTAGAAGACACTTCTTCCTTCCACTACCTCGGAGTTTGGCTGGTTAGGAACCTAAACTTCTCCATCCACATTGATGCTATTCTAAAGAAACTCTGGCCTAAGCTAGGGGCCCTCTATCATAACAGGGGTAGTATCCCTCATCCAGTTAGGCATGAACTTGTACATAAAATGATACTGCCAACTTTCGACTATTGTGATGTTGTATATGGAGCTGCCCCTCTAGCATCCTTATCCAGGCTGGAACCTCTCTTTAACTCCTTCTGCAGGTTTGCCTTGGATGCCCCTGCTCTGACACACCACTGCACTTTTTACCGCTCTCTAAATTTTCCCTCACTTGTTGACAGGAGAACATTGCACGCGGCAAAGTTTACCTCTAAATACTGGCTAGGCTCGCTCCCCTCTTTCCTCTCTGCCTCCTTATCTGCACCTCACCCCTCCAAATACACCCTCTGATCTGATGACTCTCTCTCTCTGAATATACCTTACAGAAGTACTACATCTGGCCAAATGGCATTCTCCCATCACCTACCTAAGCTCTGGAACCAACTACCAACCCAAATCTGCCACTCCTCTTCAGCCTATTCTCTCTCTAATTCCCTAGCAAACTACCTAGTGATGAACTGCAGCTGCACCTAGCCCCACGGGGACCTGCCTAGCTGTTGGTCTATACCTCTTCCTTCCTCCAGCTGGGCCAAATATGCCCCCTATCCCAAATCCCTCTTGCTATCCTAGCATGTTCTGCAACTTAGCACTTTCTATCACCTCTACTGTTCCACCCCCTTCCCGAGCACCTTTTACTATACCTCCTATCTGTATCTCTCAAATGTATTCTAGTCTAGAAATGTTATTAGCTATTGCTGGTTATAATCTGTACAGTCTGTCTATATGCTATTAAGCTATTTTCCTGATTTATGTATCTTGTTGTATTACTTATTGTTCTCATTCCCCTTCCCCCAGGACGTACCATGAGACGAGCTCTTGTTGCTCAGTGTAACCTTCCTGGTGAAACATTTCAATAAATAAAAAATAAATAAATAAAAGACACAAGTTCTAATCACTCCTTGCTGTAGTAGTGATTGGTTGGTCTCCCTCAGTGATGGCAAGGCTTCAGCTGGGAATGAATACTGCTTCTGCCTCACAGGGCTAGGTCCTAGGATCTCAATGGTGGTGGTGTGCATCTTATCACAATCGTGTTTGTTGGTAGCAAACACATTGAGGTGTTTTTGCAGCAAATGTGCAAGTTCAGAAAACAGGTCATGACTTTTGAACAAAGCCATGATGTCATACTCTTTGTTGTTATGAGAGATGGCTGCCACCACGTGCGAATCTGAAATGGTGACAGCATGACATTGTCCCTTGATCTGGAGAAGTAGCCTGTTGGCTAGGTCCACTACAGAGCCATGCAATGCAAGAAAGTCAATTCCCAGTATGCTGGGGTGATGACGTAATACCATATGATCGAAGGCAAAATTAGTACTGAGGTAATCTACCACCACAGGCAAAGACACAGATTGGCAGGTGTGTAGCTGAGTACCATTTACACCCTGTGCATTGGTCTTCCAGCCAATAGACCAGTCAGACATGGCTGGGTTCTCATCATGAAGAACAGACATGGCTGCTCCTGTATCCAGAAGCCTGTTCATTTGGCAGCCCATGACCATGGCCTGTACACAAGGCCGTCCATTTGTGTAAACAAGCAAGTCACTTACAATCCAGGCTGGGCCTGTAATTGTCAATCTGCATTTTCACAATCATCTTCGCCATCCTGTTACTGAAATCTGAGATCCACAGGATCTTTCTGGGCCACCTGTATGTCTTGCCCAGGATACAGATGTACCTGTGATGTCACAGGCTCAACAGCGGCCGGCTCGGTTGGCTCCTCCTTGATCATTGCATCAGCCTGGCCAGTAGTTGATGTCATGAAAGGATTCTTTTCTCGGCTGCTTGGTTGTTCAGTAGCCAAGGGCAGGAATTGATTTCCTTGGCCACATGGCTGTCCAACAGCAGGAGCCAGGGCTGCTACAGTACATGTAGGCTTCATTTCTCTCCCAGTATGGACTTCCTTCAGCATTTTGTGGAGGGTCTCATTCTTGTCTTTAAGGCTCTGATAGTTGGGGCCATTGGGGTACCGGCTATTGGGTTGGGCACTTGGATTTTTCTAATTCCTCCTGTCCTTGTTCCTATTGCTACTATAGTTATGGTTCTCACCCCACTTTGTGCTACAGTTTGTCATCAGAAGGGGTGTCATTTTTCTCATTGTTACCTTCCACAGTATAGTGGGTAGGCAGGTTGGAGGTTGGCTGTACTGCAGCTATCTGAGCTGCCAGAGTTTGAATGGTGGCAGCTTTGTTGTTTTTACCAGACGCCAAGTTACGGAGGTACACTTGAAAGGCACACTCCATCTTGGTAAGAATTTCCACAAAGGGGTTGGTCTCTGGGTAAACGTTGAGTTCAACCTTTTCCTGTAGTCCTGGAGTCATGTTCTGGATGTACAGATCCTTGTACTCAATTTGGTCTTTGTGTGCAATCTCACCAGCTAGGACTTTGCCAGCCTTGTAAGTGAGCCACAACCATTGGTGATAAGCCGCGGGGCTTTTCTTCACACTCTGCTTAACTTTGTAGGCCAAGCGGGCTCCAATAACACATGGGGCATTGGCAGCAATGAGTGTTGCTGAGATGACATTGTAAGCAAATGTTTCGCAGTTGCGGACTGTGTCTGGGAACTTGGCCCAGAGAGTAGGTTCGATCATCTGTCGCAAAACTTGAACCTGGTACTCGGGTTGGAGAGAAAGCTTCTCACAGAGGGAGCACTCCTTCTCCAAATGGCAACTGAGGTTGTCAGTCAGGCCCATCTGTCCAATGCTTTGGGCAATCTGCTGGACAGAATGAGCATCTTGCAAGGGATTAGGTGTATGAGGAATCATGTTCCACTCATTACATTCCAAAACACTGTGAAGGGAAGCTTCTGCCACTGCATCAGCGACTGCCTTGAATGCATGGTTCTGATTTACAGTGTCCTCAAACATTTGGTCAATTTGGTCTTGGATGGCTCTCCAGCGGTTGTCCAGTGCCATAATATTGGTAATGGCCTCTTGAATTAAGCCACACAGCTCCTTATTGTCCTCCCTGGAGGAGAGGCAAGCGGTGGTGCAGCACAGAATACAGGCCATCTGCCTCTGTCATGGGGGCCACCATCTTGGCATTGTACATTGCTTCTGCCGTGTTTGTGAAGGCGTGGCAACGTAGAGTGTGTGCGTACATATGCACCATCTTGGGGATTGCTGGAGAAAATGACAGCTCTGTGAGGGCTGGACTTTTCTGTGATGTGACATGCCTTGTCATCAAAGTCAGAGTTGTCATCGCCAGATGACGCAATGTCAATTGCCGTATACTGGAACCTATTCATAGCTTTAACATGACCAGCAAGAACCTCTCACTGATGGCGTAATTTTGCCATCTTTGTTCTACACTTCTTGTGAAAAACTCATGCAGTGCCCTGCTCAATAACCTTCTCAACCTCATGCTGCAATACTCTGTACGCGGCGCTCAATTCGATGTTTTCCCTAAGCTCTTTGTCCAACTCACTATACACTCTCTCATTCTTCTCTTTCAACTCAACATTTTCTTCTCTCAAACCTTCTTTTGTATCACTCAAAATATCATTTAAGTACATTAACTGTGTCTTATCACACTTCAACCTTTCACAATCATCTCTCAACATGCAAATTTCATGCTCAGAGTCTTGAGCAGTACAGTGCAACAGTCTGTTATTGTCATCATGGAGTGACTGTGTCTCTTCTGCTAGTTTCTGTTCCCTTTTCTGTAACTTCAATGTCTGCAAGCCCATCTCTTTTTTTAGAGATGCATTTTGCAGTTCAAGGGAGGCACACTTGGCCATGAGACACTCAACAGCGATATGTGAAGCCGCAACCAAGAAACCTTTAAGGTTGTATTTCTTGGCTGTTTGTTTGGACTCTAGATAGTGCTGTGAAATTAGCAGCAATGGGTTTTCTGCAGACTTCATGTCCAGCGCAAAATCTGTCCATCCTCCATGGGAGGTGAGGCAGTTCAAGACATCCAGTCTCAATTCAGTGCAAAGTTCAGGCATAACAAACAAGGGATAGACAAACAAACAAAGAAGCAGTTGGAAAACTGGATAGAATCCTTGGCGACATTACCCAACGGCTTTCCAGTCCCCCATGGGCAAATGGTGGTGCCAAGGCATTATGCTGCCACTCACAAAGGGATTGTACCAGGGTCCGGTGTGGATGTGCCATGCCCAAGATCAGGACAGAGTGTGTCCATCACAATAACAACCACTGTAAGTATGAGTAGGTCCAAGTAGGCAAGAAACGCCCTACACTACTTGACATTCAAAAGTAATTGAATGGAATCTTCACTTTGCACATTCCAACCTGCACACGGTCACCAAATGTAACTGGGTAATAAAATTACCTTTCTCAGATTCTTGCTGGAGCTGCACAAAAGGAAGAGATGGCAGACAAGTGGTGTCTAGATAATAAATATAATTTATTACTGGTAAATAAGAATAATATAGGCTTATAACCAACAGTGTAATCACTGGGACAGTATCCAGTTTCCTTACCTATAGGCGCAGTCAAGTCACTCTGAGAGAAAATACATGGTGCAAGGGGTCTTATGCCCTGATAATAACCAAGACAACAATAAAAGAAGATACATAAAAAGTAAGTAATTGACTAAAAACAGGTGGTGTCAGTAGCCATCCTAACTAACATAAGAAATTACTTAGCTAGCAGAAGATAAGTGAACAATAAGGTCTGCGATGCTTCCAAGGTCACTTGCAGTTACAGTTGTGCACAAGCACTAAAGATGCCATTGTTGCCTAACTAATAATGATACAATAAAAATATAATGGAAGACATCTCCCAGTAGTACAATATATTGTGAGAATATAGTGAAGCATAATATGCATTGCAAAAGTACAGTAGAACTCAGATCCTGACACTTATGCTTATACGATAAGTGTCTGTGCCCTAAGATTAGTACATATATCTACATATGTGTTGCTGTCCGCGAGGTGGCTGTACAGTCAGGGTGCTGGTCCATGGATTACAGTACACTTCTGCTGAAATTCAGAATGAAATAATTGACATTATGAAAAAAATGCTTCTGCAAGATATTGTTGCAGATATTAAAAACAACACTGATGTCAAGTTCTTGTGCCTGAAGTCTGACACCACTGGGGATGCTGTGAATGTTGAAAATATGTCCATTATTTCACAATATTCTGTTGATGGCAAACCAAAGGAGAGACTTATTGGAGTATCCCAATTGTATGGCCTCACTGCTGAAGATATTATCCAACGGATCTTGAATGACATCCAAGAACTGGGTGTAAGCCCTCAAAATATTTTATGTTCTTGCTTTGATGGTGCCTCCGTTATGTCAGGGTGCAAAGGAGGTGTACAAAAGCTTTTGCAAGAGAAATTAAACAAGGAAATTCCTTACACACACTGCTTGAATCATCAGTTACATCTGGTGGTTACTTGTATGTGAGGAGCGTAGCAGTGGCAGATATGTTCTCAAATTGCAACTCTCTGTACAAATTTTTTTTGCAGACATGAAGTTAATGTGCTATACAAAGGTCAACACTTGCAAAGACTCATAGACACAAGATGGACAGGTCATCTGAAAATCTTGGAAGTAATCCTCAATAATTTGGAAGACATTCGGATTGTTCTGTCACAGTTTGCAAATGGTTACGGTGATCTGTCAGTTGAAGCAAGAGGGCTATTGAAGTTACAAAATCATCCCAATTCCTGTTCTTGGCCAAGGTTATGAGAATGATTTTGAATGTGTTTGCTCTGGTGAATAATTATCTTCAAAAGAAATTGATGTACCTTGCTAAGGGACTTAAATTGATTACTTTTCATGTGAAACACTTCAACAGAAGAGAGAACTGTTTGAAGATTTTATAGCAGATATTTCATCCAAGCACCCTATTTTGAAAAGTGCCTGGGATGAAACATTAGCATTACATCATGCTGGTGCCACCAAAAGAGCCAAGGTACTGCCCAGAAGGTTTCAGGATTCAGTCATCACTGAGCATTTACCAGGATTCCGAACTTTAAATGAGCATCAGTGGTCCCAGATTTATCATGAACTGACTGATGAAACCACTAGCAAATTGCAAAGGAGATTTTCTCAGAGGAACTCCGAGTTATACAAAAGAGTGTCAGCAATATATTCTACTAGCTCTCCCAACTTCTTGAAAATGGAATCTCTATATGCTTTGATTGACTTGCTTGGATTAGATATTGAGAAAGTGAAGGCTGAAATGGCTGTATTCAAGGTACTGATAGATAAGAAACAGTGCAATGAATCTGAAGACGTTCTTGGTGCTGCCAAGGAGTTAAAGGAGGTGCTCCCATGTATGTTTGAAATGTGTATTGCTGTCTTGCTATTTGGAGCATCAACTGCTACTTGTGAGAATTCCTTTTCTTGTTTGAAAAGAATTTTATCACATCAGAGGATGAGCATTGGTCATAAACAAAAGAGAAACCTCGTTCTCCTGTTACATGAAAATGATGTGACTTCAAGTCTCAATCTGGATGTCTTTGTGGAAGAATTCAAATGCTACTATACAAGAAGACTTCAACTTTAGTTTCATAACACTGTTAACCTTGGTTTGCACAGTACTTACATGTTTAGAGTTAACTGTTAAATGATTTACAGGTAGATAAAACAAGGCTTAGTTCTGACATCTGACTGACACTGCATTTTTGACAAGTCATGTGACAGGAAGCATGACTGGTACCTGCCCCCCAGTCATTCTTTCTGCCCCCCATCTCACTGTCCTAGCTACGGACCTGCTGGAAGGAGCTGCTGTCCAGAAAAATAAACTCCAACAAGAGGTTAGTTTGCAAATTACTACCATGCTAAACCCCTCTCCCTTGTTGTTTTGCTTTATGTACTTTTTCAAAGGCTGCAACCTACTCCAAAATCACTCCTTAAAACACACATTGTGTGCCTAGAGTGAGCCCCGGCAGGGCAGTTTGAAGTTACATTTTAGTGAACACACTGAACTGCTCAAGACATTCCCTCAGTCCATGCTACAGTATGTGGCTACAAAAACAGCTGCAGTAAAAAAAATGCCCTTTTGGTTAAATCCCTAACCCAAAAGAACAGTTTCCACAGGTATTCCTATTCCATCTGCTCCCCTCTGCTGTTTAAGCTCCCCTTCCGCTGCCTATCAACAAGTCTCTCCAGCATTCGTTAAAGATGGAGTTCAGCCAACAATGCTGACTCCTCTCCCAGCTGGTGCTCAGCCAACAATGCCAACTCTGAATTTCGTTGTGCTGTGAATGCTGTGGACTAGTCTGTGCAGAAGGTAGCTAGACCAAGAGTATCACTTAACCAGCCTTGAAGAGTTACCACTAATTTTGCCTAATTGTATAATTCCTGAGGAAGACATATGGTCAAACTGTAGATTCTAACTCTATTGTCTATTTCCAGCATTCATTTAATTTTACCTTTTTGTCTTAGAGAGTTTGTATCTCTATAAATGTCTCTATAGGAACTTAGCAGACAACAGAACAATCCACCGAAATGCAAGCAAGGGTATGTTGGTTTATGCCAAGTGGAAATTCTTGGGCAGCCCTTTATCTGGTTGGTCTCTGGTTCTGTTTTATGTCACTCCACATCTGGTTAATCTCACCTCACTTCCCACCCCCTCCACTTTATCTTTACCATGTAAAGAAATCTTCAGGATCTTGTGTTCATATCAAAAATACAGTATGTTCCAAAACATCAGATTAGTAAATCAAAAACTTTTAAGATTGAATATGATCAAATTGTCTGAGGATTCAAAATACTGTTCAATTTCTACACTCCAATGCAGGTGATAGTCACATGCTTGTGGAATAAAAGAAAAGTTTTAGAGGTGATTTGATAGTGCAAATTCCAATCTGATCAATGCCCCCATTGGGCTGTCAGATTATATAAATCCAGTGGGAAAGTTGTCCAATCATAGTTTGTATTTTTTTAATCATATTTGTCCAGTCCATTAAAAATGTACAATATGACACCCTAAAAAACACAAGTAAAAAACAGTTACAAGACCCACTCCCCCTAAATATGTATCCCCTTCTCCTACCCATCGCACATTTACATAACACCCCACACACATGCACTGATTTCCAGTTCCCAATAGATGTGGACCATCCAGGCCTTGCCTCATTAAGGTAACCCCTTCCTCCTCATCCATTTACAGCAAGTTCAACTCGCTGCCCAACCACTCCCCATTCAGTCCCATCTGACCCCAAACTTGAACAGACTTGCCCACTAACCCATCTCCATAGTGACTGGTTCCAATGATATTAAATTCTGGGCTGGCAATGGTAAAAAAGGAAGACAGAGTTGCTGCTACTGCTGCTGCTGCTGCTGATGATGATATTATCAGTGTCCGGTCTATCTGAAAGAACGTCTGGTACCCTACTGCCCCGTTTGATCGCTACGCTCAGCTGATGAGGGGTTGCTAGAGATTCCAAGGGTGAATCTGAAATCATCTGGTGCTAGAGCTTTTTCTTATGTTGCTCCCACCCTTTGCAATTCTCTACCCCGTCCGTTACGGGAGTGCACTTCTGTAGAGGATTTTAAGAATGGTTTGAAAAATTTCTTTTGCAAAAAGCCTTTTTGGAGAACTGAACTGTCTATTTGATTATGACTTTTGGCTGTGTCGAGTATTAGTGGATTTTATAATGGTTGTTTTTAATTGTTTTATATGTAAGGCACCTTGGAAAGAGAAAGGCGCCATATAAATAAAAATAATTATTATTATTATTATTATTATTATTATTACAGGACTACAGATTCATCCCAAGGACAGCTCTAAATGGTTCCATTGAAGCTGACAGTACCAGGGAGACCCATACTCCTACTGGGAAGGGCTGGCAGACAGATTCTTCAGTGTGGGTGTTGGCTGGGACTGTGTGTGGAAGAATAAAAGTCCTAGGGTTGAATTTTCTGCAAGTGTGTGGAAGGAAGGAGATAAACTAACAAGGTGAGCTATGCTTGAATAGGACCATATATGTTAGGGAGAGAGGACTGTGTGTTTGGAGAGGGATTATTAATGTGTTATGGGTAGGGAAATTGCTACATACTTAGGGGATGGTGCCTTGTAAAAACATTTTTGGGTGAGGCAAATAGAACATGATCAAATATTTGATGCTCGTTGGCTGGTTAGATGAGGCTATGGCTAACCCAATGGGTGTACCAAAAAAATAGAAAATCAGAGGGTATCTGATTCTAATTTTCCTGGATACTGCAAGAGCATCTTTTGTTATAATGGCTATAATTCAAAGAACATAAATTCGTCACTCTAACATTTTGAGTCACAGGATCTTATTCATGCAAAAAGGTGTATTTTTCTCAGAACCTATAGCCAACTTGCAAGGAATATGGAGAATACTAGATGGGAAACCATGCACAACCAGCCTATGCTGCCACAGAGGGGTTTTGATTATGTCAGGCCTCGAAAGCAAAGCTTGAGAGCCCCGATGTAATCAAAGCCAGCAGCAGCCCAGCCTGGTTGGGCATGTGGTTGCCCAATCAGTATTTTTATAGTGTATTGTTTTTTTTTGTTCTATTTTTTAATTTTGAAAACGAAAGTGTTTTTAGAGCACTCCATGGCAGCAGCAAATGTGCCAGCAGTTACAGTTCAGAACTTGAACTGATTGCTGTGCATGTGATTGTGCTGTGTAAAACACCACCTGCCTCGAGGATTTACGATCAGCTGGAATGTTGTTGTACCACAGAAGGGTAGAGTCGTGTTCCATGACCGTTGAACTGTGGTACAACAGTTCAGCTGTCACGGAAATCCATGCAAAACAAACTCTCACTATACACTATAATATTACACCTATTTACCTAAATAAATACACACTGGCATTATATGCTGCTAGTTAAGTTTAGTTTATTTCGTTAACCAGATAAGATCACTGGAACAAGGTTTCTTTTTCAGGAGTGACATGGGTATAAAGCAGGTGTGACATACAACATGACTAAAGATTTTACTCCTTCTGTTCCTCTTCAATAATGGTAGCAATTTAGCTCAGTCCTTGTGCTCCCTTTCTCCTGCTGCTCGCTCACTCTATTTTATTCTCTTGAATTAACCAATGGGCAACTGTTTTTCATTACTTCAGTCTCCAAGGTAATTGTTTTTTCAGAAATTTGATATAGGTTTATGCTGCATTCATACTTTTATATTCAAAGATCAATGTGTGCAAATGATTAGGACCTGCTTCAGAAGAATTTCTATAAATTGTCCAATAGTTTACAAACTCTCAGGTTTGATCTTCTAGATCTGTTCTCCAAATCATCTAGTTTCATAATCAGTTACATGTCTAGCTGCAATGCATATGGGGCTGGGATTTTGGAGTTCCCAGGGCAATCTTTCATTTGTCACCACCTGTTTGTTATCACTTTCACTAACTTCTCTAACTGTCATGGTCAAGAGACCAAATGCAATTCTTGGATGCATTTAGGGGGGTGGAGTGGTGTTTAGGAGGTCGATGGACGTGATCCACCTCCTGTACAAATCCTTGGTTTGACTGGAGTGCTGTGCCCAATTCTGATCACCACAGTGCAGAAAGGGCATTGAAGGAATCAATAAGATTCAGCACATGGCCACAAAGTTTATTAGTGGCTTGAAAGACAAGAGCTACATGGAGAAACTAGAGAACATATTCAAATTATTTAGCACAGAAAAGAGAAGGCTGAGAGGGAACCTGATAATAGTTTTTGAATACTAAAAGGGATAGCCAGAGTGGAATATGATCAGTGCTAGCAAGTGTAAGCAGAACTTATGAGCATGCCTTCAAACTGGAGGGTGGGGACAGATAAAAGAGAAGCATTAGAAAGCAACACTTCACACAGAGGGTAGTTACCATGTGAAATAACCTACACAGTGAGGATGTGTCAGTGTCTGTTCCTTACATTAAAAGCCACTCAACATATACTACTTTTGTCTGTTTTTTTTTTGTGCACCACTGTTGCTTGTTGTTGTCCTTGAGTTTTGCTGATGCTGCCTGCTTCTGAGCGCCTCATGGTTTTGCCTTTATTGATGTTAATTTTTCTGCTGAGCCACACAGGTGCCTCTAACAGTTGGCACTTAGCTTTTACTGTTGTGACTCTATATTACTTACCAGTTGTGCTTCTGAGTGGTTTTCTCTAACTTCAGTGGTTTTTTTTGCTGCTTTACTTTTGTAGTGACCACATTCTGAGTGTCTGAGTTTTGCCATACTTTTAGCCCCCTCAGCCAGTTTACTTCCACATTTCTGCCTTTTGCTGGCACGTTATCACCAGACCCTAGTGAATGTTTTTCTGCTGAGTATTTTTTGCATTTTGACCTGCTCTCTACACTATGAGCAGTGAGAAATCAGAAACTGAACCATTTTTGGAATTTGGCAGCAGCAGCATATAACATAAATACAAGGAAGTGACAATGCAGTTTATCTCAGACAGCTGACTTATTGGAGCAACGTAAGCAGGCTGGTGATATTTTTTCAGGAAATTAATATATTATTACTGAGCCTTCAGACACTTGTAGATATTTATTTAACAAATTGAAGAGCTTAAAACTTGTAGAGACTACTCTTTACTATACTATTTCTAGTCTTTAGAAATATAGGGACACCAAATTAATACCCAGGGGTTACGAATAGACAGGGGGCCAACTGGAGGCTTCTATAGGGACTGTTATCAGAAGAGATGCGAAACAGCACTGAACATATATGCTCCTTTACTTTGACTGATATTTTATAAGATCAGGATGCAGAAAAACATGAAGACATTCTATCTCAGACCGAAACTCTAGAAAGTGAATTGATACAATTTGCATAGTCAGATGATTTTGAGTATTTTAATTTGAGACTCCAAGAAAAAATTACAGCACATGAAAAGCAAGTTATCAGTTGCAAACAGAATAAATATACCAAAGTCACAATTGACTATAAAACTAATCAGGTGTATCAGTGGAATAAACCCCATTGATCTTGGCCTGGGGGTAGATCTAGAAGCAGGGGGTCTGGATCCCACAGCAATAACAGGAGGTCAGAACCATCTTACTGTGAAAAAAGATCAAACACCAGCTGTACCAAATAAAGTCATTTTTGTAGAGAAAGAAAAAAACCCCAGAACAGACACAGGAAGAGACAGAACATATTGGCACAAAATCAAAGACAACAGGGGCAAACCTAGACATGACTGCAGAAGAGGCAAAAACAAGCAGTCAAAAACAGCATTCTCAGTTGCCCCACTGAAGCATCACAACCAACAGGGCAAAGACAGATCTTAAATACATCTGATATTGAATTAACACAGGCCCAAATTTCTGTGCTTTCTTGGGGCCTGTCTTTTGTCCCTGAGCCCTGTGTTAACTCATTCTCTATTCAACTTGATCTTCAGAGACATTCAGAAACATAAAAACATAGAATTTGATGGCAGATAAGGACCGCCTGGCCAACCCAGTCTGCCCATTTCCCTACCTAATGGATAAGCTGCAGATCCTAGTTAACCAACAGTCTACTTCCTCCTACCCCCCCCAGAATTGCCTTATGTCTGTCCCATGCATTCTTGAATCCCACCACTGTTTTCAACTCCACAACCTCCTCAGGAAGGCCATTCCATGCATCCACAACCCTCTCTGTGAAAAAATACTTCCTCACATTACCTCTGAGCCATCCTTCATCTATCTTCAAATTGTGCCCCCTTGTTCTTGCTCACCTCTTTTTCTGAAAGATGCTACCCTCTTGGACCTTATTGATTCCCTTGAGGTACTTGAAAGTTTCTATCATGTCCCCCTTCTCCCTCCTTTCTTTGAGGGTATACATATTAAGCTCCTCAAGTCTCTTTTCATATGTCTTCTGGTGCAGACCCTGCACCATTTTAGTTGCCCTCCTCAGGACTGCCTCCATCCTGTCTATGTCCTTGCAGAGACTGAGTCTCCAGAACTGCACGCAGTACTCCAGATGGGGTCTCACCAGCTGTCTGTGCAGAGGGATAGCAACTTCTTGTTTTCTACTGGTGATGCCTCTCCCTATGAATCCCAGTATCCCCCAGCCCTCCTTACTGCCCTCTCACATTGCTTGCCCACCTTTAGGTCATCTGATATGACTACCCCCAGGTCCCTTTCCATTTTTGTTGTTGTTAGTTGTTGATCGAAACCTCAGCTTCTGCAAGTCCTGCATTGCCGCACAACACAAGGTCAAAGATCCTTTGCTTACTGAGCCACTAGTTGGTACAACGGTCTTCCCAGCGACATCTCATCTTCACTATCGCTCAGCACTTTTAAGACTCGTCTCTGCCTAACACTGACTGCCTCCAACCTCTGTGACTGTTGTGGCTAAACATGTCTTTTGGTTCCATAGCTGAAGATGCCCTTTTGGATCCACATCTACTCCTGCACTTTGCCAGCACCCCCCTCCTATCTTCACCTCCCCTGCTGGCCCATGACAAATGCCACCCGGCTGCACTACCTCTATTCTTATTCACCTTCCACCTCTCCTCTCTCTGTCCCCCCCAACCTACTTCACCTTTTCTCCCATCCACTTAGTCTCCCTGATTTCACCCTCCTCCTTTCCCTTTCCCTTCCCCAAAGTTTCACCTTATAGTTCTTTTTTCATCTACAAGACTATGTTTTTTTTTTTTATTTTATAAACTGTTATCTTTGCTTATGATTGTCTCAATTGTACCAATGACGTGGAACCTTTGTAAAAGAGCCTCGGCTCAAAGGTATTTGTAATCCTAGAACAAATAAATAAATAGTATCTCACCCCCCATTGTATACTCTTCCTCTGGGTTTTTGTTTCCCAGGTGCATTACTTTGCACTTCTCTTAGCATTGAATCTAAACTGCCATACATTTGACCATTCCTCCAACCTTGCCAAGTCCCTTCTCATCCTTTCCACCCCACCTTGTGTATCAACCCTGTTGCAGATCTTTATGTCATCTGCAAAGAGGCATTCTTTTCCTTCCCCTTCTGCAATGTCACTTATAAAGACATTGAAGAGGACCAGTCCTAGTACCAAACCCTGCAGTACCCCACTAGTAACCCCCCTTTCTTCAGAGTGGACTCCATTTACTATTACCTTCTGTGTCCTGTTCTCCAGCCAATTTTTTACTCAGGCTACCATCTTGGGACCCAATCCAAGGCTGGCTAACTTGTACATTAATATTTTTGTGTGGGACTGTGTCAAATGCCTTACTAAAATTTAGGTAGGCCTTGTCCACAGCCCCTCTCAGATCTTCTACTTTGGTCACCCAGTCAAAGAAATCCATTAGATTCATCTGACATGACCATCCCACTGTGAATCCATGCTGCCTTAGGTCCTGTGCCCCTCTGGCCTCTAGGTACTCAACAATTCTTTCCTTCAGAAGTGATTCCATCATTTTCCCTAACACTGAGGTCAAACTAACAGGTCTGTAGTTTCCTGCCTCTGCCCTGCACCCACTTTTGTGAAGTGGAATAACATCTGCCTTCCTCCAGTCCTCGGGTACCACCCCATCCTCCCATGATTTGTTAAAGAGGGTAGTCAGTGGTATCACTAGTTCTACACTTAGTTCTTAAAGAATTCTGGGATGAATCCCATCAGGCCCCATTGCTTTGTCCACCTTCAATTTTAAGAGTTCTTTCAGAACTCTTTCTTCTGTGAATCAACCCCTTATCAGAGTGTTTCTATTGTTTAGTTTAGGCACCTCCCACTGTTCATTTGCAAATACTGAGCAAAAATATATATTTTTTTAAAGTTAAAGTTTTATTAGTTTTAACAACTATAGCAACTTCCAGTCAGTGAAACAGATACAATGACAAGAGCAGTTAGGAAAATGACAGTGAAATATAACAGTAGGTATCATATCAAAACCAAAACAGAAACAATGGCCAAACAGAACCAAAAGGAACAAAATCAAACCATCCCCCCCAGAGTGTGCATAAAAGGAAAAGAGAAAGGCATTAATATCTTAATTAACAAACATAAGCTAGGGTAGTAGCAATGAGGCCAGAGGGAGTGCCCCCATATTAAGATAAATATAAAGCATATAACTTGCCCCATTTTCTGTCAAAAAGTTTCATATTGTGATGGGTGCTGGCAATAAAACACTCAGTTTGAAAGTATGAGGTGAGTTCCTTTAACCATTCATTATAGGAAATGGTCAGTTGATCCATCCAATGTCTAAGAACCAGTTGTTTAACCACCATCGATATAATGGCAATGTGAAATCTTCTCTTCTTAACATTAATACCAGAATAGGACCCAAGGATACAAATTTCCATAGTAAACAAATCATTTAGCCGCAGAATAGAGTCTAATTTGGACTGTATAGTTTGCCAGAGGGGAGTGATTTTTTCACAGGACCACAGAATATGAAGGATATTCCCATCTTCTTTGCCACACCTAGAACAATTAGGGGAAGGGAGCCAGCCCATTTTGGCCAGTTTAACTGGTGTATAGTACGTAATATTAAGGATATGATATTGGGTGAGTCTAAGCTTGTCCTGAGTATTATATATATAAAGAGCCTTCCATATATGGGCCCAGTTAAGGGAGTCATCATGTATTAAAGAATCCTATATCTTAGAGCCCTTCAAGGATTCTGGGTAGGAAATGGACAAAAGGCATGAGTATGTACAAAAGATTCCATGAGGAGCCTTGGCTAATTCTGAGAGCCGGGACAAAATGGGCTGTACAACCAGGGGTTTAGGCTTAATACCAAAAAGTTGGATTAACAAGTGTCTCAATTGAAAGATTTTAAAGATATTAGCCTGGTCTAGGCTAAATTAAGTCAGGATATCAGAAGAAGAAAGAAGGGAGTCTTGACTGTATAAGTCAGAGACAGTGGTATCTCATAGCTGGAGTAACCAATTAGGAGAAAGAGTCTGGCCTCCAATCTTGATTGTTGGAGAATACAGGTTGGGACGGGTCCTTAGAAAGTGGAATCTTCAAGGAATAGCAGAACTGGGAAAAAACCCTGATGAGGTGCCAATTAGTGAATATTTGAGAGAAGGTGGTATGGATTCCCATGGTAAGTAAAGAGTGTTAAAAGGGAGAAAATTTTGTTGTCGTATAATATGATTCTCAATCTGTAGCCAGTGGGGGGGGGGTATAATCACCTTCCGTCATAGATAGCCATCAACTACATTTGGAGAAATGACTGGCCCAGTAGTAAAAAAGAAAATTTGGGAGGCAAAGCCCTCTATCCGCCCTGTGAAGACTCAGTTTCAGAAAGGAGCATCTGGGAGTTTTATGTAGCCAAATAAAATTAGATATAAGAGAGTGAACATGACGGAAGAAGGATAAGGGCAGCCAGATGTTCAGCATATTCGAAGGATAAAAAAGCCTGGGAAGAATATTCATTTTAATGATGTTGATGTGGCCCCATAAGGAAAGTGGAAGGGATTCCCATCTCTGGAAATCCAGTTGGATGTTTGTCGCTAGATCATCTAAGTTCAGCTTTTTGAGAAGAGAAGGGTCCGTGGACAAGAATATACCTAGATATCTCAAGGATTTAGCCGACCATTTCATACCAAATTGTATGAAGTCAGCCTTGTAAGTGAAATAGTTAAGGGGGAAAATCTCAGTTTTGTTAAGATTTAACTTATATTTAGAAAAATTACTGAACTGGGATATCACCTGTAAGGAGTATGCAAGCAAAGATGAAGGCTGGTCTAAGTGCAACAGGATGTCATCTGCATAAGCTGAAAGGGTATATTCTGCACCACCCACCAGGATACCACATATCTGGGGGAAGGTTTTGAGATATCTAAGTAGAGGTTCCAGGTATAGATTTAAAAGGAAAGGTGATAGTGGGCAACCTTGTCTAGTGCCAGTAAAAAGAGAAAATCGAGAAGAAAAAAACCCATTACAGTAAATTCTTGCTGAAGGAGAAGAGTAAATCACTTTGAGCCAGCATAAAAATTTGGTGGGGAAACGCATTTTCTGCAGGGTTAACCAGAGAAAGCTCCAGACCACCATGTTGAAGGCTTTCTCCACATCAAGGGATACAAGAGCCATGGGGGAATGAGTAGATTGGACTATTTGGAGGATATGATCTATTTTACGCAAGTGATCTGAGAAGGACCTTCCCAGGACAAATCCAACCATCTCAGGATTAAGTAATGGAAGCCAAACTTTCCTTATTCTGGTAGCTAGAATTTTAGTGAGAATCTTAATGTCACTATTCAGAAGGGAAATAGGTCTATAACTTGCAGGATAGGAGGGGCCTTGCTCAGCTTAAGGAGAAGGACAATAGTAGCTTCTAGAAGTGAAGGATCAAGGGAGGTAGAATCCAAGATATAGGTATATAGACGGAGTAGAATGGGAACAAGTTCCTTGGAAAAGGCCTTATAAAAGTTAGATGGGAAGCCATCCAGTCCTGGTGCTTTGTCCAGGGCCAAGCCATTGATGGTTTCTTCTATCTCAGCAGTAGTAATCGCAGTAAAGAGAGATAGCTGGTGTTGGTCTAGAAGAGTTGGTAGGGGGAAGGCGTCAAGGTATGCTTCAATTACATCAGGAGTTGAAAACAGTGGTGATTTACTGTAAAGCTGATGGAACTAGTCCACAGAGACTGAAGATATGTCCCTAGGAAGAGTTTTGCTTGTACCATCTGGGACTATAATAGAAGGGATTAGTCTAGAGCCTTTTAGTTTCTGAAGGCGAAGAGCCAGAAGTTTCCTGGCCTTTTCACCCTGGTCTACATATTTTGATTTAATCTTTAAAAGGGCATATTCGGCCTTCTCCCACATAAGGTCCAAGTATTTGTTTCTTAAAGTGAGCACTGTTTCAAGAGAACCTGAAGGGGAGGTGGATGAGAGAGACAGAGATGACTCTAGAGACCTTATTTGAGATAGAAGAGAGAAAGCCTGGGATTCAAGTAATTTCTTTCTCCTAGAGGCAAAATTATTGAATTCACCTCTGAGAAAACATATTTAAGCACACACCATTCATGGTCAATTCAAAAATATTTGTTTAGTATCTCTGCCTTTTCACAGTCGCCCTCTGCCCCCCCCCGCCCCTTATTAAGCCTCACTATCCCTCCCTTGGTCTTCCTTTGCTCCCTGATGTACCTATAAAATTTGTTATCCCCCTTCTTAACTGAGGCTTAAAATTTCTCTGCACAAAAAGAAAGAATGGAGAGGTTGGTGTTTGATAATATAAAGATTGCACATGATTTGGTCCTAGACTCAGCTCCTAACCTTACTGCAGCCGATACGCTTTCCTCACAATCTAGGCCTTCAGACTTTACACATGTTTTTTCTAACACTTACACTGATGTCAATTTGCTACCTAGCAGTTGGGACACAGAGTGGGCCTCAAAGAATTTTGCAAACATCGACTCTAGCACAACCTGGAACTGGAGTACCTTTAGACCGAAGTCCACATTTTGTTCTCCTAAATCGATTTCTCCAGCTGTTTTGACCTTTGAAAAATTAGTCCACCAGGAGGTAAATCATATTCTATCTGAGGACTTCATTGGTACTCATCATAATTTGAACCCTGAAGACCTGTCAGCATTGAAGGAACTATCTAAAATGGACATGATCGCTATTAAACAAGCAGACAAAGGAGAACAAATTGTAATAATGAATACATCTGATTACTCACAGGAAGCATTGTCCCAATTGAGTGATATTAATCACTAGTACCTCCTTGATAGTGATCCTATTCCAATCTATCAAAAGAAGCTTAAAGAAGTTTTGCCTCATTATTGGCTTAAAGGAATTGCTTCTGAACAGGAATTTAAGTATGTGATTTAGGATTTCCCAGTTCTCCCCACATTTTATATTTTATCCAAACTGCACAAAAATCCTCAAAAGTTGCCTGGTCACCCTATTATTTCTGATATAGGCTCCCTTAGTGAGAACCTATCCCGATTTGTTGATATTTTATTTTACAAACTACGGTTGCTAAATTGTCTTCTTATCTGAGGGACACCATGGTGGGTCATGAGTCAGTGGAACATCTTAAATTTAATGCTGGTTGTTTGTGGCTCACTGTTGATGTGATGTCACTGCACCCCAGTATTAGACATCATCTGGAATTGCATGTTGTACAGTTCTTTATGGAACTATGTCAAACTGACAACAGAACTGACTTGAATTTCATCATTAAGGTCCTGGATTTTATCCTACATAGTAACTTTTTTACATTTAATTCACAATTTTACCTTCAAACTTGTGGTACTGCTATGTGGTTGGTAATGGCACCCTCCTATACTAAATTTAGGGCTATGCCCATAGGTAAGTGGGGGAAGAGCTCCTCCCCACACCCTATTTAATCCAGCAGGCTGCACACCACCCTGCTTAGAGGAAGTTGCACTCACTGCGCTTGCTCCGTGCTGCATCCTGGAGTTGGCTCCCGCCTGTGTTCCCCCTTCCCCCACTCCTTCCTTGCTGCTTTTGCTCATTTTGTTTTCGTATTTGTTCTTTTCTCTCTACTTCCCCACCCTCCTTCCCCATTTGTTTTTTGTTTACTTTTCTTGGGGGGTTGCCTCGCTTCACCCACAGCACCGCAGTTCATGCCATTTCCATCGCTTATTTTCCGTTCCTCCGTAGGCCTTCATCAGACCCACCATTCTGCTCTTCTGTGCCTTGTACTCAGCCCTTGAGCGATCTCTCTCCCATTCCATGGCCACGCCACTTGCCTGCTACCAAGTGCCTGACAGCTACCACTCCTGGGGCTCCTTCGCATCGACAGATTCAGTTCATGTTTGGGTTCGAGACCTGTAGCACCCGATACACCGCTTAATGGCAGTGTACCAGACTTCACCCGGACAATCTGTGGTGCCATTTCTTGTGTATACATTATGATTTTTCTTGCCCGATTGCCATGCCGACCACTGTAAGGGCCTACCTTGTAACCCTGGGGCACGCTCATGTTGGGGGCAGCATGTAAATAACTCTGGCAGCCTATAAGGATATCTGCCATACAAGACGAGCTTCTGCTAGTATGAGACAGCATCCAACTGCTAGAGATTGCTCAGCCAGCCATTCAGGGAGCTTGGGGAGTGTCGCTTTATGGATTGTTTGCTTGTCAGATAATACAGGGAATTGTTTAGTGTCCTGAGGCAGACAGTGCAGATGACTCCTGTGGTCTAGCCAGCCAAAGCTTTTCTGCAACAACTGTCAGCCAGTTACCTGTGCCGTTCAGTATGCTGTCAGTCCTTCTCAAACAGGGGAACCAGGCTTTTTGCTCAGCGTACAGCAGCTGCATTTTCCATATCCTTTATGGCCATTCTAGCTGCTTCTGCTATTAACCCATTTGGCACGTTACTGTGATACAGTATTCATTCATGACCAGCATCATTTAGAAGACATACTCAGGCTGATAAGCAGCCATCTGGATTAATCTTTTGCTATCAGATTCACGGCAATGGACAGGGAAGTGTTTGGAGCTACGTTTTGTATACAATATGCTTATCACTTCGCAAAAGTCACTGTCCCTCACAGACAAGTTTCAAGCCACTGTTTCTATTACAGGCATTTCATATGTACGCTTGCTTGACCTGCCAACTTAATACTAGCAATTGAGGTGTTTACGCCGTTTGTGACTCACTACATCGTACTTCAGCCGGTCCTTTCTATGGATACATGTAACTGTATTCAGCGCACATTGCCTTCGGCATTCAGCTACACATTCAGCAGGCACTCAGGATTCTTTGATCGTTATTCCAATGTGCTTAACTTATATCATAGCCCCCTTTTATGGTCCCATGGAATCATTGTACAGGTGACGCCTCCCTCTTTCTATGCCAGTTCATGTCTGCATATTGCACCTAAAATTAACCAGTATTTCTTATTACTACTTCTATGGGACCTACTATCTCCTCACGTCCTGTTACAGGGTTCATTGCTCAGTGACACAGGAGGCTTTTTACCTGCTACTTACTCTATTCTACTACCTACCAGCTGACCTATGAGGGGTCCAGCTGCACATGCTAGCTTATGTGGGGCTAGCTGCCATTCTTTACTTACTTACCAGCTGACCTCACATGGTCCAGCTGCATGCTAGCTTTCTGTGTTTAGCTACTTCTGCCATTTATTCCAGCTGACATACTCAGTCAACCGTACATCCTACAGTTCATCGGCTGACCTGCATGTGGTGTAGCTGCACCTTACTATCTCATTGGACTAGCTCCCCTTCATTCCCATGGATGCTTCCTACACAGCTGCTTTCATTTAGACCTACCTTTCCAAAATATGCTCCCTAAAGCATCTGCCTTCCATTGGATTATTTCTGGAGTACATTAAGTTATTCACTTTAATTCTTGGATGCTCCTTGCTGTGCTACTTCCACTTCCCAGAGTTCCAACTACACTCTTACCAGGACTCTTAGTTGAGCTTATCCAGAAGACCTTCATATTCTGATTTATGCTTTAAGGCTTTTTGGACCCTGTGACGATGCTAGTTCATTTGACTCAGCCTCTTCTATTATCACCATCTATGACTCATCAGCTCGACTATTCAGGACTCATCAGACTATTCTTACCAAGTCAATTCTAGCTAATGTACTGTTCCAGCTTTGAAACGTGGATATCAACATTGTTACGCAACCATTTGGATCCAGATGAAGCTCATCAATTCTCGTGCTATTACTATTCTTCATGCTTCTTCCTATATACCGCACATAAGTTATGTGATACTGCTTCCCTGTTACTATGTCTGCATCATGCAGCTTTACTTACTACTACAACTGACCTATGTACAGGTCCACTTATTTACCTTATTTGCTCATGCTACCTGCTTCACCCTTTTGGGGCCTAGAGGTCATCATGACTAACTCTCCAATTTTACAACCTACTTTGCTCCTCGTGAGCTTGACATACATCTGACTTATATCTACTTATTCACACTACGACCCCAACCTACTACGTACTTGCTTCCCCTCTCCGGATTTAAAGTTCCTACTGCTCCATTCTCCCCATCATGCAACTTACACCAGTTCCTGTGTTTCATCGCCATGGCCTTCATTTGCTATGCTTGCCAAGCAGAACATAACCCAATAGTCCTCCTTCTCTGGACATGGATGCTGAGCCTTTGATTCCTGGTTCTCCTCTGGGAAGTCATCCTCACCTGCTGGAGTGCTTCACCACTGCAACTCATCGCTTCAAATTCTTATCGATCATGTATGCCACTCTACTCATTCCGGCCTGCACATGGATTCTTGAACTTGGATTTTACTAGGAGGATGCTTGCTCTGTTTACCTGTCATGTCACAATTCCATACTTCTTCAGTTCTCCTTTTCTCTGGATCAGGTTCTACAACTTTGGGGTTCAGATTAGCTGATTAAATTAAATTTTATTTAAGATTACAATCCTTTAGTATACTCAGAAGGATGGGCAGGCCAGTAGCCATGGGTCCTCAGAGGTTTCCCCCCAAGGGGGGGTTTCCTGTCCTGTATGCTACTGGTCACACTCTCCGGAGTTGGAGGAGGTGATCATACGCTACTCATTTTTCCTGGGGGTGTCATCCTACTTGACTCCTTCAACTGTCGGATACAGAACAATCGTTGATATCTTTCTTTTTTGGGGGTCTCATAATACTGGACTAAGCATCCTTCCTACAGGTGGGATACAGAGAAAGGCCAAAAACTATCAAATCATAATAAGTGACTCATCAGTTCAAGCATCTAAGCACCTTTCATATACTACTCAGTTCATATGTACTATAATCACTGACTTGCTCATGTCTATGCTAAAGTACCTAAGCACGAATCATTTCATACTACTAGTACCTTGCAAGCATTATCCTACTTACTGGTCTGGCCTCTGTATCCAAGCACAACCTACAGCATCCAGCTACAGTATGTAACATAAGCACTGAGCTCTGAACCACAGTTAACCTCTTTTTGGGTTGTGGGAGGAGGTGGCCATTTACATTTGTTGGAAGATGCTAGTCAACATGCTCTTTCACAAGATAGGAGTTTCCTTTTAACATCTATAAGCCACCTAACACATGTCAGAATAAGTGAATCAACTTTAATACTGAATGTAATTCTGTTGGTTGCAAAACTGCAGGCACTCTTGAAAGATTCTGGCATGTTTTACAGGCAGATGTTGATCTAAAAGGCTGTGTTGGAGAGTCTCCCCGTGTGGTGTACAGAAAAAGTCCAAGCATCAAAGATATTGTTTTAAGAAGTAATTTTTCCCCATGTAATAATAATTCAAGGACAAAGTTCCCAGTACACTCCAGTGGGTCCCATAAATGCAGAAATGGTAGTGTCTGAAGACTTATGGTTCAAGGTAATTCTTTTACTAGTCCTACAAATGGCTCCTGGTTTGAAATACAGTAAACCTCAATTATCCAAAACTCTCAGTTATCCAAAACTATGGTGTGTCTCCCAGCTTAATAGACTTAAATGAAAAGTTCCCTCACTTATCCAAAACCCCATTTATCCAAACAATTTTATTGTCCCCCAGCACGCTCGGATAAATGAGGTTATACTGTATGTCAGTTCACTGTCTTATGCCCTTTGTGGTGTATGCCTTGTGCTGTGATTGCCCTTCTCTGTACATAGGTAGGACCACTTTTCCCCTTGAAGAGAGGATACAAGAGCATGTTCCTTCTAATGAACATTGGGGCACCCCTGTTGGGAGCCATTGGTGCACTTATCATGGTGCCCAAGTAGATGGCTTAAAATATATGGGTATTGATCAGAATTAGTCACAGAGGGGGGGTACAGATGCAGGATTTTATTACAACAGGAAAGCATACTTATTTTTAAACTTGCTGCTCTCTACCGCATTGGATTAAATGACGCTTGGGACATTTTGCCCTTTCTGTAATCTTTGATCTGGATTATTGTTGCCTTTATGCATAATGTTCAGTTATTATAGACTCTTACTGCTTTTTTTCCCCTTTTTGTTTTCTGTCCTCTCCCCTTTTCACTCCCTTCCCCCTTATTCTTGTCTTGATACTGCACATATTTTCAAATTCTTCTTTCTATCTGTCTTTTGGTGTCCTTCACTGTAATAGTGTTAGTAACTGACATGATTTTCTCTTCCTTTTTGTTATGTTAGGTTCCTCAGAAATCTTCTGAACTTGTTGAATGCTGCCATAATTTACTTGTATTCAGCATTGTATTAATTCAATTGTCAATTTATTTGCTAGAAGAAAAGATTTTGGTAGCTACTGGGCTTCTATTAGTCTTGCATTTGGAAGTTATAAGTTTTTCTTACTGTTTATAGCCTGTGGTATCGGATTTAATTTATTTTACTTGTATGTTTTTGTATTTTCATTCACGTTTTCACTGATGTAAGTATCTTTATTATTTTTTGTAATTTTTGTAATTTTGTGCTCCTATAGCTTTAAGCTGAACCCTATTTATGAAGGTTTGGTTACCCGTAACCCCCGCCCCCCCTTACAAACAATCCACAGGGGCTCAAAGTGATGGAGCTTTTTTGTCAGTCTGTCTGTTACTATTCCTCAAAATAGAAGCCACTCAGCATATTATACTATTTTTGTGTGGTGTTTGTACACCACTGTTGCGTATTGTTCTTGAGTTTTGTTAGTGCTGCTTGCTTCACTGCAGTTTTGCATTCATTGTGGAAACTAGCGTTATTCAGGTTTCTGAGGCAGGACTAGACAGATTCCTGAAGGAGAATGATGTTGGAAGTTACATAGTGTCGTCAAACACAGGTCCAGAAGCATAGGAAAACCAGGAGCAGTTTCAAAATTTGTAAATATCGTTTTATTATTAATAACAGCAAAATAAAAAAATTAAAATTGTTCAGTATAACTATTTACAAAGGCAGTACAAACAGAGACAACTAAGTCCTTCTTCTGAGGGTATCTCTTAATTCCAAGTTTTAGTCTCTCAGTGTCTCACTCTCCTTGACTCTCTAGCAAAAGCATTGCTGCTCTTTTTATAAGTCTGTGCCTAGGAAACTCATTAAGAAAACAGCATGCTTCTCATACAATGTTCTTGTAAGTTTCCAGTGTTCTTGCAGGTGCAGCAAAAATAATATAATGACCCAGAACTCTCCTCTTGTTGACACCTTTGCACAGTTTGCACACCAGCATCTCAGTTTAACCCCTTGAGTTCCAAATAGCTTTTTTGCAATCAGTTCAACAGTATAACTATATACATTTTTAAACAAAGGGATCTCAGTATCAGTTACATTTCCACATAATGATTTACATATATTTTTAAACCAGCAGATATGCAAGGGGGAGGAAGACAGACAGAAACAGCAAGGGAAGACAGAGAAATAGCTAGAGGCGGAGAATTGCAAAACAATCGGAGTGATCAGTTCCTAAGTCTCACAAGAAACTAATTTTGGGTTTGTGAACCATACACATAAAGCATGGCAATCATGCTGAAGATTATTTTCCATCTCATTTAAATCTACACCACTGGCAACAAGTACTGTGTCATCAGCATAAAGTCTAATATTTGATTTTTCTATTAATTCTGAGACTTGGTTCACATAAATCAAAAATAGAGTTGGTCCCAAAATTGAACCTTGGGGAACTCCCATTAGGTTCATCATTTTATTTGAGGTTATATTTCCTAACTGAACCTGTTGCACTCCACCACTCAAATAAGAATTAAACCATTTGCAAGTGTCTTCTGCCACTCCCAAGTCCAGCAACCTGTTACCCATCATTTCATTGATCTACTGTATTGAATGCTTTGGATAACTCCATGAACACCACACCCACTTCCCTTTTGTTATTCAAGGGTGTTGCAATTAAGTCAACTAGGTCGGTGAGGGTATACCATCAAGATAGTGACCACATATGGGCGACTGTCATAATGGCAACTCATATGATGGTGCTGTCATCATGGGCAACTGTAGGGGGACAGTGAACATTGTGACTGCGAGGTAAGGGTGGGCGACAGGAAGAGAGGGTGGGCAACAGGACATGGTGGGATGGGGAACAGGGATGTGGCCCTGTGGTGATCCTGCTTCCACCAAGCCAACCGTGTGGTTGGTGGGTAGGGTGGTTGGCTCTGATGGAGCAGGTCCTGGGTTCTGGATTGGGGGCTGGTGTTCCTTTTGGGCTTCCCATAGCTGCGGGACTTAGATTTTTTTTTAACCAGGAAGTGCCACCCTCCCTGACATGCACACCGCTGGAGTTGAGAATCTTTATTTAGGGGGGTGCAGGGGCCAAAGCCCCCATGGTGGGGGTGCAGGGGGGTGCAGCCCCCCCACATGCACAATTCTGGGTTGCCTTTTTCTGCATATCGCTGAAAATGTTTTCGGGGATAATGCAGGTTGCAATAATAGTGATCGCTTTTATGCAGTCGCTATTATCACAATGAACCGTCGGTGAGTGTGGTGTCCATGGAATATCCTCTTCTAAAACCAGATTGATAGTTTAATAATAAATTGTATTGCTCCTTAGTCCATTTAGTCATTGGAATACTATGATACTATATTATATTGTTAATCTCCTTCACATAACTGCATAATGTCTTCATCGATGTTATCACTTCTGACACAAAAGTTCTCTTGTCGTGGAAATTGAATCCTTACCCTGTTGAGTTCTTTTTGCTTTCCCATGAGTTGATCTGTTTGATTGCTGTGGGTGCACTCAGTACCAAGGATGCCTGCTTATCCTTTATAGCAGATGTCTCTGCCTCCATGACAGCCAGCACTATTTGTTTTCCATATGTAATCTATTGTTTTACATGGTGGAGTCTGTCTCAAGTCTCTTTAATATTATTTCAGCCTTTCTGCTCAGGCAAAATTCGGCAAATACATTTTCTCTTTTTTTGGTACTGCTATTTTTGCAAACATCCCTGATCAATGCTATTTTCTTTCTTTATTCTTCTTTTCCACCCCTGCTTCTATAAGCCTCCACACAGGGGCTCCTCACTCTTAGTGTCTGCCTCAAATCTGTCAGCACACTTTGGTTACTAACTTCATTTGATGTGACTACAGTTCAGTTACAACTATGAAAAGGAACTGGTTTAAAACTTAAACTAACATGTAACTTTATCAAATATCTTTAATTTTGCTCATAAAACATATAAAAATGAACCAGAGATGTTCTTATATCTCTGTCAGCAATTTTATATTTACAATGGGCCCTTATGTGGTGGTGGGGGAGATTCTAGATATAGATGGGAGGAAGCTCTCACACCCTGTTGCCTGACAAGTAGATTGTGACAAGCTGTTGACCAAGAAGGAAGGCATTTATCATACTTTTCTAATTCTTTTATAAATAGGCCCTACTGTTTTTTTTTTTCATTATAAACAGCAGTACTAAGGATGATTCTTCTTAAGTAGAAGACAAACATGTAACTGCTGTATTTAAAATGAAAATCAACAATCCTAGGATCATGTGAGGAGTCTTTAGTTCCAAAGAGTCAAGTAACATAATTTCAGCAAGCTTACACAACTTAGTGTGTAGTTATGCTTGTGCAACTGTTAATAAACTTTGGCTGTTCGCACTCTCTGTTCCATGGGGAACTACCACTCTGTCGGGGTACCAAAAGGCAAGGAATCTTTGAGGAGGGTTCATCCCCTAGAAGTGCTGCTGGAAGGATTCCCTTAAGCTAATGGTACAGGAGCTCTGAGGAGAGAGAGGCATGCCACTGGAGGAGGAGGGGAGGATAGTGGGGCAAAGAAAAAGTACTTCTGAATGATGCTGGAATGAACTGACTTATATGGCTCAGGCAGGGGGCATGGCTGGTTGCTCCAGTTCATTAAACTGCAGGTATAGCCTTTCAATTCAATGGGCTTATGCAACTTAGTGTGTAGTTATGCTTGTGCAACTGTTGATAAACTTTGGCCATTCACACCCTCTGCTCCACGGGGAACTACCATCTGTCGGAGTACGGAAAGGAAAGGAACCCTCAAGGAGGGTTCCACCCCTAGCTGTGCAGCAGGAAGGATTCCCTTAGGCTAAAGGTACCTTAGGAAGGAGCCCTCCAAAAACATACTGAGCAGCAAGTGTTGACCATGGAGACTGAGGAGCACAGATTGATGGCAACCAGTGATGAGTGGAAACAGACACAGACTGAGATGCAAAGCTGATAGATACTGAAACTGAAGCAAGGGGGCATGACTTCCAAGGAGAAAGTGAACAGCAAAGAAGAAGGGCCACCATCCAACTCCATCCAACAGCAGAAACCTACATAGTAAACTAATAGAAATATACCGTATGGACTACCTAGCTTTTATGACCTTTGGCATGGAGGAGAGAAAAGAAACCCTATGAGAAGGAAACATCTGAGGATCAAAGGCCTAGGTCACCTTCCCTCCAGGCTTGGGATTCATTTCATGATGGCTCGGGTATTGCAATTTAGAGACCCAATTCAGGGGGAAAACAATTTGGAGGAAGGTTTGTACTCTACCCCTCTAACATGAACACCATGAGGGGGCTACAAGCGAACTTTGCAGCAAAGGGAGACTCCTACCTAGGAGACCCTCACCCCAAGGTGGGAGGAGGAGAGCAACAGCTGCTGAAAGGCACTCATCTGGCCTTGACGAGGGAGGCCTAAAAATGAAGCTGAACGGTTGAGAGAATGGGAAGGGGAGGACATGGAAACCAGGTGAACCTTAGGTTGTTATAGCGAGAATAGCTTTTGAAAGTGCTGCTGACTCAGACTGCACAGCTAAAGAAGCCCTCTTGGACTTAAGGGCCCCACCCTTTGGCAGCTGAAGTCTTACATTCTATGTCAAGAGGTGCTGCCAATATGTTTGTATGGCTAAAGCTCTGCCCGGAGTGAGAACATTCCCAATGGGGCTCTGAGTGAGAAGGACCCCACTCCGAGGTTCATATGCTCAAGATGCAGGCTTCATGGGTGGAAAGCAAGATCATTGACCGCAGGACAAGCCCTAAGCCATATTATGGTGTGGGTGCAATTGGTATGCATCCAAAAAGGAGTAGTTGAAAGGTATTGCATTTATGAGACCTTCATGATGGCCTGGGTAACAAAAGTATGAGTGGACAAGATCTCCATGTAGGTCAAGGTTTATGTACTGATAGTTCCAAGTAGGTATAAGCAATTAATGTGAGGATGAATTTGATTGGTTTATGTTCAAGACCCTCACATAGGTCCAAGGTGAGAATTGTGCTGTAATTTAGACAAATGTTGAGGAGGCAAACTCCTAGAATAACTGGACTGTGCCTACTTTCATAACCTCCACATAGGCATGAGGCAGGAACTGAGTTAAGCACTGCTGTTGAGCTGAGTTAAAATACCCAGTTCAAACTGTCAGGAAAGCAGGAGTAATGGAAATTGAAAATTAGGGAGCAGGCTGCTGGTGAACAACAACATAACACAGAAGGATATGGCTGCCTAGCTAGAAGCCAGGTATAAACAATCAGGGATTATAGTTGTAACTGAGATTGCTGAAGGTGTGGGAAAAAATGGTAAAATGGGACCTGAATAGCACAAGGCAAAGCAATTGATGAAGGCAGGATGCAGGGAAAACTAGAAAGCCCAAAAAGAAACAAAATGAGAAGCACAGGGAACAGAGAAAACAGAGAGCAGCAGGAACAGGAGACAGAGAGAAGCACAACTGCAGCCAGAAGGCAGGAAGCAAAATACTGACCTACTGCAAGAGCTGGAGAGGCATAAACAAGCAGAAGTCCAGCACAAATGATGCAGAAACCCAGCACAAACCAAACAGAAGCCCAATGTACAGGGGAAAATGGGAGAGAAACGTTGGCTACAAAGCGGGGGTGAAGAGTCCAGCTGAGCCTCCAGCTGCAAAGACAAAGTGCTTCCAAGTGAGGCTGGAATTAACTGACTTATATATAGTAGCTCAGGCAGGGGATGTGGCTGGTTCCTCCAGCCCATTGAACTGCAGGCATAGCCTTTCAAAATTTAAGGCCACAAGGAACTCTAATTCCATCATATCTGCCCCTGCCTTATAAGCAAGTGTGAATACATTTACTGTGCAAATATGTATTCATTTGCAAAGCTTTCTCACCCACCCTGCTACCCAGGGAATCCAGTGATCCAGTGATATCTAAAACAGGTATGAGAATCTGTTGTCATTGATCACAAAATGGATTTTTAAAAGGAACAGCAAGGGGAGGGCAATGAACTGCCAGGTGCCAGTTATGCTCAGCTTCGTACCCATGGACAGACATGTAGGAAATTGCATTCACTACAGCAAGCCACTGCAGGGTCCCTGCCTGCGGCCTGCCTGTGGTGCACTGGTGCATGGGGGGGTGGGGGTGGATCGGTGGACACAGGTGGGCATCCAACCAGATGCCTGTCCTGGTCCGGTTGTGTATCCCTTGCTCCATAGGTAGCAGATGACTGCGGGACACTGTGCATCCAGACTGTTCTCTACTGGGCCCAGTAGATTATAGGACATTGTAGTACTTTTTACATTGTGGAGAATTAATGATCGGACTATATCACATGGGGATGCAACTAAGCTTTTATGTTCCTCACAAGTTCAGTTTAATTAGCATCTCTCATGCTAGCAGTAGTAAGTATTAGATGGCAGATGCTGCTTTCATTATAGCAATACATCCCTGACTCTTGCCTATGAATCATACAGTAACTCAGAGAGCACAAGGTCATTCGTTAATAAAGGACAATTGCCCCAATGGCTGCCCCCAGCTCTCCCCGTGTGACTGGAGGGCTGGGGAAATGTGGCAGGTGGAGTCCAGTCATGCTGCTGCCAGTGGATGATGTCTGTAGGGGGCACACAGTGGCTACAGCAGGGTTTCAGCCCATATAGCCTGCACCCCCTCTCAGTCTACTCTCCACACCTTAGTGAATGGCATGGAGATCAGGCACACCCTCTGGACACTCCCTGGACCATCCACACATGTAGGTGCTCACATGACCAGGGGACTGAATGCAAAAGAGGTGCACACATCATAAGTTCATGCTGCTGGGGTCTGCAGGACCCCCAATGCACAACTTTCAATTATAGGGTTGCCTACGCACCATGGATACACAGCGCATAGGCATTTTTCTTGTTAGTGCCTAGAGCCCATGGTGCATGAAACCTTATTCTAATAAGAATTTGTTGCAAACAATAATATATATATATATATATATATATATATATATATCTTTTTAAATACAGATTATAACTCCCCTGAAGATGTCCTTTATGACAGGGTCAAACAAGTAATAAAACACTGCAGTTGAACCTGCAGTTTTGGCAGCCTTTTTTGCAGACTTTCAAAGAAGAAAAAGTGGTGGGCAGCTCCAAACTCTGTCCTATCCAGCTTCTATCCATTGAGTCCCATGGAAAGTGTTAGGTAGGCAGTATAGTGCAGTGGGTTAAGGCTCTGAGCTGCAAATCTGGAGACCTGGGTTTGAATCCCACAGCCACCTTGGTGAATACTGTGTGATCCTGAGTAAATCACTTAACTTCCTTGTGCTCCCAGGTCACACCTAGAAACAAGCTTCAACTTAGTGTGCCTTTCCTGGTTAAACAATGTTCCCATTCCTGAAAGCAGAAAGTTGTTCAGATTTACCTTAAAATCCATACTGTCTTCATGTCAACTGTTTCTGCTGCTAGGCTGTTCCATAGATTCACCACTCTCTGGGAAAAGCAGTACTTCCTAACATTTTTCCTTCTTAACTTTCTAACATTACCCCTGAGGTTACAACATCTGAGCTTCAGCACATGTCCCTGTGTCTCTTTGAAGACATCAGCTCAAACTGTCAGGGTGTGAGAGCACCCCTCAATCTACATGGATTTTCTAGTGCTGAAACAGGTGCAATCCCCAGTTTTGATTTGCACCTGCATCAGAATAAATGCACCAACTTGTTTGTTTGCTATTTTTAAAAGTTTTAATGCATTTGTGACAATCTATTCATTTTGAGTCAGCTTGCATCAACACAATGATGCAGGCATCACTTTTTTTTATCAAATGCATCCTTTTTTGTGCATAAATAGTGGTAACTGCAACAAAATGTTAGACCACATGTTATGTGATCTAATACCTAGTCAGTTTCCTCAATTGCCTTAAAATGAGGCTGTAAATCCACAGTGTACCTTGGAAAAGTCAGCCTTTAGTCTCTTCCTCTGTGGAATGTCGATTATAGGGCACTGGATTTGATCACAATCACATATTGAATCAAAAATGTCCTTCTATTGCTTCTGAATGAGTGTGATGCAGTATTATATTGGTAGGTTGTTTGTATCAAGATAAACAGTTTAGAAAAGAATTGAGTTAACATTATAGAAACATAGAATTTGACAGCAGATAAGGACTGCTTGGCCCACCTAGTCTGCCCATTTCCCTACCTAATGGATAAGCTGCAGATCCTAGTTAACCAACAGCCTACTTCCTCCTACCCCCCACTAGAATTGCCTTATGTCTGTCCCATGCATTCTTGAATTCCCCCACTGTTTTTGACTCTATGGCCTCCTCAGGAAGGCTGTTCCATGCATCTACAACCCTCTCTATGAAGAAATACTTACTCATATTACCTCTGAGCCGTCCCCCCTCTATCTTCAAATTGTGCCCCCTTGTTCTTGCACATCTCTTCTTTTGAAAGATGCTACCCTCTTGGCCTTTGTTGATTCCCTTGAGGTATTTGAAAGTTACTATCATGTCCCCCTCTTCCTCCTTTCCTCAAGGCTATACATCTTAAGCTCCTTTAGTCTTTCTTCATATGTCTTCTGGTGCAGACCCTGCACCATTTTGGTTGCCCTCCTCTGGACAGCCTCCACCCTGTCTAGACTGAACCGTATTACCAAACAGTTCTCCTAAATGGTGTCCAGAATATTTTAAGTGGGCTATGTACTTTAGTAACACTAATGAAGGAATATACATGTTAGTTATTTTAGCTAAAATTTCTTTACCCTGTTTTTAGATCATGGGGAACTTGAATGTTTTTCAAGGGCTGTACCCCTGTTTACCATGGTTGAGATATCCTTTTTTCCTGTTAATGCTTTTAATTCATGAGATCTGTAACACATTAAAAAGCCTCAGCTAATGAATGGTGTGTGGATTAGAATTCATTAGAATCCTGTTTTTCAGCTTTTCTTCTGGCTGAGGGAGAGGCAAAGAATCAGCCTCTGGGGCTGTCCTCACAGAGCATTGAAGTTAACCAAAGAGTGATTCTAAACAGCTGAAGACTTCTATAGTGGTGTTTGGATTGCCTTGGGGTGGCTGTGATACAGTATTAGTTTCATGTTTTCAAAATCAGAAATGAAAAATAGCAATTCTAATAGTGTATATAGGAGTTTAGAATTGGAAATGAAAAACAATCATGCTAGTAGCATGTGCAGAGTTAAACAGTAGTTAAAAAACTACACCATCATATGTTGCAAATTTAGTTCCATGTCAACAGACAGCTCTTTTCCTGTAGCTTTGGGGATATCCATGTTTGCTTTAGTTTGTTTTCACTGTTCATACTCGTCCTCTGTAACTACCTGGGGGGGGGGTCTCCATTTTATGGTTGTTGAAATCTCCTTGTCCATGAGAGATGCAATAGCATATGAGAACATGATGTCACAGCACCCATTTATACCATGCATCTCTATGCTGAAAGTACAAATATCCAGAAGAAAAACTCTCTGGAAACACACAAATTAAATGTGATTTAAAGAAGCTGCAGCAGCAGACCAAGGAGTAGGTATGCCTGACTTAGACCAGCTGTCAGCTGATGAACTGAGGGCTCTGCTTAGGAGTGGGAGCACTCCCAAAAAGAATCAGGGGCAAAATCAGAAATGGAGCAGCAAATTGGGGTCCATAGAAGGGGTGCTATTAGGGCAAGTAGGGGGGTAGGTGCACCAGCATCCCTATGCCTGGGACAGCCAGGGGGCCTGCCGCAGGGACGGCCTGTACCATAGCAGGAAAGCTTGGGGATCCCTGAGCAGGTGGGACACAGCCAGTCCATCCCAGTTCAGGCATTCTACCCATCTTGGGGAACTGGGCTGTGGCTGCCACAACAGGTTGCACAGGGAGGTCAGGTTACCCAGCCTGTGGCAGTGCTCAGAAGTCTAGCTGGGGCAACACCACAGGGGGTGGGGGCTCCTGGCATACAGATGCTGGCTGGCAGCTCATGCCAGTCTGGGGTAGAGCAAAAACTTGACCAGTTGTTGGAATTGCTGGCAGACCAGAATAGTGCCTGGTCAGGAATGGTCCAGACATCCACAGCTCCAGGGGAGTCAGGGAACAGTAGATCAGGAGCGGCACCACCGCAACCTCAAACCCTGGGGCAGCAAGGGGTGGTGAGTTTCCTATCACTGGCAGAACCTATTGGTTCGCACTTGCGAAACAAGGTGAGGCAACAAATCTTCAATGGGGAATATGCTGACATCTTTTCCTTGCTGAACCAGCCTAAAGAACTGGAAAAAGACAAGAAGGACAAAGACGGAGACGATGGGGTGGAGCAGAAGCATAAAGCAACAGTGCGCCAGACTTGGGAAAATTGGGAGGCAGGTTTTGCGATTTATGCAGGAATACTCACCCAAGGCAGCCTGGGAAAAGCTGATGGGCTGTGGGTTTACTTTAGTAGGATAATGACAATGCACGCTAGTAAGCCAGATGGGGGGTGGTTAGAATATGATGAGAAATACTGGAGCAGAAAGCAGATGGATATGACAAGGTCATGGGCAGTTTTGGACCTCCCACTTCTGTGGACCATAGACTTTGGGATTGAGGTGCAGCATACGGATAGTGGCTTTCCGGTGAGGCGCCCCCTTTCCCCAAAGAAGGTATATCGGGGGAAATGGGGGAAACAGGGGGGTGGAAAAGGGCATTGCTTCAGCTACAATCAAGGGTCATGTAAGACTGAGCATTGCAAGTACAAGCATGAGTGCATGGCTTGCAGAAAGCCCCACCCCTTTCAACAGTGTGGGAAAACTGCAGAGTCTGGGGCTGGTAAAGACGGTAATTTATGTACCTTTCAGAAAAAAGAGGCAAAGGCTGCCAACACCAATCAGGGCAGAAAGTACTGGGGGTAGTTGGCCAATTACCCTGGTAGGACAGCCATTTGCTCGTTGGCAGTGGGGTAGAGGGAGGGGTTTCGTATTCCATACCAAGGTCCAAGGAGGGCATACGAGGCGGACAACCTGAGATCTGCCAAAGAGCAACCAGAAGTCATATGGCACAAACTCTAGAAGGAGCTGGCCGCTAGATGGATCAGTAGCCCTTTCACCACCCCATCCTGCCCTTGCCTCAGGGTATTTCCCCATTGGGTTGGTCCCAAGAAGGCACCAGGTGAGTTTTGAATGATAAACCAACTGTTGTACCTGGAAGGGGATTCAAGTCAACGACTACATTGACCCAGCAGACACCACAGTGTCCTATGTGTCATTTGACAAGGCAGTGGAAGTGGTTTGGCAGGCGGGCCGGGGTGAGGTATTGGGGAAGACAGACACAGAGTCAGCTTTCCATTTGTTGCCTCTCCACCCAGCAGATAGGGAGCTATTGGGCATGAAATTTGAAGGGTACTACTATGTCGACAATTGCATGCCCATGGGGTGTGCAGTGGCTTGTGCATTTTTTGAGCAGTTTAGCACATTCCTACACTGGGCCATGGCCCAAAAATCCCAGCTTGATCACATGATGCACTATTTGGATGACTACTCTTGTGGGGAAGGCCAGCTCCAGGCATGCGCTCAGCTCATGGCAGCTTTCCATGAGGTGTGTGCTGACTTGGGTGTACCATTAGCACTAGATAAAACAGAAAGGCCTTGCATGTGGCTGTCCTTCCTTGGGAATCACAATTGACACAAGGGAGCAGGTATTCCAGCTACCCCAGGATAAGTTGTTGGCCCTGCGAGCCCAGCTAGACTCACTAATGAAAGTGCGCAAAGTCACTCTGCACAAGCTCCAGCAATTGGTGGGCCACCTGAACATTACTTGTCAGGTACTTCCCACGGGCAGGACATTCATGAGATACCTGGAAGGGGTAGAAGCAAGCTGCACCACATAGTCAATGTTACAGCGGTAATGCAGGATGATTTGGGCATCTGGCTGGCATTCTTGCAATGCTTTAATGGGGGTGTTGATGTGGCCAGTTCCAGTGTCTTGTAAGGACTTGGAACTCTTCACAGACACTTCAGGGGGCTTGGGCTTTGGGGCCTATTTGCAAGGTAAGTGGTGTGCAGGTCAGTACCCCCTCCAATTCAGTGAGACTAGTCATTACTAACCAGATTATGGTCATGGAATTCTTTCCCATTGTAGTGGCCTTGGTGATCTGGGGTGACCTGTTGAAGGACAAGTTCATCACCTTTAAGTCTGACAACACTGAGGTTGTGCATGCCATAAACAGACAGTTAGGTGGCAAGGGCCCGATGGGCAACTTGATGCGGGTGTTTGTCCTAAAATGCTGAATATCTATTTTAAGGCTGTGTATGTTCCAGATATTGAAAATGACATTTTTGACACTCTTTCTCATTTACAATGGCAGAGATTTTGAGAATTGGCACCAGTGGCAGACTACCAGCCCAGGGAATTCCCCTGCATTCCTTTGGGAATTGATAACCCAGAGGCCTGGAAGTTAATGAAGAATTCACTGGCACCTAGGATGCAAATAACGTACCAGAGGGGGCTGGACATTTTTTGGAGCTACAGCACGCTCTGGGGTGGGTGGTAGCATGGCCTATCCCAGTAGCAAAGCTGTGTGAATACATGCTATACAAAAAACATGTGGGGGCACCCACACCAACGATGGTGGAACAGCACATAGCCAGCATAGCCTGGTTTCAGAAAGCCTGGGGCTATAGTGACACCACAAGGGCTTTCCCTCTCCCAAAGATGCTGAAAGGATGGGTGCACTCAGCTCCAAAGAGCTCTGACACCTGCCGCCCTATTAGCCCTACTATATTTAAACAAATCTGGGATGAGCTTCCAAAGGTATGATCATCCCCAGATGAAATGCAGCTGTTCTGGATAGCTTACATGATGGCATTTTGCGGGGCATTTAGAGTATCTGAACTTGTGCAGCCTAGCAAGGACATCGGTATCCCGTTAAAGCTAAAAGATGACGATGTTGAGGTCACAATGTTTGGAGTTTTTGTCCACCTATGGAAAAGCAAGACTGTCCAAGATGCCCACGGGTAATGGTGCAGCTTGACGGTGCCCAAGGGGCCCCAGTGGGATATCCGGGCATGGGTGCAGGATTATATAGAAAAGCACCCTGCAATGGGGGGGGCCTTCATTTGACATGGGGATGGGGGCCTCTAACAGCATACCAATTCAGGCATGTTTTACAAAAGACCCTGCACCAGCTGGGCTTCGCAACAGAACAATTTAACACACACTCCTTTAGGATTGGTGCAGCGTCGTATGCAAGGGCAGAGGAATTGTCAGATAGTAAGATACAGGCATTAGGTAGATGGAGGTCACAGGCATTCAAAACATATGTTAGGCCACACATATTATAACTCTTTCTTGCTTTGTTTTGCAGAGGTGTTGCAGCCCAAACAGCGCAGACTTGGATTTGTGGCCACTCGTGCATCCATTGGGTAGCCATTCAGGCCAGGCAGTATCAAGGAGGTAAGAACTTGTTTTTGGCACCTGAACGTTCACATGTGCTTTGGTTGGGACAGCATGGAATGAGATGGGCCGAATTACTTGCAACATTGCATTCCAAAATCTGGCAGAGGGAATAACCCACAGTTTTAGTCATTCACTTGGGGGGAAATGATCTGGGAGCTATAACTGCGAGAGAGTTAAAGTACAGGGTGCAGAAGAATCTGGCAATGCTGAAACAGTGGTGGCCACAGGTGCATATAATTTGGTCTGATATAGTTCAAAGACAGCAATAGCGGCATGCCCGGAACATCAGGGTAATAGAGAAAGTACACCGGCTACAAAACTCATCAATACAGTCAGTTATGGACTCTGTGGGGGAGTCAATAGCAAGGCACCCAGACTTGACAGTAAAAAGGCCAGGTCTGTATAGACAGAATGGAGTACATCTGTCAGAAGAAAAGCTAGATCTGTTCTTGGAGGACATACAAAGGGCAGTGGAGAGAGCATTAGCGTGAGGTGCTTGTGGGGGGTTGAGCTGGGTAGCGCTCACCTTGTGCCAGCTTGGTAGTCTCAGAAGGCTGTTTGGAGGGGGTAACAGGTGATTGTGTGTCTTGATCAGCCAGATCTCCCTGAGGCTGACAGGAGGGCAGGCCTGATGGCCGGTGTTCAGATGGCACCCTCTTTGGGCTGCTGCCTGAAGCATGGCGGGTCTTCTGATGGAGGAGGATTAAGCTGCCACCAGTCATTGAGCCATCCCTCATGCCCCGGAGGTTGTTGCCCTTGCGGGGTCCTGTTTGATGATAAGGCGGCCCCTTCCCAGGTAAGGAGGGAGGGTCGACCATCAGTGATTTATTTGCTCCATGGTGAACAAGATTGCTTCCAAGATTACCTAGCTGGGCACATCACACTGAGGTTAATGTATATTGATAATTTATTTATTAATAAACACATGGCTGTGGCCATTTCTCCAACGCTCGTTATTGTGTCAGTCTGTTCAGGTGAACAAGATATCTGCCCTCAAAGACAATGGATGAGCATGCAAGGCATTGCAGCAGGTGGGACTTTGTCTGGGGGCATGGCCAAGGCTACCTGGACAGACAAGGGGAAGTGGCGGCAGGTAGGACCACCCAGAAGGGGTGGGGCAGAGGGAAGTGGGTAGGGTTCCCAGGAGGAGGGAGCTTGTGGCCAGGGACAGGGAGGGCCTAAGCCTTTAAGAGGGGTTGCACAGGAGAAATTCCTCCTCATTCCTCCCTGTCCCAGTTTGCATCCTACCCAAACCTCACCCTTGTAAAAGCAGAGGGGGAATGTGGGGGGCATAGAGAACTTGCTGTCCCACTATGGGGGATAGCCTTAGAGATCGAGAAGGAATTTCACAGTTTTTTCCCCACAGGGTTTTAGGGTTTTTTTTGCCTTCTCCAGCAAGGGGGAAGTATGTTGACAGGTTAGGCAAGAAATCATGTAGGTAGGTGTCATAATCATGTGTATTATGTAAGTGGCAGCTTGGTAGTCTTGGAAGGCTGTTTGGAGGTGCTAACAGGGGATCACATATCTTGACCAGCCAGATCTCCATGAGGCTGACAGGAGGGTGGGCCTGATCGCTGAAGCTCAGATGGCACCCTCTTCAGACAGCTGCCCACGGCATGGATGGTCCTTTGATGGGAGAGAATTAAGCCGCAGCCAGTCATTGAGCCATACCTCATGCCCCGGAGGTTGTTGCCCTTGCGGGGTCCTGTTTGATGGTAAGTCGCCCCCCCAGGTAAGGAGGGAAGGTGGACCATCAATGATTTAGCTGCTCCATGGTGAGTGAGATTGCTTCTAAGGCTACCTAGCTGCGCACATCATGCTGAGGTTAATGTATATTGATAATTTGCTTATTAATAAACACATGGCTGTGGCCATTTCTCCAAAGCTCATTGTTGTGTCAGTCTGTTCAGGTGAACAAGGTACAGTATATGCCCTCAAAGACAAATAATACATTGAAAAACTTCAGCTAATGAATGGTGTGTGGATTAGAATTCATTAGAATCCTGTTTTTCAGCTTTTCTTCTAACTGAGAGAGAGAGGCAGAGAATCAGCCTCTGGGGCTGCCCTCACAGAGCTTTGAACTTAACCAAAGAGTGATTCTAAACAACTGAAGACTTATACAGTGGTGTTTGGATTGCCTTGGGGTGGCTGTGATACAGTATTAGTTTCATGTTTTCAAAATCAGAAATGAAAAACAGCAATTCTAATAGTGTACATAGGAGTTTAGAACTGGAAATGAAAAAGAAGCATGCTAGTAGCATGTGCAGAGTTAAACAGTAGTTAAAAAACTACACCATCATATGTTGCAAATTTAGTTCCATGTCAACAGACAGCTCTTTTCCTGTAGCTTTGAGGATATCCGTGTTTACTTTAGTTTTTTTTTTCTGTTCATGCTCGTCCTCTGTAACTACCCGGGGGGGGGGTCTCTATTTCATGGTTGTTGAAATCTCCATGTCCATGAGAGCGGCATTAGCATATGAGAACATAATTTTCACAGCACCCATTTATAGCATGTATCGCTATGCTGAAATACAAATATCCTGAAGAAAACTCCTGGAAACACAGAAATTAAATGTGATTTAAAGCTCTCCACATTACAAATCAGACAGTTGTAAAGCTAACTGAAGGTAAATGTGGTATTTCACACCTTGCTGCAACTTGTTTTGTTGAACTCTAAATAATTAGGCAGGCATACTGTGGAGTCTAAATGGTGCTGACACATCATGTTCTTATATGCTAATGCAGCTGTCAGGGACAATAACATTTCAACAACCAGAAAATGGTGACCCCCACAGGATAGTTTCAGGGACTAATATGGGCAGAGAAAATAAATGATAGCAATCACACGTATTTCTAACAACTACATTACAAGAGTTGTCTGTTGACATGGAAACAAATACAATTTACAAAACACGAGGGTGTAGTTTTCCTTTACTATAAATGCTACCAGTAGGTGTGAACTTGATTCTACACAGTGCCTGCAGCCTGAGGGGAATGTTTTGTTAGATGGAAGTCTCTGCATGTGGTATCTCTTTAAACAAAGTTCCTTGCAGACAGCACACGGCTTTGTAACTTTTTTTTTGTACTGTAGCTAGTCCTATAATAACTTTCCTTTTTGGAATGCAGAAGAATGTGTATTCTGGCCACTGAAATGGAAACAAAACCCACAGAGGGGTTACACAGTTATAAACGATATGAATTCAAGCATAACTGATTAAGTGGTATTTCTGTTTCATTCAGTGTATCCCTGTAGATTAGTCATTATATCAAGTTAGAACCCAAATCCTGGCTGGGGAAATAGAAATTGTTATACCTGAGATGTCATCATCCGCCTGGCTACTCCTTACCATCCTTACTTCAGTTCCATTCTTTCTGTCTCATTTCCATCTCATTCAACTCCCGACTAACTTCACATATTTTATTTGTATTCATTAAACTGAAAGGCCAACAATAGACTTCAGGTCTGTTAGTAGACATCCATCAGCTTCTTAATCATTTTTTTTGTCATTGCTTTTCCTTGTTCTCACCAGACCCTTGCACCTCCTACTTCTCCTACCTGTTGTGCCCTATAAGCTGGATCATGTCAAAGCCAAAGCCATCGATCAGGAGGCAGTCTATGGCATGGATAGCTGGGGGTTCCTGCTGTCAGATGCCAGCCCCCCTCCCCCATCAATTAATCATTTTTTCCTTTACTATTGTTGCACGTATCGCCAATGCTGTTGGCTGGAAGGCAAATGGCAGGTGAACCAGGGTGAGACACCTTCTCCCTGGTTCAGTACATAGTAGTGGCAAACAGCCAGACAAAATGGCAACACCAAGCATTATGTATAAGCTGCATCTTGGCAATGGAGCCAGTCTGGTGTTGACATCACCACATTCTCTGATCAATTGACATCTCTCAATGCCATTGCTGGGAATGGAGGGAAGGAGAAAGGGGTTTCATTGAGGGATAGAACAATCCCTCTGTAGCACCAGAGGGCATCATTCCCACAATGAAGGCAGGAGAGCCTCCTTGAAGAGGAGAGCATGTGTCCTGTTGACTACTTCTCCTTCTCCTACCACAATAAGCTAGGATTATGGGTAAGAGACATGAACCTGCATTCTCCTGAGCAGAAGGCAGACACCTTTATGACTTGGCTGCCAAACTTGCACCAACCTCTAGTTCGAACTGGAATTAATTGTTCATTGAGGATTCACTGTGTACATGGAAATGGGTCCTTGTTTATTGTTTTGAATGGTATGCATTCTTTTTACACCTATGCTTTGTCATTGTGCCTCTGTATCATGCTGAAAATTCAATAAAATTACCATTTCAAAAAAAAAAAGAGTGCCATTTTAAATAAGTGTTCATCTTTGATTTACTGCTGGCTGGGTCTGCTACTGTAGCAAAGTCAACTCTAACTGAGTAAATAATGAGGCTGAACACACATTTATTACTGCAGAATGTGGTACTTCTCAATGGTCTTATTAACAAATAGATTGCACTTTATACATTTCAATAACATTTTTGTCAAGATTCCTCTGCAGCCATCATAACTGTCAAGTGTTAGAGAAGCAGATTTTTCTGTCACTAATTATGAAATTCAAGAATATGATCACTGCAGCCCAATTCCTAATTTGACACAAATTAGACCACTTAATGTCGCTGCAGTGCACAGCAGCTATGCCACCTGCTACCTGACCACACATGGGTCTTGCTTGCCAACCCTGGCCCCATCAATAGAATAAGGTAAGTGGCCAATAACAAAGCTGTATGCTCTGGAAGACACATGGAGGATATCCAGCTGGGTTGGGGTTTGGGTGGTAGGATAGCCAGATAATACTGACATAATACAAGAGAGAGGATAACATGATGCTATGGTAATGGAAATGGGAAAATCCACCCCCCACCTCCATCCTTGGGTCCAACAATACAGTAGCATACATGACTCTATTTTCTATTTTCAGAATGCATTTAATATTACAATTTTGTTTTGTTTTCGTACTCAGTTATAGTCATGAAGTTACTAAAGACGTTTATTCTGTTCAAGTTATAGTTACAACCCCCCTGCCCCCACCAACTACCATATCTTCTTTTCAGTGTAGAGAAAACTGGACAGGAAGTTGTATCCAGAATGTGTCAAAAGACAGTCCTGTTTACTTAGGCCATGATTCCCAATGAGAAGTCATAATTCCCAATGAGGAGAACTTGTTGTCTGACTGACACTGTTGGTTAACATATGCATCCCCAAACAAGTGAACAGGCATAATGAAAAGAGAAAAACAGCATGGAAACAGCAGAGGAGACTGCAGTTCATGATAAGGGGAGAATTACAGTATGGCCATTATAATGTTAATGTTCCACTTGTCTTGTTTGTAAATCACTTATGGACTGGCATTCTATAACTAGCCATCTTCTATCATCAAACCGCTGCAGAAAAAGGGTGTGGTCCTCCTTTAAAAAATAAAACTAGTGTCTTCTGATGCAACAATCAGTATTAAATCAAACGTACTGTTATCCGTTTATTATGTACCTGTTGCACTGTTACTATTTACGATTACTCTGCACCCTATGTATTTTCATTATATATAAATGGTGTTAACTTGCACCTTATATTATTGAATTGCATGCATGTGATATGTCCAACTTGCTTAAGAGGGAGATTTGGGTCAAATTAAGAGGGAGATTGGCCAGTCAACTTGCTTAAAAGGGAGATTTGGGTCAAATTAGGTGGGAGATTAGCCTGCTAGTAAGGAGATGCCATAACGTTGTGAGTTTGTCCTTAAATGGTGTCAAAATAAGAAGAAAAAAGTCATTACAAAAATTAAATGTATTTCATTTTGTCAAGAATAAGCACTAAGAAGAATAAACAACTAGTTATATAATGTTATCAGATACATTGTTCATCACTGATTTAATTTTTATGTGTCTTTATCTGCCAAAAAAACATGGATATTTTGGATAGAATTTTACTTAAGCAGGAGATGTTGCTTCCCAGGAGGGAGGGAGTTCAGTCAAAAAAGAAACAGGCATCTCCTACGTAAAGAGGGAGGTATCACATGTAAGGAATTGTTGCTTTTTGTACTGTTATTTTCTGCTCCCCATTTCCCCAGGACACATCTGGAAAACAGTTGGTACCAGTTCATTATGTCTTTCCTGGTAAAACATTTGAAATAAATAAGCATTATTATATTATATCAACCACTGAAGCCAGAAACTTCATTTTTCAGAAGAAAGCTTGAAATCACCGCTTCATGCTTGAGCCATACTGGTATATATCGATACGCATCTCTGCATATCATTTTACATTTTTGTAATGATGATTTAAAATAATCTTAAATGTGCTTATTTTAGATTTACCTCAACATTAACAAGTAAGAATGGCATAATTTTCCAGCAAACTGTGCATTCTAAAGTGCTGCAGTATCATCAGAAAAAAAATCCATTTCTCCCGACCCACCCCCAAATCTTCCTGAAGCCAAATAAAACATCAGAAGATAACAAAGCACTCATGTTCTTAATCTGACTTGTCAGAATCTCAGTTGATGTCATAGAGATGCTATAATTGCCTTTGTGGACTTTTAGCTGAACAAAAGTCCTCACACATCTTTGAAGAAATGGTCAGAGCCATGATTTTATCAACCAAGCAATACTTTATTTGTTCAGTGCAAATTTCAGGGAGTCAAAGCACTTTACATACTGCCGGTATATATTTATTGATACTTTAATATTCAAAGCTTACATCCTGCAACATGATGTGCACAACCAAAAAGTCTCTGCAAAGTTTTGGACAGTTTAAACGTTATGGCCTCTAGAGGGATAGCCACCTCCGAGGTGGGGGGATGTGAGTCTTGTGATGTACACCCATGTCCCATCAGGTGGTGCTTCAAATGTAGGATGAGCCCAATGAGTTTATACCCTGACCAGTCCAAACTTGGTCCTTAGTCATCTTGGCCTCACCTTGTGCTGATCTGGAGGGCACCTATCCAGAAGAGAAAAGGATTCCCCCCATTTCCCTCCATACAACTCATTGTGAGAATAGCATGCCCCAATACATTTACAATGACTGAGATGATTAGCAGTGATGATAACTTGTTTACATTTAAAGCACCTGCCAGAGGAGAGAAAACAAAATGGAAAACAACATGGAAGAAAAAGGGAAACTTCCTCCCTGGTCCTTAAGGTGATCCCCCAATGAGACAGCAGAATTCCCTTAGAGACTGGAGACAAGAAAGTTATCCACACCAAAAAAGGATGGTGTTCACACTCAAACACTAATAAATAAAAAAGAGCCAAAGAGTGGGTACTCACTAGCTGGAGGCTGGAGCAGTAAATTCTCAGGATCGTGTGGTAAGTTGCCCAAAAGTGCTCAGTGCTCACATACAGATGGCAGGCACAGGCTAGTAATGACTCAGCATTTGACCATCTCCTGTAATGGCTTTGTCAAGAGGAATAAAGATGTTTTGTTAACTTACCACATCATCCTAAGAAGTTACTGCACGAGTTAATGAGTGCTCACACCTTGTCTCTTTGTCATCTACCATAATCCAGCTGACCCAAAACCTTGCTTTGAATGGGGGGTGATTATCCCAATCAGAATGAGAGAGCAACAGGCAGAACTAGCCATGGGCAGGGTAATTTAAGCCCCTTACCCACATATCTAGCCAGACCCACCCCACTCTGAGAGGCCCTACCTGTCTCTGCCCTGGGGGGAGGCAACTACATAACTAACCTGACCAGCTCAGCAACCAGGGCTGGGGCCACAGACAAATTCTTGCCTGCCAAAGTTTCTTTGCAGGCTGTCCATTGTCTCTGTAGGCTTCATGAACCCCTGCTATCAGAACAAATGACCATTTACAATGTTTTGGAGGAAATGGCCACAGCAATTGTGTTTACTGATAATATTCAAATCTTACAACCTGCAGTGTGATGTGCACAGTCCTGGATTCTCAGCAAAGTTTTGGCTGCTCAGTGCCTTACACTGGTTCATCCTACCTCAAAGACACCATCTGAATGTACCACAGCCCAAAAGGTATAGCCTCTGGATGGATAGCCACCTCCAAGGTGAGCAGGCTCTCACCATGTGACATATGCCTATTGCCCAGACAACACTTTACACATGGGACAAACCCATTGAGATTATATCCTGACCAGCCCAAACCAGGACCCTGGTCATCTGGGCCTCTCCTCATGCCAGCCTAGAAGGGAACCTGCCCAGAATGGAAGTAGATTACCCCCAGTTCCCCTTTGCACAACTCCTTGCAAGACTATCATGCTGCCACAGGAGGGATAAAGCCCAGTCCCTCAAGCACATCATGCTAGCATTCTCCAAGACCTGTGTGGACCCTAAGAACTTGTCACATCCTCTGTCAGATAAATAGGGAGGCAGTATAGTGCAGTGGTTTAAGGCTCTGAGCTGCAAATCTGGTGACATCCAGCAAACCAGACTGGGGTTTGAATCCCACAGCTTCCACTTGCATACTGTGTGACCCTGAGCAAGTCACTTAACTTCCCTTTGCTCCCAGGTCGCTCCTGTAAAAAAGCTTTCAGCTTAGTGTGCTACTCCTGGTTAAACAACTAAATAAATGAAAAAATAAAATAAATAAAAAATGTACACCATCCTTATCATACAGTTGGGGTACCATTGTTAATATGTCATCATGCTACAGCATGGTCCCATCAATTGATTCAATAAACAAGCACATCACCATGTCGATCCTCCTGCAGGCCTTTTCTACTGTCCTGTGATCCCTCACATGATGCTAGCAATGCCTCTAGATGATGTGGGACCAAAGCAGCAGAATACCCAGCTCATCTTCCCAGATGGCATGCAGGACATTCTTCATCCTCAATAGCAAGTAGAATGATCTTGTAGTTGCCTTCCAGATGTATCACCAGCATTTCAGGGGGACCTCATTGCTGATCCTCAGCATTGACCCAGAGCAGCAAGATTGTCCACTATATCCCCTGCTGGCCCATCCAATACACCTGCCCCTGCCCCTGCTGGAAGTCCAGGCAGAGGTTCTCACAGCTGGAATCTACACCCTCAATTTCTACACAATCAGATCTCCCATAGGAGTCCACTCCCACAGAGATGATTCAGTCCAGGGGGATGGAAGATAGTGAAGAGAGGAGGAAGTAAAATTGGCAGAATAGACCAGTTAAACCCCAAGACCATCCCAAATGTAGATCATTTTGCACCTTTATCAGAGGATCAGGATCACAGCCACATGGAAGAGGACAGCAAGCCAGTTAAGGGGACAAGAATGCACTTGGAAATGACAGCCAGTGGCAGCAGAATAAAGTGCAATAAGAAAAAGAGTAAGAAAGTACTCATTGTAGAAGACTCCGTGATAAGGGGAGTAGAGACCCAATGATGGTGGACAAACAGATGTGCTAATCAAATGCTTCCTAGGTACTTCAGTGAAGCATGATACCGATCACATCAGGAGGATAGTGGAGAGAGAGAGAGAGAGAGAGGGCGATGGCCTTGAGATACTGATACACTTTGGAACAAATGACTTGGCAAATCAGCCAATAGAGGAAGCCAAACAGAACGTAATGAAACTAGGTGAATAACTGGCAACTCAGTTGACCTCCCTGGCCTTCTCAAAGGTTCTTCCAGTGTGGGACAAAGGTGGAAGCATAGACAGGATCAGAAGCAAGGAGATTGAAGAGTTCAATGTATGGTTGGAGAGCTGGTGTCATGGAATAGGGTTTCACTTCATAGGTGCTTGGGGAGACTTCTGGGAAAGGAAGTTCTTCAAATATGATGGACTGTGCCTGACCAAGGAAGGAGTAAGAGCACTAGGACAGAAGTTTGATGTCAACATTGGTTGTTTAAACTAGGGGGGTGGGAGTAAGAGGCTAAAGAACTTATCAAATATAGGAATTTAGCTGTTACTCTCCCACAAATAGGAAGTACACACAGAAACAGAAAGAAGGCAAACAGGGGTACAGAAAGAGGTAAGACAAGGGTCAATCAGCAGTCTGAGGTAGCGAGGGAAACTATGCCTGCCAGGAGTAGGGACAGGAGGGGTATGGGAGTGGGTATAGGTATAGGAGGGGGAAAAGGCAAGAGTGGAGGTAGTAAAACTTGGAAAGTCATGTGTATGAAAGCCCATAGCCTGGGAAATAAAATCCCAGACCTAGTGGCCTGAATGGCAGAGGCAGATCTGGACAGTGTCACTGTTACTGAGACATGCTGCATGGAAAACCATGACTGGGACATGGCTGTACCTGGGTATATGTTATTCCAAAAGGATAGGGTGGGAAAAAAGTGAGGAGGAGTGGCTTTCTATGTTAGGGATGGAATTCAGTCTACCGAGGTACAGGGAATGCAAAAAGGGGTGGAGGCACTGTTTGTCACCCAAGAAATGGGAAATGGCACCACCATTTGTACTGGTGTGATCTACAGACCTCCAGCACAGGGGGAAGAGATGGGCAGGGTACTGGTGGAAGCCATCCACAAAATGACAGTTAAAGAGGAAATGCTGCTGGTAGGAGACTTCAGTTTGCCGGATGTCAATTGGAGCACTCATACAGCAACTACAGCAAGGACCAGAGACATCCTAGATGCCCTGCAGGGGATGAGCTTCTGACAGCTTGTGGTAGAGCCAACATGTTATGGTGCAATATAGGACTTGGTACTCACCAATGGAGACAGAGTTACAGATGTAGTGGTGGGTAGCCAGCTGGAGTCCAGCAATCATCATACAGTATGGTTCAATGAGAGAACAGTGGAGGAGTCAAACCACATGAAAGCAACAGTCCTGGATTTCAGATGGGCAGACTTGCAAGGTTGGGGGAATGTCTCAGGACAGCCGTGGTAGGGAAGGAGGGAAGAGGGGGTGTAGAGGAACTGTGGAAAAATCTCAAAGGAGCCATAGCAGAAGCAACAAGCCTTTGTGTTAGGCAAGTAAGAGAAGCAAAGAGAAAGAAAAAATACTATGGTTCTCAAAGGAAGTAGCTGGAAAGATGAGAGAAAAAAAGGTTAGCATTCCAATGGTACAAGGAAACACAGAGGAAAGAAGACAAGGGACTGCATCTGGAAAAACTAAGAGAGGTTGGGAAAGTGGTCAGGAGTGCAAAGGCACAAACAGAGGAAAGAATAGCACAGGCAATAAAGAGAGGTGATAAGAACTTTTTTAGGTAAGGCGTTTGACTCTGTCCCCCACAATGGTCTGGTGGAGAAACTGATGGGGTTAGGAGTAGGCCCTTTGATGGTCAGATGGATTGAAAACTGGATAGCTGGACGCACTCAGAGAGTAGTGGTCTGTGGGGAGCTCTCGAACCCTACAGAGGTTGGTAGTGGGGTACCACAGGGCTCGGTCCTGGGTCCAATCTGTTTAATGCATACATATCAGACATCAGGGATGGTATAGGGTGAAATGAGTCTCTTCGGGATGACTCCAAGATGGGAGCAGTAGTTGAGGGAGAAGAGGGAGGTTGGCCCTGCAAGGGACCTGGACACCCTGGAAAGCTGGGCTCACACATGGAAATTAAATTTCAATATCACCAAGTGCTAGGTGTGCATCTTGGTCGGGAAACCTAAACACAGGTACACCCTGGGAGGGAGGTGCTGGAAGCCTCAACAGGGAAAAAGACCTAGGGGTCATGGTGGATACATGTATGAATAACTCTGAGCAGTGCAGGAGAGCAGCTAGCAAGGCAAACAGGATGTTGGGATGCATCGCAAGGGGATCACCTCAAGGAGCAAGGAAGTGATTCTGCCGCTGTACAATGGACTGGTTAGACCACACCTTGAGTACTGTGTACAGTACTGGAGACCACACTTGAAGAGGGACATACAGCTCCTGGAGAGGGTACAGAGGAGGGCAACAAAGATGATACGAGGCTAGGGATTTGACTTACGAGGACAGACTTGAGGAGCTCTGCCTGTTTTCATTGGAGGAGAGGAGAGACAGGGGGACATGATTGAGGTCTTCAAGTACCTCAAGGGAATAAATAGGGTAAACATGGAGGGATCTTTAGACTAAAGCAGGGAGGCATCACCAGAGGGCATGGTTTGAAGTTGGAAGGTGGAAGGGTGAGGGGAAAAGAGGAGGAGGTTTTTCACTGAGAGGGTGGGGACTCTGGAATGCTCTGCCTGGTGAGCTGGTTCAGAGATCCAAGTGGAGGGCTTAAGAGAGGGTGGGATAGACACAGAAAGTGGATGTATCAGATGATGGCCTGTCCCGGGGTGGGGATGGATGATAGGGGTTTCTGGAGCACAAGGGATGGGAGGGTCTCTGCACCCAACTAAGGATCTAGGTTCGAGCAGACTTGATAGACCATAAGGCCTAATTTGCTGGCAAATAGTATGTTAGTATGTTAGGTATATCAGTGAAAGAAAAAAACCCAGAGGAGGGATTGTGAGACTAAAAGGGGAAGGAGGGGTATGTGCAGAAGGGGACCTAGAAAAGGCAGAAATCCTGAACAAATACTTTTGTTTAGTATTCACAGAAGAGGAGGAAGGGAAAGGACCACAGCTAGGTGACATATGCACCAAGGGAAAGGAGGTGGACACCAGTCCATTTACAGAGGAGAGAATCCTAAAGGAGCTAGCAAAGCTGAAAGTAGACAAGGCAATGGTGCCAGATGGAATACACCCTGGAATACTAAAAGAACTTAGAAGGGAGCTGGCAGCACCCCAGCAGCTCTGTTTAACAAATCAGTAGAAACAGGTGAGGTTCCAGAGGACTGGAGGAGAGTGAATCTAGTCCCTCTCCATAAAAGTAGAGCTGGGAGGAGATGGCAACTACAGACCAGTCAGCCTGACCTCGGTGGTGGGGAAATTGATGAAATCAATGCTGAAAAAAAGGATTGCGACACATACTTAGAGGATAGTGGGGCACAGGATCCAAGGCAGCATGGGTTCACAGTGGGAGGGTCTTGTCAAACAAATCTAATAGATTTCTTTGGGCGGGTGACCAGACAAATTGATTAGGGAGGGGCAGTGGATGTGGTCTACCTGGATTTCAGCAAGGCCTTCAACACCATCCCATGTAGGAGGCTTGTAAACGAGTTGGGTAGCTTAGGTGTGGGATCCAGGGTGGTCAACTGGGTCAGAAATTGGTTGAGTGGTAGGACACAGAGGGTGGTAGTGAATGGAGCTCTGTCCATAGAGAGGGGAGTGACCAGTGGGATGCCACAGGGCTCGGTAATGGGGACAGTCCTCTTTAATGTCTTCATAAGCAACATTGCAGAGGGGCTGGAAGGGAAGGTATGCCTCTTTGCAGATAACACTAAGATCTACCCGAGGGTGGACACTCTGGGGGAGGTAGGGGAGAAAATGAGGAGAAACCTAAGCATGCTGTAGGAGTGGTCAAGAGTGTGGCAGCTGAGATTCAATTGAAAGAAATGCAAGATCATGCATTTGTGACACAGAAATCTAGGGGAGGAGTACAGGATGGGAGGGGAGGTTCTGACAGTCACCAAATAGGAAAGGGACCTGGGGGTGATTATATCTGATTACCTAAAGGTGACTAGACAATGTGAGAAGGCTGTAGGGAAAGTCAGTAGGATGCTGGGTTGCATAGGGGGAGGAATCACTAGCAGAAAGAAACTCTGGCCAGAGCCAATACAGCTGCAGCCAAGCTCGTGGAGGTAACAGCGGAACACAGCACATCACGCTGTGTCCAAGATGACTGTTGAAGTGTATTGCACATGCGTGAGTAGTCGTGCATGTCCAATAGATTTTGGCAGCCATCTTGGACACAGCACACTGTGCCATGTTCTGCCATGATCTCTGTGAGCAAAACCAGAGACGGCAGGAAAAGAAGTGTGGGGGGGGGGTTGAGCCATTGAATTGTATGGGATAAGTGGAGTGATTTTGCAGTTCTGGAAATGCAATGCAACTCCAAATGTTGTGCTCTTCGGTATCCTGTTTTCTCAGCTAGAGCAAGACAGCTGCAGGCTCTTCCCACTTCAGCCACAAAAAAGGAGGTGGTGATGACACTCTACAGATCACTGGTGAGACCTCATCTGGAATACTGTGTCCAGTTCTAGAGGTCGCATCTTAGGTAAGACACAGACAGAGTAGAGGCAGTGCAGAGAAGGGCAACTAAAATGGTGCAGAGGTTGCATCAGAAGTTATATGAGGAGAGACTGAAAGACCTCATTATGTATTCACTGGAGGAGAGAAGAGAAAGGGGGGGGGATATGATAGAGGATTTCAAGTACCTCAAGGGTATAAATAAGGTACAAGAGGGTAGCATCTTTCAGAGAAGAAGAGGATCAAAAACAAGAGGTCATAATATGAGACTAGAGGTGGGTAGACTCAGGGTAACGAGGAAAATATTTCTTCCCGGAAAGGATGGTGGATACATGGAACAGCCTCCCGGCGGAGGTGATGGGAGCAAAAATGGTGGGGGAATTCAAAAATGCATGGCATAAACATAAAGGAACACTAACACTAGAGAAGAGAGGGTAAGCCACAGGTCAAGTGGTGCCTGAGGTATATACACTGGGTAGGAAAAATGGGCTGACTAGATGGGCATGGAGGTCCTTATCTGACATCAAATTCTAAGTTTCTAAGTTTTTATGTTACTGCTTGGCTCATCTTGCTGCCCAGTGAATGAAAGAATGTCTGCATATCCACTTCTGCTTTGCCATGTGGGAGGGACCTGCTGGTAAGACAAGAAAACAAGGGATTGCCATAGCAAATGGGGCTGCACATAACCTTCAAAAGTCAGTGACCTTCACCAGCTGGGGGTCTGTATCCAGTTATTTAGTCATCCCTCTGCCCTTGCATTGGTGGCCGCCTCAATGTGGAAAGAGTAAATGTTGAACTCCAAGTTCAGCCCTGCCCTCACTATGGATATGATTATGCTGAACTGGTACCCTGTCAGCCATGCTCCATCTATGTAATGAAAGAAGGCTGCCCCACTGGTAGGTCTTTGAGACACATACTGCTGGACCATGGCCCATAGATCCATTGTACCACTGGGGAAGCCCTTATGCTGCAACAGCAACCTAATGCCATGCAGTTGGTTTTCTTTTCATAGCCAGACAGCCTTCAAGGTTATGGTAAACTCTTCATCACCCAATGATATGGAGGTGCCAGGGACCTTTTTGGAATGAACCAATTCAGACACCCTAAAGTCACCACAGAATGCCCTTAAGAAGGCCATGCAGAACAACAGGACCTTGAATGGAGATAAGTACACCTGCGTCAACTCATCTCATATCTGTTCCTGAATGCCTGGGCTGAACTTGTGCCACCCATCAGTCTGCCTTAGAACCCCCTAAACCACACCTCTAATATCTTGCAAAGCCAAAGGGCCTAGGCATTTTTGGAGAACCAAGATATGCCTATCAGGTGTTGACCAGCCACGCCAGGGTAAAACAAAACCCTTTTGCTTCACTTTGCCCAGGTACTGGCATAGCAGGTCCACTGGTACTGGTCATATGTTAGGTCATAATTAAGCATTTTTGACCCTCAAAATGTTTTTAAATACCCTCCTGTCTACTATCCAGATGCTGGGACCTATGGAGTTCCTGAACATCTCCCAGGCTTCAGGATCACCAACTACAAGAGGAAGTCTGGAAATTTCCTGGGCTGCCTCTTCACTATTGATGCCAACTCCCAGAACCTGTGTCACCAAAAACAAGAGAGAACATGATCAGTACTGTTATGAATTCCAGGAACGTGCACATCTTTAAATTAAATATTAAGGAGCAGGCACTTGAGTATGAACATTTACATCAGCTCCCCTAGTGGACCTCTAACACCCATTTGTCATTGCTGGTGCTAACCACAACCATGTTGTTACTCCAGAAAATAACCTTTTATCCTGATAGTGGCTGCCCCAAACCATCAATGACACCACAATGGAGAAAATGTCAAGGTAACATGTCTTTTCAAGCAGTTCTTGACCCAGGAAGCCAGCCATTGAGTGGCGCACCATGCTTCCTAAAAATAGGTCTGAAAACCAGAACCTGCAGATGCATTGGTGTGGAGCTCCAGCTGCTGGCTAGTGATCAGGGAAAATGTTTTCATAGTAATCAAAGTGTGTCAAAAACTTAATCTGAGTAACAGCAGCAAAAATATACATAACGGTCTGTAGGTAGCCTTGTGGAAAGCAGCTGTACAACTGCTTTGGGTTGAATTCGGACATGTAGCAAGTGACTGCTATACAGAAACAGTTTTGTGTAGCAGTTGATGAAGACTGTAAGGTGGTAGTCTGAAAAACAAATTGGCTGAACAACAGGACGCAAAGGGTAATAGTAAACGGAGTACACAGTGAAGAAAGGAGGGTAACTAGTGGGGTACCACAGGGTTTAGTACTGGGACCGGTCCTCCTTAATGTCTTTATAAGTGACATTGGAGATCACCTGGAAGGAAAAGTATGTCTTTGCAGATGACACAAAGATCTGCAACAGGGTTGATACACCAGATGGAGTGAAAAGGATGAAAAGGGACTTGGCAATGTTGGAGGAATGGTCAAATGTATGGCAGCTCAGATTCAACGCAAGAAGTGCAAGGTAATGCACCTGGAAAACAAAAACCCAGAGGAACAGTACACAATGGGGGGTGAGATACTAACAACAAAAAAATCGAAAAGGACCTGGGAGTAATTATAACAGATGACCAAAAGGTGGGCAAGCAATGTGAGAAGGCAATAAGGAGGGCTGTGGGGATACTAGGATGCACAGGGAAAGGCATCAACAGTAGAAAACAGGAAGGTGTTATCCCTCTGTACAGACAGTTGGTGAGACCCCATCTGTAGTACTGCATGCAGTTCTGGAGACCCCATCTCCACAAAGACATAAACAGAGTGGAGGCTGTTCAGAGGAGGGCAACCAAAATGGTGTGTGGTCTGCACCAGAAGACATACTAAGAGAGACTAAAGTAGCTTAATATGTATACCCTCGAGGAAAGGGGGGGCATGATAGAAAAGTTCAAGTACCTTAAGGAAATTAACAAAGTCCAAGAGGGCAGGATCTTTCAGAAAAAGAGATGTCCAAGAACAAGATGTCACAATTTGAAGCTAGAGGGGGGACGGCTCAGAGGTAGTGTTAGAAAGTATTTTTTCACAGAGAGGGTTGTGGATGTCTGGAACAGCCTTCCTGAGGAGGTTGTGGAGTCAAGAACAGTGGGAGAATTCAAGAGTGCATGGGACAGACATAAGGCAATTCCAGTGGGGGGTAGGTGGAAGTAAGCTGTTGGTTAACTAGAATCTGCAGCTTATCCATTGGTAGGGAAATGGGCAGACTAGGTGGGCCAAATGGTCCTTATCTGCTGTCAGATTCTATGTTTCTATGTTTTTGCTACACTATAACAGTTAAAATAGTCCCTGCTAGTGGTCACTGCAGGCCAGATGGACATACCATTGTAACAGGTCAGGAAAGCCTGCCACATCACAGTGTTCTCCCTCATGTTCTCATTGACTCAGTGCTTGTAGTGAGACTTGCAGCACCCAGATCCTGTTTTTGCCAGGCACCTGAGGAAAATCCAACCAATGGGGATGACCCTGAATGCAAAGTTAAGATGGCCAAGAAGCTGCTTCAGTTCATGCAGGGTAATCTTGGTTGATCCAACTACCTTCGCCAATAAATCCCAGAGAGCCTGTGTCTTCTCTGGTGCTAGGCAAAACTCCATTGCCTGGGAATCTATTTTAATCCCCAAGAAGGACAAGGTGATACATGGTCCCTCTGTCTTTTCCAGGGTGAATGAAACACAGAAGTCCTCACATACCTCCTAGAATATCACCAGTAGGTGGTCACATTCCCCAGTACCTGGCTTGCCAGTGAATAGGAAATGATTCAGTAGTGGATGATGTCTGATTTGTCTGCCTTCTCAGCCATTACCTAGTACAGCAAAGTTCTGAACTGTTCAAAAACTGCACAGGTGACCACAAAATCCATTGGCATGCAATTGTCAATGTAGTACTGACCTTTCAACTTCATACCTGGAGGTCTCTGTCATCAGGGTGAAATGGCAGCAAGTGGAAGGTGGACTCTCTATTTGCTTTCACCATGCAGTCCCTTTCCCAGCTGCCCTCATGCCCTCTCCTACCCTGTTGCATGACTCATATGACACTAGTGAACTGGGGGTCAATAAGTGTTCCCATTCCAAGTGTTCGACTACACTGATGTAGTGCTTGGCTCTGCCCCAGCCTCATCCTTGCAAGGTTAGACACACTTTTTAATGCTTTCTGCCATTTTGCTTCTGGCATTCCCTCACGCACTCACCATTGTAGTCTCTACTCCTCCCTTTCACTCTCATCCCTCAAAATGTGCTGCCAGCTTCACACCTCCACCATTATTGACAAATTGTGGTTAGACTGTCTCCTCCATTACCTCTCATCACTCCTCTCCCCTTTGTCTTCCTCCTCTTATCAGCTCCACTCTAGGGACCTTCGTATCTTCTCTCTTCCCCACCCTTGCTCCTGCTTGGGGCAGACCGCCTTCTCTTACAATCTTCTCTTCCTCCGGAGCTCTCTTCCAAGCTCTTCTCAGCTATCTCCATCTCTTTTCTGCCTTAAAAGCACTCTTTCCCAATCTTTCCTTCCCTCCTGTCTGCTCCTGCCCTTCCTCCACCTGATCTTGCTGTCTCCTCACCTCCCTATCCCTCCCTACCCCTTCATAACTCACCCCCCCACAAAACACTCTTGGCTCTCCGATTTCCTCCTTTTTCTTTCCTCACAATCCCCATTTCACCTATCTCCCCACTCCCTACCCACAATCAGTGGAAGATTTCTATTAATTTTAATATGCATTTCTAAACAGTCATGGATAGTCCTCCTTCGGTACTAATATTTGTAATATTTTAATATAGATCCTTATCCTGTTTTTACCTGCTTGGACATTTTCCTCCCCCCTTTGGATCACATTTTCCTGTGTTACTAAAGTAATTAACCTGCTTCCTGTGATCTTGCAGCTAGTTCCTCCTGTGATTACTTCAGTTAAACAGGTCATGGTTTGCTCTCCTCTTTGCCCCCACTCCAATACACTCCCCTCACCCCTTTCCTCTTTGTTAAAATTTCTTCTATTTCTAATTCCCCCTTTCCCCTAGCCCCTACTTCTCCATCCTTACACTCTCCTGGTCCCTCTTTCCTATCAGCAACGTCCCCTTACCTCCCCAGCCCACCTCCAGGCATATCCACTCCTCACCACCCCTCCTTCCCCTTTCCTGACCATCCCTCCCACCTCCCTCCCTCACTCACATTTCTCCCTCCTCTCCTCTCTATCTTCCACATCCCCACCCATCCTCTCCCCCTCCCTCCTCCTACCTCCCTGCTCTCTTATCACCCCACTCCATTATTCTCCAAACTTTGTTCTCCATCCTGCCTATCTCCCCCTCATACTCTTTACATCACTTGCTGCCTTCTTACACTGTAAACACTTGCCACTGCTCCAACTCTCATGCAACTTCTCCAGGTATACATTGTCCAATACCTGGTGTACTTGTTCCTGCAACAAAAATGTTGACAAAGCCTCTGGTTGCTCCTTAGTGGATTCCTACTGACTGTTTGCAACTATTCGATGCTCTGCTCTGTGTTTTCAATTTTGTCTTTTCATGACGAGGAACCTTTGTAAAAGAGCCTTGGCTCAAAGGTGTTTAATTCCAATTATTACTAGATAAATAAATAAATCTTTGAGATATTAATTTTTGTACATTGTAGCATATCCTACATCATCAGTCATTGTATTTTTGTCTACTCTTCACCTGTTTTTTTGTAAATTGAGCTAAATTATCCTTGTATACCCAGCATGTCCAACCTTATTATTTTTACTTACTCCACACCCCGGTCACACCTGGAAACGAGCCTAGACTCAGTGTGCTCCTCCCAGTTACCAGATTCTAAATAAATAAAAATATGGTCATTGATGGAACCCCCCCCTCCAGGTAAGACAGATGATTTATCTCCTGAACTCTCCCTAGGTCTTTTTGGGGACTATACCTACCAGTGACACCCAGAGGTCTGCAAGAGACAGAAAAGGGTAAGGACCATTAACTCTCTTCAATGTCACTTCCTTCTCTAATTTTGTCCAGACAAGATTTGGGGTGTCCCTGGTTGATTTCATGTTCTTCTCTTCATATGCCCTAAGTAGGCCATCATATGGGATCCTGAAACCTTTGGAAAAATCTTCTGCAAGGGCCAAGCAACCTCTTTATCTTGGTAGCTATCAAGCCATGGTCTAAGCGATTCACCCTTAGTGGTGTTGAAAGGCCTTGAATGCTTCTACCAAAAGGGCTGAAAATTGTTGCCCTGACCTGCGACCACCAGCTTACACCATGATAAAGGGTGGGGATGACCACAATCCATGCATTCATGCTTATACCTGTACCGCTCCACTTTGCACCCCCCTGGTTAGAGTTGTATCAGCACCGAACACTCGTCTTGCCAAACAAAAGCTGTGTATATGCTGAACCCCACCCATGCTCGACTGCCATTAAGAGAGGCATGTCTAACATGCCCCACTGCACCCCTCCATTCTTCTTCTTCTTCTCCTCCTCTGCTGGCTGCTTATGCTTATTTAGAAGTGAGAACATATCTACATATTCCACATTCCTGCCACACCTTCTCCATCAGGTGTGACCTAACCAGCTCTGCTATGCTGACATAGTAAGTGGGTGTGAGCAGAGCTGGAGTCAGTGCCACAGGCACCACTGCAACACTGGGTGCTGCTGGAGGTGGGCATTGCAGTGTCACCAGGGTTAACCCCCAATGGAAGAGACACCACCTTTTGCTGATCTTGTGCCATGATGAATTCAAGCAACTTATTAATCTACTGCTTGAATGTTACTGGCTGCACAATGACTGAGGGATGGTAGCTAGGATAACCCAAGATGGGTAGGAACCAGGGCGACAAGGCTCATCAACTGGGAGGAGCACTGATGGGGTACTGGGTTAGGCTGTAAAACAACTAGCAGGGCCCCTAGGCCCTGATGTAGAGCCACCAGGAGGGGTCCTGGGTCCCTTGTTTGGTTGACTGGTTTTAACTGCATTCCCCCTAGAACTGCTGGTGCGGGCTCAGGGTGTTGGGAGATTGCCAGTGTTGGACAACTGGAGAGGAGCCAGTTTCTTTTGGCCGCCTTGGCCTCCTTGGTGCTGGCTTGTCCCATGGATTATCCCCCTGAAAGAGTCTATCAAAAAAGCTCACATTCATTTGGGGCCCCAGTGTCCAAAATCATGCTTTTCTCTGACCAGTGTATCTAATGTGGGAAGTGTCTGCTTCAATATTCTCAACTTCCGTGATACTGATGTCTTCTTGGGTGGAGAAACAGGCCCTGTGGGAGCACTAGCTCTGCAGGTGGTGCCAACAGGCTAACCTCATCTGGGTTGTCACAGTAGGAATGCAGCCACTTCTTCAATCAATCAATCAATCAATTTTATTTATAAAAAGTGCCTTTCTAAAAATGAAGGTGCTTGTACAACAGAATAAATAAGGGATATGCGGGGGATGCTTCTGGGATAAAGCAGTTATCTGTACAGTAGTCTGTGACCTCGAGTAACCTCACGAGTGGTGAAGCCACAAGTGAGGTTTGTGAGAGAGCACAGGCTACTATACAGATTAATGCTTTATCTCACAATCGCCCCCCGTATATTAAATTTATGCAACAGGCTTTTTTGGGGGGGCACTGTGAGGTACTTGCCAGTTGTTTTGAAAGGGGAATTAATTTGGGTTGTTTTTGTGAATGGGTGGTGTTGGTGGATTGGGATTGGTGGGTTGATGTGGCATGTGTGTTCCGATTGGTTGAGTTAAGGTGGTGGGGGTGGTGTGTATGGAGTTTGAGTGACAGGTGTTAGTGTGTTGCGATTCGTTGGGGGCATGGTTTGTTTGGTGTTTTGTGTTGCGATTGGTTAGGTGGTGTGTTTTTGTTTGGTTTGAGTGACAAGGGTATTGGCATTCTGATTGGTTGGGGGGGCGTGCCTTATGTGGGAGAGTGTTTTTATTGGAGCAAGGGCGTGGCATTGGTTTGTGGTGTAGTTCAGTTGGCAGCTTCAGCGAGGAACCAACGTGTGGCCCTGGGAGCGGTAGAGAGTGGTGTCGAGCAGTGGGCGGTGGCACTTTGGAGTTAGAGCATCGAGGATTTGTATGGCCTTCTTCTTCAGAGGATGTTGGAGCCAGGATGCTGATGCATGTTGGATTTGGGGGTCGATGTTTGGTGGTCATGTCATTGGGTTCGGAGGAGTCATTGGCGTTGTGTGGATTTCTTTTTTTTAGGGGATGTGCTTTTTTTTTTGCAGTATGGAGTAGGACATGAAGAGTCCATTGGTGGAGTTGCTGGCTGCTGCAGTTGATTACGGTGAGGAGAACCCTCTGTATTTGGATTTCTTTTATTTACTTTTTTGGATGGCAATATTTTATTTGGATACAACAGGAAGAGTCACACCGATCTTTTAAATGTTTTTTTTTTCAGGGAACCCATGGAGTCAAGGAGAAAAAAGGTGCAGAAGTTTAAAGTTGTTTATATGCAGTTGAGGAGAAAAGATGGGGTTTAAGCAGTGTATAAGTAGGTAAACTAGTGGAATCTCACATAGTAACCAGTGATAATTTGTGAAACAGTAAATATTTACATATTGTAGTACTTTTTGCTCACTTTTGAAAAGTTATGCTGTTTATTTTTTGTTAGAAATTGCTTTATTGCTGAAAAGAGTATGGGGGTAGGATCAGGTAGCGGTATGGGAAAAAAAGATTGCTTTTATTGTTTGAAAATTGTAGAGGGGCAGTAGAATGATGTCAGAAAGAAGATAAACAGAGCTGTAGAAACATTTACATTTTTGAATGTTAGAAACAAAATGGTAGAATCGATCTTCATCTTATGAGGTGTATGGTCCATCTGTGTTACTTTGCTACTTTTTGTGGTTTGGACATATTTTTTTTAACAGTGAAATAGAGTCTTAAAGAATTAGTCTTTACTTTTCTGCGATGTCCTTGGTCCATGTTTGGTGTTTTGGTGCTTGCTGTACTTTAGGTTGGAATCAATCTTCACTCTGTAGGGCCTTTAGTAATGCTGTGATGCTTTTGTTTTCTAATCTGTGTCAATGTCGGAGTCCAGTATTCGAGGTCTCTTTTTGGTGTAGGAATCATATTTCTTGCCTGTGGGAAATAGAGGGAGATGTTGTAAGTGTTAGGTAGGTTGGGAGGGGAGGACATAGTTTTGGAGTGCAGTGGGAATGGTTTGACACCTTGAATGATGGTTAAATTGATTGTCTTGGCTTGTATGGAGGGCTTGTAAAAGCAGGTTCCCAGGATGTCAGAGTAGTTTTCTGGGATTGTTGCTAGTGGTGCCTGTGGAATAGGAGTAGTTACTTGTTGCTAGTGGTGCCTGTGGAATAGGAGTAGTTACTTGTTGGTTGTGGTGACTGCGGAATAGGAGTAGTTACTTGTTGCTAGTCGTGCCTGTGGAATGGGAGTAGTTACTTGTTGCTAGTGGTGCCTGTGGAATAGGAGTAGTTACTTGTTGCTAGTGGTGCCTGTGGAATGGGAGTAGTTACTTGTTGGTTGTGGTGCTTGTGGAATAGGAGTAGTTACTTGTTGGTTGTGGTGACTGTGGAATAGGAGTAGTTACTTGTTGGTTGTGGTGACTGTGGAATAGGAGTAGTTACTTGTTGCTAGTGGTGCCTGTGGAATGGGAGTAGTTACTTGTTGCTAGTGGTGCTTGTGGAATAGGAGTAGTTACTTGTTGCTAGTGGTGCTTGTGGAATAGGAGTAGTTACTTGTTGCTAGTGGTGCTTGTGGAATAGAAGTAGTTACTTGTTGCTAGTGGTGCCTGTGGAATAGGAGTAGTTACTTGTTGCTAGTGGTGCTTGTGGAATAGGAGTAGTTACTTGTTGCTAGTGGTGCCTGTGGAATAGGAGTAGTTACTTGTTGCTAGTGGTGCTTGTGGAATAGGAGTAGTTACTTGTTGCTAGTGGTGCCTGTGGAATGGGAGTAGTTACTTGTTGCTAGTGGTGCTTGTGGAATAGAAGTAGTTACTTGTTGCTAATGGTGCCTGTGGAATAGGAGTAGTTACTTGCTGCTACTGGTGCCTGTGGAATAGGAGTAGTTACTTGTTGCTGTGGTGCTTGTGGAATAGGAGTAGTTACTTGTTGCTAGTGGTGCCTGTGGAATAGGAGTAGTTACTTGTTGCTAGTGGTGCCTGTGGAATAGGAGTAGTTACTTGTTGTTAGTGGTGCCTGTGGAATAGGAGTAGTTACTTGTTGCTAGTGGTGCCTGTGGAATAGGAGTAGTTACTTGTTGCTAGTGGTGCTTGTGGAATAGGAGTAGTTACTTGTTGCTACTGGTGCCTGTGGAATAGGAGTAGTTACTTGTTGCTAGTGGTGCTTGTGGAATAGGAGTAGTTACTTGTTGCTAGTGGTGCCTGTGGAATAGGAGTAGTTACTTGTTGGTTGTGGTGCCTGTGGAATAGGAGTAGTTACTTGTTGCTAGTGGTGACTGTGGAATAGGAGTAGTTACTTGTTGCTAGTGGTGCTTGTGGAATAGGAGTAGTTACTTGTTGCTAGTGGTGCTTGTGGAATAGGAGTAGTTACTTGTTGCTAGTGGTGCCTGTGGAATAGGAGTAGTTACTTGTTGGTTGTGGTGCCTGTGGAATAGGAGTAGTTACTTGTTGCTAGTGGTGCCTGTGGAATAGGAGTAGTTACTTGTTGCTAGTGGTGCTTGTGGAATAGGAGTAGTTACTTGTTGGTTGTGGTGACTGTGGAATAGGAGTAGTTACTTGTTGCTAGTGGTGCTTGTGGAATAGGAGTAGTTACTTGTTGCTAGTGGTGCTTGTGGAATAGGAGTAGTTACTTGTTGCTAGTGGTGCTTGTGGAATAGGAGTAGTTACTTGTTGCTAGTGGTGCCTGTGGAATAGGAGTAGTTACTTGTTGCTGTGGTGCTTGTGGAATAGGAGTAGTTACTTGTTGCTAGTGGTGCTTGTGGAATAGGAGTAGTTACTTGTTGGTTGCTTGGCTCGCTGCTTAGTATGCTACAGATTGTTTTCCGCTTGTCTTCATTTATTTTGGAGCAGTTGTTTAAACTTTGGAGCTGCTTATGTCCAGAAATCTGTACTATGTCTGTCAGAGGGATTCCTCTGTCTGTCAATATTTGAATAAGGTGCTTTCGCACGGAATGGTTGGTTAGCTTTTTGTCTGTCTGAATAGAGGATTTTGTTGATATTGTTTTAACTATTGATGGCAGTTTTTGTATTCCTACTGGCTGTTTTTTGTACCAGGCATTGTGTGGGCCTTCTTCAGCATGGAAGTTTGTTGCTAGAAAGAATGGGGAGTCATCCGAAAGGCACTGTTGTGGTCTTTTGCTTTTGTAAATGAGGTAGTTTTGTACTGGGCATTTGTGGGGGTTGCTGGTGAGCTGGTAGGCTTTAGGTTTAACTTTTTGACAGTCCTTAGGATTTGCTCCAGTGTGGGTTTTGGTTTGCCTTTCCTGGTCTGGCTGTATGTATGTTTGGCAGTTTTCATCAGTTCTTAGTATTATGTCTGCCCATTTGAGATTGCGCATCTCAGTGTTGCCCCTTCCACCAAAATACATACTTATTGTGAGCCACGTAGTGTTGAGGAGTGATTCGGGGGTGTAGGGTCCCAGTAGTTGTTGTTCATAGAGTTTGTCTATAATGGAGTCTATGAGTTCATCTGCTGATTTTGGTTTGGAACCCTTGCCCTGGCTGTTTAAGTTTTTTTGTTTGGAGAGCAGTACTTGACGTGCCTTTTCAAAAGCTGGTGATGTGGGGAGGGAGTCGCTGTATTCTTTGTTTTTTAGGTAGCTTTCAACACTTTGAAATGTTGCTCTTAAAGTGAGAGGTTCATAGTCTGTGCTTTTTTAGAGCAGTTGATGATATAGTGGCAGAAGTAGCTGTTTAATTGAGCAGGAGGAATGTCCTGAAGATGGCGTTGTTCTCCAAAGGTTTTGCAGAGGTAATTGGTGAACATTTTAGTATCTATTTGGGTTTTCTTTGCTGTGTTGCTATTCCGGGCTTTTTCAATATAGAGGTCTATATCTGTCTGGTAGATAGCGTTTGTGTAGATGCCAGTGGCTGATGTGGAAGCGCTTGTGCCAGGCTGAGGATTTTTGTCTTTGTTCACTGGTAGAAGTGCTGTGGATGTTGTTGGCTGAATGGTGTTCATACCAGATGAGTCTTCCAGTGGGTCAGTATCGTTTTCGAGTTGTGTCATTATTTGTTCCATTTCTAGTTTGAAGTTTGTTGTTCCGTAGTTATTATTTGCCATGTTTTAAGGAGTTTGAGGTGGTATGGCTTCGTAGTTTATTCAGGTGGTAGCGTGTGTTTGCACTGTCGTGTAGAGTGGTCTGTGTAGCAGCTCGAGCTGGGGGTTTAGTATGTACAAGGTTTTCGTGGGTTTAATTAATGGTTTGTGTGGGGTAGGTGTGCTGTACAGGTGTGTAATTTGGGGTGCATTGGTATGGTGTGTGGTGTGGAAGTAGTTCGGCTGTGGCTAGAAATGATGTAATCACTATGAGGATAAACGAGTGATGATGTAATCACTATGTGGATAACTTGGAGTTATTCTCATAGTGATTATGTCCTGGCTATTTATTTGTACAGTGTGTTAGATAAATGCTGTTATGTTCCTGTTTTCATCCTGATGCCTGTTGCATAAATAACAATACATCAAATAAACACAACTAATTAAAACAATAAATACTATAGCAGCATTGAAAGTCAGAATAGGCTAAATTAAATAGGAAGGTTTTAAGAGCAACTTCCCCTTGGACGTAAGCAGGGTCCACAGCTGCACATTCAGTAACTTGCCCACGCCCTTTTTCATGGCCATCTTCCCTTTCCCAGACATCGAGTTCACTGGAAGCTGTGAAAACACAAACACATAACACCTGCTCTATAAGCAGTAGCCACCACCACTTATCACTTCAAATAGGGCGACGCTGTGATTGCCATACAATATGTTAACACCATTGTGAAATAATGCTGCATAATGTATGACTAACTATTCCATGGCTTACTTTGTAAGGAAAACCTTGCCTCAGAGAAACCATATATTTCAAATGTGCCTCATCATAGATATATTTTCTACTGTACACCATATTTTGTTAACGCCAGGTATGTTTATGTTGATGTTGCTCATGTCCAGTTTACCTCGGGGCTCACAGTCATGGGAGCTCTGTAATCTGTATATAAAGGATCTGCAGTATGTCACTGTACTGTCTATATACTTATATAATATTTATTGCATTTCTCTATTTTGCTCCTCTTCCCTCTCCCTCAGGACGCATCTGGAATTGAGCAGTTTCTCTACTCAGTATGCCTTCCTGGTAAAACTCTTAAATAAATAAATAAATGGAGGAGGGTGAGGGGGAGAGAGCTGCATTACTGGAGAAAACAAAGCATCTACCCTGCTTAGACATATGCGTAATTAGGGTCTCCCCAAATCTTCTTTTTGTTTTATACTTTCATATATTCCTTTATTGTTCATTTATTGTATAAACAATTTTAAATTGATAATTGAAAGGTGTATGCCTATAGTTCTATGGGGGAATAGCTCCTCCCCCATCTCCTACTTAAACTATCAGGATATCACGTCTCTGCTTAGAGCGAGTCGCACTCACTGACATGCTGCTGCCGTTGTGGCTGCTCTTCTTTTCCTCCTGTCTTGCCTGTGTTCTTCTGCCTAGCCGCCTCCCTGTCCCGCTTCCTTGGTCCTGTCTCCTGCTGGTTTGTGTTTTGTCTTCATCTTGTCCCCCCCACCATGCAGCTCCACTGCCCTTCTGTCTCTTCCCATACCTTGTTTCCCCTTGTTTCTCCTTTTGGGGATTCCTGCTGCTCACCCCTTGCTTGCTGCATTTTCTTCCTTGGTGGCTTGTGGTTGTGCTGCCCCCGCTGCTGCTTCTATCTCGATGTCTCTACCCTTGCTCACTGCACCTTGTAGCCTTCTTCTTTGCCTGTCTTCCTTTTGAGCAGCTGTTCCTGCCACAGTGCAAGTTCCCTGTTCGGCGTGGCCACTCACCCCTACAGCTGGACTTCTGGTCTCCAGCCCACTACCAGCCGTGCAGTACCACCTACAGCTCTTTGCACTCCTTTGCCTGCCAACACACGCCGTTGGAACATCCACCTGCTGGTTGATTCCTCTACCATTGGCCACTTATTGCAAATCTGTTTCTGGGCATCTACGCTCTCCTGCAGCTGTGACTGTTGCCTCAGCTTCAGTCATGTCCTACAGACCTCCTCTACCTTCCTCCCTAGCTTCTGCACTACAGTCCTGGCTGTTTCTTGGATGGCAACCTGAGGAGCACTGGGGATCTTCATGGACACCCTCAAACTGTCGGACTCATCTACTGTGGGGATACGGGCATGAACCATACCTCTCACCTACTATGACTCTCGCATAGCACTATGATTTTCACACTCACATTTACCCTTATTCTACATACGTTTACTGTTTTTCTCAATGTTAGAGCTATTTCTGGATGCATTAACTATTAAATAATTGAACAAGGATGATAGACAGATTTCTTGTTACTAACTATATGGGGCCCACTATCTGGAGACATATTATTGTTTAATGTAAGAAAGTGCTACACATTCTGGCTCTTTGCTATGATTTGAAGGCCAGTGCTATGATTTTTAATGCTGAGAGGGTGTGAGGTATGTATGATCTCTGTACACCTCTGTTTCCTTGCTACTCATTTTGCATGTCGCATTGTGGACTTTCTGGGTTGCCGCTTTCATGTCCTTGCTGCCTGTTACCTGTTGGATGCACTTTTTCATGAGGGCGGTGCATTTCTGGAGCATGATGGGGCTGTTCTTCACTACTGCTAGCTCTTTGGGACATGTGCAGCTCCCTGCTGCTCATTGTATTTAGTCTCCATGTCTGGATGGCTTATTCCTGGAGTTCATTTCCTTCCGCTGTCCATTCAGCTATGCTTCCTAGCTGACTCTCAGTGCCTGGGTCCCACCTTGCCCCAGACCACTGCTGTCCTGCTCATCCCTCCTGGACTTCTACTGACACCTTCTACTTCTCGGCTGTACACTTTGGTGGCCGCTGAGTTCCTGGCTCCTGCATTGATGTGCCTCCTTCTCATAGGGCTCCTCCTGGCATTCACTCCCTGTTCTGACCTGGCTGTTCCGCTGCCACCTGCAGTCCAATTTTTGCTCTGCTGATACTGCCTACATGCAGTCGCATCTTGCTTATGCACTCTTCCTGCATGCCTACTACCATCCCCTTGGCTTCAGCCTCTGGGATGTCTGCTGCACCAGGCGGCACTCCATGGTGGCATTCCTGCCATGCCTAGCCTTTCAAGAGGTTTAGCTTGACTCACTCTCTCCCCTTCCCACCTGGCCTGTGTGGGGTCCAGCCATACCCGCCGGCCAGGTGGGGGCCTCGCCTGGCAAGCTTTCTCTGCTTCTTTGCTGCCCTACATGGGGGTTCTGTGGTTCTGCTAGCCTTCGTGGGGCCTAGCTTGCTGCTCTCTACTCCTCCTCCTGCTGACCTATGTAGGGATCCAGCCACTCATCCTACCCCACATAGGAGCCTAACTGGTTGCTTTGCCGCTGTCCTTGGACACCTGACATGCACTCCAGTTATGTGCCCTATCATGGCATTCAGCACCCTGATCTGGATCCTTTCCTGCTGGCCTTCATGTGGGCTTGCCTACTGCACCATTCATTCCTGCTTTTCAGTATCCCTTCAGAAGCCTTCCTTCCATGTCACTTACTCATCTCTGACTTTTCCATCAGGATTGGATGCAGTGCCAGGATATCTCACCTTCAGTTGTCCTACTCAAGTTCTGGATGCTTCAGCTCTTCCCTTTGCCTGCTCATACCTACTTGCACTCTTCAGGATATCCTTGTTTGCTCCACCGTGGACTTAACATCTAGACTACATCTCAAGACATTTACAATCAATTTCCTTGGATGTCTCTTGCCATACTGCTTCAGTTTGTTTGAATTTACTACAGCTATGGTCTCCTTCCAGGACTCTCAGATGAGCTCTATTCCATAGTGCCATTCCTATCTCATGGTTTAGGCTTCTGTCATTAATCTACTCCAGTGCCATGAGGCTTATTAAATCTGGTCGAGTTGCCAACTCATCCGACTGCTCTTGTAAGTCTGCCTTTTTTGCCTCTACGCCTGCCTCACCTAGCATCGGGGCCTGGAGGTTCAAATATTTCTACTCTGTGCCTGCCTCGCCCAGCATCAGGGCCTGGAGGATCAGATATTTCTACTCTACACCTGCCTCGCTCAGCATCAGGACCTGTAGGTTTGACTATTTCTACCCTACACCTGCCTTGCCCAGAATCAGGGCCTGGAGGTTTTACTATTTCTACTCTTCACCTGCATCGCCCAGCTCGAGGAGTTGAAGTTCTCATACCATCTGTGACCTGCCCACCTAGCTTGGTGTATGGAAGTTCAGTTCCTTACCGTACCTGCTTAGCTGGATTGGTTGGAGGTTTTCTGGACTTTCTAGCCTAATGTCCATTTACTGCTTCTCCCACTCAGGACCGGGGGTACATTGCTCCACTTTCTTCAGCTTCAACTTGCATCCAGCTTACTCACCTCACCTTCAAAGACTCTATGCTTCCATAACCTTGTATATCAGAACTCGGACCACCAGTTCAAGATTGACTATGCATTCAACTGGATGCAAAAGGACCTGCTGTCAACATTTTGTCCTGCACATTGACATCTCGGACTGTGAATCTCCTAAGGATATGCTACTATCTTATCACTGGACATTCAACATCGGTACTGGATTCCATTTGCTGGCCTGGTGGCATAGAGGGCTGAGGCACTGGCACCTTACCTCGACCCATGCTGGTGACCTGGGTTCGAGAATAAGCCTGGGTCACCGGAGGTTGGTACGGGGAGAGGGCGGAGCTGGATGGTGCTGCCGGCAGGCAGCTCTCCTCTACGGGGTTGGGGGATGTGGCATCCTTGGCAACATCTGTCCCCTGGTGGAGGCCAGGAGATAGTGCAGGCCATAGGATGCCTGGCATTAGGCCATTGGGGTGGGTGGAAGGGGGTCGTTACCGGGGCCGAAGATGCAGGTGCACCTCTTTCATGCGCTTGCGCCATCCTCCCGTGGCCCTCGGGAGGAAAACAGAGGCTGAAAATGCCTGTGGCAGGATAAGAACTGACTCCCTGCAGGTGCCATGCCCTGGCCAGGCACCAAGGTAAGCCCTGGTTATTCTGGGTGATGGGACTGGGGGAGTCGGTTGGATGGGGGCCGTCTGGGGCAGAAAAAACTCTGATATGATTAAAAAAAAAAGTACTGGATTCCATTTGCTTTTTATTGACCGTAAGATCCTCATCGACTGGGTTTCAGACTAGCCGACAGCTTAATATTTGTTCATCTAGGATTACTCTCCTTTAGTATGCCCAGAAGGATGGGCAGATCAGTAGCCATGGGTCCTCAGAGGTTTCCCCCGAGAGGGGTTTTCCTCTCCTGTGTGCTACAGGCCACACTCTCTGGAGTTGGAGGAGATAATCATACCTATAATCATAATTCTTTCTTTTGGGGGGTCTCAGCCCTACTCAAAAAAGTATCCTTCCTAGGGTGGGATACAGAGAAAGGCCAAAATATCAAGTCCTAACAAGTTGTTATTCATCGGTTCAAGCACCTAAGCACTACACATATCCAATCCAGTTCATATGTACTACAGTCACTGACTCATTCATATCTATGCTGAAGTATCTAAGCACTAACCATTTCATATAACTCATATACTTTGCAGGCATTGTCCTACTTACTGGTCTGGCATATGTATCCAAGCATAACCTACATCATTCAGCTCTACTGTACGTAGCACAAGCACTGAGTAATGAACCACACAGAATATGAGAGTACTGATGAAAATTAGCAAAAGAGCTCCTCTGCAGATAATTAAAATGAATGCTGCCTAGTTATTAAATGCATACTACTCATATTGCTCACATTTGGTCACAGCAAAAATCATAACACCAGCATAAACCATCAGCAGTGTGCAGAAATTAAAATTCCAGAACCGCTAACTAGCTTCATGTCTATATGCCCATTCACTGATGTATTCTTTTCTATACATATGAGCGTCCTCATTAGAATCACTGCCAAATAAACTGCACTTACTGAGAGGAGCTGAGAACAGCTGTGTTAACCAAACTGCAGTGGGTCTTCATTACGGTTCACGTGACACTGTCAAGTAGGAATAACTTTTGTCTGCTGCTCATGGGAAGCAGCGGAACTCTGCTCACTTGTAAAGTACAGTAACATTAAATGATCAAATCTTTCTGCTGACAATGCTGTCTGCAGTTTGCAGGGCCTATTTTCAGTTTGAAAGTCCTTTAAGTGTGATTTCAAAAGTTAATAAGCAAGGCTGTACCTGCTTTTTAAATTCATAGTGTTTTTGATGGATTCCCTGTATAAATGACTGATGCATTTTCTACGCTCATCATTTAATGTTAAAATGACAGTGTTCAGGCTGGCTCAGTGGTGCTGATGGTTGAAGCATTAACTGCCACACCTTGTGCTACTCCAGTGACACAAGTTCGGGAGCAAGCTCAGGCCAACAGGAGTTGGCCAGGGGAGGTGAGGAGCTGGCTTGAGCTGCTGTAGGCAGCTCTCCACTCCTGGGGAGGGACATGAGGTTTCTCTGACTCTTGGCTGCCACCCAGTGGAGGCTAGGTGGCAGCACCAAGCCACAGAGGAACCTGGCTTTAGTCTGGGTAGGGGGAGGGGCTGTCATTAGATCCACGGAGTGCATGCATGCCTCCATGCGCATGTGCACCCATGATCTGGAGTCCTGCGAAACTGGGAGAAAACTAGAGAAAAATCCATGACCTCACCCATGGCCAAGTAGGCGCAGGTGGCAATGGAGGGGGCCAAAAGGAGGCTAGAAAAAAATTTAAAAAAGGACAGTGTTTAAGGAAATAGTAAGAATTACTTATTTCAGTATACTGTTAATTTATTTACCCATGCTTGCATAACTTATACAGCACATCAGTTTAAAAATTACAGCATGATCAACTCCCCCCAGTGCTGAGACCACACAGTCTGGTGTTCAGTACCATGGTGGTGGCGGGGTCAGGAGCAAAATATATATGTTTTTTTTGTAACTGCCTAAAACCACATAACTGAGAAAGCCCTCAGGATGAGAAGCCAGAAGATAGAGAGGCACCATGCACCTGCAAAAACCAATAATTCTAGAGGCCCCAGAATGTCAAGACCACACAGTCCCAGGACCCAATCACCGCTTGCCAGACTTTCTCCCCACTCGGGTACCTGCTGATATGGCGCTGATGTGCTATGTTCCATTAATCTGGCCGAGATGCCATGGGGTGATGAACAACTACAGGAATCAATGGACAAAAGCAGTGGACACCTGTTTCTCTTTAGCAACCATGTCACAGAGGCACTCAGTAGATGGTAAAGGCTCACAGTTCTGAAAGAGAGTGTGTAGGTGCCCATGAATTGGGAATGAGGGAATTACTGAATGGCAAACCATGGAGGCATGAACCCCTGGCTGCATCAGCCCCAACGAGCAGTAAGCAGGATTATAATGCCACTTTTTCAAGAGCTGCTGTTAACTTGGCATTGTATATGAAACCTGACAACAAAGTTACAGTAACTTTATGTAAAAAGCCTTCCCATGCCTATAAAACCATTGCTAAGAAGAGGAAAAGGCAGCTGGTTTACCACTCATACCAGGCAGTATTGAACATACAGAAGCACACAGGAGAGAAAAACTTACCAGAACCTTCTGGAATTCCTGGAACATATTGCTGCTGGCAGAACCTGAATTCCAACCAGAATGACAGAACAAGAAGCTGAAGTGGACCTATGCAGGACAATCTAAGCCCCTTGCTTTCCCACTGCAGCCATAAGCCCCCCCCCCCCCACATCCCTCAATGATCCTACCTGGTCGGTGCCCTCTGGGGGAGTCAGCTACCTAACTAATCTGATCACTTCTGGTATCCAGGGGAGGGGCCACAGACAAATCCTCACCTGTTACAATTTCTTTGTGGGCTGTCTATTAGCATGGAGTCCCTTTGGGCCTGGAAAGGACAAGTGTCAGCACTAAAATTTACAGCCTTGATCTTTCAAATTATATGCAAAATGCCATGATGTGCAACACTGTAAAAATACAGTACACAAGTATAATAAAAAAATAAATAAGTGGGAACCAAATATTTAGTGTTATGGGCGATTTCTATGAAGTTAATGTAACTTTGGAGCACTGTGTATCCAGAGATAGCTTCAGAACAATGTGTATCATTAGTATTTCATTGCCGGAAAAGGAAATTCAGAAATCAATTGTGCAGTGCTACGCCTAATGAGTAGCACATGTAAGGTATGGAAAACAGTCCCCTGAAGCTGAAGTCATTTGAATAATGTAGCTAGTTAGTTCTTTATTTGGGCCATCCAAGGAATTACATTTCAGGTTAAGTTACTCCCCGTGGGATTTATGTCCATTAGCTACTGAAACAACAGAGATAATGAGATATAGGCATGTGACTTGACAGTCTAAAACACTCACAGACTTCCAAACAGCTGTCTATAAGGAAATGGATGGTGAAGAAAATGTACTAGTAACCTCAACTTATAGGTTTCATGAATGCAATATCATCTAATAATACTCTTATAGTGAAATGTAGAAAATGGGTAGAGAAAATCCTGCATCCTGATTGGTCACGACCCATGACTTTATATGACAACAACCCTGCAACTGGTACTTTTTTGGGCACCAGGATGCAGTGTATCCCACACATTCATGCCTTTCATTACTTTTGGATAAATTGTCTAACAGCCATGTTGGTAAAGTTTAAAAACTTTACACCCATTACTTGCTCTTGCCCACAAAATATGATCTATCAATGTTTCATAAGTCCTCAACTCCATCCCAGAGAACATAAAGATTGCCATACAGAAACGATTAAATGTTTTAACTAACCTCTGTTTAAAACCTTCTTTCTATTATTTGTTTATAGATCTGTAATCCATGGACTGTTACTCCACCGCTCATCCACTCCATTCCCCGGCGCCACTCTCACATTGGTGCTCCTTTTTTTCTCTGCACAAACACTTTTCTCTACCAATATTTAAAAACCCTGCCACAGTTCACAACATGCACTACTGCCAACAGTTAAGTGCTGACCCCAATTTTTAGAGCCAGACACAGCCCAAAACTGGAAGTTGCTTGCATGGCTATAAATGCTGTTGGCAATCTGTTGTCCCTCCCCATTCCAAACAAACTCATACCTATTAGGCAGAAACCTCAACAATGCAGCACACCTCAAAGAATATCCCAAAAATAATTAATAACAAATCAAATAACACATAAGTTCTCACGTGTGGAGGAGGGATGCAGTCGCTGCAGGACTGAGAGATCACACAGGCATCATTGCCCTCTAGTGGCTTCCAGCACCATCTCCATTAGAAATCCATATTAAATACAGACAATGACTGTTTTACTGCTTTTTAATTGTTATCTTTTTTTACTCTTGATAAGCAACATTGGTTAATTTTATTTTATTTTGTTTCATGGGGACCCATTTTATAAGCACAAATAAAACACTTGAGTGTGTGGGATGTTGTCTGAAAAGAGCAGTTCCAAGGTGCTAAGGGCACTTGTCTCAAGCCTTGTGTCTCACTACACCCCTGGGATGTGCTCTCATCAGAAAACAAGCCACACCTCCATTGTGTCTTATTGCTTACATGTTATAAATGAAGAACAGCCATAGCCTATTCTCACCAAACATTGTTCTTATATTTAAAAGTTGAAAGCATCAGAAGATAATAAAGCATTCAATATCTTTGATCTGATTGGTCATAATCCAAGTTGATGCTACAGAGATGTTATAATTAGTGTGGAGTCCCTTTAGGCCCGTAAAAGGAAAGTTTCAGCAATAAAATATGCAGCTCTGACCTTTAAAACGAGGAACACATTGTCATGGCGTGCAGCATTTTCACAGTCAACAGAGCTGTGCAAAGAAAACAGCATCTTGTAGCATAGCTGTTTCAAATTATTCTAACACAGAGACACTGATACATCTTAGCAACAAACAAACAAGCACAGACAGCTGAACAGGACATGAAATCTATCAAAGTTCCAAAGTTTGTTTAGCTAAAGGAAGTATTTTAATAAAACACTTAAGTGGCCTTTTTATAACCTCTAAAATTGTTTCAATCCACATCATCCCATCTTTTTTCTTTATATTAAAACAGTGTTTTATTTAAAATTGTCCAGTAGCCGGCCCAGTGGTGCTGAGGGCTGAGGCACTGGACGCCTTACCCTGTGCTACACCAGCGACCCGTGTTCGGGAATGAGCACAGGCCGCCGGGGGTTGGCAGAGGAGAAGGACTGAGCATCCGATGGACTGCTCTCCTTCTCCAGGGAGGGGGGGTCTCAGTATGTCAGCTCTTGCCTGCTCCCTAGCAGAGGCTGGGGACAGGGTGCCACACTGCAGAAGGGGGAGGAGTTGGGCTAACGCTTGAAGGAAGTGTGTGCGGACGCATGTGCACTCCTGTCTGCAGGTGTCATTGCACACCTCAACTCCTGGGCTGAAACCAGGAAAAAGACGCCACGGCACTGGCCCACTGAATCCTGTCTCTGGTGGGGGTTGGGGAACCCTGCCGGCCCTGCCGGGGGGGCAAGCCCTGGGAGTACGGGTCAGCGCCAGATGATGGATGCAGGGGGATGAGGCTGGGGGCTCCCTCCGGATGACAGCTGGCTCCAGATAAAGTAAGCCAAAAAAAAATTAATAAATAAAATTGTCCAGTAAAAGGTAATCCTGTTAAGGGGCTATCTAACATGATGTGCCCTTGTATACATAGCAGCTAGCTCAGGTTCTGGCACAAGCTCAATATTTCTTTGTCACCCAGACAATTCAGAAATAATCTGTGTCCTCTACCTATATGTTTTCATTACCTGAAACATTTGGCATTCCACAGTCTCTACGCATTCTCTTCTGCATCAGACTCTGACTCAGAAGGACTCTCAGTCAACTGATTCATGTGCATGTTCCACCACTTCATGTGGTTACAGTTGAGACAGTGAAGGTAAAGAGTGGGACTGCAATATGAAGATGATGACAAAGATAACCAATTGGAAATTGTCACTGATGAGTGAGTCTATTGGCTCAACCATATTAACAAAATACTTACGAGCACTGCAAGGCAAGTCCACACTCTTCAAAGGCCAAGGGGGCCAAGTACACAGAGAAGTGTTATCCAGTTCAGATAAAAAATGACAAAATATGGACAGCATTAGTCTTCCGCAAAAAAAAAAACACACACAAAAATGAGAACAATTGCCTGGAATATTGCAGGTTTAAAAAGTTAAATCAATGGCAAAGAATGGTTGACTACAATTAAATTGTACAATATGTTGTGATATTGTCACAAGACACCTGGGTGTGGAAGGTACAAGATGAAAACATACAAGACTATATAAAATATGAAATTCCAGGGAATAAAATCCAGAACTGCAATAGGCAGAAGAACCAAGAGGGAACTAATAACTCTAATAGCCACAAAACTGAGGATACAAGTTTCTGATAGCCCAACAAATGTTGATGCATGCCTCTCTGTGATGTAAGTTTACCAGAAACATAGAAACATAGAACTTACCAGCGGACAAGGACCCCCTGGGCCACCTGTATATCTCACTTATCTTGTCTAACTCAGTCTCCTCCAGTCTGACCCTTCTGAGCATCTACACAGAGAGAATGTAAAAACAGAGTTCTGCATAACCATATAATATGAAAGTAAGATCAGAATGAGCATATACTAGAGTTATCCTTTAAAATATGGCAATTATGGCATGCCATTTAAAAATACAGACAAGCCTTTCACAAATAAGAACTGCTCAGCTCTTCCACAGTTCAGCTCCTGATTTGCATCTTTCTCTTAGAACCCTTATGACCTCACAAATCATTGGCATGGTTTTAAAAATAGGTACACATTTGAAAAAATAAGAATAATAATATTGGCTCAAGAGGCTGTGAACAATGCAGTATGTAAGCAATAATATCTGACAGGGTGGGCATTATTGGGAAATACCGGACCACCCAGGTGTGTAATGAGGCCCGACACCAGAGGCAGAGTGCCTTATAGCCCCTGGAAAGTCCGGTATTTCCCAATAATGCCCACCCTGAAGGGTATTATTGCACTTAGAAAATGGCCCATCAGAGAATGTTACTCTGTGAGGAGGCACTTGGACTGGCTCTTACTTTTAGCTGGGCATCTATTGAAAAATAAATACCCAGCTTGGAGCCTGTCTCAGCCAATCAGCTTTAAGAATTGATTGTTGCCATTTTCTAAACAAGTATACTGTTTAGTGTTTGAATTGATCTTTAATACACAGAAAATCAGTTATCTATCCTTGGTACCACTCTGCCATTCCTTGATGCATAAAGAGGGTCCTGAGATTGTGACTAAGGTCAAGGGGGTGATGGTTTACAACATGCATGAAATAAGTCCCCCCCCCCAAAAAAAACAATCTGGAAATTAATTTGACTTATCAGAGACAAATGACTAAATGAAGGGACACATTTAAAATAACAGTAATAGATAAAGGAGCTATGTACAATACACTGCTTGGGGGGCTCTGGGGTTATAGCTGAGGTCAAGGGGGTAGGGCCTATAGCCAAGCAGAATTGTTTAATATCAGCTCAAGAAGCAGTGTACAATACACTGCTTATTATAAAAGCCATTTTCTTAATGCCAAATTTAGTGATGGAAGAAATTTCTAAGGCAGAATCAGATACATTCTGAAAGTCAGGGATGGTTGACAGTTGCAGTTTGGCTGCACTCCTTATGTGCTTCAAGCCATTGACAGTATTTTGAAAAAGACAGAATTAAATGGATTCAGTAGTGTGTACGTACCAGTACTTGATTCATTGCACAAACAGATCTACCTGTAAGTAAACATATGGGGCTGGATATTCAAAAGGGTTGCACCATGCGCAATAGGGTTGCACCTGAGCAAGTCCGAAATTGCGCCATTCTGCCATATTCAGCAGGAGGCAGTTGCGCCCCCCCCAAGTCAAGCTGAGCAACAGCGCAATGCTAATGAAGGCATGCTGAACCAGAGGGGGAGGAACCATGCATAAACTGCACAGCCCGATATTCAGCGGGCTGTGCAGAGTTGTGCAGGCTCAACCCCAACCTGCGCCTGCACAACTTTGAGCCAAAAAAGAGTAAGTCGAGGCCACCCACAGGTGAGCTGCCGCATTGCAGGGCGCCAACACAGCAGCTGCCACCTGTGGTGGCCTCAACCTCTGTACCCCTGCAGCCCAATCACGGGCATATAATAACCCCACCCCTGACTGGCCTGATTGTAGGCAGAAGTTCAAACATCCCCACCCCGACTGGCCCAATCGCGGCAAATGTTTAAACATCCCTTTCCCCGACTTGCCCAATCACAGGCATAAGTGAAATAAAATCCCACCCCCACCAGCCCGATCGCGGGCAGAAAACAGTTCAACCCCCAGAACATATCCCTGGTGGTCCAGTGGACCTCAAGCCCGATCGCTGGCAGAAATGCCTTCAACCCCCAAGTACATATCCCTGGTGGTCCAGTGGACCTCAAGCCTGATCAGCGAGCAGAAATGCATTCAAACCCCAAGGACACCTACCCTGGTGATCTAGTGGCACCCACCCACCACCCAGGGCCCCACCATCCCACTCCCCGTCAGCCAGCGGGCGGTAGCATCCACCCTATTCCATTTATGAGGAGCTGCGGAAGAGAAAGATCTTTGCCTATGGCCAAACAGGTTTGGTATGCTTAGTATAGGGAGGTGGGAGGTTCTGAGGGTCTGAGGAAGGATTTCAATGAGAGTAGATGAGAGGATGGGCGGGAGGAAAGTGAATGAGTTTGAAGACAGTGCACAGTGCTGGGAAATCTATTTTGGCCTCAAAGGATGGCCAGCATACGGTGTTGAGCACGTTGCAGTGGTGGGCCCCGGCTGGTGCTTTGGATACAAAGCATGTGATTCTATGGTAGGCCTGCTTAAGCTTGGCCAGCACAGAGGTTTTGATAGAGTGAATAATTGGGGCCCCATAAAATAGCCCTGGAAGAAGAGTGGCCATGGCAATAGTCTTCCGAGCATGGGGTGTGAGGTAGGGGGCAGCACAGTAAAGAAGGCCAAGTTTTTGACTAGATGCCTTAATAACACTGGATACATGCAATTTAAATAATATGTGCTCATCAAGAGTCATGTCCAGGTATTTGAATGAGGCCACTCCTTCTAATGGCGCCCCAGAGGAGGTAAGGACTACCAGCGGAGGCTGGGACGTTATATTGAAGGAGATGTGACAGAACAACATAGTTTTCATTTTCTTTGTGTTCAACACCAACAAGTTATTCTTGAATCAGGATTCCAGTTGCTGGACGTCTTTATCCAGGTCAGACTTAATGGAGGAGACATCTCTGCTGGTCTGTATAGTATGGCATCGTCTGCGTAGAGCTGAACCGATGCCCCACCGCAGTTCAGCGGCAGTTCACTGATGAAGATGGAGAATAATAAGGCCCAAGGATTGGCCCTGGGGACCCCATAAGTGATTGGAAATAAGAGAAGTAGGCACCTGCCCATTTGACACACTGGAACCGGTCAGATAAGTAAGTTGGTGAACCAAGTTAGAGAGCTCGAATCAAGGCCAAGGCAATGGAGCTTGAGATGAGGAGTGGGTGGTTTACAAGACTGAAAGCCTTCATGAGGTCTATGAAGACAGCCTTGATCCATGGCATAAAATATGTCAGAGGTGACCCTTAGAAGAGCAGATTCCATCCCATGCAATTTCTGAAAGCCATGCTGAATTATGGTAAGGGTGTTAATCTGCTCAAAAAAGTAGTTGAGTTGATTGTATAATATTCTTCCTGAATTTTAGCAATAGGACATAATATGGATATATAGGGCTATTATTCTCAACAAGGTTGGTTGGGTCACTTTTGTGAACTGGGACAACGATCGCAGTTTTCCGTTTAAGGAAGGATCTGTTAATTAACTGTGCAATCGAGTGAGCAAGTGTGGGGGCTCCTATCCTGAAGAATCTGGGTGGCAGGGAGTCAAATCCTGGAGAATTATTGGTGTTGAGACCCATTAAGAGTTTGAGGACTTCTTTCCACGAAGTGGTTTTTATATGGAAGAGGGAGGTGGGGTGCTTATAGGATAGGGAATTGTGGAGCAGGGTGGGTAGCGGGTAGACCCATCTTATATACATCTAGGTCCATGAAGAAATGATTAATACCAGTGGCCATCTTTGAGGCAAGGATAGTAAGGAGCCTTTCAAGAGCATATTTTGGGAATTTTCTCATCAAGGTTCTTAAGCAGGGCATTGATTTGAGTCCAAAAGATATTGGGGTTGGCAAAGTGCATTTCTTGCATGGGAGTAGATAGGCCCACTTGGATTTGTTTTGGCTTTGCAAGTGTTCCTCAGTGGCAGAGATTATCCATCCAGTCTAAGTGGTGACCGGAGCGTTTGAAGGATTTCCAGGCTATGTCACGGAAGTGCACTAGGAGCCTTAGCTCATGAGAAAGCCAGGGGGGAGTGGGTGCCTTTGGCACTTCTTAATTTGAAGGGGGCATGGGAGTCAAGGATAGAGGTGAAGGTGTTGACAAGATATTCTAGGGCCCGATTCATGTCAGGTAGAGAGGTAATGGGGGTCCAATCGGCGGATGCCAAACTTTGCAGGAAGACTGCAGAGTTGAATTTAGTTAGATCTCTGGATTTGATAATTTTGTTGTTTTTTGGGGGCATAAAGTTATTTTTCCAGACACAGAAAGTGGGGGAGTGATCGCTTAGCGTGTCAGGGAGGATTCCGGCGGCCTTGATGTGGGTCTTGTTGTTGGTTAGCATCCAATCCAATAGGCTGTGGTTGCCTGACTTCAAGTTGAGCCTAATTGGTTGATCTAATAATTGCTCAAGTTTGGCATCTGAGAGAGCTGCTTAGTATTGAGCCCTGTTGGGTCTCGTTCAATCAAGGTTGAAGTCTCCACATAGTATGGTATCACTGGGTGGAAGAGCATCAAGACTGGAGAAGAGTTCAATGTAAGAGAAGGAAGCAAGTTTAGGGTGTAGGTAGACACATCCTACAATTATGTGCTTTACCTGGCCGAGGGTAACTGAAATGAATAGAGGTTCAATGTCAGGGCTGATTCGTAAGCCAGTTAGCTCACAAACTACCAGTCGGACCTTAGTGTAGATCAGTACATGCCCTCCTCTCTTGTTAGGACTCGACAATAGGTGGAGAAGCTGGGAGTCAGCTTTCATGGGGTAGGGTGGAGGGCTTTAACCAGGACTCAGTTATGCATAGGATATCCGGTTTATAATGCTGAGTCCATGATTCTAGTTCCGCCATTTTACACCTAACACTTTGAACGTTCATGTGGGCTATCTTGAGCCCTTTTATATTTGACCAGGTGGGGCATGAGGTTAGGAGGTTAGGCTTAGCTCTCTTGTAAGGACCGGGGTTCAACTCAATGTCACCTGACAAGAGAAGTAGGCACAGTTGGGACTGTATGACGGGTGGGCAGAGAAAGGGTGTCTTATGTATATTTTTGTTCTGGGATACAAGCAAAAGTGTTTTGTCATGCTGTGTGAAGGCAAGAAATCTAAGGTGAGGGGAGGACTTGTTTAGTGTGAGAGACAGGTTATGGGAGGTAGAGACAGAAGGAATTCATAGTTGAGAGGTGGGAGCCCTGACCGTATGACCTGCATTAAGATGGAGACAGGCCAGGAAGGAACTCAAAATGAGTAACCCTTTGGTCAGGAAGAGGAACATACTAACAAGTATACAGTGGTCTATTAGAGAGGGGGTAGAAGAGTGGCCAGATAGGTATTATCAGCCGATATGGATAAGCAGTGAGCAAAGGAGAAGAGATAAGGTGCAGCCGTGGAGTAGAACTAGGTGCTTTGTGGGCGGTTTAATATTTTAAGACTTATTTTTATTGAGCGCAGCAACATAAATGTAAATCTGTAGTATAACGCTGCCCTCTAGTGGCAGAGAACTATGATGGCAGATGGTGAAGTGGGGAGATAGTAAGTTGCAATATGTCAACCACAGTGGGAGGTGAGGCAGGGAAGAATACTGGAAACTAAATATTAGGGGATGAGAACTGCAGAGGTTCAATTGGATGGACTGCACTGTGGGGAGGAGTCTGTGAGCAACAAGTGGATTTAAAGGAGTGATGGGGCAGGAGACAGCGGGTGGGAGAAAATTCTGCAAGAGAAAGATGGCAGAGGTTAGTTGTTTTAAGTAGAGGGCAGGGCAGACTCAGAGGGACAATAGAGCAGTGGGGGGCTGGAGGCGAACTAAGGAGGTTAACAATCGGGAGCATGGAGGAGCTGAAGCAGGGGGCAGGGAAAGAGCTCAGAGAGAGGTGAGACAGAGGAGCGGGCAGGGTGGGTCAGCCCGAGCACCAGGAAGCTTTACAGAGTTAAAGGGTGGATACGAGTAAGGTTGGAGAACACAGGCGCATGGGAGAGGTATCAGCTGTAGAGCAGGAGAGTGTCAGAGGAGCAGGAGAGTGTCAGAGGAGAAAGAAGCAAATTTAGCATTAAACATAATCAGGCAAAATACAGCACATTAAGAACAGTCAGCAGTATTAAAAACCAGTCAGCAGCAGATAGCAATATTGCACACAGTTGTATCACAAACAGTGGATATTTGAAAAATTTGGATTTAGCGGATTAGAACAGCAGAACTTAGAGACAATTTAAATTAAAATTACAATTTAGCTGAGGACAGAGGTAAAGATTCAGCTGCAGTCCATTCCAGTCATTCCCACAGCCAATCAGGAGGAGCACTCTGCAAAACTGGCCAATTACTGATAATCAGGTGAAGGCACCAGGGATGAAAATATTTCTGAGTTGCTTAGCGTGGCCGTACCTGTTCAGTAGTGCTGGAGAAGGTTGAGGCAGGCGGTGTCTGCAAAGCCGCACTACGGGGGGAGCACACCCAGGTCAGGGGGGCTCAGATTCTGTTCACTGGCACTGGAGAAGGTTGAGGCAGGCAGCATCTGCAACTGCTGCAGAGGGAGCACACCAGGGTCAGGGGGCTCAGATCCTGCAAAGGCCATTGGTGTCTCCTGGTTCTGTAATTTACACCTGTATTTACACCTGTATGTGGTTGAGCCTGTGACCCCACCACCCACCATAATGATTGAATATTCTAGTTAGTCCTGCAATGAACATCAGCAAGGGACTCAACTAAAGGGGTCATCTAAGTGCCACATCTGTTTGCTATTACACATTGCATAGGAGGGGGTAAGCCTTCAGCACTATATGCTGACACTGCTAGTACCAAGTCCTTCCCAGAGGAGCCTATAGATGGTGGAGCAGACTTTATAATAGGATAAGAGTATAGAGAGGAGAATGCCCATGGCCCAGAGAAATACAGGAAGGGGAAAATGGTTAGCTGTAAGGTACTTAGAGCATAGATGAGGAGAAATACAGTCATTCACTGCATGATAATGTGAGAGGCAGTTACGATGGATGACTTGGAGGATGAGCTCCTGAGATGAGTGGAAATGTAAAGTAAGCAAAAAGAACCTCAGTCAGTCCTCTGTCTAACAGGCAGTCAGTGCAGAGTGCAGAGCAATGACATTATATGTGCTGACCTCCAGGCAGCGGTCAGCAACCTCAGTGCTATACTCGCACCAGCTGTAGATGTTGGATATGGCTACAAGGCAAGTCCTTGTAAAGTACATTATAATGCAGTTATCCAAATGAGATGAAATGAAAACCATGATTATGGCTGACACATGAGATTTGGCAGCCTCACATCCAAGGCTGCAACCAGAGTGCAAATTACTCTAGATGTCTTTGCTGATCCCCATCTAGGATGGGCAGTGTGAGGTCACACCTCAGTGCAGACAACTGTAGATGCAAGCCTACCAGTAACAGGTCCATTTTAACTGGAGTAAGTGTCAGCCAATGGGAAGCCATCTAATCACTGATCTCTGACAAGGATATTTTCAATAACAGCATAGATGAGCACTGGTCAGGTGAAAAGGACAGGTACAACTGAGAATCATGTGCAAAGCAGTTGAACTAAACTGAGTGCTCCTGAAGATCTATCCCAACAGCAGCATGTACTCAGTGAACAGAACAGGGAAAGGACCAACCCTTAGGGCACACCTTAGCCCAAGGTTATCAGCCATGACTGGATGATTTTCATTGCGACATACTGTTAAACACGGTACCAGACAATCTCCATACTCCCCGAGTCAATCAAGGGCTCTCAGTAAAGTTATGTACAAAACATAACTATCTGCCCCAGAAAAAAATATCAGATCCCCAACAAATCTTTTGAAGGTCCCAGTGTGGCCAGTGTGGCACTGTACCCCCCACATACACACATCCCCCCACACAAACACCCATGCCTAGTTTTTATTTACACTTTATTTATACAAGATAGCGCAAGAGATGCAATATCTTGTTTCCAGTGAGGTTCTACTTTGCCAATTTCTGTAACTTCACTATTAACCAATTCACACTTTCTAGTTAACTATAGTAAAACCAACCTCAGCCATCTAAGTCCAGCCATACTGCTACCCACTCCTTAAACACCACACATCCTGCTGCTATACCACCTCCCGGGTGACCACAGGTGGAGGTGCAGGGAGCAGTGTCAGTGGAGAGAGCTGGAGCATGGCTGTCAGTGGGTGTGTCAGGTGTGCTGGCACCTGCTGACAAAACCACCCTCTTGGGGAAGGGATGGGTTGGAAAAAAAGGGGAAAAGGGCACCAACATCAGAGGATGACACCTCCACCTGCTTACCACGTCCAGTCCAGCTTGCTGCAGCCAGCCACCGGGGATACCCCAATCTATATCTCTGCCATAGATGGCCAGATAGCATGAGAGACAACAGGCCCAGGGAGCTGAAGGATGACCCCAGCCTCAAGGGATAAGATGAGGGGGGCTGCACAGTGGTGTGCTGTCGGTGGGCTGACAGGGATCCTGAGGGGACCAGCTGGCATGATCTCGGAGGACAGGATCAGGGCATTGGTGGCAGGTCGAAGGAGGTCTGGGTCAGAGGTTGGGGGGGAGTATGGCTGCTACCTTTACTCATATATAAAAACCTTCAACTAGGCCCTAAAAATAAAACTCCCTTAAATTAAACAAAATAAGTATATAACTGAATGTTCTTTCCACTCATGAGCCCCTCTGTACACACATAAATGTAAAAAAATCAAAGTAGTATTCACTTTTCATTTCTGGTGTTTCTTTAAAAACCATGACCTTGTGTACATGCTTCCTGCTTGTCTTTAACTGCAGGTATGGCACCTGATGTCTGGAAAGTGGCTAACCTGGCACCACTCTAAAAAAGGCAACATTGAAACTATTGTCTTCAAATGCATACCTATACTACCAGTGCTAAAAACATACTGGAAGAGTTGGTTTCGACCTAACCGACCGAATACTTAAACGTTCATAATGTTTTCTCAAAATAGAAACAAAAAGATGGCACACAAAGGCTGTATAATAAAGAATTATTTCAAGTATACTGCACTAAAATTTAATAGAGCAGGACGAAAGACTATATAAATGAACAAAAACAGCACTAATTACATGAAGTTCACAATGATTTACAGCCACATAAAAATACTTCAGAATTTTTACATTTGGATAAGCACTGAAAGAAAAGACTAGGAAATATGAGAAGGAAGTTGAAGAAAGAAACAGGCCCAAATACAAAAGAGGTAAAAAAAAAAAAGACTAGGAGGAGGGAAATGTTTTTGCTTGAGGCAAATATAAGATCAAGAAGTAGGGGAAGGTCACAGAACAGAGGGGCTAGAAGTGGAAGAAGAAATACCAGAGAAGAGATAAGGAGACCAGACAATATGAAAGAACAACAATGGCAGGTCAATATTTTAGAAACTGCCGGCAGTCCAAAATTTCCACAAACTGTCAAAGAGAAAAAGGAAAAGAAAAACAAGGGACAGAGGAGGAGGTGGGCAGACACAGATCATTACTAGGAGAACAGCACACAACACGTGACAAATCAACAGGTTAGTAACATCTCTTCATGAGAATTTACATCCAACCAGGTAACGCCCCATTAAAGGGCCAATCTTTATTCCCTAAAGTAATGTTAAGTCATTCAAATTACAAGTTGACTTGTTGACTTATTTACAAAACTTGATTTGTAGCATCAATTTCACCAGCAACACCGTTGTCCAGAGGACATACAGTACATACAATGAGGTAACTAAACCATATAGAAACTATTGGTGACTTTGGAAATCCACAGACCAATTTGGACATAGCTGTTCAACTTTTAAATAATGAACACCTTAATGAACAACTGAATGTCCACCTGCAAAGTACAGAAACAGACAATTCATTTTTTTTTAAAATGTACACGTATTAACTGTCTATAATCGGAGGGGTGAGGAAGATCGGACATTTACTGTATTTAATAGATTATTCATATAAGGTATCATCTGAAAATGATGAAAATATGATTAAGACACTGATAGAAGAAATGATGGACAGAGCCTTTAAAAATTGTATTAGTTGTGCCAGCCCAGTGGCACGGAGAGTTGAGGCGCTTGACGTCACACCTTGCATCATGCCGGCGACCCGGGTTTGGGAATGAGCCCAGGCCGCCGGGGGTTGGCAGGGGGGGAGAGAGAGGACCGAGCATCTGGAGGACTGCCTCTTCTCTTGGGAGGGGAGGGATAGCAGTCCCACTGCTGATCGCCTTCAGCGATGGCTGGAGGGAGACACAGGTCGGGAAGCTTGAGCCGACGTACGATGTCGGAGGGGAGGGGAGAAATCAGGTAAATGGAGCTAGCAGGCTCCATGATGGCTCCCACCAGCACCCTTCCCGACACCCGAATCTGACGAGCCCTCTGGGATGGGGAAGCCAGCATTCCCTGCCCTGGCCCTGTCACTGAGACTGAGTCCTCCAAGGGAGGGACCGGAGCCACCTGCCAGGCTCCCCCAGAGGCAAGGGTCCATAATTTTGGGACTGGAGGTATTTATTGCTAGAATCTTTACACTGGTAGTACTTCCACATAGATGGTAGTAATGTAATTCATAGACCACTCTCGGACCCCCACCGCTACACCAAATCTCAAAACACACCGGACACCTTTCGTCACTGGCTTTTTTGTTTGGTACTGCTGTGGAGTTAGAGATACATTCCTGATGCTACTGTATATAGTGGTGTGATGGCCAGCCAGTTAGCAACTTCTGACATTGTCTCCTGCAGTGTACACAACTGATGCCGATACTCTTTTCTGTCTCCATTCCTACCGTTTCCACTCTGTTTGTGCATAGTGTCATTGTTGCTAACATCGCATGGTTCTGTCAATTTTGTGCACATGTGGCAATTATACTTAAAATATACTAGGTGGGGAAAAAAAATCTTAAAAATAGAAAGTGGGAGTAAATCATGCAAAAATGGTAATAAAATACTGCATTACTCCCTTTATCTATTCCCTTGCCCAGAGGATAAAGAACAATAATTAAAAATACATATGTATATATTTGTATTAGTTACAAGGAGAATAATTTTCCTAGATAGATTTCCCCATTGTTCTACTCTATATATGTTGCCAAAGGTCCACAAGTCTGTGAGGGACTCTCCTGGAGCCCAACAGTTCAGGGGTGGACTTGCTCAGTGTGGGCCCTTCCAGATTTGTGGATCATTTTCTGAAGACAATAGTGCCCCAAGACGAAAAGCTAAATTAGGGACAAAAAGACCTCATCCACAAAATTGAAGGTTTTAAATGGTCTGCAGATCTGTGTTGGACTGCCACTGACATTACCTTTTTGTATACATGTAGAGATATGAATAGGGTATAAGAGGAACTAAGACATTATGTAATCTGACCCCAATTTGACAGATACCCCCACAGAAATTTATCCTGAACATATTGAGATTTTTCCTAAAAAATAAAAAAAATTAAAAACAAACACAGGAAAAATAACAAAGAGGACCAAAAATGATATTTTGTGCATAGCCTTTTATTTTGTCATAAATCATCTCTTTAATAATATTTCAACGTTTCAAGACCTAAAGCTGGTCTCTTCATCAGAGACTAGCTAGAAATAAATATGCCATAATTACCATCATTTCATATTTCCGTTTATATTTCCAACAATCTTTGTAGTGTGACAAAATTAAAATAGTAAAATTGTTTAGGAGTGAATCAGTCTGCCTTCTGCCTTGTCAGTTCATTCAGGTATGCACATCCACACACCACTGTAGTGTGGCAGAAGTGTTTATATATTTTTTCCTCCTTTAAAATAAATAAAAAATATTATAGTATAGCGACTTCTTTTAGAAAAACTTCATTTCACATCTTATGCTTTTTATTTTATTTTGTTTTTTAAAGGATGTTACCAAAATGCTATAACATTTCTTTTAAATATTCACCTGCTAAACAGATCTAGATAACTTACAGTATGTAATCTATATATCAAGTGAAATGTGCCTTGTTAAAACCACTTTCCCCTAATTCAAAACACTGAAACCATTCTATAATACCTTTAAACAAAGTTTGTCAAGGAACTTCTTTCTCATTTTTCTAAACTTATGTTTCAGCTTCTTTTTAGCAGTTTTTCTTATTGGTGAAATACAATCACCGAAACTCACATAAGGCTTAATGTTTACTTTAAATTGCATGCAGTTCTAATTTGTAAATCTGTATGTTTGTTCCAATATACCGTGCACTGCCCTCATTTTCTTTGTGGCTAAAAACAAATCATCAGCAACAAAGCTGAGGAAACAGACAGAAATGTTCTTTTGCAACCCAGGCATCGTAACAACCGAGAGAACCAGATGGTCACATTTGTCACCGATTAAGATGTTCGAACTATCGAAACAGAAAACATCATTAAGGACAGATAGCAGGCCAGCCTACCGGTACCACTCTACAAACCTAATACCTGCCATGGTACTGGAAGCAAATTCAAGATGTCGGGGTCAGTGGGGGGAGGAGGATTGAGAGTACCAAGGACTGCTCTCCTCATCCAGAGAGGAGTGGTGTGGCACTGCCCCCTAGAAGGTTAAAGACCAGTGCACCAGGGCAGTGGAGCAGTGGCAGACGTCCAGCATATCAGGCATAGGAATCTGCATGGCACAGCCACTGACGTCATGCATGCTCTTCAAGGCCAATAAAGGGAGGAAGCACAGAAAGGGGTAAACAGACCTGGCTGGCGTGGATGCCTCACAGGCCCTCACCCAGTGACTCCAGACATGGTCACTGGCTCACTGACTGGCAAGTTGAGTGCAGTACACCCTACCCTGCCGCAGGGTGAAAGTTGCAGGAGGAAGGCCAGGTATGTACTAGGTGGAGAAAAAAAACTAACAGAAAAAAATGATGGCAAATTCTATTGGCAGATCCTGAACTGGGTACCCTAGTGGGAAATATGCTATGAGTCACATTCAGAAAGGGTGCCAGTTTAGCAGATCACTTCACCAATAGTCACTATATTGAAAGAAAAGAGAAGTTACTTAATTTAGGACCTGTGTTCTATACCTGCTGGGGGTGTTATATCTGCACATTTGCACATGTGGGCCCTTACTTCATACATCCAGCTCCGCGTGATAAATTGACAGTGAGACATTACATTGACTGTAGAACACCATATGTGATAAAGTCGGGTGGTGAAGTTGTGGCAACATGTATGTTGGATGCACTACTTCTTCCCTAAAGTGTCGCATCCAAGAACATGTGAGAGCAATTATGGCAAGCAACCGTGAAAATGGCCTGGAATTCCACAGCTGCACTACCAGACCTTTCAGATTTAAAACAACTGAACTTGTACCTGAGCTACTGAGAGGGTTCAGGAGACTTGAACCTGGATACTTCAATGGAAGGAAACTGAATGGATCATCAGAATTCATGCACGGGCCCCTAATGGTTTGAATGGTGACAGATTTTAAGCCCTTTCTATAAATTAGGTGTTCATGTCTCTCTCGTCCTGTTCGTTACTACTGACCTAGCAGCACTATATGGTTACTGTCTGTGATTGCTGTGTACTGGGCTGGCCTTGGCAATCTATCAGTTAAACGATGTAAGTCATTAGTCAAATCAACAGTAATTTAAATATTAATTAGTGCTTGGTCTTGGTTGTTTGGCCTTTCCTGATACTACCTTTACTGCCCTTGCCCCTCCCCCCCAAAAGAGGGTGAGTACTCAATCTACAGCAACTAGGGACCCCTTGGTTTTGTATTATTAGGTATCTTTCAAGTTTGTCACAGCCTTGTTCTTCTCCCTTCTAGATCTAGATTTCTTTGACTGGGTGACCAAAGTAGTAGACCAGGGAGGGGCTGTGGACATGGCCTACCTAGACTTTAGCAAGGCATTTGACACAGTCCCACACACAAGATTAGTCAAATTAACAGCCTGGGAGTGGGACCCAGGGTGGTAGCCTGGGTAAAACATTGGCTGGACAACAGGACACAGAAGGTAATTGTAAATGGAGACCATTCTGAAGAAAGGGGGTTACTAGTGGGGCAGCAGGGTTCAGTATTGGGTCCAGTCCTTTTAATGTCTTCATCAGTGACATTGCAGAGGGACTGAAGGAAAAGTATGCCTTTTTGCAGATGACACAAAGATCTGCAACAGGGTTGATACACAAGGAGGCGTGGAAAGGATGAAAAGGGACTTGGCAAGGTTGGAGGAATGGTCAGAAGTATGGCAGCTAGGATTCAATGCAAAGAAGTGCAAAATAATGCACCTGGGAAACAAGAACCCAGGGGAAGAATACACAATGGGTGGGGAGGTAGTAACAACAACAACAAAAAAGGAAAGGGACCTGGGGGTAATCATATCAGATGACCTTAAGGTTAGCAAGCAATGTGAGAAGGCAGTAGGGAGGGCTGGGGGTATACTGGGATGTATAGGGAGAGGTATCAGCAGCAGAAAACAGGAAGTTGTTATCCCTCTGTACAGACAGTTGGTGAGACCCCATCTGGAGTACTGTGTCCAGTTCTGGAGACCCCATCTCCGCAAGGACATAGACAGGATAGGTAGGCAGTCCAGAGGAGGGCAACTAAAATGGTGCAGGGTCTGCAAGAGAAGCCGTATGAGGAGAGACTAAAGGAGCTTAATATGTATACCCTTGAGGAAAGAAGGGAGAGGGGGGACATGATAGAAACTTTTAAGTACCTCGGTGGAATCAACAAAGTCCAAGAGGGTAGCATTTTTCAGAAAAAGAGACTTGCAAGAACAAGGGGACACAATTTAAAGATAGAAGGAGGGCTGTTCAGGGGCAATGTGAGGAAGTATTATTTCACAGAGAGGGTAGTGGATGCATGGAACAGCCTTCCTGAGAAGGTTGGGTCTAAAACTGTGGGAGAATTCAAGAATGCATGGGACAGACATAAGGCAATTCTTGCAGGGGGTAGGAAGAAATAGGCTGTTGGTTAACTAGGATCTGAGGCCTATCCTGTAGGTAGGGAAATGGGCAGACTAGATGGGCCTAGCGGTCCTTATCTGGGTCAAAGTCTATGTTTCTATGTATGTTTCCCTTCTTCCTTTGCTATCCTTTCACTGTTCCCTCCCCCCCTCAACTCATTTGTCCTCCTCCTCCCTTTTTTTCTTGGAGGTGTTGGAGACCCCCAACCACTAGCTAAACAATGTAATACATGAAATGAAACACTTAGTAATTTATGCAGCCTGATGTTTGGATGGGAGATCCCAGTCCTCTGTATTTTTTGCTGGTTGCCATTACACTTTTAAGCCCTTTCCTATGGTCTCTTTATTGCATTAAAGATACATGTATGTCTTATGACCTAACACTGGGGAATTGGCTTGGAAGGAATAAAATACATGATATAACCTGGCTGCAAAGATAGTAGCCATGGATTCTTTGTTACTGTAATTTCAGAAGCTTTGTTAAGCATTTATTGCTATGCACTTTGCACTTTATCACTAGTTATAATTTAAATAGCCACCTATGCACGCTGGCTCCTTAAGCAAGGTGGAACTCACAGGGACAGACTGATGATGAATTCAGGTAATGAATATAGGAATAATATACGACAGGATATGTCATGCTGGGATAATATCACGCCTCAGGTGGTTGGGCACAAGGCGCAGGCTGAGTGTATCCAACACCTGAGAAGTGACGTTATATAACACGACACACACCCCGGAGGGCATTATTCTATTACACAATGTCTTATTTGTAATATAAAAAAAAAAGATTGCCTGCCCCCCTCACTTGGAATGTGGTAGAACACTTCAAGTTCTTGGGATCTGCTTGTGGTTCTCCCAGTACAATTGACATGTGTTTGTACCGGGAGAAGAAATGAATATGGGATAGAGAAAAATAAACACTTTTGGGGAGAAAAGTGTGATGTGAACAGTGAGGAGCGAGCGCATGTTAGAAGAAGTAAAGCCATCCCCTCCTCCCACCGTGCGATCCCTCTTGCTCTGAATATGCAGTTTCAGGTTCTTGGGCTCTGCTTGTGGGGTACAGTTGACATCTGTTTGTACCAAGAAAGAAAAATTGGACAGAAAAAAACATTGTAGAGTGAGTTAATGGTGCACAATTTGCTTTTCAACAGACACGCTCTCAGTGTTCGGGCAGGCAGAGCTGAAGCCAATCACTCTGATGTCTTCATGGGAATGTTTGTTTAAACAAAAATGAAAAAGTTTGGGGATTTTGGGGAATGTATGAGGGTTGCGGGTTTCAATTCGAGTGGTTTATGTGCTACAGGAGGAAGGATTTAGTGGTGTGAGGTCGATCGGAACATGGCTTTCACTTCAGGTACAACATGGTAGGTGCAGTGATTTTCTTTTCTTCATGTGATTCGGTCATGTGTGTGCTGGGTCTAGATCTGTTATGTTATGCTGGGATAACATCATAGTTCCAGCCCCAGACTGACTAATCAGAGCCCATCATTCTTTTTTTTCCATTGTATAATATCCATTAATCACTCTATTTAAACCAGTGAGCTGTCAGCTAGTGCTGCTCCCTGATTAGGTGGAGAGGTGATATGTGGGATACTTCCATTGTCCTGGATGGCATCCTTTTGTTACTGTACATCTTTAAAGCACAACCTTCGGTAAGTGTGCTTGCCATTGGTACTGGTGGCTTTTATTTTAATGAACTGATAGTATGTGCTGTTTTTTGCCTGTTTTATATTTTCTCACCTACCCAAGCGGCTTCAGACAGGAATCCTCTACTACTACTGCCCTAACACATCTTACTAATGATGCTACGATGGGTATGGATAAAACCAAAATGTCTAGAGCCATCTTAACTGACTTGACCAAGGCATTTGACCATGTGACTCACTCCTTCATTCCAGATTAAAGAACTGGGTGGTGGGCGTGGCCAACAGCCGACGGAGCAGGATGCACTCAGCATTTATTTAACTTATATGTTTATTAGTTTGAGCAGTGCAAACTGTACATTTTTTCAGCTATCATTACCTGTTGCTGTCAATGCCAGACATGGGAAACCAAAAGCAGAACATTCCACAGGAACTGCCAATTACTAAGCAGGCCAAGCCTGGTGCAGCCACAGCAGACAAGAGAGTGGTGGGTCTGCCAACTCTGAACCCTGAATTGGGAAGTCCTATGGGCAGTTAAGGACTTGTAGCATTTTGTCAAGGATGTTGCCAAAACTATGGACACCTTCAACAACAGTGTTATGGTTGTTGGAATGAAGCTTAAGCTTGTCGTCTCAAAATTACAACAGGCCAAATCCACAGTGGGTAAGACTGATGCTTCCTGCAAGAAAATCGGGTCCTAAAGTTCAAGCTTGAACAACTTGGAAACGGAGCTAGGTTGGCCGGTGTTCGTTTGCTGGGAGTCCCAGAAAATGCAGAGACAGGACTTGCTTTCTTAGTTACAGTGCTTATTAAAAACTGGCCAGATATTATGCTTATTAAAAACTGCTCAGATACTGATCTAAATGGTTCCATTTATAAAATGCATCAAATTAACCCCGGAAAGTGTCCATCGGAATCTGACCTACCCCACACTATTCTCATCATTACTGCTGACCCACAGGTCAAACTTATGGTCTTCAATGCTGTAAAAGGGAAAGGACAACAGACTTTACCTGACGGTGAGAGAATATTTTTCTTTCCACACATGGGTTATGCAACTATACCGTGTCAAATGACATTCAAAGCTGTTCAAGGGGACTTAAAATTGTTAGGGATAACCTCACGCCTTATGACTCCCAGCCAAACTGAAAATATCTTATGCTGGAAAGAGCTTCATTATTAGTACCCAAATGAGGCTGGAAAATAAGTGCAAACAATTTAAGATGACTTTGCAACTAATGCTTGCATTCTAGTCACTGAGGAGGAGGACTGAACTTTGTTCATACGTACTCTCTAGTTTGTTTGTAGCGAGCTGACACACATATGCTGAACTCTAGTTTTACTACACGCCAGAACATAGAAACATAGAAGTTGACGGCAGATAAGGACCGCAAGGCCCATCCAGTCTGCCCATTTCTTTTTCTACCTTATAAATGTGCCATCGGCCTTTGCTCTGTCAGTGACCGATCTATTCATAGTCATTTGTATTGCTCCCTTATGCCTATCCCATGCCTGTTTGAAGCCCTGCACTGTATTCATAGCCACCACTTCTTGTGGTAAACCATTCCATGCATCCACCACCCTTTCTGTGAAAAATAATTTCCTCACATTCCCCCTTAATCGGCCCCCCTCTAATCTCATGCTGTGTCCTCTTGTCCTGCTATTATTTTTCTTATATTTAAACATGTTAGACTCTTTCACCTTGTTAATGCCCTTAAGGTGTTTGAATGCTCGATCATATCACTCTCTCCCTCCTTTGCTCAAGGGTATACATATTGAGCTCTGTTAATCTGTCCTCATATGTCTTCTGATGCAGTCCCTGCACCATTTTGGTTGCCCTTCTCTGGACTGCCTCAATTTGGTTAATGTCCTTGTGAAGGTGTGGCCTCCAATACTGCATGCAGTACTCAGATGGGAGGCCTAACCAGTGTCTTGTAAAGAGGGATTATTACCTCCCTCTTACGACTTGTGATACCCCTACTAATACACCTAACACCTCCCTAGCCTTACCTACTGCTTTAGGGGTCTGCTTGGATGATTTCAGGTCATCAGTGATGATGATGCCCAAGTCTCTTTCTTCCTTTGTGACGGCTAGCAACTCCCTCCAGCCTATAGGTGGCTTCAGGGTTTCTCTTCCCTATGTGCATGATTTTGCACTTCTTTGCATTAAATCCTAGTTGCCACTCTTCTGACCATTTTGCTAGTTTATCAGATCTCTTCTCATTCTGCCAACCCCATCTGGATCATCTACTCTGTTGCAGGTCTTGGTGTCATCTGCAAACAGACAAGCCTTACCCTCTAGTCCATCTGCAAGGTCACTAATGAAGATGTTGAAGAAGCTGGCCCAGGACTGATCCCTGAGGTACCCACTTGTGACTTGCATCTCTTCTGACTGTATACCATTTACCACCACTCTCTGTTTTCTGCCCATCAACCCACCCGAGCCTACCCAGCTTATTTATCAATCTTCTATGTGGAACAGTGTCAAAAGCTTTGCTGAAGTCAAGGTAGGTGACATCAACTGCTCCCCTTGGTCCACCACTCTGGTTACCCAGTCAAAGAAATCTATGAGATTAGTTTGACAGGATCTTCCTTTGTAAACCCATGCTGTCTTGGATCCTATGCCCTATGGATTCCAGGTGTTGCACTATCCTTTCCTTAAGGAGTGCCTCCATAATCTTGCCCACTACTGAGGTAAGACTGACTGGTCTGTAGTTCCCCGCCTCCTCCCTGCTACCACCTTGTGGAGCGGGATCACATGAGCCCTTCTCCAGTCTTCTGGGACCTCTCCTATGCTCAGAGACTCCCTAAACAGTTCTGCTAATGGCTCTGCTAGTTCCACCTTTAGCTCATAAATACCCTGGATGTATGCCATCAGGTCCCATTGCCTTATCTACCTGAGCTTACCAAGCTCTTGTAGGACCCTTTCTTTTGTGAAGGGAGTAGTGCTCACCTCCCTCCCCTGTGTCCATGATGCTGAGCTGTGGGCCCTGCCCTACCTTCTCTTCAGTAAATACTGAGCAAAAGTATCTAGTTAGGATAGATGCCTTTACAGGGTCCTCCTCCTCACATGCTCCCTTTTCTCCATTAAGCTTAGCAATACCCCCTCTGGACTTTCTCCTTTCACTAATGTATCTATAGAAAGTCTTGTCACCTTCTTTTATTGTTCGTGCTAGTATTTCCTCAGTTTGGGACTTTGGTATGCCTCCCTATCTTCATCCCGCTGTGTTCCCTTATATTTCCTGAAGGCCAGCCTTTTGGCTCTGACCTTTTCTGCTACTGTATTTGAGAACCAAAGTGGTTTCCTTCTTCTTTTGCACTTCCTTTTCTGCTTAACACAATGGGATGTTGCTTCAAGTATTGCATCCTTAATGCTTGCCCACTTTGCCTGTACCCCCTCACCTGTGTTTCTTTTTGCCAGGGCTAGCTTAACTCTGTTGGCCATCTTATCAAAGTCAGCTCCTCTGAAGTCCCATATTTTTGCCTTGAACAGTAAAAGGACTGACTTTCAGACCAGGATTTCTGCCACATTAGTGGTACATTACCAAATTCCACCTCCTCAATTGTCACTGACTGATTCTCACTACAGCAATGCACACTGGCTTGAATCCTCATGCTTCATCTTTCCTCCTGCACAAAACTTTTAAAACATTATGAAATGTTTTGGAGCAAACCATATTAAGGTATAAGTCCCAGGTAACAACAGCTATGTGAGTTTAGCAAACTGTCTGTATGGAGTACTGGTCATGTCCACACAATCGACAGTCTCATAAGTTCCAACGTAAATGACCCAGTATCAAGCCCCTTGCAAAAGTAAAGCAGAAACTAAGTAAACTACTCCTATTTAGGTTCCAACATTCTGCAAGCAATCACCGTTTGTTGAACTGAAAATGTCCATTGGCATACTCAAAACATGTCCAAATGGAAAAATCCAGTCGCACTCAGCCGATGAGTGAGTAGTATGCAGCTGTTCTTCGGCATAATTAAGCAGCTTCTCAACACATAGACCCACCACTTTGGAGTCTGCAAAGGAGTACATCTTGTCTTGTGTAATGTAACCCCTTTGAATACTTTACAGCAAATTTGAGTAATAAAAGTGTAATGGGGGGGAATGTGCTTTTTATCCACATGTATTGGGCTTTCACCTCGGGAGGCCTGGAAAATGTGTCCCTGATCCCCAATGTCTCCATCACTGTCAGTGAAGTCCTGAGTCCTTCATTCATGTTTCAGGCCCACCTAAGTGTGGTATGGTATGCTCTCATAATGACAGGTGCAAACCTGAACCTAGCACTTCATGAAGCCATCTCTCAAGATATGTAGCTGCATGGTCATCCTCCGTGCCCTCTGGTGTCCTGAGGTTATGGATACTAACGCTCGAACTGTGTTTTCCAGTTGTTCGAGCCACAATTTCAGCAGGACTTGTTCCTTCCGGTTGCAATGGCTGTTGCTAACACTCTCCCTAGGTCTTCTTCACCTTTTCAGTGTACACTGCCATCACTCCACTGAATTTGTGACTGTTGCTAACCTCTACACATAGGAGTTGCACTTTCTGTCCATATTTCACACTGTCTGCGTCTCTGGACTAACTGCAAAACTACTTGTCTTCTGATGTTTTGCTACCAATTGTAACCTCCCAGGTCCTGCCTGAAAATAGGCAATTCATTTATCCAATGCACTTATTTATTTATTTTTATTTCGTTGTTGTTGGCCAGGTAAGTGCACTAGACAAATCCTGCCTATTTTCAGGCACAACCCAGGGGAAGGGGATACAGATGAATGCCAACAGACCTTGAACCAGATTAAACTGTTGGTGGTATTATTAGTGAATGAGGGAAATTTGGCAAGAACACCGGGGAAATTCCCCTACTCTTACCTGGTAAAGAAAAATAGAATAAAAAAAAAAAAAATAAAATTTACAGTGTTCCAAATACTAAAGTTAGGGGCACTGACTTTTAAAGGGTTGCTCACGAAAAATGTTGTTTGCAATTATGGGTATTAAATAGGAACTACAGCCTCCTTATTGGAGGTCTACAGCCACAATGCCTGTTGGGCCCACCACTCAGACTGACTGGTCCAGCTCTGCACCCACCCTTAACCCTCCCACTGCTGACGTCCTCACTCTTCCCGTCCCTCACAGTCCCTGAATCAAACAGCAAACACGATTTTGTTTCCATTTTTTAAAATCCCCATGAAACAAATCCATCTTATCTGGCTAATCCTGCTCTACGTCCTTCTTATCACTCCAGCAACTTGGGTTAGAGGAAGCGGACTACAAACCTCTTGGTTTTAAACAAAAAAACAAAGTCTCCATTGGAGGTCTGCAGCCACGTGATCCATTGGGCCCACCACTCAGTCCAGCTGGTCCAGCTCTGCACCCACCCTCAACACTGCTGATGTCTTCCCTCCTCCCATCTCTCACAGTACCCGAAGCAAACAGCAAACATTATGATTTTTTTCCTGTCCTGCCTAGAAGCAGCATATAGACAAATGTACTGTGACCAAGTTGGACTCATGTGAGACACCGCAGCCAATTGTAGCTATGGAGGAGGAAAACTGTTTCATCCAGACAGGCTGCAACCACTCCTAGTGGAATGAGCTGAACCAGTTTTGGAGTGTTCCGCTAAGATCACCAAATGTCCCATGATGGCGGCCCATCAGCACAATGGTAGTGCTCCCATTTGGGATGCCGATGATCCAGGTTTGGAAGTCAGTCCCAGTCGCTGGGAACAGCCGGAGGGTGACTAAGCATCCCGGTGGATGCTCTCCTTCACTGGGTAGGAAGGGGTCACCCTCCTCGCTGCAATACTAACACCTGAGTGACCACAGATGGTAATACTGCTGAAGAAGCCACGGGAGGGGCAGATGCAGGCTGGAAACCAATGTAACACATGCATCTGGCTCTCCCATGTGTGCTTGCATCTTTGGGGCTGGGAGTAGGCAAAGGAAATGGCCCTGCTCCTGAGAGACAACAGACATCTGCAATCACCTCTGCTGCTCTGCTGGTCTCCTGGTGAAAATGAGCAACTCTCAAGGGCATATCCCTTTCACAACCCCACCTGGGAGGGGTAAGGAAATGTGGAGGATGACAGAATCTGAAGAGGTAGGACAACCGAAGGCACCTTGGATGATGCTGAGGGAGCTCAGGAGCAGAGGACGAGGGGCATGAACAAAGAATTAAAAATTAAAAAAACTCCTAAGATGGTCCAACAGGATCCAATGATCCAGTGTCAAATGGTTCTGAACAGCAAAACCAGTGGTTTGGCAGTAGTGCTAACATTCGCCATGCCAGTGACCGCCGTTCTGGTGTGAGCTCGGGTTGCTGGGGTCAACCAGAGGAGTGAACCGAGTGTCCAGAGAACTTCTCTTCTCTCTCGGGAGGGGAAGTTTGTTGCTCTGCCATTGACTGACACAAGGTGGAGGCTTGCTGGTAATGCTGGCAAGAGCAGCGTGAAGGGTGGGAGCTGCAGGTTTGATGCAAGAGCTGTGTTTTCATACACTACATGCGTGGACGTCTGTGCGACAGCTGGGAAGAAAACAGGAAAAATAGCGAAGCAGACTTAGTGCAGCCCTGTGTGCCTCTGAAGACGAGTGCCATCACCAGGGATCCTGTGCACAATTCTGGATAAGTGTCTCTGGGGGAAGCATGGCCCTTCCCATCTTGGCCCGCTGTGGGGGGAAATCCATGGGGTACCAAAGGGCCAGGTAAGTTCTGGGGAGATGGTAGCAGGTCAGGGGGTACACATGGAAACATTATACTAAACCATGCATGGGCAGGTAACATGCTCTGCCCTTAGCTAACAGAAACTCATCTGCCACCCAGACAAGAGCAGCCTCTGTGCTACAGCCATGTTGAAACACAAAACCCCCAAAAAATCCAACTGAAACTCTCAGCTCTTTAAAAACATGAAGGAAAGGAACTGAGCTTTTTATAACGCCTTCCATAAACACTATATCCCAAAACACTTTACAATTAAAGATCGGTTATCATCAGTCCTTAGGCACACACAGGGAGATGAAGCAAGAATGAGGAAGGGTAAGAAAAGCTCAACAGGGTAAGTACAGCTAAAGAAAGAGTGACTGAAGGTTGCTCAAAGATGCACTTTAAGCGGTGGTGATGGAGAGATTCAAACCTGGGTTCCCAAGTTCACATGTCTGTGTTCTAAGCACTAGGCCCCACCGCTCCACTAAATTAAGTTGTTACTACAATGGAGAACCCTCTACCTCCTTCAAAGCAGGATGACAACAGCTAAGGATGTCTGAATCCAAAACAAGTTTTCATGTTCGCCATGCGCACACGCTGCAGCGAACATTCTGTCAGAAAAGTGGCTTTTTGAGGGATGTGACACTGTCAATCAATGCACAGCAGTCTGCAAGGGCTCATCATGTCACACCAATCATCAACCAGGCTGATAATGACATTGTTCTGGCTTGCTGGGTGGAAACCCTGTGTATTCCAAAGACGAGAGTCGACCCAATCATAGGTCTGCTCTTTCCTTTGATCTGCGCTGCCCAGCAAGCACAGCTGATCTGTCATGATCAGCCTGCTGAGGTTGAAGTACACCCTATAACAAAGAAAAACATCCATGGATCACTGTTGCTCCCCTGCCCTTAATCTCCCCCCACCCAACTATCCCACTCAGCACCCACCACCCCTACCGCCATCCCCTCAAACATAACACTGACACTGGGGGTGCTCAATCCCCCCCCCACGTTGCCTCCTGAAATAAGCAAAATCCTTCCTCAAAGTTTGTTGTTGTTGTTGTTGCTGTTGTTCATAGACCCTAACACCCTGTCAGTAGAGCGGTCGCTTTCATTTATTAAAATCACAAGTCTAAATGCTAATAAAATGTTTAGGAAAATTGACCCCATTCAACTCAATGGGGTGCACACACGCAGTCTTCATTTTGTGACATCAGAAAAAGGGGCAGTGTGTGCCTGCATGGCGGCATGTCGGCAGCTTGAGGAAGCTGCTCCATTTTTGGCCGACATGTCAGATTTAGAAATTACGAGTGATATCACTCTTTATGATGACAGAATAAAAGGGAATTCTTTACGAAAATCAACTCTGGACCAGGTGAGCAATTGTATACGTTTTGGGAAGCGGCAACAAGGAAGCTGCTCTTTAAGTAAGTTGCTAATGATGACTCCTGGATCCTGTACCTCAGCTGTAGTGCTAAGTCTCCCTTCTCCCATCCAGTACTCTGTCTTGGGGTTCTTCTTCCCCTAGGTGCATTACCTTGCACTTTCTGGCACTGAATTTTAACTACAAGATATTTGACTACTCCTCTAGCTTTTGTAGGTCTCTATGAATTTCCCTTATTCCCTCGTCACTATCCACCCTCCCATATAGCTTTGTGTCTTCTGCAAAGAGACACAACCTGCCCTAGTTCCTTCTCCAATGTCACTACTGAACATGTTGAAAAGGACAGGACCCAGGACTGATTCCTGTGGAACCCTGCTCATAACCTCCCTCTCCTCCGATTTAACCCCATTGACCACCACCCTCTGCTGCCTCCCCTCTAGCCAGTTACCCACCCAGTTCACTATGGGTTTAGCTGCATCCAGGTCTTCCATCTTCTTGAGCAATCGTTTGTGAGGTACCGAGTCAAAAGCCTTGCTGAAGTCAAAGTACAGCATATCCACAGCATGGCCCTTGTCTAATTCCTTTGTCATCCAGTCAAAGAAAACTATCAGGTTAGTCTGACAAGATCTTCCTGCTACAAAACCATGCCGTTTACTATCCTGGAGCCTGTTGCTCCACGGTAGTCCTTGAAATATTAATAATTAATTGCATTCATGTAGATGAATGCATTTTTATGTACGATAACTGGGATTCCTGTAGATCTGGGAGTTCTGCCAAAAAGATAATAGTTATATATGACAATGTTTCTTCCTGAGCAAGGACTGCTTTGCCTACTTGGCAGTCAGCCAAATTGTACACCGGCATCTAAAATGTCACAAATTGACTTAACTAAAACATTGCTAGATAACCTCCCTATTCTGTGGTGAACCACTGCCATCGATAATGGCTTCTAGCTAACAAGACTTATAAATTGGCCACTTTAGCGATCAGTCCTAGGAAAAAACACACAGTGACTGGTGTCGCATTAACTTAAATGGTGATGCCTGTCTTCTTCCCTTACAGTTTGCTGCCTGCTTCAGTTTACGGACAAGCTTTAACACTGGAACACTGTTCCAGTTACAGATTACATGACCCGGTGGTGTTAGGGTTAAACATTAAACCGGGCTTATTGTGTAAGGTTGACAAAACTTGCTGCTGTTTTCCTTAGTCCAAAAAAGTAGCCCTGTAATAGATAATCTGACTTGGTTATTGTTTTAAATGCTATCCTGTTCAGTTCTGGAGCAGTTACTCAGCTGGACTAACTTAGACCTTTACCCTGTCTGACCTGACAGGTTGAGTTGATACAGTGCATCCCTGCTACCAGTGGGCTCGACATATACCCTGCTTTACTACTTTTGGAGTGCCAGGAGTTCATGGTTCCAGTTTACTTGCATACTGTCAAGGTGTCATTGCCAGCAAAAATGGGTCTGATGCGACCACTGCACAAAAGAAGCATTTGTCGGTGCTGAATGTTTGCTGCTGGTACTGCTGTGGTACCAGGTACTGGTTGTATATATTTTTAATATATATTTACCCAATAGATGAGCACTGAGCAGATGAGATGCAATATCTCATTTTCAGTGTTTACCCAAGATTGGGCAGCTGAGTGGCGATATTGTACTTTTAAGTGGGATCCCATATTTTGACCCCAAATGTCCAACAGTCTTTTTGTGACTTGACATTATGATCAAGACAGGTGGAGTTTTTAAAATCCCATCCGAGTGATTTCATTGTGAGATTGTGGAAACAAGTTTCAGAGGGGATTTGAAAAATGACACCTGCAATGTTCAGGAGGTGGGGTAACACAAGGGATACGCTGAACATTAGAGGTCAAAATCTGTAAAAAATAAAGTTATGAGTAAATGCTGGAACAACTAGCTTCCTCATAACTTGGTTGGTTTTTCACAACTTTTCAACATAATCTTTCTTATTATCACTCTTTCTGAGCATGACAGGTGTCATTTATAAAACAATGGCTGAAATGTCATTTTGTGCCACAAGTGTTAAAACACATTCTGGGTAGAATTTGAAAAATGACAGCTGTCACATTCATGAGGTGGTGTGAAAAAAAAGTATATGTTTTTATTTATTTATTTAGCTTTTGTTGACCGGGTAAGTCGCTAGACAAATCCTGCCTATTTTCAGGCATGACCGGGGAGGGATACAGATGAATGCCAACTGATCTTTAACCAGATTAAGCTGTTGGTGGTATTTTTAGTGAATGAGGAAATTTGGCCAGGACACCGGAAATTCCCTACTCTTTCGATAAGTGCCATGGGATCTTTAACATCCACCTGAACTACCACCAATCCAGGCAGATAGGACCTCGGTTTAACGTCTCATCCGAAAGACGGCACCTCAGAAATGCAGCACCCCTCTCATGCTGCATTACAGTGTTGAAAAGTTGGGGTCAAAATATTGACAATCACCAGTTATGAGCTGCATTGAAAAACTGCAGTTTAGACTCATAACTTTATGGGAGTATGTGTAATTTTCTATTTCTTTGAATCTTGGCTTCCCGGCCAAAGCCCTTTGGGGGTAACCCTTGCCTCAGTGCTTGCGCTCTAAGGTTCTTTGTCTCATAACTTTGTATTTTTCTCATAGTTATACCCAAAATTGTCAACATTGCCTTCTTATGAGCCCACCTCATGAACAAAGGTGGAGAACATTTTCAAATCCTGCCTCTGCGCCCTCTTGGCCCACCGCACTTACTCTCCTGACAACCTGGTCAAGCAGTGACTAATTGGATTACCTTAACTGGTATTGTCTGCTCTCCCATTGCATGTAAACTGAGCTCACTCACTGTCTATGTATGCCCTAGCTCTTAACTCTCCTGGGTCATCTGTAACCACCCCCGGGCTCATGTGTTTTTTTTACTGACTGTCATTCCTCTATGTACCCTGATATTTCACTGTATGTAAAAGTTGTATTAGTCACTTCAGTGTATGTAAAAGTTGTATTAGTCACTTCAGTGTATGTAAAAGTTGTATTACTCACTGTACCTGTAAAATTCAAGTCTGTAACTCTCCCGGGTCGCACCTGAAAATAGGCACATGGATGTCTAATGTGACTTACCCGGCAAACAAAAGCAAATAAATAAATAAATAAATAAATAAATAAACAAACAAACAAATAAATAAATAAGGTGATTTTACGCCACAAGTGCAAACACACATTTTGGCCAGGATTTGAAAAAGGACAGGTGTCACAATCACAAGGTGCTGTGAAGAAATGGCTATCTTGAAAATTTAGGATCAAAATATTGAAATTACCTAAGTTATGAGCCAGTGTTTGTAAATTTCAATGTAGGCTCATACTTTTGTTGCTTTTAATATTTTACCCCAAAATTTCAACATAGCCTTCTTATGGAAACATTAGCAGTCTCTCAGCCATGCAAAATAAAATGGAAAACTGGTAACCATAGGAAAAGGTATGAGCTGAGTGATGCCCAACCCATTTTAATATTAGGCTCATTCAAGGTCAATGTGCTGTGCATTCTGTTAGCTACATTATAAGTCTAATTATTCAAGATCCTAGTGAGGCTCCAGATTGGCTACTGGATCGGCCATTAAAGTCTTGGAAATGACCAACCCAGCTGCAGACTGACACTGTATGGCATGCACAGCTTGCGCCACACAGCTAAAACCTAAATAAAGGCCAGCCCGCTGGCACAGGGGTTGGATTTCTACCTCCGACACCAACGCCTCAGGTTCGAATCCAGACTCGGCCATCGGCAGGGCTGGCCGGGAGGACTGAGCATCCCTGGACTGCTGCCTCCTCGGGATTAACTCTGTGGAGGCCCGGGGCAATACAGCTGCGGTGCCTGTTCTAGCTGGGAGGCATGTTGGACATTTAGCATGTCACCTTCACATCACTGCACGTCACACCTCCTGGGGAGAAAAACTGTGCAAAATTGGAGGTTCTGCCTCCACAGGATGCCGCCCGCCCCACATAGCAAACCTAGCACTGTCACCCAGGCTCCTGCTCCCGTGCTACCTACTTGTGTCTGTTGGGGGAACGTGCCTCCCTCTTGATGACTCAGCCCCTAGGGGTAAACTGGGGGTGTTTGGGGGGAGGGTCTGTCCAATGGCGAAGGGTACGGGGCCAGAGCGTGTAGGTGACAGATAGCTGGCAGACATGGAGCCAAGCAAAAAAAAAAAAAAACTAAATAAAACTGACAAAAACAAAAGTTGTTATTGCAATTAGACTTATAATCGCAATAACAACCTCAAAGCTGGCCATTTGCTTGGATTAATGACCAGCTGGAGGGAAGTGATCCTCGACTGCGCCTCAGGCCACCCATCTCAACTGGTCATTAATTCCTCGGAAATTACCAGCTTTTCAGTTGTTATTGTGCAAGTATATGCACGTCAGTGATACAGAGAATAAATAACACCAAACTGTGCAGAGCAAGTTGGTTCACACACCTTATGAGAGCTGTAACATAATTTGGCATGACATCTAAACTTGAGTGCCTCGCTGATGTCACAACATCAACGGGGTGTGTGAACCAATGAGGTTTTTTTTTTATGTATGTTGAATAGCAAGTTTTTAAGTAACTAACCTCTGTAGAGCAGCATTATGAGGTCCAGTTCAATAAGAGAAGAAGTTCAAACTAAAACTCAGTTTGCCACACTGTTTGAATCACTGTGTTTCTGACCATGCGCTGCTGATGAACACAGCTGAGTTTGCAGCTTAGCTCGTGCTGAACAGCCAGCGTTGTTCTAATGTTTTCTAACAGTTGTTCTTAACTTATGTTACGTAACAACTTTTAAAAACCAGTGAAAAAGAACATGCTAGTCATGTACTAAACAGCAGTTACAGAAGACATTTGCTGCATCCATTACTAATGAAAAGCAAAAATAAGAACCCAGATGTCCACTGTGTGACTTTCTCTTCAGATACTGTAGACAGATATTGGAGTGTAAGCTCTGCCCTTTAAAAGCAGTATGATAAAAAACAATCCTTGAATTTTTGGCGAGATCAGAGCAACCTCCCCCCCCCACTTAAATTTCTCAGTCTGTGTAACCGTACCCTACTGCTGGGTTCATTGTGGAAGCGATTAATCAACAAATGAATTTAATGTCACATTTTTTCGAATGACAAAGGATGGTTGTGCAATCACTAAAACCTACCCCAGCTATTCTTTCTTTCAGTGACGTAATTTTTCTATTATGCCCACTTCCATAGTTTCAAACTGGAGAGAGCCATGTGAAGAAATACCACTAGGTTTAATTGGTGGTATAGAACAGTAGTTGGTGCATGTGGCCATCTTTTTTTTTTTTTCGTATGCACAAAACAGTACAAATGTTTCAGAAAAATTGTAAAATGCAGTGATAAAGTGTGATAGGAAATGACAAAATGCAGTTTGCAAGAAGAAAGATTCAAAGATGGTTCATGTGACGATAGTGGAGGACTAAGGAACAGCACCAGGCTAGTGTAATGAGGTATACTGGTAGGCTAAGCTATATCCATTACTTAGGGTTCGTTGGTAGGTTTGTAATGTTCCTTTTATTAATCTGAGCTGGCAGACTCCATCTCTCACCCACTTCCATTGTAAATAAAAAAAAAAAAAACAACATGGGGGGTAAGTTCTCAACTCATACAAATGTATAAAAGAAACACTGCAGACATACTCGAATCCTAAATAACGCAAACAGTGTAGCGTACTGTGCTCTGCTGCAGTAGTTATACTGGTCCATAGCTCCTCAACAATGTTATTCATAGTCAGTTCTTTCTGCTCTGATAAAGCCCAACTCATGATGCCGAGGTCCTCTGAAGATCTGCTTCATATCGCTTTATGATACAATACAAAGATGCATACGTGTTGAATCACAGTTTAAAGCTGCCACTGCCAGTACATCAGGCAGCTGCAGACCCATAAAATCTTTAGACTATGTAAGACAGCTCTTGCCCAGTGCTATGGCATGGTCAGCTAATGCTTGGCACACACACAAAATGCCTCCACCAATCCTAGGCCCTGGGGCTTGAGGCTTCTCACTGTGCTTCCAGGTTAGTCATTTAATTTAATTAATAACAGAGTATGTATTCATCATCTACACAATGCAAGAAGCAATGAGAGGAATGTTAAGCCTGATATCTGCGATCAGCCCAGCAGAGCCCTGAAAAAAAATAGTCTATGTTTCCCAGCAAAACCTACTAGATTGCTTTCTTTTGCTGTCTGCCCTATTCTCAACACAGTAAACCAAATGCATCCTTTTTTGTTTTTGTTTCCTCAGTAAATAATTTACTCACCTCTTACTAATAGTCTATAGGCTATGATGAGACATGCCACTCGTCACTGGAGCATGTTCTAGTGTTTGAAGCACTGAACTCTGTAACAGGTGGGCACACATCATGCATCACAGTTACTTGCCCTCTGTGTGACTCTGAGCAAGTCGCCTGGCATCCCTTTGCTGTAGTATGCCCAGCTGTAAAACTAACTTTTAGGACCCCACTGAAAATGAGATGTTGCACCTTAGTTGCGTTACCTTGGTTAAAATGAATGGTAAAATAATAATAATAATAATAAAAAGGACTACTCCTCACATGGTAATCGTATTTAAACGTTCCATAAAACAGGTTTGTGATTTAAACAGATATCTACGTACATGTGAAAATTATTCTTATTTGTAGCTTACAAATTACGGAACTTTTATGATTAGAGCTGAAATTTCTGATGACTCGCTGAACTGGTAGCTGGTGACATGGACTTTCAACTCTGAGTCACAGGTTCAAATCCAGCCAAGTTTGGTAGTGGCCAAAAGCTGCTACATATATGGTGCGTTTCAGTTGTGATGGTCTCAGTACTGCCAAAAACAGCATCTCAACTGGCACTTTGGTACAGTAACCTTGCTGGTAGTCTCCAATGAGACACCAAGGGTTAAATGTTCAGGGGGGCAGATATCCAAAATAGTAACACATGCTTGCTTCCACATCCAAAAATCTTTGAGCATGTTTCGGACACAAACATGCCTGGCCAGAATTTTCTTGGGGAATCACTAGAATCTATAACGGTGCCAGTGCGATATCTAGAAATTCTGAGAAGGCATTTTCAGTAGCCCCCCCCCCACAAAAAAAAAACAAACAACAACAAAAAGCGTTTGCTTAAGCAATCTGACTTCATGTGTGAATGTTAATATCTGTCCCATAGAATGTAAGCAACCCTCACACACACTGGAGGTTGTCTCTCCAGAGCAGAGTCGAAGCACGATGCTGGTGAATTGTGGACAACTTGCACTGTGGCCTCCCATGCTGTATCCCTTCATGTGGTGTCAACTCGTACACACCTGTCACAAGCACTGAACATTCAGTCCATACAGATAAATAAATAAATAGAGCGGCTGTATCAGTTGCGAAGTTGTGAATGAGGTTGAAGAACTAGATTTTGAGACTGGTACTCAGTGCAACAAAGCTCTAAACTGTTTAACTACTGAATACCAGGACTGGGATTATTGGAAACCAAGAACCAAACTGATCACATTGCTCAGGACAGCTTGTTAGTTTAAACAACTGTTTTTTTACTCTGATCCTGGCACTGTGTTATTAATCTTTGTGCCAAAGAGCAATATATCCAGCCTTAAAGCCATACTGCCACTTCATAGCTCTGTGTTTTGTAGGGAGGACAACAAAGAACTTGTCTTTGTGACTCACAATGGGATTACCGTAAGAGGTTTATTATTAGGCTGGTCAGATAAACATCCTCATAATAAGAGGAAAAGCCACCATCTCCAAAGACATTACGTACCCTTTAATAAGAATTAAGGTGGAAATTAAACCAGACTTATGAACCTCATTTTCCCAGGCTTAGCAACTTCACTGTCAGATAAATGAACAAAAATATGATGAAGTAAAACCCATTCTCACACAATTTAAAGCCACAGTTCCAACTTACGATAAAAATTCTGTACAATACCTATACCATTTTATTAAATTTCAGATAACCTTTTTCCCCGGTATTATAAGATGTCCCTTTACCCAATTTTAAAATGCTTCAGCATTTCTTTAATATGAAATTACTAAATGGAGACGTTCACGTAGCAGCTCCACACATGTTGTACGAGGCTACAGGGATATGCTATGTACTTTCAATAAAAAAAAAAAACATGCTTTTTCTCATTTGCTTTATTTTAAAATCTGGTTAATCACCATCCCCAAATCTGTGTGGGGCACCCAAGAAACCAACTGCTGCTGTGGTATTCCTGGATGTGCTACATGTGCACTCACAGAAAGAAGCATGGAAGTGATGTAAAGGGTTTTGTTTGTTTGTTTTTACTAAAAGTTGTTTTTTATTGCTGAAGGGACAGAGCAGCATAATACACTACTGCACTTAGGTTTGCAAACTTTACATAACTAGTTTGATTTGTATCAGTTCGTCTGAACAGTGCTCTCTCTTTCATATACACTGCACACAGTCCAAAAACAAGACATGCTCTAGCGTCACCTCACTCAATTCAAGTTCTCTTCTAGCCAGTCTGCTGGTGTGGTGGTAGTGTAACCACTTGCTATCCACTGACCAGGGTTTGGGAATAAGCCAAGGTCATTGGGGGCCAACTGCAGTGAAGACACGCTCATTTGGAAGGGAGGCTATGTGCAGCGCCACTACTGCGCCATCTGGGTAGCCACAAAGGTGGTGCTAGAAGGCACAGGCACGCCATGGGGAAAGCAGGAAGCAGGGCTTTTGATGTGCAGTTAAACAGTAGTGCCTCATCACCTGGTTCCCTGATGTCAGAGGGACAAAAAGGGGAGCAGTGGCCACCTCGCTTGAAGATAACAGACCCCAGTACATCAAGGTTCTGTGCCGCCACCCACACACCACCTAATGCAAGATGCTGTCAGGGGTATATCCCCTCCACCACCCCGACACGGCTTGAGGAGCTATCCACAGCACTATGGAGGAGGCAGGTAACAGAAGCGGTGTGGGAGGGGCCGAGGCTAGTTCTAGAGCTCACAAGGCAGTCAGGCAGGTGCCAGGCTGGTGAGGATGAAAGAAAGTACAGATTTAAAAATATTTACATGGGGAGGATCAATTTATCTGATCTCAGATAAACAGTGAGGCCCTATTTTTCAGGGATGGTTGCTTGTCTCGGAATCAAAGGCAGCAGCACAGAAAACAATTCTTTAGAGGGATTCACTGTGAATGCAGGTGGCACTGTCATTCTGATGACACAAAGCTGTACTTTTAGGTGTGTCATTAAACTGTTGCTTATCTTTTTTGCAACCGTGTGATGCTTTTTTGCCTCTTTTCCTCCTAGTGAGCCATTTTTGTGTGTTCTCCTTCCCAGTTTGGTCTCGGTGGCACTGGCTCTACTTGAATGCATGAAGTTTGTGTTTGCTTGCTTGCTTTATGAGGTTAAATAGCCAACACCAGGAAGTGCAGAGGATTCCCAGGGAGGCCACTGTTTTTCTATTTATAAAATCCAGTGGAAAATCAAATGCATGCGGACAGGGCACACTTTCTGGTCTTGGTGGCTAGACAGGTCAGACACTGGAAAGGTGTCTGCTGTTCTTCCACATCTGATTAGCAACAGCTTATAGTATATATGGTAACCCCTTGTTGTGTATGGAAATAAGCCAGTTCATAATCCTTGTTCTGCATGTTCCAAATGAAACTAAAACCGCCTCCATTTGGGAGGCACTTTAAACTCTGTCAGACGGCAGTGCTGCAGTGAGTAAGAACATTTCTTTCAGTATGATTAACCACATAGTATAAAAAAACAGAATATAGACAACCATACACAATTCGGTATGTGTTTCCATCTTGGAGTTGACAGGACATCACAGACCTCTTGAACTTCGCTCTCGAGGTCCCTCGGGTGTCCTCTCAGCCCCTTGATGGAAACACAACCTTGTGTATGATTGTCCATAAACTATTTTATGTATTGTGAAAGAAGGCGCAGGGTGGCTGCCATTGAGACTTTTGATTGTTCTGCACAGAAGGGTGCAACAAAATGTTGTTGCTCACAGAACAGGTGTGATAGTTTCCTTGTTATTACAGATCAGTGTAAATTCCCAAAGTTTGGGTGACAGAAACGTGTGCTACAGCTACAAAGGAGCACTTCTGATAATTCAACAACAATTATAATACAAGGTCTGGAAACTGAGCGTTCTTGAGAGACAGACAATCTTTTTTTTTTTCTCTTTTAAATCTCTTTTTATCCCCTCCTGCACCCCGCCAGCCCAGCTTCCTTGGGAGCACCATGGAGTCCACCCCCAGCAAGCTACCTTACCTGGTCTGTTGCCGGTCCCCCACAGAGCCTCGGTTTACCCCCGAAGGGCAGGGACGGTATGGGGCTCCTACACCCGACAATCTGAATTTCATCGGTACCAAGAAGCCAGGCAGGTGGATGCATATCTGAGGGTTAGCTCCTCAGAACTCTGTTTCCTCTGGGCTGGCAGGCATTTTCCCAGTTACTGAGACGTCGCGAGTCCTTGACGTCAGATGCTAACACCAACGTCCGTGAAGTCCTACCCCAAGCTGCTGAAGTCTTTTTTGATGCCCGCAAAGCCCCAGACCTCCATCCAAGACCAGCATGTAAGGCACTGATGCCCTGCTAAACCCCCGGCCTCCGCCAGGGGTCAGCAGACACTGAGCCGCATCCCCACCCTCCCCCCGGAGAAGCGAGCTGTGTTAGGACACTACAGCCTTCTCCCCCAGGCGGCCCTCTGGCGACCCTGGGCTCGCCTCTGAACCCAGATCGCTGGCGCCCAGATGGAAATCCAACCGCTGTGCCAGCTGGCTGGCCCCTATACACTGACACTTTTGAAAACTTTATGTCCGATAAAAAAATTAGAATTTTAAGTATTAAAACATTCAGTTTAAGAAAACAAAAAAGCATTAAAGCACTACAGGGGTTGGGTTGACACTGTTCATCTAGCTTAGGGGAGTCAAGAAAGACCAGGCGTAGCCCAGTGACAGTAAGTCAACCACTGATGCCATAATGATGATGTAAGTATAGTACATAAGTGAGAAGGTAGCATGGTTTGGACCAAGCAACAACTTGTCCCAAAACCAGTGAGCAAAATGGGGTAACTCACAACTGGTGGTGCCACAAATGAGTTATTAAAGAGGAACAGTCAACAGTGAGAACCTCTTTTTGTTAGCTGGTCCAGCTGGCCTCCCAGGGCTACATACAGTCACGAGTACTATAGCTAACCCCATGAGAACAGGGGACCAGCAAACATCTGATCTGCACTGCAGGCTACTGAATCCCACTGCTACAGCTCTTCTCTGATGCCAGCTGCAGAGTTCTGGGACTTGTAGTTACAGAATATATCAGCTTAAAAATTAGCAGAAATCAGTCTGATACAATATACTATACTGCAGTAAACAATAAGTAGAAAAAATTTGGTTTTCACACAAAGTGCAAATTGGGACCATCCCAAGGCATGTGAGGCTCTCAATGCTGACTGTTTCCTTTTTTTCTATTATCTGTTTATTCTTATGAGCCTTGCAGGCAGCTCTGGTTTCTTCCTTGGAGGACTCAGTCTCCAGCACATCATTCCCCACCCAACACAGGGTTTTATTTAGCTCCAAAAGTTGATTAGCGTTTTGCTCATAAAAGTGCTAAAACATTGTGAAAATGCATAGCACTTGCCTCACTGTGTTTAACAAACATAACACTTCTAGAAAACCTATGTAACCCCCTGCAAATGGGGGTTCCCAAAAGACTTCCAGGAGCTTGCTTGAATGCTCCAAGCCTGAATGGTGTTTGGCGTTTAAGCCATTTATCAGTGAGTGTTTTTAGAGCCTCTGGTACTGTCTCTTTAAGAGCTGTCTGCTTGCAGACATAATTAGTTTGTATGGGGGACTGTGTGTTTCTCTGCTTGAGTACCACTCGAGCTGCTGCCAATTCACTCCATGTTTGCAGTCACTAGGAGTGCAAAGGGAACCTATCTGAAAGATGTAACTGTTTGCCAGAAATCATTTAGAGTAATAATGAAAATACAGTTTGTCTAACCTGCTTTCTTTGCAGTCAGAACTGTGTTTGCCTAGTTCCCCATTCTAGTTTTGAAATGCTGAACTGGACCAATCAGTGTGGGTTAAGGTAGCTCTAAAATGGTGCCTTGGACGAATCAGAACTTGGACTCATAATCTGAGCCAGCCACAAGAGGATTGTATGGGCAGTGACTCTGGGAGATGTAGTTTGGACTTCGGCACCTTTTTGGACCAACAGGGGCAGTCTATTGTGAGTGACAGCCAATCCAGCCAAGAACTGGGAGGAACTCAAAGGAAGTGCCCGGTTTTGTCTGCTGGAGTTTCAGTTGAGCTCTGGCAGTGAAGAGGAGAGGAGCCTGTGCTTTTCGTTGTGCAGTTTTAGTCGGAAGCAGCGTAAGGCCCCGAGTTCCAGTCTGCAGCTTGTGTAACTGCTTGTTAGGACTGAATCCGTCCTGTGAAGAGAATCAGAGGATATCTGAAGAGTAGAAACCAGGCTCACCCTGTAGAAGACTGGAGAAATTGCTGAAGTGCGCTCGGTCTGTCAGGAACTGAATCTGCTATGTGTTCTCCCGGGTATTGTGCAGTAATTGCGATCGGGATAGAGAAGCAGCCTGCCTGGTATAGTACTTTCTTTTACCATATAAATGTGTGAGGAGGCTTGTGTAGCTCAAGTGAATCCTGCTGCCATTAAAGGACTTTTGCCTGTTACGGTTTACCATATAAATTGTGAGAGGCTTGTAGCTCAGTGAATCTGCTGCCATTAAGGACTTTTGCCTGTTACTGTTTACCATATAAATGTGTGAGGAGGCTTGTGTAGCTCAAGTGAATCCTGCTGCCATTAAAGGACTTTTGCCTGTTGCAGTTTGTCATATAAATGTGTGAGAGTCTCGTGGAGCTCAAGAGTAGCCCTGCTGACGTTGAAGGACCCTATCTTGTTTGGAGGTCGTGAGTACTAATTCAGGAGTCGCTCCCTGTTGAATTGCCACATTGAATCCAAATGGAATTACTGTACTGCTGACTGTTTAACTAATTTTTTTCTCTGTGTGAAGGGCCCCTACCAGCTGCCACGGTTTGGACCAGCCACTAGGGCTTGGGTACCCAGGGACAGTAACTGGTAGGATAGGCTGTGCACAGAGCCATAGATAGATGAGTAAAGTGATAAGCTAATTAACCTGATTTCCCCTGTCCTTGTTATATCCCCTAAATAAATCAGAGCTGCTTGTTTCAGCAAAGTTATACTGCCTGAAGTATTTGTCTATGTTAAAGTATTGTACTGTGATTGCTGCACTGTATCTTCTTATTTTACAGGGGTCCCAGTGCCTGAACCAGTCCTGGGGTAAGTGTATACTGTGAGGTAATTCTGATATACTGTGTGGGCACTAGTGGGAAGAAAGGGGTTGCAGTGTCCCAGAGGGCTGTGACCAAGTTAGTTTAACTATTGCAAACCCTGACCTCTGGGTGGAGGCACCCGCCATCGGATCCAGGCCCCTCAACCTGTTAGTGGCAAATCAGGCAGGGTAGTAGCCCCTGGGATAGCGCCATCTAGGGGTTACACCTATATAAATACTTTCTGTACACTTAGCATTGTCCAAGAAAAACTGCTAATCAATTATTTAAAACCCTGCAACACCCCTAAATTCCCCACAAGCCCCCACCCCATATAAGGGTTGAGGTGAAAAGCACCAGTTTTCCCCACCCCATGAGTGAAATCCAGACATCAGGGCTGGATGGGAGCTGTGCATGCCAGCTACTTTTCTCCAAGTTTTCTCCCCCACCCGCCCACCGATGGCGCACATCGTGACGTGCCTCCTGGCTTGCATCTCCCCTGGCTGATGCCACAGGGTAATCAACGAGTAGAACAGCAAACCATCCCTCCCCGAGAGAGGAGAGCTGTCCTCCAGATGCGTTCCCCCTTATGGTTTACTTTATGAGAACAATGTATCTGATATGTTACTACGAAACATGGCAAACACACTGATCCAGCAAATAAAGTAACATGATGATGGAAGGGACTTAGGGTTCCTCATGTCTGCCCCTGCTGCTGCACAGAGTGGCTGTTCCCAATTTGAGTTTGGACACACACACACACACACACATATCCACACCTAATTTTAACAGCTGGAATGTTACCCACTCATGCTGCGTAACCCTCAATGTCATTCTCCCCTGGGACTCTATCTAGTCCTGCCTTGAAAGCCTGAACAGTGCCAGTTTCCACAACCTCACTATGCAGGATATACCACATTAACCACCCTCTGTGTGAAGCAATGCTTTCTAACATTTCCCCTACCCCCCCCCACTATGCCGCTGCAACAAAAAATCTGTTGACCAATGGCACAGTGACAGCACAACACCACCAACTGGTGCTGTGCCATTGCTCAGGGACCAAGTGTTTTCTGTGGGGGGCTTTGCCCCCCAAACAGCCCCATGCAGGGGGCCCTGCCCCCCCACTCCCCATACTCTAGTTGGAGTTAGGTTGGGGATGGGGGCAAACACCTCACTTGCAACAGTGTTGGGAACGTGGAGACCATCACAGCGAACTGCCAAAAATGTCACTGTGATGGTCTTCGCGGTATTCATGACACCGCACGATCAGTATACCACCCCCACCCACCCAGTTTGAGGGCATGCCTCTAGTTCTGCTTGCACTCAACAGCTTTAACATCTGTGTAAACCCACACTGTCTTTCCCCTTTACCTACTTGGAAAAGCATGATCTTGTCCTCTCTCAGCCTTCTCTTTTCTGTAGGCTAGATAATTTGAGTATGCCCAAATATCCTCCCTGTAGCTCTTGCCTCTTAAGACACAAATCAGTTTGGCGGTCCTGTGCTGAGCCCGCTTGATCTCTGCAGTGATCTTGCAGTACTGCAGTGACCAGAACTGGACATAGTGCTCCAGCTGCGGTCAAACCAAGGCTTGTGCAGGGGCAGGATCACCTCCATGAGCTGTTCCTTGCCCCCTCCTAATACCTCACATCACAGCATTTGCTTTCTTGACTCGGCAGCACACTGTCTGTCTAGCTTCAAGGATGAGCAAATGGTGTTCTCTAAAAATAGTCGTAAAACCTGGCTTCACAGAGATAAAGGAATGGCCGGGTTTACATTTATGCTAAAACTGCATTTATATAACAGACATAAATGCAGTTTTGTAGTATCTGAAATATGTAAACAACAGCCCTCTCCTTCGAACCTCCCACTGTCTGCTCCCTAAGATGGACTTCTAATGTGGGATGTAATGATGTCACAGGAGGCGAGAGCACCTGAATAGTGCTCTTTAGCGCCAGAAAGCCTTTAGTGCAGTCTTTGCCGTTTTGCTGTTCAACTGAAGCAAAATTATCAAAATCATGACTTAACATGTGCATTATTTTTATAAATACACATGTTTGGTTATGGTTTAGACAATTACACTGCACAACATCAGAAACAATTGTGGATTAAAACAGCTCTCAGCCAAGCAACAATAATAGCATTCTGTTCACATGCTTGGTGGTCTGATGGCTGCTGTCAACTGTGCCAGTCCAGTCCAAAGTATACGTTCCACTGACTTCAAGAAATCTACTATGTTTGCATACAACCTACAGCCTGTGATCATTTTTAACTTTGTATCAAAATGCAATGTAAGGCAGCGAGCACTATCCCCCCCACCCACCCGCCTCGCCCACCAGTCAGTTACTGAGTTAGCTGTCACCTTCAAATAAATTTCTGCCTTTGCCCAGACAGCTCACAGATCTTGTTGTGGGTCCAAATAATATACCTATACACAAATGGATCCAGCACTTCTTGTAGCACACGTCTTACCAATTGCGCAGTGCATGATTTACTAGTGCCAGCCAGGAAGCAAGGAGTGATCAGCAAGACATGTGCTCTTGGTGGTACCAGACCCATTCATGTATAGGTATGTTATCTGGTCTGCAACAGGATCTGTGGGACCCATCCGGCAAAGGCAGAGATATTTTGAAAGTAACGGCTGCAGTGACGGCTTTAGTGGGCTTAACAGGCCAGGGGGCGAGGAGAATGATGTCGTCTTACATTGCTTTTTAGCTACAAACAAAGATCACAGGCAGTAGGTGTGCAAAAACGCAGTAGATTTCCTGAAGTCAGTGGAACGTATACTTTGGACTGGACTGGCACAATTGACAGCAGCCATTAGACCACCAGGTATGTGAACAGAATGCTATCATTGCTGCTTGGCTGAGGGCCATTTTAATCCATGAATTATTCTGTTGCTGTGCAGTGTAATGCTCTAAACCATAACCTAATGTGTATTTATAAAAATAATATACATGTTAAGTCATAATTTTGTTAATTTTGCCTCAGTTGAACAGCAGAACGGCGAAGACTGCACTAGAGGCTTTCGGCACTAAAGAGCACTATTCAGGCACTCTTGCTCCAGTGACATCATTACATCCCAGACAGAGTGGGAAGTTTGAAAGGAGAGGGTTATTGTTTACATTTTTCAGATGCTACAAAACTGCATTTATGTCTATTATATAAATGCAGTTTTAGAATAAATCTAAACAGCAGCCCTTCCTTTACTTCTATGAAGCTTTACCTCTATGAAATCAAATTTTCCAACTTTTTTTAGAGAAATCCCGTTTACATGTCCTTACGACTTACAGTCCACAATTACTGCAACTGTATGTAACCCCTAGATGGCGCTATCCCAGGGGCTACTACCCCTGCCTGATTTGCCACTAACAGGTTGAGGGGCCTGGATCCAATGGCGGGTGCCTCCACCCAGAGGTCAGGGTTTGCAATAGTTAAACTAACTTGGTCACAGCCCTCTGGGACACTGCAACTCTTTCTTCCCACTAGTGGCCCACACAATATATCAGAATTACCTTCACAGTATACACTTTCACCCCAGGTCTGGTTCCGGCACTGGGACCTCCTGTGAAATGAGATACAGTGCAACAATCACAGTACAGTACTTTAACATAGACAAATACCTCCAGGCAGTATAACTTTGCTGAAACAAGCAGCTCTGATTTATTTAGGGGATATAACAAGGACAGGGGAAATCAGGGTTAATTAGCTTATCACTCTAATAATCTACCTATGGCTCTGTGCACAGGCCTATCCCTATCAGTTACTGTCCCTGGGTACCCAAGCCCTAGTGGCTAGTCAAACCGTGGCAGCTGGTAGGGCCCTTTCACAGAGAAAAGGAGAATTAAACAGTCAGCAGTACAGTAATTCCATTTGGATTTAATGTGGCATTCAACAGGGAGCAACCCTGAATTAGTACTCACGACCTCCAAATAAGATAGGGTCCTTCAATGTCAGCAGGGCTCACTTGAGGTACACAAACCCTTTCACACATCCATATAAAAGAAGTACTATACCAGGCAGGCTGCATCTGTATCCCGATCGCAATTACTGCACAATACCCGGAGAACACACAGCAGATTCAGTTCCTGACAGACCGAGTGCAATTTTCAGCAATTCTTCCAGTCTTCTACAGGGTGAGCCTGGTTTCTACTCTTCAGAGATCCTTTGATTCTTTTCACAGGATTGATTCAGTCCCAACAAGCTGTTACACAAGCTGCAGACCGAACTCTGGGCCTTACACGCTTTTTGACTAAAACTGCACACTGAAAAGCACAGAGCTCCTTCCTTCTTCTGCAAAGCTCAACTCAAACTCCAACCGACAAAACCGGGCATTTCTTTGAGTTCCTCCCAGTTCTTGACTGGATTGGCTGTCACTCACAATAGACTGCTGCTGTTGGTCCAAAAGGCACTGAAGTCTAAACTACATCTCCCAGAGTCACTGCCCATACAATCCTCTTTGTGGCTGGCTCAGATTATGAGTCCAAGTTCTGATTCGTCCAAGGCACCATTTTAGAGCTAGCTTACCCCACACTGATTGGTCCAGTTCAGCAGTTCAAAACTAGAATGGGGAACTAGCAGACACAGTTCTGACTGCAAAGAAAAGCAGGTTAGACAAACTGCAATTTATTATTACTCTAAATAATTTCTGGCAAACAGTTACATCTTTCAGATAGGTTCCCTTTGCACCCTAGTGACTGCAAAAATGAAGTGAATTAGCAGCAGCTCAAGTGGTACTCAGAGAAGCACACGGTCCCCATACAAACTAATTATGTCTGCAAGCAGACAGCTCTTAAAGAGACAGTACCAGAGGCTCTAAAAACACTCACTGATAAATGGCTTAAATGCCAAACACCATTCAGGCTTGGAGCATTCCAAGCAAGCTCCTGGAAGTCTTTTGGGAACCCCCATTTGCAGGAGTTACAAACCTCCTAGCCTGGGAAAGCAGCGTCCCAGCATCAAACAAGTACCCATAAGTTTCAACTGCAACCATATACATTTGCATTAGGCTCGCACATGTAATCATCAGTCAATATATCATTTTACCAAGAAACACATTTCTGAAACATTGCAGTACGTCACTCTTTTACAGTATTACATACACATTGTACCATAACTCAGTTATTACCTCTTGTACATGAAACCTGAAGAGAGGGGGCCCTTCCCTATCAGTTACCTTGGGGCTGGACAGGGCAAGGGCACCATACTTAGAGAACAACACATAGTAACTTGGAGTTAGTCAGACGCTCAGTTTGGGCAATGAGCTCGGGACACATACACTCCTTTATGGACAACATTGAGAGGCAAATCCACAGGCCTCCTAAGGGAATCATAACTGAGGTGCACCACAGGCTTTACAGCTCGACCAGTCTTTCTAGGGGGAACTGTTACAGTCTCTGCACTCTGAGCCTCATTTTCAGCATTGTCCACACTTGTCAGGAGTCTCCATGGGGTAGAGAGGCTAGAACTTGGGGCACTTTCAGCTCCAGGAGTTACAGTTTCTGAGTCCACAACACTTGGCTCAAATGGAGAGCTTTGGACACTGGCAGTGGACTGTCAGGGCACTCAAAATACTCTTCTTGTTCGGTGTATCACCAGTCTGCCCCAATCTATCATTTCCTCCCTGAAAGCTCAAACAGTTCAACCATGCACAATGATTCCATTTCATCTGATCTGATGCTTTGCACTTCACTTTCTGGGGAGCATTGGCTCCAGGGATGAAGCTGGGGGCTTAAACAGTCCAGAAGGCCCAGCTTTGTCTCCAGTATTGACTAGGGATTGCCCGAAACAATTGACTCAGATTCGTAAGAAGGATAGTATTCAAAGTCACTCTCACTTTCTTCCGATATGGACTGACAGTCATGCTCAACTGGGACTTGTGGAGGAACACTTTAACTTTGCTTCTGTAGGTGCAGACTTTCTTGATCTTTTCTTAGCAGCAGCTCTAGTCACTGGTCCAGAGGGGCATCTTCTAGGGCTCAGACTCAATTAAGATTTGTCCAATGGGCAGTAAATGATTTCTATGCATTGTTTTTACATCTTTTGAATTATTCTCAGGCCTTACTTTGTACACTGGCAGATCATCTAGTTTGCCCACTAAATGTGAGGGAGATGGTGCCATCTGTCAGCAATCTTGTGCTTGCCATGCAATCCCAGATTTCTTAGCAACACCCGATCTCCTCCTGGAGTTCTATGCTTTCACCTTTTTATCATACCTTTCTTTGTTGGCCGAGATTTCTTTTGGCAGCCATGGTTTGAGCCAGTTGGTACGCATGGAGTTAGCTGGGCTTTTACTTTGCACATACTGTAAATAGTTGTCAGCCTGAACCCATCAGGAGACCCCAAACACACATCTACTGGTAGTCGAGCTTCTCTTCCAAACATCAGGCGGTAGGGGAGAATCCAGTGGCATCACTTTTGGTGCAGTTATAAGCATGTACCAGGTGCTAATTTGTTGGCTCCATCTAGGCTTGTCCTTTGGGTGCAGGGTGCCTAGCATATCTGCAAAGTCAAGGGTTGAAACGTTCAGGCTGTGGGTCCCCCTAGGGTGGTAAGGAGTGGTTCTGGACTTTCGCACTCCCCACAGAGAAAGCATCTCTTTGATCAGACGACTCTCAAGTCTCTCCCTTGATCAGAATGGATTCTTTGTGAGCCCATAGTGAACAAAAGATTTTCTACAAGTACTTTGGCCACAGTGGATGCTTTCTGGTCTTTGGTGGGAAAGCTTGGGCATATCTCGTGAAATGGTCAGTGACCACCAGCACATTACTGATATTTCTTTGATCTGACTCCAAACTTAGAAAATCAATACAGACCAGCTCCATGGGTGCACTGGTGGTGATGTTAACAGGGGCAGCCCTCTGGGGCAAAGCTTTCCTCTGTAAGCAGCGACTACAGGTTCAGAATTGTTGCTCCATCAGCCCCCATCTTAGGCCAATAGAATCTGGATCTCACCAAGTCAAGTGTTCTGTCTATACCAAGGTGCCCCATGTGGTTGTGCAAGGACCTCAGTACTGAGTCTCGAAGGCAGTGGGCAGCACTGGTTGTTGTTTGTCTACTTGTCCCCCTCTGTCTACTGTTTCTCTGTATAACAGTTTATTGATCAGTTTCAACTTAGGACCTTCTTTGTATAACAGTGCAGTTCTCAAATCAGTGGGCGTAATTTGGACACATCTTTTCCTGCATAGAGGGCTTCTAAAGCTCCTTTGATCAGCAGGATCATGGATTGAGCCGCGAATACTATCATTGTCCAGCTGAGGCAGTGCACCAATGTCTATTGCAGAAAAGTGGCAATAAGCAACAGAGTATGCAATTCTCAGAGGCTCCCAAGCAATCCACCATGCAGTCCACTGAATCCGTGGACATTTGTTCCTCCCTGTCAAACTTCCGGCAGAGTGCCCAGATAATGTGAGTTCTGCCAATCGGACCCAATCATTCTGGGACAGGCCTCCGGAGAAAGCATCAACATCTATGTGGTTCAGACCTGCTCGGTATTCGAGAGCATAGTCATATGTAGATAATGCAGAAAGCCACCTATGGCCAGTGGCATCCAACTTAGCTGAGGTCTGCACATAGGTCAAAGGATTATTGTCAGTTTTACTAGTATTTTAGCCCCATACAAGTACTCATGGAATTGGTCAACAATAGCCCACTTCAAAGCTAGAACTCTAACTTATGTACAGGATAGTTCTTTTCGGATGGGGTCAGGCTTCTACTGGCAAAGGCCACTGGTCTCAGGCCATTCTCGTGTCTCTTGGTACAACAGCCCCCAACCCTTGCAAGCTAGCATCAGTGTGCAGGACGTAAGGTTTTCTTGGATCAGCATAGGCCAGCACTGGAGCATGGGTAAGTTGATATATGATCTCATGAAAAGCAGTCTCACAATCAGGAGTCCAGCGGGCCCCAAATACTTCACTCGGATGAAAATACACTCTTTCAGTCTTGAGGGATGCTGACTTTTGGTATTTTTTGTGGGTTGGGGGATACCCTTGAGTAAGGTTAAGTAAAGGGCGGATCACTCTTGAATAGTCCTTGATGAGCGCCGATAATAACCACAGAATCCCAGGAATCTTTGCAGTTCTTTTTAGATTTTGGGCTGTGGCCAGGTGGTCAAGGCCTCAACTTTACCTGGTCGAGTCTCTATTCCCTCGGTGGATACTATGTGTCCACATACTTTACTGATGTTTGAAAAAATTGACACTTATCAATGGACAATTTAAGGCCAAAGTCCTCCAGTCGGTCCAATACCTTAAATAATCTGCTCTCATGTTCCTCAGTGAGCTGCCAAACACAATAACATCATCTAGGTATACCAGGCACTCTAGTCTAGTGGTCAGTAAAGCACTATTTGAAACTGTTCTATTATAATGTAAGTAAACCTTGTGTTTGGTTTCCTTTAGGACACTATCTCATGAAGAACAGAAAAACAGAAAACAAAGAGACATACAATGAGCACTTTTAGAAAACAATCTTTTTTTCAGAAGACAAAGAACCTCTGTGTACAAACACTGAGGCAAGGGTTACCCCAAAGGGCATTTGGCTGGGAAGCCAAGTTTCAAGAAAATACAAAATCACACATGCCCACACAATACAAAGCATCATGGGCTGCATATGCAAATCACCACAGAATGTTACGCTGGTCCAACTTTAAGCAGAATTGCATGGTGCCGAAAGGCCTCTCACACAGTTTGCAAAGGGTGCTAACAGAAGACATAGACACGTGTTTCATCCTACCAGGACTCATCAGTATGCCTCGTCTGTTTGACACCCCAGTGGACTGGACCAACTACCCTAAGACAGTGTGTCTTGGATATGTTGTGGTGAACCCATTAAAATAAAAAACTATTTTATTTCACCACAACATATCCAAGACACACTGTCTTAGGGTAGCTGGTCCAGTCCACTGGGGTGTCAAACAGACGAGGCATACTGATGAGTCCTGGTAGGATGAAACACATGTGTATGTCTTCTGTTAGCACCCTTTGCAAACTGTGTGAGAGGCCTTGGACCAGCACAACATTCTGTGGTGATTTGCAAATGCAGTCCATGATGCTTTGCATTGTGTGGGCATGTGTGATTTTGTATTTTTTTCAGAAACAATGTTTTTTTTTAATTTGAAGTATATTGTAGAGTGGATTAATATAGAATAGTGGAGAAGTCTGTTTTTTGAGATCCTCCCGGTCTTGGGCAGGGGGGGAAGGATAAAGTGAGGAAGGTGGAGATTAAGGAAATTAACAGATGGCTAAAGGGATAGTGTCAGGAGGAGAGGCACCATTTTGTGGGAGACTGGGGGGGCTTCTGGGATAGGGATCATGCCTGATTCCTGGAAGCATGCTAATGTTGTTCCTACCTTTAAAGCAGACAGTCCCCTTTCTACCAATAACTACAGGCCCATCTCTCTTCTCCCCATCTGAGCAAGCTACTAGAGAGAGAATTGTGCACTCCCAGCTTTCTGAGCACCTTGGACAATATTCGCTGATGTGCCCCAAGCAGCATGGTTTCCACAAGCTCCACAGCACCACATCTGCCTTAGCCCATTTCACTGACCATGTCCTCAGAAACATGGATTCGGGTAAGGCCACAGGTGCTGTATTCATGGATCTAAGGCATCTGACCTACTTGACCACCCTCTCCTACACTCTACTCTCCACCACCTTGGCTGCTTCTCGGAGACTTCCTCATGGTTTTGAGCTATCTTGTGGGCTAATCCCAGTCAGTTATCATTAGAGCTGCATCCTGCCCTGCCCTGCCTGTCTCTACCAGTGTCCCAAGGCTCCATCTTTGGCCCTTACTGTGTTCCATATTTATCAATGCACCCCAGCAGAGAGTCTCTCCTGTGAGGCACTTCTCTATACAGATGACCTTGTTCTATACCATAGTGAAAGTCACTTGCAAACATCTCCTCAATCCTTACCCTTAATTATGATGCTGCCTACAATTGGTTTACTTCCAAAAGCTTCTGGTAAATGAAAAAGACAAAATCAATGTTATTTGGCTCAAACTATTCTCACCAAGGTCTCCAAAGTGGAGTCCTCTCTACTTGTACTCACACCTGTTGCCCACCCCCAAAAAAAATTTCACTAGTTTCAAATACTTGGGCAGCACCCTGGACCCATCCCTTACATTCACTGATCATGTTAATATTTCCATGTGTAGCGTTAACCAGAAATTAGGAGCCGCCTACTGGCTAAGACAATTTCTGTCCCATGAGGCACGCCTAACAATTGCACAGTCAACCTTCTACCCCTTATTAATTACTGCTTCCCCATATATTCACCCATGTCATCAGCCCTGCGCTCCAGGCTGACATCAGTTTACAACAGCATTTGTCTCTTCATCCTCCTCGTACCCTTTTCTATCCATCATTGTGGCTTATACAAATCATTTTGTTGGCTCCCACTTCAAGGTGCTTTGACCATGCTTTGGGCTGCCTAATAGATACTACACTCAAAGATGGTTCCCTGTCCCTTATTCATCCCTACTTGCAGGTAAAGTGGCTATTAGGTGACTCCATGAATCATCCATCCTCTCCTGGTAGTTCCCAGAATCTCCACTACCATGGGCAGCAAAGTCTTTCCATCTCTGCCACCTCCTTATGGAACAAGCTTTATATCGCTCCACCCATCCTCCTCCTCCCACTTATCTTTTAAAAGTCACTTTAAAGACTGGCTACCACTGGAAGTCAAATGCCACTGTCCATCTGTGTAAGCTGGGATGATTCCTCTCCCCACCTTTTGTGGGGTCTCCTGCCTATGCGACACCCTTTCTCCAGCTTCTTTTCCACCCCACCTGGCCCTCTCTCCTCCCTATAGTCTACTCCACTGCACTTTTGCTTATTGTGGACTATCGCACTGAAGTTTGAATATCCACCTGGTTGCTACTGATTTTGTTATTGGCGTTTTTGAAATTGCACTTTATATGGTTTACCTGGTAATTTGTTACCTTACTGTATTGTGCTCCATGTTCCTGTGATGATGTATATGGACTTGTTGCTAGCTTACAACTTCCACTTGTACCTTATTGTATTCTTATTTTTTGTTAATACCCTCTGCACTGTAATTTCCTGCACCTTGAGTAATTGTTAATGACCTGCACTGGGGCCATGTTACTCCTCCTGTATTTTGTTTTGGTAAATGTGCCATTATTTATGGCCCAAGTCATGCCTGAAAAAGTCCTTGGATCAGTGCACTTACCTGGTCACCACGTGCATAAATAAATAAATACATAAATAAAGAGACTCTTCAACGGTTGCAGCCTTCATGTAACAAAAAAGAGGCTAATGCACTTGGGCTGAAGTATGATATCTATATAGGTGTACATTTAAACTGAGAGGGGAGGCTTAGGCTAGGGGAACCTCTGAGGATGGAGAGGAAAAGGGGAACCTTGCTAGGATTCCCCCAGTAATGGGGACAAGGGGCAGTGGGGCAGGAAGTGGCAAAGCAGGGGTCCATAATAAGAATGGGTGCCGTGGGGCTTACAAAGCCAGTAGGGAGCAGACAAACCAGGAAGTTAAAGAGAGAAGGGGGAGACAAAGGGAGAGGAACTGACAAAAAGGGGAACAGTATAGGCACAGGCTGGAAGGCAGTCTGCCTAACATATCTCCACATAGCCATGGATGACCGTCTCCTTGCTAGGGTCCATCTTTGTAGATCTTTACAAAGCTTTTGACTTGGTTGGTCATGCAATACTCTTTCTCAAGCTTAAGACCCTAGGTTTCAGTCAACCAGCTATCGTATGGTTCAAAACTATCCAAGCAACCAAACCCAGCTAGTGTCCATACAAGACATTAATTCAGACCTTGTTGTCTTAAATCTTGGGGTTCCTCATGGCTTAATCCTTGATTCTTAACTGTTCTCCATTTTTGTTAACAACCTCCTGAAGCACAGAAAGAAGTGCCATCTACACATGTATACAGATGGCAGTACTACTATAGTGCAATGAAAATGTCCAAGGTTAATTTAGTACTCCAGTATGATTTCAACACAATCTCCTCCTGGTTCGACAACAACCACCTGATCCTTGATGCAACCAAATCAAAGTCTGTGGTGTTTGGATCCCAGACTTTGCTAACTCATTCAGCTGATCTACATGCAAGCACAACATCAGACGTCCATACTATTGATCAAGTCAAGGTATTCAGATATCAAGGAATCTGACTTGATGTGTCACTTATGTACAGTAGGCACGTTGATCACACCTTAACAACTGTAGGGCCCACCTCAACTTTCTAAGTCTAAATGCTGCCTTACTGCTGATGTAAGGAAGCAGGTAGTCTCCACATCCTGCTCCTTCCAGTAACTAAAGAGACATAATATACTGCTGTGCAAACAAAACCACTCTACTGCCCCTGGATCATTTGCGCAGTGTTGTGCAGGTTCATCCTCTCCTGTGGATGGTCTACCAATCATTGTTTGCTATGTGACCAGCTTAACTGGAAACGTCCCTTGAGGAGCATAACTACCACTGGCTCTCTTTGTTGTACAATTGTGCAGAAGGACAGTCCCGGATTATCTCCTAGCCCTCCTCACAGTCAAACAGTGTCTACTCACTCTATTCAACAGCAGCACTCGCCTTCTCAGTTCCCAGCAGGATGGTGAATTAGGTAGCAAGGCCTTTGCATTAGCAACTCTAGACACCTGGAACAAACTCCTCCAGCTGAGGAATGCTTCTAACTTGCAAGTGTTAATGTCTAGCTTTTCCAGCCACCTTAAAACTCCCTGTATTTGTTTTGGTCCAGAATTCCCATCAACAGGACGATTATCTTGTTGCTTAACAATGCTCATGCTCTTTGTTTGTAGTGATCTCACTTTCCAATTTTGTTTTGATGACAGAAATATAGATGTCTTTTTTTAATCTTTGGTAACCAGGTAATGTCCACTAAGTACACAAGACCTGTTTTCAAGGGTGACCTGGGAGCACTGGGGAGGTTAAGAGACTTGCTCAGGGTCACACAGTTTATGCAACTGGAGGTCGTGGGAATCAAACCCAGGTCTGCAGGATGCACCAAGCTCATTCACAACTCATTACTCTAGACTATACCACCAGCAGAAAAAGACCATTTGTCCATCTAGTCTGCCCAATTTTACCCTACTGTACCCTGTGACCTATTGTCCAAATGTGGATTTGGCTCTCCCCCCCGCCATATTACTATCCCCTGACAAACTGTTTAGCTGTTTACGCTGTCCCAGCCATACTTGAACTCATTAATGGTTTTTGTGCCCACCACCTCTGCTGATAGGCTGTTGCATGGCTCAACCACTCTCTCAGTAAAGAAGAACTTTCTAGCATCCCTCCTGAATTTCCCCCACTGGCTTACATTCATGTCCCCCTGTTTTTGACCTGCTATTCCTGCTAAACAGTTCCTCACAGTTAACCTTGCTTATTCCTTTCAGGAACGTGACAGTATCTATCATGACCCCCATCAATCTTTGACCTACAGTGAGTACATGTTCAGTGCCCTAAGCCAAGTCTCATGGGATCTGCCCTGTTGTCCTTGAATCATTTTGATTACTCTACTCTGCACCCTCTCCAGTGGCACCATGTTTCTGAACCACACCTGACTGTAGTGAGCTACTGAATAGCCCTGCCATGGGTTCAGCCATTTCTAATGCCAATTCCATGAGCACCCTCTGGTGCATCCCATCTGACCCTGGAGCCTTGTCTATTTTCAGGACTTCAAGCCCTTTTCTACCCCTTTCTCTTGTAATTATGACCTGTCCTAATTCTGGGATCCTCCTTGCAGCAATCTTTTTGCCGCTTTCTGGCAGAGGCCCACTACCCTCCACTGTGAATACTGAGCAGAAGTAGTCATTTAGACTAGCTGTGTTCTGCTTGTCCTTTTTTACTACCCTGCCCCCCTCTGTCATCCTAACAATTCCCCTCTCATCTTCCTTTTCCTTTATATACTTAATGAGTGTTTTCTCCTCCTTGACCCCCTCCACAGTACGTAGCCGTGTCTGCGTTTGCATCCCTGACTGTCTTCTTGGCCTCCTTCATCTTTACTTGGTATTTGCTCCATTCCTCATCCCCTGTTTCTCCTTGTAGCCAACGAAGGCCCTTTTTTGGCCCTCACTGCCTCACTGACCTTTTTAAAGAACCCACTTGGCATCTTGTGGCTGTTCCCCTTGGTTGCCATGCTCAAGGATTGTTTGGTTGCTCTGACAATGGTCACCTTAATTTCTTCCCACCTCTCCTTCACCCTACTGATTTTGTCCACTCCAACTTACTTGCCCTTGACTAATTCCCTCATCTGATCAAGTCTGCTCATTTGAAATCCAGAACCACAGCTTTTGATGAGGGTATATCGATACCCATGACCAGTTTAAACCATATCATGTTATTGTGACTGGACCCAGTGGTTCCCAAACCCACACTCCACCTCCCATTTCTGAGTTGGGGAGTACCACATCAAGAATGGCAGCCTGTCTTGTAGGTTCCCTGACTAGTTGCACCAACAGGCAGTCCTGCAACACGTGTAGCATGGCCTGTCTTCTGGTGCTCTTAGCATCTAGAATATCCCAATCTATGTCTGGTAGACAGAGATCCCCCACAACCACTACCTCCCCGTTTGCGACCCCATCTCAGTTTCTGCCCCTAGTTCCCTACCCCCTCGTCTTCCTGGCCTGGTGATCTACAGACCACCCACTTGCACAACTTATTTCTTGATGCTGTTGTGAGCTGCACCCACAGCAATTTTCTACCCATTTCCTCCACCTGCTGGGTCCATCCTGTACTGTCTATATGCCTTCTTTGACATAGAGGTCTTCCCCCACCTCCTTTCCCCTTACCCCTGTCTCTCTTATACATGGTATAACCTGGTAGTACCAGGTCGCAGTCATTATTCCCAGTGGAACATGTTTCTATAATGGCTATGAGGTATCATCCTGCATCCACCACCATTGACTGGAGCTCACTAATTTTGTTCCGAGGCTCCTGGCATTTAGGCAGATTGCCTTCCAACTTGTGCCTATACCATTCTCCCTCTTGTGAGTTCCTCTTTCTTTGTCCTCAGCCTCCCTCCTTAATGTTCTGTTTTTGTGCTCCTGCTGGCTTTATGAGCCCTCCTCCCTGGCACCCTTACTTATTATGGACCTCTGCTCTGTTGCCTTCATCCCACTACTCCCAGACCACATTTCTAGGGGAGTCCTAGCTAGGCTTACCTTTGCTCTCTGCCCTCTGGAGTTCCCCAGCCTCAGTCTCTGCCCTCTTAGATTAAATGTCCACCTACATAGACACAAAACTTTTGCCCAGACGCACTATTCCACTCTCTTGTTAGTTGAGGGCTGCCACCCTTGAAGAGCCTCCTGTCCCTAGTCTGCCACAAAATGGTATCCCTCCTCACAACACCATCCTCAATCACCCATTAAATTCCTCAGTCTCCTCCTTCCTTACTCTATCATTCCCATGCCCCTTACTCCACACAGGGCGGACCTCAGAAAAGCCAGGAAATGGAGTGTGCCTTCAGTTTGTCCCCAGCAACTGAAAATTATGCTTTACTATCTTGGTAGCTGGTTTGCCAGATCCTTGATACCTAAATGTACCAGCACCCAAGCTCCCCTTCTCCTCCTCTACCATCCTCCTGTCCTATCTATATCCCAGATGGCTGATGCTCCTGGAAGGCATCTGAGCACCCCTCCCTCATTTCCTCTCCACCCCTCTAGTCATGGAGTCTTCTAATAATAGGATAACCCTTGCAGACTTTTTTTGTTTCTCCCTGGTGCTGCCAATTCAACCTTTCCCAGCTGGCTCAGATCTCCCCAGTAGAAGTCAGGTACCTGCACCTCCTCCAGTCATGCAAAATGATTTGTATTCAGGATTTAGTGAATTTGGATGACTTTTTTGTCACTGCCCCTGCCACGTGTCCCCCTCCTCACCATACTAAAACTCCCTGGACCAGTAGGCTTCTGGGTGAGTTGGGGTGTGCCATGTGCTTGTGAGTGCCAGACCAACTGGTTATGCAGCATAGCTATCCTTTTCATGCTGCTACCAGCTGTGTCTGGAGCTCCTCAAATCTCCCACACATGAGGCAGTATCCCACTTCACACTGTAGCCTGAGAGATTAGTGACTGGTTATCTCCCCTGCTGCTGCTGTACTCCATTGTTCCTGTTGTACTCCTCCTTCAATATGTAACCACTCAGTCCCGTGGGGTTACTAGAATCCCATCAGTGTCAGTGCTAGGTTGGGAAGGCAGCTGGTGAACAACTGGTTAAATAGGTTTTCACCTGTTCACTCTCTGTTTACTTGGTTTCAGCTGAGAGAGAGAGAGATGATGCCATTTAGAATGCTTGCAGCAGCATAAGCCATGGCAGCTGGCTGTGAGTGGGGAGTTTTAGAATCTTGAGTGAAGTCTTTGAGTGGAGTCAGTAGTGAGCAGTTGGAGGGTGAGGAGCTGCAGTGTGGGCTCTGAGAGGAGAGCCTATTTTCTCACCCAAGTACTGAGAAACATCTGCCTGCCAAGAGAAGTGGTAGAAACCATTGTCTAGTGCAGGAGTTCCTGATTTTTCATCCCCATAGAGATGGAAAGGACTGCCAGAATGGATCCAAGGGGCAATCCCCTATTTTGATCCAGGACTTTGAAGCTGCCTGTTTGTTTACCAACCATGAGTAATCTGACTTTGTGCTTCCCAGAAGAAAGTACCTGTTTTGGTGTACCCTGGTAGAGGAAATATACACCAATTTCTGTTCTAAGTTGAGACTGTTCTCATGTTTTAAAGTTGGCTGACAATCGTGGGGTCCCCAAAAGACTTGGCACATTGTTCAGGACTTCAGTTCTACACTCAGAAGTAGTACTTTTCTTATGCTGGATGTGAAAGTCATTCCAAGAAGCATATTTCTAACTGTTTTAACAGATGTTTTGAGGTGTAACTCTGAAAGAATGGCTGGGTATGGACATGGAAGCAAAAGGTGGGCAGCCCCCCCCATCTGGAGTGACCAGTTCAGCACTACAGGTTCCGTAAGTCTATTGTAATGGTGAGGCTAGGGTGCTCCACACCATGGGATTCAATCAGTGGTTGAAAAACTGGTGCAGAGCTTAGCGGTTTGGCTTCATTGGGGACTGGGGTCTACCTGGAGTGATGCAGGCCTATACTGGCATGATGGTCTGCGTCTGTCCAGGAGGGGAACCAAGATCTTAGGTGACAGGTTTACATGCTTCATTGGAAGCATTTAAACTAGCCAAGGGGAGGCAATGGAAGGAGCAGGAAATCCTAGCCCCCTCCTAAAAAATCAGGGTAGTTAGTGAGGTAAACACCAAGATAGAGATGTCAATATGGAGAAAGGCAGGGGTAAATGGAGAAAACGACAAAGGCAGTAAGGACAGGGATGGGGCAAAAAGGGGTAAGGCCATCAGGAAATGGAGGGTAATGAGTACCAATGCCCATAGTCTGGACAACAAGCTCCCTGAACTGGTGGCCTTGATGGAAGAGGGATGCCTGGATATCGTGGCAGTCACAGAAACATGGTACACAGAGAACCATGACTGGGATGTTAACATACCAGGGTACGCAACCTACAGGAGAGATGGGGAGGGCAGAAGAGGGGGGAGAAGTAGCTCTCTATGTAAGGGAACAGATAAAAGCAACAGAACAAAAGAGTAAACAGGGAGGAGAGGAGGCACTGTCAGTCACCTTAGAGACTGGAAATGGCACCACAATCTACACAGGGGTTGTATACAGGCCCCCATCTCAGGGGGAGGGAATGGACAAGGATATGATAGAAGGCATCCTTAGGATGGCAGGGAAAGGGGAGATATTGTTGATGGGGACCTGAATATGCCAGACGTTAACTGGAGCACCTTTGTTGGCAGCCACATCCAAGAGTAGGGCCATTCTTGATGCCTTACAGGGGGCATGCCTCAGACAGCTAGTGTTGGAACCCACTTGGGAGGAAGCAATCTCAGACCTCGTACTCTCAAATGGGGACGGTGAGAGGATCTCAGATTTAGAAGTTGGTAGCCATCTAGGAACAAGTGACCACCAAACAGTGTGTTTCACGATAAACTCAGCTGCAGAGTCAAGCCATACAAAAGTGAGGGTACTGGACTTCAGGAGGTGGACTTTGTCAAACTGGGAGAGTGCCTTAGAAAAGCACTAGCAAACAGGCAAGAAGGAGGGTAGAGCAACAACAGGAAACATCAAACTGCCATCACAGAGGCAACAAGCCTTTGTGTAAAGCAAATAAACAAATCAAAATGAAAGAAAAAGCGACTATGGTTCTCAAAAGAGGTGGCAGGAAGGATAGGAGAAAAAGATATGGTGAATAAATTTCACCCTGAATTTCCCCACATGTAAGAAATGTGGTAGAACCAGGGTACAGTGATGCATTACTGTTAGCACTGCCTGGGGATACAGAGATACTGGAAGGGGTTGCAGCTGAGATAACCAGGATGGAGGGCCAACCCATGGAATTTTCCCCATGCTCTCTGCTCCTTGGGGTGACCTCCGGGAGGGAGGACTGGGACTTCCATCCCAGGAGAATTAGGGTCTTGTTGGCTGTAGCTCCGAAAGGGTATAGAGAATTTATGACTGTCCAGTAATGTCCCCACAGTGGAACAATGGAAAACCTCGCCTTACGAGCACTGGCGGTGGACAGATTAACATACAGTATGTCCCCAAGGGAAAGAAGAAAGCTTTCTGAATGTATGGGAGACCTTCTTAGGGACACCATCAGTGGGAGAGCAGCAATTCTAAGAGAAGGATGGATAGCTTAGATTACTTTTAGAGAGCCTTAGGAACCTGGAACAGGCAGTATAGGAGACCATAACCATGACTTTCTCTTTGCTTTACCTGGATTCCTCTGCTTAGTGCACAACAGTCCAAGAGATAAAGTGTTTTATTCAATGAACACTCGGAACAAGGCATATTTTGTTTTTATTACTTTATTATGTCTTAATACATTGATCTGGTTATCAACTTTTTTAAAGAAGTACTGTTTCAAATGCTTAACTGTGCTGTTAAAGTACCTCTTTTACAATTGTACAATTTTACAATTCTCTTTAAGCAGTACCACAGAGGAGCCTATAACACGTAATGTTCTTTAAACTGTAATAATTAAAGGTGAAACAGCTCTGTACACTATCTGTAAGACATTACAGTTTTTCTATGACCTGCATGTACTGTATTTGGAAAATTCAATAAAAATATGATACAAAAAAGCATAGCTGATAATATGCTCTGTTATTACTGCCTTCAGCCTATCCCACCAGGCTCCAGTGATAGTTTCCCTTCTACATTATGCCTGAAATATTGTTTCATGGCAGCTTCTATCATTTTCTTAAAGGCCTGTTCATTCAGAATCAGAGGAGGATTGAACTGTCTTCAGAAGAAAAAGGAAGGTCTGCACAAAACTGATTAGGGACACAAAAGTCAAATACTACCGCAACTCATTGGACAATAGAAAAGAATGCCTATTAATTCTTGAACCTAGTCAAATCACTAGGGGTGTCACATACTGGTCCTCTCTCCCACTAAAATCATTGTCAATGATAAAAGAAATATCAGATAAATAAATCATAATTGAGGCAATGAACAGCCACTTTGCAGCAGCTGGATCAGCTTTTGATAACTCCACAGCCGCAACCTACCAGGTATCACCCTCGACTAAAGATTGCTCTTCCAATACCTTCACTTTCCAGCTGGTCTCTTGCAAACAAGTCAAGGAACTATTATTAAGGATAGATGTAAAAAAGCACAGGAGCAGATGGCCTCGAACCGCCTTCCTAAAAACTGGCTACAGACAGCTCACAGCCCCATTAACCCATCTTTTCAATCTGTCCTAAGCAGCAGTGAATTACCAACAAGCTGGAAAGTGGCTCACATCTTCCCTACACAAATCGGGTGATACAAGTCTCCTAAATAATTACAGACCAATTTCCACCCTGCCTTTACTCGCAAGATATTGGAAAAATTAGGAAACAGCCAAATAAGGGAATACCTTGAACATGAATACACTACTTTATCGCCTCATCAATCTGGGTTGAGACCAATCATAATACCACAACTGTATTAGCCAAGGTCATGAATGACTGGTTGTGTGCTGTAGATCAAAAACAAGCCATGGGTGCTATTTTGCTCAATCTAAGCAAGGCATTGGACACAGTGGATCACACTGTACTTTTGAACGGATTGCAAGATACAGGCTTCTCTACATCAGTCTTGCTATGGGTGTGTAACTAATTATCTGAACGTCTTCAACAAGTCAAGGTGGAGGGCCTACAATCAACAAGCACTATGATATCCAAAGGAGTTCCCCAGGGCTCAGTCTTAGGACCACTTTTCTTCATGATATACACCAACAACTTGAGTCACAATGTCACAAATGCAAAGCTACACTTCTATGCTGATGACATGGTGCTCTACACCTCAGGTCCCAAAATGCCATCAATGCACTTGTATTTACAGGTAGTCTTCAATGAACTACAAAAAACCTCTTCAGATCTAAACTTCTACTTAATGCCAATAGAAAACTAAGGCAATGTGGTTTACCAACACAAGATTAAAGCATACCCGCCCATCAGCACACTGCTTGGAGAACACCTCGAAGTGGTGACAAAATACAAAACCTGCGTTAAATACCAGAACACCTGAGTAGGTGTTATGGCATTCATGTGGCTTCTTCCAATGCTAATTTGCTCGAGACAGAAAGAAAAACTCAACACGAGCCTCACACTGTTCGTTTTCTAACACCAGTCAGTCAGCACAACAACTCACCTCCTCACTGCCATTCCTCCATAAAGAACAGTCTCCGTACTCTCAATAGACCGAAATAAAATAAAGAAAAAACATTTTCAGCACATTTCAAACCACGGATGAAATGGAAAGACAAAACTATTACCATGCTCCCTAACCACTCTCCTTTTCAACCCTCAACTTTCCTCTGCAGGTCAAATGACGCCAGCACTTGAAAACAGTCGCAACATGAAAAGGACAGCAACGATCACAACAGTTATTTTTTCTTTAGTTTTCTTGTTAAACACTTAAATATTTAGAGTTATATTAAACCTGCAGTTCTCTGTTCCTCATTAAACTATTTACTCACCATGAGGTAAGACTCGGTTTTTTTTTTTTTTATTTCAAAACCTACCTGAAAAAAACAGAACCTTTCTATTATATATAACAAAGTATAGGGTGCAGTGTGTTTTACTCAAATTTAACACACATCTCATTGTTGGATGGCTATCATAAAGCCTTGGCTTCTCGCTTTTGGGGTTTATGTGCATCCAACAACTCGGTGTGTGTTAAATTCGTAACACACTGCACCCTATACTTTGTCCTATATTAGTACTAGGATTATCAGATTAAGAACATGCTTAGCAGTAACTGGTGTATCTTGAAAATGGATGAAAAATAAAATCTTTCATTGGTGGTTCTCCTAATATTGTATATAAAAGGGCACCCACAATAGGTGATAGGGTAGTACATAGCCATCTGGAGTCTGATAATAACAAAATAAATACCATCTGGTCTGCTCTGCCACCGACTGGAACACATAGATGTGGTAAATGTAAATACTGCCAATACATTAAAAACAACTGTGTTTATACATTCAGTTACAGGCAAGGTATACCTTTTAAGGATTTTATTTGTTGCTACACTTCAGGAGTTGTGTACTTATTAGAATGTTCATGCAGGGCGTACTACAGGTATATACTATGAGGACATACAGGAACTGAGAATTAGAATGAGAGAACATGTTAGAACCTTGGATAGAGGGAACAGGACATATACAATTGTTCAACATGTGAAAAGTAATCCTAAATAAAAATGAGATTGCATTCACTGGGCTTGAGAGGGTGGAGCTGGGACCCTGAGGTGGTAGCCTTGAACAAAAGACTGGACAAAGGGAAAGTTTGGAATTTTTGAGTTAATGGTAAGGACGGTTATGGAAGGTTAAATGATAACATTGTTCTAGCAGCATTTCTATAAGTAAGTAACATCACCAGTTATCTATTCTTGTTGTCTTTCTGTCCCCGTCCCTCCCCCACACACGGGTCTGGGTGCATTACTTAGATAAACTGACTGAACAGCCTTTGGTAAAAAAAAAAAAAAAAAAAACTTCTGGTTGTAAATGTTAACCTTTGCATTAAACATATTTGAAAAATATATGTTTGTTTATTTTGCACCTGAATATAACAGGGACATGGTGACAGTCAAAGAAATTAAGGTTTGTGCCTGTTTTTTGCCATGTAATTTTTAAATGCACTATTCATTCCATTTATTGTGGCAATCACTAAGAGATGTAATAATGGGAAGGATGAACTGTCATGTTGTGGGGAATATTCTTTCTGTGTAATTGAATGAATTGACATGAATTAATTTTAAATGTTTTATTGCACTTGTTAACTGCACTGTGCATGTAAGTATTTGTCTCAGACTGAGCACATCTGCTCTGATGAAGCTTGGTGTGGATCCAAGTGAAACGTAAACCTTTTTGTTGTTGTTACCTCACATTGTGGTTTTTAGCCTTCTTTACACCTGAGCACTTTTTAATAAAATACATTTTGGAACATATATGTCCTGGTTTGGGTGGTGCTTTTCCATTTCTGTTTTCTGTTCATTAGAAGCATAGCTGATAATATGCCCTGTTGGTACTGCCTTCAGCCTATCCCACCAGGCTCCAGAGGTAGTTTCCCATTCTACATTATACCTGAAATATTCTTTCATGACAGCTTCTATCATTTTCTTAAAGGCTTGTTCAATCAGAAGGAGACATTTAGTTGCTGAACTGGATTATTTTGGACTGGTTTGATATCTAAGTCTAAAGTCACCGGGGTGGTCGGAGGCCATGATAAACTTTGTAGTGCAACTATCTGCCACGTTTAACCAATTTTCTAACATCAGGAAAAATCTGTGTGAGTGTATACTTTGTGAGGTTTTGGAAAAGGGGTAATCACCGACTGAGGGATTGCGGTATCTTCATACATCAGCCACACCTAGTTCCTGAGCCAGGTGTTTTAGTGGCTACCCACCCTACTGTTGTTTGACCTAGATCTTCTGACCTGTCTATCCCTGGGGACAAAATGCAATTTAATGACACCTCCCACGATATGTACTGTAGCCTTTCCAGCTGTATTGTTTACCTTGTCTAACAGAAACTTTTAAAAGGCAATATTAGCTGCCTTTCATTTGGGCATGTAGTCCTATAATGTAGCAAGGCAAGCCTTATATCCCTTCTACACAGACACTCCTGTCTTCAGGATCTATAAACTGCTACATTACTGTAATCAGGCAGTTTTTGTGGATAAGCACTGCCACCCCATGCCTATGGGGGTTGGCCTGAGAGTTGATGCATACACCTCCCCACCCACCTTCTTTTCAATTTAGTGTGTTCAGCAGTTGTCAGCTGCATCTCCTCTAGGATAGCCACAGATGCCCCAAGTCTCCCCTATCCTTGCAAAATTCCAGACTTCTTAACTAGGTTTCTCAGTCCACTGATGTTATACATCACTATTTTCAGATCAGCCATAAAGAGTATACCCACCTTTCACAACCCCCCATCCCACAGAATCTCAAACTAATAAACTGGAACTGACTGTTAAATTGTGTAGTCAAACTTTCTAATTGCTTCAAGGTGAATAATCTGGTGCTGGACAGCTGCATAAGTGGTGCATGAGCTGCCCAGCAGTATTAGAATTTCAGTCCCAACATGGCACTTCTACTGTGCCGATTAGACTGCTAAATCTTTTCCACTCAGTACAGTCTCCATCATGTCATCACCTTTGCATCTCTCATTTATTCTCTCACTGCCAATCCTTGCTTAAGCAGTAAAGTATACAGCTATCCTTCCCAACCTTTTCTGCCTTCAGCATCTTATAGAAGATAGTTGATACACAGGTTGCATCTTTACTTTTATTTGTCTGCCCTGAGCCACTGTTGTTGGTCACAAAGCCAGACACAGCTCCGGGGACATGCAGTCTTTCCTCCTTCCTACTGAGTATCATCACTGACTAGTTCAGCCCTTGTTATTCCCTCCTTCAATAGTCGTATCATTTTATCTTCAGTAACCCTAGATGCAGTATTACATTAAACTCACTGTAACAGGCATTATGCCATACCTCTCTTAGGCTGCAGGGAAACTGCTCAATACACATTAGTACCTCCATCACCACAGCAAACTCTACTTTCATGACTCTCCTCAGAAGCATAACTTGAACCCATCCAAGCATAATAGAACTGTCTCTTCTCTGGTGAGGAATAGCTCTGAAACCCCTGAACCTACCAGCCTGTATCGAGTTTTACCCCCACTCATTAAACTTTCATTAATTAATCAGATTGTCATAGGCCCTCATTAACTGTGTTTTGAGCCTGCAGTGGCAGAGTGAGCTGCCTCACTTCAGCTAGCTGGAACAGCACACTGGAGTGCTTGCTGTAAAGTGTGGTTTTCACTGGTTGAGCATGGAAAACAGAACTATCCCCAGTGCCTGGTGGCTATCTTGATCCCACGTGTTAGGCATATATTTACAGTTAGTTCATTAAACTTTCATGCTGCCCATAGGAGTAACATTTTAAATATACCACTTGTTTTACTGCTCTACAGTGCTGGTGTGTATGTAGTGTATGTTCCTAGTTTCAGCACACCTAAAACAGTGAAGAAGAGAAAAACAAACATTGCAAAACAGCCAGTACACCCCAATGTCCTTCATACATTAGCTAGGTGCCAAGCTCCATCCACCCAAAAAAAAAATCTTATTAGTCCAGCGCAGGCTTCCAAGCTGCAAGTAATCCATCGTCTGTGCTACAAAGTCAACAATGCTCTCTCTCTCTCCCAGCCTCACCATCAGTTAGGATGCAAGCAAAGTTTAGTTGTGTAGTACCTGACCCCTTCACCAGGAGCCTTACATTCACCTGTCTGGGACCTCTGACTGCCCACTCACTTGACTTGTGCCTCCCGCTGCCCAATGGCTGACCACCTCCTGCTGGCTGAGGGTGAGATCTGCATCCAGCCCTCTTATGCCCTTTGTGACTGGCTGCCAGGTCTGCTCTTGCAGCAGTGACTCTACGTCACTCAGAATGCCTCAACAGCTTGGCAGGAGCTTGTAACACCAGCAACATCGGTTTCACTTCTGCCAGTGAGCAACAGAACCTGGGACCTGCAACCAAATGAAACATACACTGCAATCATCAGGTGCATTTTGATGTCTCTGGGTCTCAAAGCCTGTTGTTCTTTGGTAGTCTCTTCTTTTTCTGTAATGCATAATCATGGTCAAAGATGTCCATCCCCAAATATTACCTCCTCTTCTCCTGCTCTCTGCAGAATATCAATTTTATGTGATAATTAAAAATTCCATGACAAAAGAGCATGGCCATTTTGGGTCTATAGATCATGATGCTAACACTCTGTGTGTCCTTTCTAATGGAGTTCATTGACCTCCAGCAGGTTTAGGAGTTCTTTTATAAAGCTGACATAAACACCACAGTGTCCCTTGCACTGTTCCCTCAGGGATGCTATGTATATGGAGAGTGTTGACATCTTGACCTCAGCTCCAGGTCTCATGGCATGTCTTAGACCTCTTTATCCTTTTTGGTAAATGTGTAGAGCCATATTCTCGTGGTCTGCTTGCACTGATATGTCTGAGATGCCTGCTTCAATATCCTTCATTTCTGCTTAATATCTTTTATTTCTTTATATGTGACTGCCAAGCCACTCTCTTGTCCCTTAAGGTGGACTCAAGCTATTTCAGTGCATCAAATAGTTTTGTAGAAGTAATGGTAAAATCTGCCTATCCTCCTCCTCACCATCACTAAGCATCTCAGGGAAGATATAACTTTGATGATGGCAGATGGTGCTACCCGTCAGATCCCAAACAGGGTGATTTCTTGATACCTGGCTAGCCACTGCAAAATCTTAAAGTTTCTGTTTGGTTACCATTCTCACCTCTGCAACAGATCTCTTTCTGGACAGCTTAAGGTATTTGGTAAGTATTTAAAAAGTTAGTTTAGAAGGTCAAGGGCGAGAACTCATAAAACCTCTACTGCTTGTGGTGATGACGCCACTGGAAGTCCTTTCTATTTCAGGGAGAGAAGTTTAAGAGAAAATATTTCCTGACATGCTATTCAGGTGACATGATCTACTGTATCAAATGCCCTGTGGCTCACTATATGTAGTTAAAACATCACACCCTAAAAGCAAGAATAACCGAACACAAAAGTTCAATTAGGAAAGAAGACCTTAACTTCCCCTTAGCCAGACACTTCATAACCAAAACATTCCATCTTTAGCTTACACTTTTAGCCACTAATCAGGTACAGAAACATATAAAGGGAAGAGATTGAGATAAGAATTTTTAGAAAAGTGTGGTGGAGATCACACATAAACACCCTCGAATAAGAGACATGGTTTAAATAAAGAAATCAATTGTGTCTTTTCATGTGATACTACATAAATGTATACAGAATTTGAAAAATATGCATATTGATCAATTTACAGTCCTATGTATTCTCTTTCCTACCTGTTAGGGTGCTAGAAGACTGCTACTAAAACTGTCTTATTGCATGAACCTTACTTAACCAGCAACAAATTGTTACCGGTATCTCCCTGTACAGGACACATGTATACAGGCTCTGCTAGCTCCTGTATGAAACTACCAAGTACCTGTGGACATCTTTTCAGGACTCTATGTGCCAATCCCTACCCTGTGCTAGCTGCGGTGTTTTCACTGGTTACTCACATCATTGCATTTCTGGCTACTCTCACAGTTAGTTGGTTCTGTGTGCTTGCACCTGTTCCTGGTATCTAGTCTGAGCTGATTACTAAGCCAACTATGGCCTGACAGGCTTGGCTGTGGCCACTCTTATTTTCTACTTCTCCTTAGTGTGGATAAGATGCTACTTGGGTTTGATTCCCCTACTTTGAAGGAATGTCCATATCTGGGCACCATCCCTTTGTCTTGCCTCTTCCTGCTTGGGAATGCAATTCCTTTCTATTGTGTCTGCATGGCATGTGTAGGAGCAGAAATTCCTACAAACTGCTTTCCTCCTTGAAGTATGTGAGGAGGCCTAACTTCTGGCTATGTAAAATATACCACACTGGCTCCTACCAGCAATCAAATATTGCCATGTCTGGGATGTGGCACCTAACCATGGCAACGCTGACCCTGCCCCATCAACCCCCTGATCCAGCCTGGGCTAACACCAGGGTCCTGAAACTAGTGCACCTAAATGTAAATAGTCTAAGGTCCAAATTGCAGGAATTGGAAAGCTGGATGAGTATCAATAGACCCAACATCATGGCACTGTCCAAGACCTGGCTTAAGCCTCAGGTCTTGGACCATGAAACTGAACTCACAAATTACAGTACTTTTAGGAGAGACAGGACCAGGAAGGGGAGGGTATTAGGTAAGCATTAAGCCACAACAAAGGAGGGTTCTACTGGAGAATTAATGCCTGGTTGAGGGAGATGCCGAGTGCCAGCAACCACCCAACCAGGCATTAATTCCCCAGTAGAACCCCTGCTGGAGTGGCTTAATGCGCTTGTAATGGCAAGTTATTTCCAGAAATAAGCAGATTTAATTATTTGTACTGCTAACTTGTAATGCAAAAAAACACACACAGTTATTATATTTCTTATCTTTAACAGTGAATTGATAGTACACATTCTGTTGAATGTAGCTTGTCTTACATATATTGTGGGTGTAGGGAGGCATTTCTTTACAATATTTTGATTTAAGTGCATGATATTATTATTGCCATACATACCTTTACAATTTTTACTATTATGGTTCTTTTCTTCTAACTTACTGTCTGGATCAGTGCTCGTAATTTGATTTTCATCGATGTGTATTATAAGATATGGGTTGCACTGCATGATGGGACCATGCTAAAGTGCATTTTCAAGTTTTGTTCCTACGGTTCCTTTGGCAGGCCAACAGATGGCTGTGATTGCTGATAACTGTAATATCATGAATAGAAACTGAATGATTTTCAACCAGTAATTCTATACATATTAGCTTTACATTTATTAAAATGGTACTTCTTCTCCTAATTTACTGTCAGGATTGGTGCTAGGTACTTGAATTTCATCTGCAAGTATTACAAGACATGGGTTACACTGCATGATGGGACCATGCTAGGAGTACATTTTCATGTTTTGTTCCTGCAGTTCCTTGGTAGGCAAACAGATGGCTGTGAAACAATGCTAGCAGCATAGCACTGTTTACTGCCATCTGTTGGGCTGCCATGGGAACCACTTGAACAAAGATTTACTCTGGTTCACAAACAGCAACAGGACATTACTAGGATTTAATACCTGGTTGTTCCTTGGTCAGCTGTTGATATTGCTCCAATGAAAAGTGTTTGTTTGTGTCTAACATTTATTGCCATGTTACTATACATGTTAACAACTCCTTAAATGAATCCCCTGCTGATGTACTTAACCTTGATAGTGTTGGGACTGAGGCTCTATTTATCAGCATTTGCCTGGTGACACTAAACCACTATGTAGGCTGCATTTATAAACCTCCTATGTGGGCCCTGGGGCCCTTGCTGCACTAGCAAAACTTTACATGACCAGCCACCAGGTGAATTAGGCATGCTTGGAGACTTCAGCCTAGACTGGGCTTACAACACAAAGCATGAGCTTCACGACCAGCTACTTAATGCTCGACTCGAGCAAATTATCAGTGAACACATTTGACTTAATAAAAGCATCATCTGTCAATGCTGAATGTTTGCTGCTGGTATTGCTGTTGTACTGGGTCTTGCATGTACACATTTTTACTATGTATTTACCCAGGATAGAGCAGATGAGTTGCTATATCTCATTTTCAATGGTGTCCTGCTGACACATTGTTAGATTGTAATTACTCAGGATAGGGCAGCTGAAAGGCAATATCTACTTTTAGTGGGCTCCACATTTTGACCCTAAATGTCCAGCAGTCATTTTATGACCTGACATTATGATCAAGACAGGTGAAATTTTAAAATCCCATCCGAAAGGTGATTTCACTGTCGACTGTGGAAACAAGTTTCAGAGATGATTTGAAAATGATATATTCCATGTTCAGGAGGTGAGGTAACACAAGCGATATGTTTATTTATTTAGTTTGTGTTTACTGGGTAAGTGCACTAGACAAGCATGCTGCCTATTTTCAGGCATGACCTGAGAGAGTTACAAACAATGGAACATTGTACAGACAGAAAATACAATGGGCATATCACAACAGGAATTAAGCAAAATTTGAACAACAAAGCAGTGTTTACAACTGGAACAAAGACAGTTAAAATGGCATGAAGAACAGAAAAACACATTAATTAAGTGCACTAGACAAGAATGCTAACTATTTTTAGGCAACAACCAGGAGAGTGGCATGCAGTGGTACTAGCAGGAATACAGTACCCAAGTCACAAACTGATTTATGCAGCAGTGGGTCCACAAGACCATCTATTCAGTGGGTCAAATAATATTTTGATATAATATTGAGGAGGCAGTACTCAGGCAGGTGACACAAGTGCAGATATGAGATTAAGTGCCATTTAGTGGAGCAGGTATAGCAACTAGTTGGGAAGTACAAGAATGTCAGAGCTGGGCAAATGTCAGAGTCCTCAGGAAGGACTGAAGACCCTTTTTAAAAGCTTGGTAGGATTTGGAAAGTATGAAATTTAGAGGAAGGAGTTCAAGTTCTGGGTGCAGATATGTCATAATGGAAAGTTCACCCTTTGTGTGCAACTTCTAGGAATTTCAAGGGAGATTGTTCAGAAGATCTCAGGGTAAACTAGAGTGGGATTGTTTAACATATTGGAAAGGGACCCTGGAGCTCTGGTTTGACTATGTTATTAATCAAACAGCCAGCAGTATAGAGGCGATGCAAGGACAGGGAGAGCCAGCCTAGACAGGAGTAGAGTTGGCAGCGATGAGTTAGTCTGGTTGCAGAGAGTGCAAATCGGTATATACTATTGTAGCATGTGCTCCATTTTGAAAAGCTCTTTGTTTCATCAAGATAGAGCCATAGAGCCATACATAAGACAAGACAGAGTATACCTTGAGCTATAGCAAGCCTGGCAGCAGAATGAAAAGGACCTGACTTTTATAGGCCAGCTCCAGTTTATGTTAACTGCCTTATACGTGGCTGAAATGTGAAGGGTGAACTCAACAGATGGGTTAAGTGTGACCCCAAGATACCTGCATGAGTTGATCATCTCCAGGGGGCAGCCTCTGGGCCCTGGATTGAGGAGAAGCAGAAGGTACAGGAGTTGATTCTAGGTGAGGAGCCAAAAGTAGGCCACCATTTTTTAGAGTTTAGAAGTAGCCTGTTTAGTAGCAGCCATGCTTGTAGACAGTCAAAATCAGATTGAAGACTGGCATTTCTAGAGGGCAGCACTCAAGTAAAGTGCCATCTATCCACATAGAGGATCCTATAGTAGGAACAGGGCAGAGTGGGCAGATTATTAATAAAAAGAGTAAAGGCGGGCCAGGATAGATGCTTGGGGACTCTGACAAAGGGTAGGGCAAGGTCAGAGATTGCAGTTCCTATTTGAACTAATTGCTTTTTCTAGAGTAGCTCTCAAATCAAGAGGTGGCATCCTGGGAGAAACCAAGTGAGGACAATTTGGATAGCAGTAGTTGGTGATCTACAAGATTGAATGCTTTTGTGAGGTCAATAAAAATGGCCCCTGTGAACATGCCCTTATCCATTGCCGTTAAGAACTTGGAGGTTGCAAGGTGCTCGTGAGCGCTGCCTCCCCCATGGAGCGATCACCAGACCATCCCTCCCACGGAACATCGGAGGTCACGAGGGACAGAAACAGAGAGCCCTCCCCCAAGACGTGCATCCCTCCCTACCTGCACGGAGCTGCACTGGACCCCTGCTACCAATGCAACAAAGGTATAACTAAGCGAAAACTCCAGGTTGATCGATGTGCCTGGGCAGACTGCATTCCATGCCTTTCTACAGCTTCTATGAGAACAATAGAGTCAACACTTCTTTGGTGCCTTTTCAAAGTCAGCATAGCAATGGAGATAGTCTATGGACACTCCATTTTTCTGCCAAAGCCAGCCTTTTTCGATCCTTCCGTGTTACTTTAATTCAACTTGCCCACTGCTAACATTTAATTACAGCATCCAGCTGTTACCTTAAGCAAAGAAACAAATAAGTATAACGCAGCTGATTTTATGATGTTTAGCCATATCTGTATTACAGCCAGCTTCTCACTTGTCCCTTAAAATAATGACAAACTGTGCACACTGTTTTAGCTGCTTTAAGCGCAGTGGAAGCTTAAGATAGTGAATATTGTACTGCAACCTGATTTTATGTTTTTAGTCCTATCTGTACTGCAGCCAGCTTCTCAATTGTCCCCTTAAAATAATGACAGACTGTGCAAACTGTTCTTAGCGCCTTGCCGCGGTGGATGCTAAAGATAGGGAATATTGTAACCGCAGCATGACTTTATGTTTTTAGCCCTATCTACACTGCAGCCAGGTTCCCACCGGTCCTTTTAATTAATTAGAAGCCTTACAAACTGTTTTTAGCTGCTTTAAGCGCAGAGGAAGCTAAAGAAAGAATATTCTAATGCAGCCTGATTTTATGTTTTAACCCTATCTGTACCGCAGCTAGCCTCCTCGCTAGTCCATTTAAATAATTGAAGCCTTACAAACTGTTTTAGCTGCTTTAAGCGCAGAGGAAGCTAAAGAAAGGGAATATTCTAATGCAGCCTGATTTTATGTTTTAGCCCTATCTGTACTGCAGCCAGCTTCTCGCTGGTCCGTTTAAATTATTTCACTTAACACTAACAATTGGAAGCGTGTCTGTGGTCACTTAGGAGCACGCTGCCAGCATAGACTACCCTGCATGTGAAAAAATGACCGTTGGCTCACTACATGTAATCTGAGCACAAAAACAGTTGTTTTTTTTCTTTCATCCTCTGCCCTACTTAATAGCCCATCTCTCATCTGCCTCCACAGATCCAGCAGTAACTCGAACTTGGAGGTCATGGAGGTGCTCAGCGCTGCCCTCCCCACGGAGTGATGACAGACCCATCCTCCTCCCACCGGAGGTCACGAGGGAAGAAACAGCAGAGCCCTCCTCAGCGTGCATCCCTCCTCTTACTCGTCACAGAGCCGCACGGACCCCTGCTACCAGTGCAACAAAGGTATAACTAAAACAAAACTCAGGCTGATCGAGTGTGCCTAGGCAGACTGCATTCCATGCCTTTCTACAGCTTCTATTCTGGATCCCCACCCGCTGTGCGCCGGCTCCCACCACCCCCACTACCGCCCCTTGGTGAGCATCTGCATATATAGCAGAGGTCACGTGAGTTGTATAACCTATCAGCTCACTTTCCCATTTGCAGGTTATCATGATCTATCCACTAGAGGTCTCATCAAGAACCTCACTACCTCGTCCCTACTCCTTCAATTGGACAAAACTCTGCCTGCTGCCAGCTGTAGACACCAAAATTCCATCCCCCTCACTCCCTGTGCCCATTAGCATACAACAGCCTCTAAAAATTGTCCCTCTCACTTCCCATGAGCCCATAAACTGCAGAAACAAAGGCTAAAGAATGACCTAAGCATGTGAGGCTTAATAGCTTTCCAATCACACCTGAACTCCCCCAAACACCCCCAATTATAATGCTCCCCAGCCTTAGGGCCTTCGTCCAGGCTTTGGCTACTATTTGGGGGATATTAAAACCAACCCGGTCCTTCTCCCAAACCTCACTCTTAGTGACCCCACAAATCCCTCTGGGCAAACACCAGGGCTCCAGGCTGGTGCACATGAACATTGGGAGCCTGAGGCACAAAATGCCCGACCTAGAGGCTTGGACCCTACTCTACAAGCCTGACATCTTAGCAGTGATGGAGACGTTGACTAAAGCCCCACATCCTCCTCATGAAGTCAAATTGACTGGGCTATTAGACCATAAGAAAGGATAGAACTGGGAAAAGAGGTACTTATCTCCTCAACTCCTCCTTAAATGCTTCCCTGATTGATCTCCCAACACCCAATGGATCCCAGGGTGAGGTATTACTTCTCAAACTACCCCTCGGAGATACCAAACCTCTCTATATCGGGTGTGCCTACCTCCCACCCCAAACCACCCCCTTCCTTACAATCCCTCACAAATGCTATCCTCAAGCTCTCCTTGGGAGACCATCCTCCTCAGGGACTTCAACCTAAACTGGCTTGCCCCAAATACTCTAATCAAGAATCTAATACTGGATGCATCACTTACCCAAGTGATTGACATGCCAACCAGGCACAACACCAAATCTAGCAACCACTCACTACTCGACTGGGCACTCGCCTCCAACCTCGATCGGATACAGACTGCTGGGATTATGTCCGACTCCTGAGCGACCACTGCCCTATCTTCTGTATCTGGTCCAATAAACCCCTAAGGTCACCACCAGTGTGATTGAAGCGAGGAATTTCAGCCGATTCGTACCAAGCTGACCTCTGCTCTGACCTCCTGAAGGTGGAATGGGGCCCCATTGTCTCCCCCCCACAATTGGCAGAGGCTCTGGAGTATTTCACCAAGGCGTTCTTGGCCATAGCAAACCAACATGCCCCCTGGAAAAACTCAGAGTACAGGAAAATGCCTAAATGGCTAAACCCTAAACTAAAACACACCATGCAACTCCGGGGCAAGGCATGGGGGTCTCTACAAATCCTCCGGTGCAAACCGGACTGGGAGAAAGTGCCTGAGGAACCAATGCAAAAAGCACAAAACAGGCCAAATCAAAATTCCTTAGGGACCTCCAAACAGGCAATCTAAGGGACCCAAGAAATTCTGGGCCACATAAACTCTCTCCTTAAAGGCCACTCAAAGGAACACGATGCCTCGCTCATAGTTGGGAACTCATTTACCAACGACCCCACTAAAGTGGCTGAAGCATTCTGTGTATCCTTTACAAACCCCACTGGCTGCCTCCCAGCAGTGCCTGGACTCCCCTACTCCCCACCCAGACATGGTGCTTTCTCACCCTTATTCCACCTGAAACTAGTTGATCCCAGCACAGTACTGTCCCTCCTGCACAAAATAAACCCTGACTCTCTTCTGGGAATGACCTGCTAGAACCCTGGCTGCTGAAGGCTGCAGCACCGCCATCACCTACCCCATTACCCTGCTCATCAATAGATCCCTCCAAGAAGGACAATCCCAGTAAATGGAAAGTTGTCACCATAGTCCCAGTCCACAAAGGAACTTGGGACAGAGTGAGAACTACAGGACCATCTCTCTTCTCTGCCCCTGGGAAAAATTCAGCAAAAGATTAGTCTATGATCAACTTCAAGACTACCTGGATCAACACCTACTCTCTCCAAAGTTCAGCATGGCTTTCAGAAGAACCACGCACTGACACTGCCCTAATCCAGCTAACATCGGACATACTAAATGCCATGGACCAAGGCACCCAAGCAGGTGCACTATTCATTGACCTATCCAAGGCTTTTGACTTGGTTAATCATGAGCTCTCTCGCTAAGCTTCACCGACAGCATGGACCATACTCTACTCTCCTGGACCATGAGCTACCTGACTAACGATCCCAAAAGTCTGCTGGTGGGAGCCCAATCAAACCCTAATGCTATGACCTCCAGGGTACCCAGGGCTCCATCCTGGGCCCCTACTATTCTCACTATTTCTAAATGACCTTGAAGAGGATTGTGCACCCTGCAACCCTTATCCTGTACACAGATGACACTGTAATCTACTTTAGTGATCCCCAGCCCTCGGCTATCTCAGTTAAATCCAAGCCAGCCTCGCAATGCTTGAAGCATGGTTCATTGCAAACCACCTAAAACTAAACGACGAAAAACAAAAGCAGTCCTCTTCGGACCCGATGGCTGGGCTATGACCGTAGCAGGCTACTCAACTCTCATCAGCCCAAGGAAGGCCAGTAGAAGTCACTGACCAGTTCAGGTACATTGGGGTTATCCTTGACCAGAGCTAACCTACAAACCCCATATAGATGCCTTAACAGATCCATATATCAGAGGCTGGGCCTCTTATACCGCTTGGGAAACCCCTTTCTGAGAAGAATGATGGGTCATTGCAACCGCAACCTCCTTCCCTCATTGCTATATAGCTCCCACTACTCCAGTCCCTCAGAGAGTCTGGGCCAATCAAGCTCACCACCCTATACACAGCATTCGCTTCGGAACCAACTCCCCCAGGAGACATCACTGTGAGGCTCTGAAGACCCACACTGGACCGACACTAAGGCATAAATTATCCTGTGCCTCCACCTGCCTTACCTATAAATTCCTCCCATTGCCCATCCGCCTCACTTTAGTGGCCTGCTCACCCCTAAAGTTCCATCCAAACCTTCAGTCTACTACCAGCTCTGCTCCTGAACATCCCTCATATTCAGACCAACCAAGGAAAGCGCCCTTCCAGTACATTGCCCTCACTTGGAACTCGCTCCCATAAACTTGCTTGACCAGCCTCTCCTTGTTCAAAGTCGGTCTTAAAGCATACCTATTGAGTTGAGCCTCGCGGCTGTAACCGCTAGTTCATGTACTCAACCTAACCCCTCTTAATTGACAACTGACTAATATCTGCCCTCTTGGACTAGCTAAAACTAACGCTAATGTCACTGTAGACCTGCTGCAATGTAGCTGTACTCTCAACCCTGTCTAAATGTACCCTACTGGCGGTGTATGTACCTATAACTGTCTTACTGAACTCTCACCAATGTGGAAGTGGTTGTACTAACCCCGGTCGCCCCTGAAAGGGGATCTCTGGTCTCAGACGGCTTTACCTGGTCAACAAAATCTAAATAAATAAATAAATAAGACATCATGAAAGAATTGAATTAGCGCAGTTGTTGTATTGTGCCTGATTGGAAACCATGCTGAGCAATGGATACAAACTTGTTTAGATGGAGATATTCCATGACCTGGGTGGCCACAACCTTCTCAAGTAGTTTGTTAGTAGAGAGAATGGCAATCTGTCAGTAATTGTCCATGTTTTTGTGTCCCTTTCTTAGACAGGAACCATTTGAGCGATTTTCCATAGGTCGGCGACGTCTGAGTTACAATAGATAAGTTGAAAATTCTTGTAATTGGACAGCAAGGGCAGGGCTGCTGATTTGATGAACTTAGAGCAGTAAACCATCAGGCTCTGCAGATCCAGGCGGGGATAGCTTTAAGAAGCTGCAGCACTTCCGCAGAAGTGACCGTCATGACTAGGGTAAAGGGTGCTCAATAGGCGCATCATTACAATCAGTGAGTACAGGGACTGACCTGAATTTTGGTATGCAAGAGGTCCAAGAAATGAGGCCTTAAGTATTTGCAACCGTGACTAATTTGTTGCAATTAACTTGAACATTAGGGGCCAAAATTGCAAACAATCAAGTTATGAGTAAATGTTGGAACAAAATTGTTTCCTCATAACTTAGTTGATTTTCACATTTTTACCCCAAATTTTCAATATAAATCTTTTATGACCATTCCTTCTGAGCATGACGATAGTAATTTATAAACATTGGTGAAAAGTCATTTTGCTCTCAAAGTGTTAAAACAGATTTTGAATAAGATTTGAGAAATAACAGCTGTCACATTTATGAGGTGATGTGAAAATGGCTATGTTGAAAAGTTGGGGTCAAAATATTGAAAATTACCATAGTTGCAAGCATGCACTGAACAATTGCATTGTAGACTCTTAACTTTGTTACAGTGTATGATGGAACGTTGTTAATCCAATTCCATAATTTCCAAAACGTTGTTATACTGTACTAGCTTTCGACAACTAGTTTGTTATACTGTACTAGCTATGTAGCTAGTGCAACATAACAACTTAGAATGCGATCGCCCATGCATGGTGCGCGATCTTCCCTCTACTCGCAGCAGCAGCAGCCACAACATTGAGATCTCTCGTCCTCTGAAGAGAAAAAAAGCCAAAAGTGAGCTTAATTTACCATCCTACACTATAAAAAACAATGAATGATGAACTATTGGCAACAACCAGTTAGTATATCTCGAGGTTCCTATGGCGACTGAACCTCTTGAAGCCTGCTCTCGAGGTTCAACCAGTCACACATAGGAACCTCTCAAGAATTAACTTCGCTTGTTACCAATAGTTCGTCATTTATTATTCTCTCTGTTTTCTCATTTTTTACCCCAGATTTGCAACATAGCCTTCTTATGAGCCCACCTCATGAACAAGAGTGGAGACATTTTCAAATCCTGCCCAAAAGGTGATTTTCCATACAAGTGTGAAACACATTTTGGCCAGGATTCAAAAATACAGATGTCACATTCATAAGATGCTGTGAGGAATGGCTAAACTGAAAATTTGGCATTGAAATATTGAAAATTACCAAAGTTAGAAGTCTGCGTTCAATAACAGACTCATAACTTTGTTGTTTTTAATATTTGTGCCCGAAACTTTTAACATAGCCTCTTATGACACCTCCTCATGAACAAGGCAGAGAAAATGTTCAACTCCTGTCTGAAAGGTGATTTTGCACAGTGACCGTAAATCATCTTTCAGGATGCAAAGACACATTTGGCCAGGATTTGAAAAATGACCCTGTCACATTCATGAGGTGGTATGTAGAAATGACTGTGTTGAAAATTAGGGCAAAATGTTGAAAATTACCAAAGTTACAAGCCTGCATTCACAAAATTTCAATGCAGGCTCATAACTTGTTGCTGCTTAATATTTTACGCCACATTTTCAACATAGCCTCCTTATGAGCCCACCTCATGGACAGAGGTGTGAGGCAACATTCTACCTCTTCTACCTTGGGCCTCCTGAGCTCCTCAGCCGTAATGCATGCTCTCCTCCCATTGGACATGCCTCGCTTATATCCTCTGTCTGATGCCACGTCCCACCCATCTATCACAGTGCTACTCAGTCTTGTCTAACTGATGCCCCACTTGCGCCTGGTACTACCCTCCCCAGTATGCCTGGAGTTAGCACTCGCACACCCTGCCCTCACTATGTGCTCCTGCTCACCCTGCCACTCCTCCAGCATCCCCCGGCTCCCCTCTGACTCCCATGCGGGAGGCTTATCGTCTCTAGCCTTCCCAGCCTGTGCTACACTGCCCACCCCATGTGCCCTGAAGCTCCCCCTCCTCCTCCACCACTTGTGTCCGTTGCAAACATATTTTTCACCGCCCCCTGTCCAGAGCTGTAGTTATTCTACTACTCCTGTCAGGTAACATACATCCCAACCCTGGCCTGGTTCACAGCAGCTCAGCTGCAGGTTCCCCAGGCTTCGCATTGCCTCAATGAATATCTGTAGCCTCCTGAAAAATTTGACTCATTCCAATGCTGGGACATTCCATAAACCTAATATCACCCTGGTGGAGACCTGGCTATCAAAGTCTACCCTAGACTCCTCTGTCTCCCTCCCAGGTTACTCCCTTTACTGGGAGGACCGGGTTGGAAGGCAGGGTGGGTTGTGCTATCTACATCAGAGACTCCCTCACTGGACTAGCCCTCCCAGCACCTGTCCTCGACTCCGGGGTGCAGGCTCTAACCCTGAAACTGACCCCTGGACCCCTCAAAGGGCCCACTGTATCTCACTACAGCCTACATACCCCCCAAAATCAAACACTAGCACTGGTTTCGCTTAACTGAGTATCTTACTCACTACACCATCCTCTGACCAAATCCTAGTAGGCGATCTAAACATTAACTGGCTCAGACCCTCTTCCTCTGCTACCTGTGACTCCTTTGCAGCAATTGATATGACTCAACTTGTTGCTTAGCCTACTAGAATAAATCCGAAGGGGGCACCAGCACTCTACTCGATGTTGTCCTCTTAATCGCCCAAAACAGATCTGCGATATCCAAGTCCTTCCTGACTCACTTAGCGATCACTCCCATATACTTTTCACTGGACTACCTCAGTATCCAAACCCACAGCACAGTCCACCCTACGGCGGCGCCTAAGACCAGGTGGTTTGAAAACCTTAAGGAACTCTGCCCAAATTAATTGGTCTCCCATACAGTATGCCCTGATATTGATAGGGCGCTAACTTTCTTCACCACACTTCAATAAAGCCAGGACATCTTCGCACCTCTGACAGCCCTCCGCCCCCAAAGTGCAGAATGCTCCTGGGTTACCCCAGCCCTGTTTCAACAACTTAAGCACAGGGATAATTTATGGTGCCTGGCTACTGAAACTGGCCGGCCCAGCGACAGACAAGTATGCTGCTGCAAGAAACAAGTGTACCTGGGCCATCAGAAAGGCCAAGACTGACCACTATCAGTTTTCGCTCACCTCCTGGGGGAATGCTAAACCTTCGGGACAATATCAACAGTTAAAGGGAGCACACGCCTCCCACACCTCCCAGATCAACATCAATGGCACTATCACCCACTGACCCAGACCTTATATCTAACTGCCTCAATACATCCTTCACGGATCTTAGCCCAGTCCTCCCTAGCAATTTTTTTGACCCCCCATCTGCCCCAGTCCTCACACGCCTTACTTCCATCTATGCTGGGTCTCTGCCCAAGAACTCAGACCTCGCCTAATCAATGCCCTTAAGAGCACAATACTGGCAGTGACTCCTGGATTCCTGGATCCTTCGCCGGGTATTGGATCTGGTCTTCGCCCAATCACTAGTCTCCTTAATAAATCCTCTGTCTGGGACAATTTTCTTCAGCTTGAAAAATTGCCATAGTCACACCATTCACAAAGGTGGAGACAGGTCCCTAGCCGGAAAGTACAGGCTATCTCCATTCTCTCACGGCTCTCAAAGCCTTAGAAAAAGTGGTGGCCACTCAAGTTTCAGATTATCTAACCAAATACAACATCCTCTGCCCTGAACAGCATGGTTTCCGTGCAAGTCATAGCACCAGCACTGACCTCCTAGAGTTCTCAAATTTTCTACACTCTTCATTGGACTCAGGCTCTCTGGCTGGCGCAGTGTTTGCAGACTTATCAAAGCCTTGACACTGTCTCCCATCCCTCCTACTGGATGCCCTCAATCACTCTGGATTTGCCACTGGGCCCATCTCCTGGTGTGCCAGCTATCTGTTTGCCCCCTCACACGTGTTAAAATTAATGGACTCTCTCCCGACACCTGTCCCATCCGCCTGGCGCTCCCTAGGGCTCCATCCTGGAACCTTACTCTTTCACTATACCTCAACACCCTGCCAGGTTCCTGTACTGGAAGAATTTTGCTGTATGCAGATGATGCCAGTCATCTTGCTTCTGATCAAAACCCTACCGCCCTCAAGACTCCTTACAAAGATCATATAATGATGCCGAAGGCTGGTTCAAGGAGCATAGACTTGTAATAAATCTCAAAAAAAAAAACCATGATCTTCACTCACCCACAAAACAAAACCAGCAATGTCAAACTCCGTGTCTCTCTCTGCACCAAGTTTCCACTCGAGCAAGTCTACTCAGTATAAGTACCTTGGGATCTACTTTGACCCTGCTCTCTTTCCGTGATCACATCTCTGCCCCAGCCTCAGCTTCCTATATTCGGCGGGCATCCTATACAGGGTATAAAATTGTCTCCCCTGTGGCCCTCCGACTGCAGTCACATCTTCTACTGTCCCTTGTGGATTATGGGCTGCCAGTGTATGGTGCTGCAGATCAGACCGCCCCTCAACAAAATTCAGCATTACACTAAACAAGGCCTGTAGGCTAATTCAGGGGTGCCTAGGTTAACACACACTTGCCAGCTATATGCAAGCCATGCTGCTTGACCTAGATGAACGTCTCAGATATCAAACCTGTATCATAGCAAAAAAACTCTCCTTGGTCTATCCCCACCAGGTTTGTCAGCCTCCATCCCCATACGAAATCACTAGTACAAACTCGAACCGCTGGCAAAACCACCCTGTCAATTCCACAGGCTAAGACCTCCATACGGTCAAAGGGCCTATTGCTACAGAGCCCCATCCTGGTCTCAACACGCCTCTATCTCTGATGCGCTCACGATCTCAGTTTTAAAACCTCCTTCAAAATCACCTATTTAATACAAGAAGCTGTGACTGTTACTAAGTTGGTCTTGCTCAAATGCTATGACAAAAGCTCCTAGTGGCTGCACCCAACCTACTACCGTCGTCTTCAATCATTGCCCCACTTTACTGAACCCCCATGCATGTAAACTAACCCATTATTTCACCAATCAAGTACTAAAAAAGTACAATGGCTCACCAAACAACCCAAGGGGAGCCCATTGCTAGTCACCTTAATATATGCAGTCTACCAAAAACACCCCTCCAAGGCTGGGTTGCCCAACATGCACCAGACATCCTAGCCCTCTCCCGAAACCTGGCTCTCTGACAGAATACCCAATGACGGGTCTCCTCAGTAATTATTCCATCTTCCGGACTGATAGGATCAGCAAGAGAGGTGGTGGCTGTGCAATATATGTTAAACTTCCACCCAAGCCACTCGAAGTTCAAACCCCACACCGCTACATGGCGCCCAGACACTTACAGTCAAACTCAGTCTGGGTACCAAACGCCCACATCACCTCAGCCTGTATCCCCTGAGAAACCAAAACCCGCATTTGATTCTAGCCTCCAGAGTATCTCCCTCCTACCGAATACGAGGAATCAATCATAATGGGTGACTTCAATGTCAACTGGCTATCCCCAGCCTCATCCAGCTTCAAAGACACTGCCATGGCATACGATCTTGCCCAACTTGTCACCTCTCCACCAGACAGAACAATAGATCTGGGACCTCCACCTTTTAGACCTCATCTTCACCAACAGGCCACGGAACCTCTCCCATCACGTGTGCTCCTGACACCATCAGTGACCACTCCTCAGTGATCTGCTGGTGGTCTGGTAATTGCCTCCTGACCCCCTAAAATCTCCTTGCAGAGATGGCTTAAGAGGAGGTCTGAGAACCTCAAAGCCCATCTAACCACCAGCAACTGGCTCCCATTTTACATCATGCAGTCAGTAGACCAAGCACTCGCACACTTTATAACCACTTTCAACAAGGCCTCTGACATTTACGCTCCCTCCAAGCAAGTTGTAGAAACCAGAACCACCCCTGGATCACACCTCACTACTAAACCTGCTCCAACAAAGGGACAACCCATGGCATAAGCCCTTGACTCCCAACGCTTGCAGGAAAGACAGCTATACCGAGTCTCGCAACAAATGTACATGGCCTTACGGCAGGCGTAAAGCTCACGACACAACAAACCCTAACCTCGTCCTGGGGAGACGGTAAAAATTCTGGAACAATATAAAAGAACTCAGTGGGAAATCCTGCCCCCTCCCCACCCAATTCTCTCTAACGGGCTGTCACCCAGGATCCTTCCACTATAGCAGAAGCCCTAAACACCGCTTTCTCGGATCTCTCCCATATCCTCCCTCCTAATTTCTTCCACCTTATCCCCCCAGTCCTCCCCTGACACCTCATGTAATGTCAATTTATACCTTTCAGGCTGAGAGTCATCTCCTGCCGTGAGGCAAAACACTACATTGCCAATGCTATTGCCAATACCTGTTACAGCAATGATTCCCTTAGATCTTAAACTCATCCGGGCTGACCCTGGATGTCATATTACCCCACCTTACTAAAATTCTCAATCTCTCCTTTGCCTCGGTCAGTTCCCTCAACCTGGAAGAAAGCTATAATCACCCCCATTCTGAAGAGCGGCGATCCCACAAGCACAAGCAACTATAGACCGATTTCTATATTTCCACCTCTCTCAAAGCACTGGAAAAAATAGTATCAGACCAGATAACAGAACACCTAACTAAACACAACCTTCTCTGCCAGGAACAGCATGGTTTCCGGACTGGCCATAGTACTGTCACAGCACTCCACGAGCTCACTCATTCATCCACGAGGCCCTTGACCAGGGCTCAATTGCAGGTGCGATCTATGGACCTGACCAAGGCATTTGACACGGTCAGTCATGAGCTACTGCTTTGTGTCCTTCCACAGTTAAATGTGGTCCCAGAGGCAACTGCCTGGTTCAGGATTACCTCTCAGGCCGGTCTCAACAAGTCAGGGTAAATACCACCATCTCCTCCTGCAAAACAGTTTGCTCTGGGGTCCCTCAGGGATCAATACTTGGCCTGCTTCTTTTCACCCTCTTTTAAACTCTCTCCCAAGGCATGCAGTGGTCATCTACTACTCTATGCTGATGATGCAGTCCTGTTCTGGAAACACCCACAACTGAGTACCCTCCAACTAGCCCTTCAGGGTTTCTTCTGGGAGCTTGAGACCTGGTTCACAGAACACGCCTGATCATCAACTATAACAAAACAAAGTCCATGATCTTTCCGCACCGTCAAAGCCCTCACAGTCAGTCGGCACTTCTTATCAAAACACACAAGGCACCCCACTTGAACAAGTTCATAGTTTTAAATACCTGGGTATCACATTAGACACCTCCTCTCCTACCATAGTCACATTCAATGCCTCGCTTCCGCTGTCAATGCTAGAGTGGGTATCCTCTACAGACTTAAACACTGCTTACCCACGCAGGCCATGCATCTTGCAGTCTGCTCCTCAGTCCTCTCCCTAATTGACTACAGGATTGTGATCTATGGCTCAGCAGAACCCACCACACCACGTAACATTAACACTGCCATGAATAAAGCCTGCCGCCAGTCACAGACAGCGACAGACTAACTCATACCTATGAGCTCTATGCCTTGGCTGGTTGACTTAACTTCCAACAAAGGCTAAAGTATCACACCTGCATCCTCGCAAAAGATACATCTCCAGCAAGCCCCCATCGGCCTTCTCCCCCATTATCAGTGTTGCCCCCATCAGGCGCAATACAAGGCTCAGTAGAAAACTCCTCATTCCTGATCCCCATTGTAGAACATCCCTTGGGCAAAGATCCTTCTACTACCTGCCCCACTTTGGCTCAATCGCTACCACCCTCTGCTCTCTCTGAACCATAGCATCTCCCTTTTCAAAGCAGGCCTCAAAGCTCAACTTCTTGAATCTGCTTTATGTGATTTGGCTAACACTGCCCAACGTTTGTCCTCCCAAACCCTACAGCTTCTGACACAGGGTCTCTAGATCCCACGAATCAGCATTCCTTCACGTTTTCTGTCAAGTGATATTCTAAATGCTGCCTACTACTGTCACCAGTTGACCTAAGTTAATGCCTGGACTGTGTTTCCAGTACTGTTATTTGAATACTGCTTGTTTTATATGTTTTCTTTCTGTATTTGTTTACCCTCCACCCCTGTAACTGACGTGGAGCCTTTGCAAAGAGTCCGTGACTCAAAGGATTGTAATTCAATTTTATTCAATAAATAAATAAAACATCTGTACCTACCTTTCTCTGCTGAACCTGAAACCTAAAATTTCTATAACTAATAGAAGACAGCTTGATTTTACTAATTTATTGTATACCACACTGTTGAAACATACTTGTTGAACTAATTTGTTGTAAACCACATTATTGTAACGTCACTGGTTGTACTGTGTTTGTCATTTTTGTGACAAGGTACTTTGAAAATGAGCCCTTGGCTCAAAGGTTTGTAAACTGATGTTCAAATAAATAAAAATAAAATGTTCAGCTCCTGCCCAAAAGGTGATTTCACACAGTGACTGCAAACACCATCTCAGCCACTCTGAATTTGCCACTGGGCCTGTCTCCTGGTGCACTAGCTATCTGTCTGCCCCTCACAACATGTTAAAATTAACGGACTTTCTCACACCTGTCCCATCTGCTCGTATTCTCCAGGACTCCATCCTTGGACCCTTATTCTTTCACTATACCTCAACACCCTGCCAGGTTCCTGTACTGGAAACATTTTGCTGTATGCAGATGATGCCATCATCTTTGCTTCGTGCATAGAGTTGCCTAATTTCACTGCCATTGTTCATGAGGTGTGGTCCCAAAAAGGCAAACTGAAAATTTGGGGCAAAAATATTCAAAATGGCCAAGTTATGTCTTTAAGGTCAAAACCTGTTGACATACATTGAACCTTACTTATGATCTGGCTTTGAAGAGTGAAGATGTGTCTGTGGTCCAGAGGATTATGACATTGGACTTCGGTGGGTACATAAGGGCTTGGGGGGGTGCTGAGTGGGAGGGAGGGTGGGAGGACTAACAGTGCAACAGACATCGATAAGATGTTTTCCTTTTACAGGGTTTAAAACAATGACGAGGGATGGTTTCTTTATTTCATGTGGTGACACTGGGTGATTGGACACCTCCAATGTTGGTGTTATGTTTGTGGGGAGGGTTGCTGAGTGGGAGGGTCAGGTGGGGGGCAGTTGGTTGTTTTGCAGCTCACATTTCTACGGATAGGAAGACTGACTCACAAGATTATCATGTAAATGAACTTGACTGAGGTTTCTGTGATGTATTGTTCTAGGGCTAGACATGTTTTTATCTCATAAAACTGCAAAACATCAAATTCCTTCTGCTAGAGGACACTGATCAGAGTGTTTGAATGTTCCTACCTGGTGTGCACAAAATCATTTGATTCAGTTTGTGTAAATAATCATGAGCGTAACTTTTCCCCCAAGTATTTCACATTATTTAGTAAATACTGTCTGCTTCATGAAACATCACAGAGTGCCCATATCAACAAGCAGTTTCTAATCTATTACCCAAAGTGTCCCAGAGACTCAGTTCTACCCTCTGCATGTCGATTTAAAAACTGGCAGTGTAATTCTAAACACGGTAGACATGTAATTCTGAATGGGAGAAAAAAGGTTATGGTGAACTCCACAATATATATATATATATATATATATATATATATATAGAGAGAGAGAGAGAGAGAGTGTACAAGAGATGAATCAACAGAAACTAACACTTAAGGAGAAAGTGTTATTGCAAGACAAAAATAAAACAGAACATCATTCAAAGTGACCGCTATATAGTCTAATAATATTATTTATTGGGATTGAGAGCAAACCTAGGTGTGACTACTGGGTACATTTCACAAAAGCACATTGAAGTGCAAGATGACCCATTCAGATCAGAAACCTGAAATGAAACCCCTTTTATCATCTGAAGTCTCTAATCCAACTAAGTCCGAAATCAGAGAACTGTATCTCTGGGAAGCAGTCCTTGGCAAAGCGTGCAGTTTAGCCATTATTTCCTTCATTGATATGAATTTAAAAGAAAGAAATCATATAGAGTGCAGTAAAGACTTGAATAGTTCAAGGCTTCTCTTACTCTATGTTCATCTGAAATGTCATCAGAAGGCTAATGTTCTCTCAGAGATTCTCTTCTTTCCACATATGTTTGTGTGGGGTGCTGAGAGGGAGGGTCAGGTGGATGGGGACAGTCAAGAGGTGCCAGCAACAGACAATGATGGATGGTTTTCTTTGTTATAGGTGTAACTACTCACAGGCTGTCATGACAAATCAGCTGTGCTTGTTAGGCAGACAGATCAAAGGAAAGAGCTGACCCATGATTGGGTCCACTCTTTCCTTTGAAATACATGAAGTTTCCACCAGCAAGCCAGAATACTGTCATGATCAGCCTGGCTGATGATCAGTGTGACACTGACCAGCCCTTGTAGACTGTTTTACATTGTACTGACAGTGTCAAACCCCTCAAAAGCCACTATCATAGCAGTTGTTCGCTGCACATGTGTGTACAGCGATCATAAAAATCTGTAACCACTCCCTGCTTGACTGGAGTTGTCTCTGAACCAGAAAGAATCAGGGCTGCTGGTGTTTTCTCAGACTCTGTCAGTGACCACTCACCCATTTTCTGTACATGGAAAAATAATGCCCTCAAAGTATGGTTTAGAATTTTCCTAGCTAAGATTTCTCTGTGTATGATGAGGAATCTTTCAGAGCTTTCTAGCAGCATCAATCACCTGGTACCAAATCAGAAGCTCCCTACCATAGATGTTGCCTTAGTCATTTTATTCACAACTTCCTTTGGTTGCTGATAAGTATACAGCCTTCCAAACCTCAGAGTCAAAGGCAAATGTCAAAAGTGCCTGAACTAAAAAGTTAATGATTTTGAGGGATAAAGCCTGGGGACCTTCAAGGCACAGGTCTTAATGCTGACTGGGATAAATAGGGAACTGTGAAACTTATGCAAAAGAATGCTAAGTCAGCAAAGAAGGAATTTAAGACACTGCAGGGTAAGAGACCTAGCAGATCCTAAGCATTTCCATTGCAGGTTAACACCTTACTAAAGGGTGTATTTACTCCACTGAGGGTGCTATTATAGCTAATGGTCAGAGCATTAGTGAACCCTAGCTTATTGCTAAAGCCTTCAACTGTTTTGTCACTGATCTAACCAGATTCCAGCCTGCATCCTCTGGATTATCCTTCCCACCCGAGGGCCAGGATGTCACTGCAGACCAGCAATCCTCTTTCCATCTCAGGCTTGTCCAGAAACAGGAAGTGTACACCCTTTATAATGCATTAAATCAGGTGATGCTGCCAGGTTTGACAGTTTGAAGCCCAGGCTCCTCAAAATAGCAGCCCCGGTTATTGCACTTTGTGATACCCTACTCATCAATAGGTCCTTCCTCGAAGGTAAAATCTCTAAAAATGGAAAATGGTGGTAGTGGTTCTTGTACAAAGGTGGTAATAGTGAACTGGTGGAAAACTATCATCCCATCTCTCTCCTTAGCTCATTAGTTAAGGTACAAGAGATGCTGGTTTATAATCAAATACAGGACTACTTGAGTTGCACCTTCTACTTACTCAGTGGCAGCATGGTTTTAGAAAGCACCATGGTACCAATGCTACCTTGATTAGACTAACGTATTTATTTCATTTTATTTAGTCAGTCATAGGAATTACAACCCTTTGAGTCATAAACTCATTTACAAAGGCCCGTGTCAGCATAGTCATACATACAGAGATAGTACATTAGTGGGACATCACATTTCAAGTAATTACATATAATAGCCAAGGTGGCTGAAAGTCTATACATGTAGTAGCTAGGGTATTGATATTATTACAGTGGAACAATTATAATACAAGTGTAGCCTCTGGGGCATTGTCATATAGTAGTAACAGTGATCTATACAATAGTGAGACAACACAGTTTTAATGAAGTATTTACATATAGTAGCCTGGGTGGCTGTTGACCCATATATTTAGTAGCTAGGGTATTGGTATTAGTACAGGAAGTATACTTACAGTGTAGGTACAGCCTCTAGGACATTGTCACGTAGCAGACAGAGATCAGCAGCAGATATGTCCTGTACAGTTAGTCCTATACAATTGGTGGCAATGTCAATGGGGAGCAGCCATAGTGCAGCTCTGTGCAGGTCAGTTAGGAGGATTAGCAGCTGCACTGGCATTGGCGCAAGGAGAGAATGCATTTTTAGGATGGTCTTGAAGTGTCCTAGATTGGGAATGGAGGTTATGAGCTGGGGGCTCATTGTACTACGATGAGCTCTATAGGAATGATCTCTGAGCAAGGGAGGTTCTGGCCCTGGGCATGGTCCACAGATGCTTGTTGGCAACGAGTGGTCACAATGTGGGAACATGAGAGTAGTGAGGCTGAGACCTCCAATGGAGTAAACCCTAGGTGGATTTTTTTTTGTGAAGAGACAGGATTGATATTGTCTTTCCTCAAGGGTGAAGATGTTTGTAACAGCGTAGAGGGTGCAAGTATGGGAGCGTTTGTCTGAGCCTAGGAGGAGTCGGCACACTTTATTAATGGCTATGTGAATTTTGTTTAGGATAGTGTTGTCCACAGCAGAGTAGCTCGGGGCCCATAGTCAAGAGAGAGAGAGGACTGAAGAGGTGACAGACAGGTTGAGAGCCTCTGGTGTCAGGCAGTCTTTGTGCTGGTATAGGAGACTGATGCAGTATTAATGGCTGAGGTCAGGATGTTAATGTGGGCATGGAAGGATAGGAGGTGTCAAAGGTAAGGCTGAGGTATTTATAAGTAAGTACTTTGTTCCAGAGGAGGTGAGCGTGGGAGAGGTTTTTAGTTCAGTGTCCTTGGCCTTGCCTGCCCGGTGGGCAAATAACATAGCTTTTGTTTTTGATGTTGGCCACAAGTCTGCAACTGGTGAACCAACTTTTGATCTGGTTGAATGAGTGTTGGAGGAAGAACTTTCGTTGTCAGGGAGTAGTGGTGTGCGCATAGAGAACCGCATCATCAGCATATAGCAGTAGGTTACCGGAGCAGGATTTGGGTAGTGCATTTAAGCAGATACTGAAGAGTAACTACCGTTGTTTTGGATGCCATGGATAACAAGGTACTGACTGGAGCTGTCTTTATTGATCTTATGAAAGCATTAAATTTGGTTGATCACAGTCTGCTCCTTCACAAGTTGCAGTGTATGGTCTTTGACTGCCTCTCACTACAATGATTCAGACACTATCTGACCAACAGGTCTCAGGAGGTTAAATGGCATGGTGCCCACTCCTGTCTGAAGCCTGTTACTAATGGTGTCCACAGAGTCTGTCTTGGGTCCCTGCCTTTCTATATGTATCAATGACCTGCCAAATATCTGGTGCAAGCTCCATAATAAAGGCCTTGGGATTGCTGCAAGCTAGCTGAGAAAAAATTGGTCTAACTTGTGCAATTGGCGCATGAGATAGAAAATCCCGACTGCCAGCCAGGAGAATGCCATAGCCCGGGGTGGAGTGTCCCTTCTGGCTGCACCAGTGTAAGTAGTGGTGCCCCACCACCATCTTTATTTAATGTTTAGTCCCCATTGTGGAGCCCATACTGACTGAAAGGTCCCTCCGGCTCCCAAACCTGGCTCCGCCACTGCTATACACCATATGTTCTGCACTCAGAGGCTTATGGCATTCTTGGAGTTTCAAACCCAGCCCGAGTCTCCAAATGTAACTTGCTTGAAATACCAAGTGTTAAAACAAATACAGGTGAAACATCTTATGCTTATTCCACCCCATCTCACTGAACTGGGGTATTGCTGGACCTAGTACTGAAAAATAGGAACAGGTTTGCTGACATCACAGTGCGGGACCACCTGGGACAGGTGATCACTGGACAGTGTGGTTTAACTAAGAACAGGGCCAGAATCAAACCACACAAGGATGAGGGTTCTGGACTTCAGGAGGCCAATTTTAAGAAAATAGGAGAATGTCTCAGGGACAACCTGGCAGGATAGGGAAACTAGGGGAGTAGAAGAATAGTGGACTTCAATAAGAGAGGAAACTGATAAAGCTACTAAGCTCAGTGTCAAGCAGGTCAGCAAGGGCAGAGAGAAAAGAAACCACTATGGTTCTCTAGAGGGTATCAGAAAAGTAAGAGCAAAAAAACTAGCCTTCAGAAAATACAAAAGAACACAGAAGGAGGAGGAGAGAGAATTACAAGAAGAAACAAAGGGAGGCAGGGAAAGCAGTTAGGAGTGCAAAAGCAAAACAGAGGAAAATATAACCAATTCTTTAAAAGGAGGATAAAACATTTTTAGATACATTAGTGAAAAAGGAAGTCCAAGGAGGGATAATAGACTGAAAGGAGAAGGGGGGACTGTAGATGAGGATCACCAAAAGCAGACATATTCAACAAATACTTCAGTTCTATATTCATGGAGGAGGGGGATGGAAACGGTCCTTGGTTACAAGACAAGGCATAAAGGGTCGGAGGTGGACACTAGCACTTTCACAGTGGAAGGAGTCCTAATGGACTTGTCAAAATTAAACGTAGACAAGGCAATGGGTCCAGACATGGTGCACCCCAGGTTGCTGAAGGAGCTCAGGGAGGAGCTGGCTGCACCTCTGACAGCCCTGTTTAACCAGTCACTAGAAACAGGAAAGGTACCAGGAGACTGGAGGAGGGCAGATGTAGTCCCACAAAAGTGGAAATAGGGAAGAGGGAGAAATTACAGGCTGGTCATCCTGACTTTAGCAATGGACAAAGTAATGGAATCACTACTGAAGGAAAGGATTGAGAATATCTTGTTACCAAAGATCTGCAAGATCTGGGGCAACAAGGATTCACCATGGGGAGGTCATGGCAGACAAACCTGATCAAGTTCTTCAACTGGATAACAAGGAAGTGGGCCAGGGTGGGGCAGTTGATGGCCTATCTGGATTTCAGCAAGGCCTTCAACACCATTCCACATAGAAGACTGGTAAACAAACTGAGTAGCCTAGAGTAGTTCCTAAAATAGTAAAATGGGTGGAGAGTTGGCTTAATGATAGCAGCCAAACAGTGGTGGTAAATGAGGTACACTCTGGGGAGGGTAAGGTGACTAGTGGGGTGCCATTGGGGTCAGTTAGGCCCGGTCCTCTTCGGTGTCTTTATTAGCGACATTGCAGAAGGACTGAGGGGAAGTGTGCCTGTTCATGGATGACACAAAAATCTGCAACAGAGCAGACACACCAGGGGGTTGATAAGATGAGGGAGGATCTAAAGAAGTTAGAAGGACAGTCATGAGTTTAGCAACTGGATTCAATGCAAAAGTGTAAAATCATGCACTTACAGCCCAAAAACTGGGGTCTCATACCAACACGGGGAATGTTAGCAGTCACAAAACAGGAAAGAGACATGAGGGTGATCATTTCTGATGATCTGAAGGTAGCTAAACAGTGTGACAAGGCAGTGAAAAGGCTTGTGGAATGCTCGGATGTACCCCACCGAGTACTGTGTACAGTTCTGGAAGCCCCAATCTCTGAAGGATATAGCAAGATGGAGGCAGTGCAAAGGAGGACAACCAAAATGGTGCAGGGCCTGCATCAGAAGCCGTATGAAGAGAGGTTTAAGGATTTAAATATGTACTCCCTGGAACACAGGAGGGAATGGGGATATGATAGAGACATTCAGGTACCTTACAGGAATAAACAAGGTACAGGAAGGAGCATGTTCCAAAGGAAAAAATGCTCAAGGACAAAGGGTCATGATATGAAGCTGGGGGCTCAGAGGAAATTTGAGGAAGTACTTTTCACACAGAGGGTGGTGGATGTTGGAACAACCTCCCAGAGGAAGTGTCAGGGGCTAGAAAGGTCATAGGATTTCAGAATGCATGGGATAGACATGGGAATCTTAGAAGCAAGAGGGGTGTAAGCCAGAGTCCATTTAGGGTCTCCAGTGGCACTATAGGTTGGGAATTTAGAGCAGACTAGGTGGGCCAACTGGTCCTTATCTGCCAACAGCTTCTGTGTTTCTATATTTCCTGCTGACCTGCTAAACTCCTTCTCTCTTGGGGAGTTTAAAAAGGACTAAAACCTTTCTTCTCGAAAGCTGTCACCGTTCTTGCTATCATTGACTAACTGCCTTGCCCACACTCTGCTAATATTACTCTTACCCTGTCTCCCCATATAATAGTGTCCAGCTGTGTTTGTTTTCCATTCTGCACTGTGTGCTAATATCCTGTGATTACATTCCTCCAGTAAAATGTACTGTTGGGAATGTTTGATGGCTGTTTATCAAGTGCTGTTAATTTGTCTAAGCTAATGTAATCCTCTGTACATATAATTCTCTGTTTGTATACCTGCCTGTCACTAATCCAGTACCTTGTGATTTATTGTATTCTGTGTACCTGTCCTCTGAACAGTTGCCTATAATTAACTCCGGGTTACCCCTGAAAAAGGCTTTTGATTCCAGAGGCCTACCCAGTTACCAAAATTCAATAGATAAATATATAGCAAAATATTTATAGACTACAAAATATCATTAGTGACATGTTTATTTGTCTACTGTGAGTTTTACATTTTCTGCATTTCCAGATATGGTAAGCAAAAGTATGACTTGACTTAGAGTGGGTCATTAAGTCTCTTGCTCTATTTTTATGTATTTTCTCCAGTCTGATATTTGTACTCTCTACCACTCAGATCAGTAATTTTTCATGTGAAGCAGTCTGCTTTGAAGCACTAAGTGAGCAGTTTGGGTCCTCTAGCACCACCTGGTGCAAAAGGTGCTGATTGCAGCTAAAGAGGATTTCCTGCTATAATTTAGCAGGGAACGCTATGTTCCTGCATGGTGACATCATGACACTCATGCAGGGATGTCATGCCAAGAAACTCTCTTGGGGGCACACAATTAAAATTTAATCAAGAGAGGGTACAAGTTATGCTTTTACAGCCCTTCCTCCATCAAAAAAGCAATACTTGGATTGAAATTGAGGGCACATGCCGCTAGACTCTCTGGGCATGACTGCTCTGTACATAGTGCTGCCTGGCTGGTCAGCACCCCCTTCTCCCTCTCCCCATAATGGGAGAAAATGAGTGTATGTGACAGTGTGTGAAGCTGAAGTTATAATGCTACTGTAAGTAGAATGTGGTGTGGAGTACAAACAGTTGTGTTTTTTTGGCTTTTATTGAAACAGGTTGCATTACTAAAACAGAGTGTTTATATGTTTCACCACCTAGACATTCTCCTGAAGTTTGATGAAAACTATTACCTAACTCTCAGAAAATTAGGAGAGAACTGTGAGGGTAAATCAAGTTGAACCACTACTTTCAAACTGGTGCAGTTGCAACAGAAATAATTCAGTCCCATTTAAAGGATATATATATATATATATATATATATATATATATATACATATATACATACACACACACACACACACACACACAATAGGAGTGGGTACAAAATACCGTGATAAAAAGATAATCTTAGCCAGTGACTTCAGAGCAAAATATAAAAAAATATTACTGTGTCTGTCGTCACAATTGATATCTAAAGCCAGACTGTTCTAATAATGGACTGCTCAGAACTGAGCTTCTATGATTGACAGACCAGACCTAGCTCTGTCTGACAGCCTGGTGAGGGGTCTTGTCACTAACTGGCACCAAAACTGCTTCAGTGAAAGCCACATTTCCAGTTTTCCTCTCACTGAGCTGCTGTAGGGTTTTACTGTACCATGCAGTATTCACGGTCAGCTTTTACCATACTTTAAATTGTAACTGATTTTAAACATATCCATAGGAAAGGTTAAGAACAGCTGTTCCCTGAAATTTCAAACTAAAAAGGTCACCTTGGGTTTCACTGCCACTCTTCTGACAACCTCTCCACTTGATAACATCAGTAATAATACAGCACAGTACTGGAAGGAAAAATGAATACTATTTTGAAAAGGAACTCAATGACTTCATGAGTCCATATGAGCAAGACACAGCCAACTTGAATGTTAGCTTTACTGAAGACCTGCACAACCAGCTGCACCACAGGGCTACGTCAGTCTGACCATAAACAACCTGCCTAGTAACCTGACAGCAAGCAGTGAGAGCACATAATTACAACAAGAGATATCTGATGGCCCGACTGAAGCTGAGACTATGGAGACTGAAAAACAGGTACCAGCACATTAAGAAAAAAAGCATTTGTCAATGCCAAAAGTTCACTGCTGGCATTGTTGTTGTACTGGGTCTTGCTTGTACACATTTTTATGATATGTTTACCCAGAATAGAGAAGATAAGATGCAGTGTCTCATTTTCATTGGTGTCCAATTTTACCCATTGTTAGATTGTAGTTACCCAGGATAGAGCAGCTGAGAGGCAATATCTACTTTTAAGTGGGCTCCCACATATTGATCCCAAATTTCCAACAGTCTTTTATAACCTAATGTTATGATCAAGATATGTGGAACTATAAAACCCCATCTGAAGGCAATTTCACTGTGCAACTGTGAAAACCAGTTTCAGAGGAGTTTGAAAAATGGCACCTGCCAAGTTCAGGAAGTGGGTAACACAAGGGATATGTTGACCATTTGGGCCAAAATCTACAAAAGTAAGTTATGAGTAAATGTTGGAAGAATTCAACATTTCCTATAAGTTAGTTGTTTTTCCACATTTTACACTGAATTTTCAACATAATCTTTTATGATCACTCCTTCTGGGCATGACAGGTGTAATTTATAAAACAATGGTCAAAACATAATTTTGCACCACAAGTGGAAAACACCATTTGGGTACAGTTTGAGAAATAGCAGCTGTCACACTCATGAGGTTCTGTGAAAAATGAGTACGTTAAAAATCTGGGGTCAAAATACTAAACATTACCACAGTTATGAACATGCACTCAAAAAATGTCACTGTACACTTGTAACTTGGATGAGTTTTAATATTTTTATCCCAAATTTTCAACATAGCCTTTTATGACCCCACATGGCCAGCCTTCTTATGACCCCAACTCATGAACAAGGGTGGAGAAAATTTCAAATTGTGCCCGAAAAGTGATTACATGCATAAGTGTGAAAATACATTTGGCCAGAATTTGAAAATGACAGCTGTCACATTCATGTGGAGGTGTTAAAAATCTGGGGTCAAAATACTGAAAATTACCACAATTATGAGTGCGTATTGAAAATGTCAATGTACTCTCATAACTTTGTTGTTTTTACCCCAAATTTTCAACAGAGCCTTCTTATGACCCAGCATAGCCTTCTGATGATGCCACCTCATGAACAAGGGTGGAAAAATTTTCAAATCGTGCTTAAAAGGTTATTTCACACCACAAGTGTGAAAACACATTTTGGCCAGGGTTTGAAAATGACAGCTGTCACATTCATGAGGTGGTGTGAAAACAGCTATGTTGAAAGGTTGAGGTCAAAATATTGAAACTTACCACAGTTACAAGCGTGCATTGAACATTTTCAATATAGGCTCATAACTTTGTTGTTCTCACATTTTACCTCTAATTTCCAACACAGCCTTCTTATGACCCACTTAGCCATCTTAGACCCCACCTCATGAAGAAGGGTGAAGAAATGTTCAATTCCTGCCAAAAGGTGATGTTGCACCACAAGTGTGAAAACACATCTTGGCCAGGATTTGAACAATGACAACTACCACATTCATGATGTGCTGTGAAGAAATGGCTATGTTTAAAATTTGGGGTCAAACTATTGAAAATTACCAAAGTTACGAGCCCGCATTCAAAAATTTTATGTAAGCTCATAAGTTTGTTGTTTTTAAATATTTTACCTCAAATTTTAACATACCTTCTTATGACCCTACTTCATGAAAATGGATAGAAAACATTTCAAATCCTTCCGAAAGGTGATTTTGCTTAGTGACCACGAAATCACCTTTCAGGACAGAATTGTCTAATTTCACTGTTATTTTTGATGAGGCAGGGTCCCAAAAAAGGCATGCTGAAAATTTGGGGTAAAATATTAGAAAATGATCAAGATATGCTGATAAGCTCAAAATCCCACTGAAACACATGGAACCGCATACCTAATTTCCTCAGTTTGCGGTCCAGCATTGAAGAGTGAAGACATGTCTCTGGTCCAGACAGAATTATGTCTCTGGATCCCCAGTGTAAGTAAGGATGGGCTGGGGTGGGGTGGTGGGTGCTGAGTGGGACGGGTCAGCTAGGGAACATGGGCAGCAGCAGACATCAATGGGTAGTTTTCTTTTTACAAGGTGTTTAAAAAACTACAAAAGATGGTTTCTTTATTTCAGGTACTGATACTGGGATTTGGCACCCCAGCGTTGGTGTTATGTTTGGCAGCATTGGAGGTGGGCTCCCTGATGTCACAAATCAAAATGACCAGGGTGAGAGATAGCAGCTGGCATGGGAATTGGGCCCCTGAGCAAAAACAGACGCTGAGGGAGGTTTCTTTATGTTTGGCAGCTCTCCAGACTGGTCAGCATGCTCCCCAAACGCCCAGAGGTGCAGAAACAACTTTGGACCTCGGCCCCCATCTTACAGGGGCTGAGAAATAGGATAACAGTGGCTGCAGCTACGGAAATCAAAATGGTGCACCACTGGCCTGAATCCCTCCTGGGACCACTGGAAGCTCTCCGGTCCCATTGCTGCAGTTCGAGGACGGAGGCAGAATGAGGACACCTGCAGGGCCCTAGTTCTATAAGGTAAGCCCCAAATAGGGGCTTACACTTGAGTAGGGATAACCTCCAGTGTTTTAGATAACATTATATCTGTAAATCAGTGACGTGGAGAGGAACACTGAGCTGAGGCACTTTCCCAGGCGTGACCTGAGGAAAGGATTAAAGAGGAGGCACTATTTCAAGCAATACAGGCAAACAAAAGCAATAAATATATACAGTGAATAAAGTGTCAGGGACTGTGCAATACAGAAAGTGAGAAGGAACAGAAAACAAAGGAAGATGGCCGAACTGTTAAATAAAGCTCAAAAAGGCAACTAGGTGAAGAGTGGCAGCAGCAAACAATAGAATTATCATCACAGTATTCAGTAGTTTAAATTGAGGGTCTCATTGGCACAGAGCAAAAGCATTCAGGACAGGCTTAGAGTAAATAGAGGACAGAGTGACTGAATCCAAGGAGCTGGTGAGGGCCTGGGAAGGGTCAGTGGCAGGCAGGGGTAGAGTAGGAGGAGAAAAAATGGAAAGACCAATAGAGGACAGAAAATAGCTGAAGACACAGCATGCTAAAAATGCAGTTCTCCATGACTGTGTGATGAGCACCTAAGATCTATTGATCTGTATACTGAGCTATGTCTGTTATTTGATAATAACATTATCCTGGGCTGTTTTGGGCAAGAGGACCGCAAAAACAAAGCTGAGTGGTTCTGTCAGCCCCAAACAGCGTAAGATAATATTATCTTGTAAGAGACACAGCTCGGTGTACATATAGAGGATTGTGTATGATCGCTCATACAGAACAAGGGTATTTTTCATTCGAGAGGTTTACATGGTAACTGGAGACCTTGAGAGCGCAGGAGGTATAAAGGCCCTTGGTGGGAAGATATGGGGAAATTCTACCTCTAAGTTCTGAGTACTGAGGCTGGGACCGAGAGCCAGTGGGGTTCGGAGAAATCTGTCTTGTGGTACTGGCTGCGACTGGTCATGGGGACATGTCAGGCTCACAGGATAGCACTATGGACTGTGAGTCTGATATGTGGGATGGAGCTCTCATCAGATCTAGAGAGCACCATGAAGCATGGCAATAAGTCTGTTGTGCACCCCAAGGGTTTCACCCAGATGGCTGCACTGACGTCTGATTTGAGAGATCCCCAGCTAATATTTGCCTGCCTGATAAGCTGAAGGGGTGGGACATAAGACCATTGATGATTGACCAGACACTCTGGAGGGAATGAGTGTATAAACCAGGAAGGAAGGAAAGTGCTGAGTTCCACTTTACCCATGGAAGGTACTCCTTCTAGAGCTGGTGTCATGCAGCTACCACATGGGACAGCATGCTTGATGAGCCAGTGAGTGCTTGGTCCCTGAAACCAAGTAATACCAGGATCCGATAAAACAAAAGGTTCATACCAGCTTCCATTCTCCTGTTTGGAGATGGAAGTGCTGACATTAAAATGAAGCTAAGGGGTAGAAAACAACTCCATGTTATATGAAGTCCTACTGTGGACCCCTGATGTTAGCGATAATGCTGCAGTTATGTGGCCCAAATGTGGTGGAATTCTGTAGCCTCTGATTAGTCAATACTGTATTTGACTTAACAAGACATCCTGCTCCTTTATGAAGCTAAGGGTACTCTTGTGTAAATAAAATAGCACATCAGTTGTACACGTGCACCCTGCTGCTTCAGGTGATATGCCAACCTACCTGCATTGATGCCTGGATGGGATGGGCATGGCCCAGAGTACTCCTATGTCTAGGGTGCTGGTGGTTACACTCGCTAGAGTCTCATGCAGTTAGTGAGTATGAGTTTCACCTATACTTCCGCAGGAGATGCTCAATGTGGGTACAATCATGAGTTAAAAGCAACACATGGGTGACAGCTCTTAAACACTTGGCTCTTTTTTGTTGTGGCAGAGGTCACAATTCATCTGGTACAAATCATTAACGCTGGTCTAGGGACCCAAATCATGCAGCATCTAAACAGTTAGGTAAACTCAAGACTCCTTTCATTACAGCTCTGCATAGCAGATAATGTCCCCTTCCACAGCCTGCAGTGTGCAGGGTGACCTTTTCTGAGCACTCCTGTCTCTGTGATACATGGGCATTGCTGTGCCCAGAGAATCCCTGTTCCCAACTTCCTTACCTTCATCAGACTTGTCCTTTGATCCCATGAAATCATTCACAAGCATCCCTCTCCACAACCCTTGTCCCACGAACAACCTCCCTGAGGCATATTCCACTGCATGCCCCTCTTCTCAAGCATTTTCACAGGCTTACTGGCTCACCAAGAGGGTGTTGAATGTACAAGTTAATTAAAACACTTTTCCAGCCCACTGAACTGGGATGCCACCACCATGCCCAGTTCACTGGACACTCTTGATGCTCCCACAGATGGCTAAGTAAGTATCCACTTATCTCCATGTACTGTAGCAACTTGCAGCCCAGCCTCCTCGGGAAACATGCTGGCTAAGCAGTCACAAGTGCCTAGTTTTCCTGAAGGAAAACTGCCATTCCACATTCTTGGAGACACTCTCCTACCTTGTCTCAACATCCTCAGTGATGCCATTTTCCTTTATCTTCCTGGTAGATTACTGGGGCTGATCCTCCTCTTGATATCCACTATAGCTCCTTTAGGAGGAACCCACCACAGGCCTGAAAGCCAGCAGATAGTGTCCTCGAGGATACCCCGGGTTCCGCACCTTTTGGTGATCCCATAGAATATACCCATTATGGACAAACCCCAGAATTCATGTCCTCTTTTTCTGTGCTGTTGAGAAATGTCTCGGATACCTGATGTTCTTTGTGACACACTCACTGCAGCAAGGTGTCCCCAACCTTGTGCCACCCTCAGACATTGAGCGTATGGTGTCACCCATGTCTCCAGGTGTGAGCTAGCAATGAGAGACTGTGCTCCTCTTGCCCGAGTCCTGCAGCCAGCCACTTGGCCGAACAGAGTGTGTGTGCTTGCTCCCAAGGCACAAACAGAGTCCCTGGCACCTGGCACATGCTGGTGATGCCTGTAGGTCTCCAGTCCAGATCCCTGTTTAGGATGTGGCACTGACCCTCCCAGTTGCCCAGGGCATTCCTGGCAAGGCCCCTTCTGATGTGATGTCCCATTACAAATCTACAGCTTCTTTCTGTCTTGCATGCCCTGCCTATGAACTCCCTACTTCTTGAATCCTTCAACTACCCAGTACCCCAAGATCACCCTACTTTTATATGACATAGGCTCCACCTACACCCACTGTTTCCAAAGAGATGCTGAAGGCACCTTCCTCTGGTGGGCATAGTAATGACCTCCTCACTATACTGTAAGGAGGGGTTCAACACACACAGCCCAATGCACTAATGAAGTCTCCATAAAAATGTTATCTTACACACTGTCAAATAAATAGGTAGCTGTTTCAAAGGCTGGGGACAGACTGAAGGTGCATTTGGCTTCTTTGGCTTTTCTGAGGTCCTCCCTCTGTGAAGTGTGGGGTTGGGGTGAGAACAATAGAGTAAGGAGGGAAGAGATTGAAGAGTTTAATGGGTAGTTGATGGGTTGGTATCAGGAGGAGGGATACCATTTTTGGGAAATTAGTGCTTGAGACAGGAGGCACTTCAAAAGTGATGGCCTTTACCTGACAGGCGGAGGGGGAGGCAGTGCACCAGGCCAGAAGTTTGACATTTACATTGGACAGTTAAACTGAGTACAGGGGAGACTGAGGCCAAGGAAACCACTGGAAAGGGAAAGAGGATGGGAGCCTAGCTAGTGCTCCCCTAAACTAGGACTAGTAGCAAGAAGGTGCGTATCAGTGAGGTTGAAGTTTGACTTGGGTTGGGGAAGAGGTCAAGGAGAGAGGCTCACAAAGCCTACAGTCAACATGAAAACTTAAATTAAGGAGACTGGGGAAGAATAAGGGGATAAGAAGAAAGACGGAAGGGCTGGCATCTGCCTTAATTCCAGGAATCTGAAAAATCAAATCAGTGAGCTCCAGGCAATAGTACCAGACACTGAGATGAACTTCATATCCATCACAGAAACTTGGCCCTAGAGAATATCGACTGGGACTTGCCAGTCCCAGGATACACAACGTCTTGATGGAATATAGGAAAAGGTAAAGGAGGAAGCATTGCCCTACATGACAGGGTGGGCATAAAGGCAGAGGAGGATGGATGCATCAGGGTAGGTAATGGGAAAAAGAATCACTTGGGGTTCAGTTCACAGCAGCCTCTGGCAAGTAACTACAGGTGGGCGTGATCTCTACACCACCAGGACAGGCGGAAAGATAGAGATGGGGAGCTGGGGCAGAACTAGAAAGGGAGGGCAAGGGGAGGAGGTGATGGTGGTGGGTGAACTAAACCTGACAGAAACATAGAAACACAGAAATTGATGACTGATAAGGACTGTCAGGCTCACAGTCTGCCCATTTACTGTACCTGTTGTAGAGACCACAGATCTTACTTGATCTCTGGCTTTTGTCTCTTTCCTATCACTGGAGTTCCCCTGTGCCTATACCATGCATTTTGAATTCCCCTACTGAATTTGCCCCACCACCTCTACTGGGAGGCTGTTCCATTCATCCACCATCCTTTCTGTGAAGAAATACTTCCCACATTGCCCCTAGTCTACCCTTTCCAGCCTCATGTTATGGCTCCTTGTTCTAGAACATCTCTTTTCTGAATGATGCTACCCTTCTGTACCTTATTTATGCCCTTGAGATATTTGAAGGTCTCTATCATATCCCCCTCTCTCCTCTCCTCTCCTCCAGGGTATTCATATTGAGGTCCTCCAGTCTTTCCTCATATGACTTTTGATGCAGGCCCTGCACCATTTTCATTGCCCTTTTCTGAACTGCCTCCACCCTGTCCATGTCCTAACAAAGATGCAACCTCCAAAACTGGACACAGTACTCCAAATGAGGTCTCCATCTCACTAATGATTTATACAGAAGCATCACCACCTCCTTTCCTCTGCTGGTGATATCTCTCCTATGCACCTCAGCACCCACAGGCTCTCCCACAGCCTTGGCACATTTTTATCCACCTTTAGGTCATCTAATATAATAAACCCTAAATCCCTTTCCTGTTTGGTTGCCATCAGTATCTCTCCCCAACTGTAAGTCTCCCTGGATTCCTGTTCCCCAAACAGTTTTGTCTAGTGCACTTACCGGTTACCAAAATCAAATAAATAAATAAATGCATGATTTTGCAATTTTCACATTGCATCTTAGTTGACACACTCTTCATCATTCCTCTAGTTTTCCTAGGTCTCTCCTCATTCTTTCCACCCTCCTGGAGTGTCTACCCTATTGCAGACTTCGTGTCATCTGCCTAGAGGCATACCTTTCCTTCCAGCCCCTCCGCATGTCGCTTTATAAAGATATTGAATAGGACTGGTCCCAGAACTGATCCCTGTGACAGATATTGATTGGGACATTCCAGCAGTCAGAGCACCAGAAAGTCAGGTCCTGCTGGATGTATTGCAGGACTTCCTGCTGGTGCAACTGGTTTAGGTACCCAATAGGCAGGCTGACATTTTCAATGTGGTGCTCACCAACTTGGAAGTGGCAGGAGGAGTACAGGTAGGGAAGCCACTAAGGTCCAACAACCATAACTTTGTTTGGTTCCAACTACCATAACTTTAATTGGTTAGAGCTGGCCCTTGGGACCAGTAAGCCCTCATCAAAGGCTGAAGTCCTAGATTTTAGAAGAGCAGACTTCAACCAGATGGAGAACCAGTCCAGGACAAGTTAGAGTGGACAGCATTGGAGGTGTGGTGAAAGATGGGGGCATTAAGAAGGCCATTCTTGAGGCAGCGGTCATGCATGAGAATGGTAACCAAAAGAAACAGGTACAGGAGACCAATATGGTTCTTGGAAAAGGTTAGGGAGGTAGTGAGAGCCAAGAAAAGGCCTTCTGGTACAAGGAAATTAGGGACAGGAAGAATGGATACCACCAAATGAGAACAAGGAAACCAAGAGGGTGAGCAGGAAATAAAAGCAGACACAGAGCTACATTATATTGGAGAGGATCAAGTATGAGGAAAAACAGTTTTCAGATATATTAGGAAAATAGAAAGAAGAGAAATTGTTGTAGGGCATAAATACATCAGGGTAGGTAGGGAAAAGAATCACTTGGGGTTGTAGATGCATGGAGCGGCCTTCCTGAGGAGGTCGTAGAGTCAAAACAGTGGGGAATTCAAGAATGCATGGGACAGACATAAGGCAATTCTAGTGGGGGTAGGAGGAAGTAGGCTATTGGTTAACTAGGATCTGCAGCTTATCCTTTAGGTAGGAAATGGGCAGACTGGCTGAGCCAAGTAGTCCTTATCTGCCATCAAATTCTATGTTTCAAATTATATGCAATAGAGGAGGATGAGCATGAACCATCCCTCCTTAATGCTTACTTCTACTCTGTCTTCACAAGGAAAGATGGTGAGCCTCTGCCAGAGAGTGGGATTAAGGCAGCTGTAAGAGTGATCCCACAGATGAGGCAGGAAATATTTACCATTAAAATGGTCCAGAAAGGGCTAGCAGCCCTAAAGATAGATAAGACCCCAGGGCCAGATGGGATGCATCTGAGTGTGCTCATGGAATTGGCATCAGAACTAGCTGAACCCCTGGGAGGACTATTTAATAGCTCAATTCAGATAGGAGTAGTTCCCAAAACATGAGGGCAGCAGACATAATCCCACTCCATAAGGGGACAAGAAGCAACTGGGTTACTACAGACATGTCAGTCTTACCTCTGCTGTGGGTAAACTGATGGAGACACTAGTCAAAAAGGATCTTGTGGACTACCTGGAGAGAAACTGACTCCAGGACAGTAAACAGCATGGGTTTGTGGGCATGGCAGGGAGGTTTGCCAGACCAGACTACTAGTTTTCTTTGACTGGGTGATAAGTAGTGGATAAGGGCATGCAGTGTATTTATTCTACTCCAATTTCAGCAAGGCTTTTGACTCTGTGCCTCACAGAAAGCTGCTGAAGAAGCTAGGGAACTGGGTACAGCAAAGGATGCAGATGGATAGGTAATTGGTCAGATGAGAGACAGCGGAAGGTTGTAATTAATGGAGTGAAATCAGAAAGAGAGAGGTCACAGTGGGATGTCACAGGGATCAGTCCTGTGTCTTGTCTTTTCAATATGTTCATTAGAGACATAGAAACAGAAAATGATAGCAGAAAAGACCAATGGTCCATCTAATCTGCCTGTTCTTCCCTATCAAACCCTGGGACCAATTGTTCATTTAGGGTACTAGCACTCACTATTCTCCCTTTGTTCTCCTCCTACAGCTACTACCCTTAATAACCACTATGCCCTTCACTCTGTCCCAGCTGTGCTTGAAACCATTTATAGTTTTGACTCTCACCACCTTGGCTGGCAGAATGTTTCATGGTTCCATCACTTTTCTGTAAAATAAAACTTTCTCACATCCGTCTTGAGCCTCCTCCTGTCAGTTTCAATCATGCCATATGTCCTTGAACTATTACTCATGCTAGTTTCTTGCAGTTCAGCTTGTTTATTTGTTTCAGGAATTTGAAGGTCTGTAACATATCACCTCTCTCGTCTGGTCTGCAGTGAGTACATGTTCAGTGCCTAAGCTGATCCCCTAAGATCTGCCCTGCTGGCTGTGAATTAACCTGGTCACCTTCATTGCACTGTCTCTAGCCCGTCCTTATCTGTCCTGAGGTGAGTACTCCAGAACTGAGCACAGTACTCCAGATGCAGCCTCACCAAAGATCTATAAAGGAGTAATACCTCTTTTTTCTACTGTCAATACCCTTGTGATACATTCCAGCATCCTATTTTCCTTACTGTAGATCTTGCTGCGTTGGCCTGATTGTTGAAGAGAGTCAAAATGATGATTCCTGGGTGCCATTACTCAGCCATAGTACTCAGTTTTACCCTTCCCGTCCAGTACTCTGTTCTTGGGTCCTTGTTACCTAGTTGCATCACCTTGTACTTTTTGGCACTAAATTTCTACTGCCAAACCTTAGACCACCTCTCTAGCCTTTGCAAGTTATTCTGCATATTCCTAATTTCTTTGTCACTATCTACCCTCCCACTGAGTTTAGTGTCATCTGTGAAGAGACACAAGTTGCCCTGTATTTTCCTCCATTGTCCCTGATGAACATGTTGAAGAAGACAGGACCCAGGACAGATCCCTGTGGCACCCCACACATGACCTCCCTCTCTTCTGATTTGACACCATTAATCATAACTTTCTGCTACCTCTCCCTCAACCAGTTTCCTTCCCATCTCACTATGTCCCTCTTGCACCCAGATCCTCCATCTTCTTCAGCAATCTTCGTGAGGCACCGAGTTGAAAGCCTTTCTGAAGCTGAAGTAGAGTAAATACATGATATGTCCCTATCCATTACCCTTGTCGAAGAAAACTATAAGGCTGGTCTGACAATACTCCCTGCCACAAACCCATGCTGTTTACTATCCTGGAGTCCATTGCTCTCCAGGTAGTCTATGACGTCTTCTTTGACCAGTGACTCCATCAATTTACCTGAAACAGAGCTAAGATTGACAGGTCTGTAGTTCCCTGCTTGCTCCTTGTCCCCATCCATAAAGTGGAACTACACCCACTACCCTCCAGTCTTTTGGAACTACCCCCATCTGCAGTGAGCTATTGAATGGTCCTACCAGAGTTCAACTACTTCTGTTGCCAGTTCCTTGAGTACCCTCAGATGCATCCCATCAAGTCCTGCAAACTTATTTAAGAGCCACTGGCCATTTCAGATCCTTTTGCTGGTAAATATTGACTGCCGCATCTCTGGGACCCCCTTTATGGCCTCCTTGATGCCACTCTCTGACAACGACCTGCTGTCTTCTCCTGTGAAGACAGAGCAAAAGTAATCATTAAGAACAGCTAGCATTTGCACATTCTCCTCTATTATTCTACTTCCATCAGAATAGCTTAACAATTCTGTTTCTTTCTTTTCTCCCTAATATACCTGAAGAACTGCTTTTCCCTGCTCTTGCCCCTCTCCACAATACACAACTCGGTCTGATTTTGCCTCCTTAACCACCTTCTTTGCTTCCTTACTTCTCAACTGGTGTTCTCCCGTTCTTCCTCCACCTGCTTTTCCATGTACCTGGTGAATGCCTTTTTGGTGCTCACTGCTTCCTTGACCCTTTCCAAGAACCACATTAGTCTCTTCTACCTGTTTCTTTTGGTTACCATTCTCATGCATAACTTAGATACCTCAAAGCCCCTCCTTAGTGCCCCATCCTATCTTCCCACCTTCAATGTGCTCCGACGACTAACTTATCCTGGACCAACTCCTTATCCTATTGAAGCCCACCTTTCTGAAATCGAGGATCTCAGTTCTCGATAGGACTTTTTGTCCCAAGGGCCAGCTCAAACCAAATACTGTTATGTTTGCTGGACCACAGTGGCCCTACTGCCCTTACACTCCTACCACCTCCAAGCCTGCCTGTTGGGTTCCTTAACTAGCTGCACCAACAGCTAGTTAAGGAACTACTCACCAACAGACAATCCTGGAATGTATTCATAGAGCCTGACTTCTGGTGCCTCTCACAGCTGGAACATCCTTATCAATATCTGGTAAGTTCTGATCACCCACCACCAAGACCTCCCCTTTGTCACTCCCTTCCTAGTTCTTTCTCAAGCTCCCTATCCCTCCTTCCCTTGTACTGGTGGTCTATAGATCACCCCCAATAGTAGTTTCTTGCCTGAGGCTGCTGTGAACGGCACCCACTCGCATATGTGCACTAAACTCTGGTGGCATGATGCCACAGTCTGCCATGTCCAGGATAGCTGCTGGAGCCCAGTGCGCATACACGAGTCACCACCTGTGCAGAGAACCCAGTCACCATCTTGGAAATGGTGAACTGTACCACCGCATGCCAGAGTTCAGTGCGATATGTAAGTCATCGCGCATGCTCAGAGAACTCCAGCCACCATCTTGGACACAGCAGACAGTACTGTGTTTCGATGGTACCGATGGACAAAATAGTGCAGTGAACACGCAGTGATTGCCATTCACCTCCACTATTAGCAGGTCAGTTCGGTGTCCAGAAAGTTCCTTTTCTCTACTGTACTCATGAAGATATCTGCAGGGCTAAGCCCACTGCAGTCGTAAAAGGAGGAAGAACCAGGCTGTCCAGCAGATCTGCACATACTGTGTTTCTGTCTTTGGTGAGGCAAGCACAGTATGTCACAAAAGTCATATTTTGTGATGATCTGCAGTTCAAAGATTATCAAAATGGCATTTTACATAGAATGATTGAAAAGCAAAAAAAAAAGATTTTAACAAAACCAACACTATGGTTACACTATTGGTGTGAAATGTATCACATGGAAGAATAAATCCTACCACAGAGGTGTGCAGAAAGAGTCCCTTTAAATTTCAGCTGCCAGACCTTTGAACATTTCTCCAGCAGCTCCAGAGCCTCCAAACATGCCTGTACACCTTCCTCACTGTCTGCTGTTCTGCAAAGTTTTGTATTGTCTAAAATGAGGCAGACCTTACCCTAAATCTCCTCCCTACTATTGCAAATAAAGATATTTTATTGGACTGGGCCTATGACCGATATCTTGGGAACCTCACTAGTGACTTTGCTAACCTCTGAAAATTTCTCTCTCAAGACAAGCCTCCATGATCACCCTCAACCAGTTTCTGACTCACCTTGTTTTTGTCCCCATCCTCAAGTTCTTGAATTTTTAACCATCCTTTCATGTGGGATTGAGTCCAAGTCTTTATTAAAGTCCAGGTACAGTACACTCTGCCTGGCCCTTGCTAGCCATCTCTATGACCCAGTCAAAGAAGTTTAACAGATTCATCTGAGAAGACCTCCCCCTAGTGAACTCATGCTGCTGTTTGTTCTGGGATCCATTTGCCTCACTAGCTTTTCCATTACAATTGCTTTTAGCATCATTCCAACAATGGACATCAGACTCACTGGTCTTTAGTTCCTAGCTCACCCAGCTCCCAGTCTTAAACAGGGTATCACACTTAACTGTTCTCCAATTCCCCGACATCACCCCTGATTCCAGCAAACTGTTAAAGGGATCTGCCAAGGTGTAGTAAGCTCCTGTCTCATTTCCTTTAGTGCTCTAGGGTGCAGCTGTCTGACCCATTGATTTATTAACCTTTAGAGCTTTTAGGCCCTTCAACACTCTTACTTCAGTGATTGGGTCCATGTTGACCCCTTCCCCCACCGCCTTCTGGCCTCGGATCCACATTCTGGTATTAGAACCTTGTCCTCTGCTGTACATACTGAGCATAAATACTTATTGATTTTACTTGGCTTCCTTCCCTCCTCCTACACTTCTCCCTTCCTCAATCTAACTATCCCTCCTTTGATTTGAATTTTCCCCAAATATAGTAGAAGAATGTCTTGTCCCCTTCTTTACTCCCTTAGATATCCTTAGCTATCCTTAACTCTGCATCCATCTTTGCTCATCTCTTAATAACTAGAGTCTCGGGGTGCAGAAACCAGCCTTTACAATGAACTGAGGGAGGCAATGGACCCACATTATTCAATATATTTATAGGTGACTTGGAGGCACATACTACCAGCTCAGTCAACAAGAGTACTGATGACGCCAAGATTGGAGGAGTTGGCTGGCCCAGCGGCATGGAGGGCAGAGGCATTGAACACTTTATCTCCTTGCCATGTCAGCAACTCATGTTTGGTAACAAGCATGGGTTTCTGGGGCAGCCGGGTGGGAGAGGGTCAAATGTCCCAAGGACTGCTCTCTGCTCTCCCTGGGTGGCCAGCTGTTTCAGCCTCTGACTGCCAGTGGGTGGGGCTCAGTGGTGGTGCAGGTTAATGGAGTGGATCAAATGGTGAGGCTGCAGCTCTGCAGTGCATGTGTGCCTCCTTGCACACATCCTGATGTGTTGTTATGACAGAGGAAAGGAGGAAACAAAGCAATTCAATAGGCAGGCTTCATGAGGCCCTGCCTGCTCCCCACAGCTCTTGCCAATGCCTGACTGCCAAATTAATCTGACTTTGTGCTTGGAGGGAGGAGGGCCTCCATCTCCTGGCCCTGCCATGGGGAAAACCATGGGGACTCAGCCTCAGTGGGTTGGGGAGGTGAGCATCGGTCATGGGAAGCAGGGCAGGAATGGAAGCTTGGCCACCTGCCCCTGGGAGAAAAAGCTGTATGGTTAAAAAAAGTGAAGGGTTGTTACATCAGAACAGGAGATACAGTAGATAAAATACAGAAGGAAATGGACAGGTTTGTCAAATGGATATACTACGTAATGCCAACACTCACTAGCCTGACACCCAAAAGCCGAGATGAAGATCCTCACACCAAAATCCCAACAGTGGGATTTTTCCCATGGGGACAGATTTTACATGTTTCAGTGGGCTTTGCCCCCCTGCCCTCCATATTTACTATTACTAACTCTGCTGGGCAAAATCCCACTGTCAGGATTTTTGTATCAGGATCTTCAGTTCAGGCTTCCGGGTGTCGGGCTAGTGAGTGTCGTATTAGGTAGTGATGTCTGTCAAACAGGTGGCAAAATGGCAGCAGATGAACTTCAATGTTGAGAAATGCAAGGTGATGGATCTAGTAGAAAACATAAATGCAAACTACAGTACTATCTGATAGGCATGGAGATTATCGAACCAAGCAGGAAAACTACATGGGGTATTGAGCAGCAGCAACTTAAAATGGGAGCAGCAGTGTGAGGCAGGGCTTGCAAGGCAAACACAATCTTGGCATGCAATAAACTTCATAAGCAGGTCAAGGTAAGATTGTCCATAAACTGATCCTGGTTTCTTCCTAACTTCAGTGACATTGATTGTCCCCTTCTTCTTTTAGGCCATGTGTTTCTTGAAGGGATATCATTAGTTTGATGGCATTATCGCTTTTAAATACTTGTATACAGTAATCATGTCTCCCTGAGTCTCCTCTTGTCCATGAAGAACAGTCCACCTTCGGTCAGTCGGCTGTCAAAGTCCATGTTTTCCAAGCCATCAACCATCTTGGTTACTCTTCTCTGTTCTTCCTTTATCGTGCCAGTATACTTCTTAATATCGGGGACCAGAGCTGCACACTGTTCTAGAGATGCATTCCGACCAAGTTATGTATAATGTACAAATTAGCACGTAGCCCAATTAACTTTAGCTAGCCAAGTGGGCATTCCTTAAAATACAGAAAGCTTAATCAGCTAGTCTATTACTATAGGCCAGGCAGTGAACTATTTTAAAACAGAGGGTGTAGACAGACTGGATCTTAAGGGTGCTGTTTCTTTATAAACAGGCTTAGCCAGCCTATGTATTACTACAGCCAAATGGGTGTTGTAAACCGTCTTGGTTTGGTTGAAAACCAGAGTTACCTTCCGTTCGCTGTTTTCAATGATAAGAATATGAAAAATATTTGTATTTTGAGTCTGTTGGGATTGCCTCCACTGCAGAAAGCATCAGTATTTGCATGTCTCTGGTTGGAAGCAACCCACCTGGGAGTTTGATGAGTACTTGTCCTACAAATCTGAGCTGCACTGTAAGCCTGGAAAGAATTAGATAAAATCTTTATCCAACAAAAGCAGACTACCTGGAAGTGTAACTACAGTTGGATAGTTGGTCATCTAATCCATACATTGTAGATTCTGGCAGATAGTGGGGCTAAATTGGAGAAATCTGTAATTGTCATTATTTCCAGTTCTTTTTCTTGAACTTCAAATCTATTAAAAGTCAGGTGAGGCAATGTACAACAAATATATCAGGTAGAGTGTATATTTACAGTGTCAGAATTATGTAAGTGCTCATACTGTGCAAAGCAGAATGCATTCTGACAGACATAAATTCTGTTAAGACAATGAACTGTAAGAACAATGATGGAACATAGTAGTGAAAAACTCATATAATAGAAACAATGTGACTTCTAAACAAACTGCTGGCTTTATCTTTTTTTTCCAGTGTCTTGTCAGTGTTACCAATATCCAAGTCTGAATATTTACTCTTGCTCAAACTGATTCTGAGCAGGTGGCATTCAGGGATGGGTGTGCCAGTGGCTCGGTCTACCAGTGGCTCAATCTAGCAGCTCCCCATTATATCCAGTTCATGTACGAAAACACCAGCTAGTATGTTGTAGAGGCAAAGGTCAGGAAGATAGTGCTCTACATACAGGCAGTACAAAACACACAGTGTCCCACATCTGAAAGTCTCTTTAAAACCTTCAGCTCTCTCTGTCTCCAAACAAAAACATTGCTCTTCTTTTTATGAGATGACTTTTCTGGCAGTTTAATTCTGCATCCAGTTTTCATAAAAAATGTAACAAGACTTTGTCAGTGTCTTTCCTGTGACCAGCCTGAAGAGTCCATCTAGTCTGGACAGAGACAACAAAATAGAACATTCTGTCTCAGGGCTGGTCTCCTGTTGACAGTTTTGTGAACAGGGTTGTAAAGGTCAAACTGCATCTCAAGGTCAACCACCTGTGTTCCAACTCGTTACCTTTCTAATAAACTCAAATATCTTTCTGCAATTTATTTCAACTGATATAATTCTATACATTTACAAACCAAAGGATCCCAGTTGCACATAAAGATTCACATACATTTTTTAACCACAGAGAAATGGGGGAGATGGAATAGAAACTGCTAGAAATGGCAAGTGAAAAAGGGAGATAGCGGTGGTGGGGATTGTGGGATCATTTCAGAGGCCAGTTCATAGGTGCCACAACAAAATTTGATTACCCAAATCAGACAAAGAAAGTGACGGAAAAGAAGAGGACAGAACAGATTTTTGCTTTTAACTGTCTCTGCATAACAAATGGGACAGGGACTTATTCAACACTGTCACATAGCAAAACATCATAATAATAATAATATAAATTGTTGGCAATGCTTCTTGCTGTTTCCCACTGTGAGTCAGACAGGCTGCCATTCTTGATGTGATGCTCACCAACTCAGAGGTGGTAGGAGATGTGAGAGTAGGAGAGCCCCTTGGGAATAGCGACCACATCTCTATTTGTTCGAACAAGCCCTTGTGATCGGAAAACCCAAACTGAGAGCTGAGGTCCTTGATTTCAGAAGGGCTGATTTCAGCAAGTAGAAAGCTGGTCGGGACAAGTTAGTTGGGGTAGACAGCATAGGAGGTGTGGAAGAGAGATGAGGAGGGCAATAAAGGGGTCCATTCTTGAATTATCTAAGTTATTCATGAAAATGGTAACAAACAGTAACTAGTACAAGAGACCATTATGGTTCACGGTAAAGGTCAGAGAAGCAGTGATGCCGAACAAAAGGCTATCACCTGGTACAAAGAAAGGCAGGGCAGAAAGAATGGGGAGAATACATACTGAGAAATAAGGAGCAAAGAGGGCAGTTAGGGAGGCAAAAGCAGACACTGAGGTTGTATATTGTGGAGGGGTCAAGAGTGGAGAAAACAATTCTTCTGGTATATTAGGAAAAAGGAAAAAGAGAAGAGAATTGTTAGGCTATTGGGGGGCAGGGTGACAGAGGAGGATGTGCAAAGTTTGCCATCCTTAAGCGATTACTTCTGCTGTCTTCATGAGGAAGACAGCAGACCCTTGCCCATGAGTGGCATCTAAACAGCCACAAAAGAGGTCCAGAAATGAGATAACCAGCTTTTACATGCGAAAGGGTCAGAAAGGCTAGCAGCCCTAAAAATAGATAAGGCCCCAGGACCAGATGAAATGCATCAGTGGGTGCTAAGAGAAGTGGCAACAGAAGTGGCTGAACCCTGGTAAGACTATTCCATAGCTCATTACAGATGGGGTAGTTCCAAAGGACTGGAGGGTGCCAGACATAGTTCTACTCTATAAGCAGGATGAGGAACAAGCAGAGAACAACAGACCTGTCAGTCTTACCTCTGAAGCAGGGATGGTGATGGAGTCACTGGTCAAAGAGCGTTGTGGACTACCTGGAGAGCAGTGGTCTCCAGGACAGTAAACAGCATGGGTTCATAGAAGGGAGGTCTTGTTAGACTAACTGATAGTTTTCTTTGTCTGAGTGATGATAGTATTGGATAGGGGCCCCACCATGGGTTCACTCTACTGACCTCAGCAGGGTTTTGACTCGGTGCCTCACAGGTGATTGCTCAAGAAGATGGAGGATCTGGGTGCAGTTAGGGATGTAGTAAGATGGGCAGGTAACTGGCTAAAGTGGAGGCAGCAGAGGGGTGTGGCTAACTGGGGCCAAATCAGAAGAGAGGAGGTCACAAGTGGAGTACCACAGGGATCTGTCTTGGGCCCAGTCCTCTTCAATATGTTCATCAGTGACATTGGAGAAGGAATTCGGGGCAGGTTGTCTCTTTGCAGATGAGACTAAGCTCTGTGGGAGGGTGGAGAGCGTCAAGGGAATCAGAGAAATGCAGCATGACCTGCAAAGACTAGAAAGTGGTCTAAGGTTTGGAAGTTGAAATTCAGTGCCACAAAGTGCAAGATGATGCACCTTGGGAATAAGAACCCCAAGACAGAGTACTGGATGGGTGGGGTAAAACCTATTACTATGGCTGAGGAAAATAACCTAGGAGTTATAAACTGTGACTTCCTCAAACAATCAAGCCTGTGCAACAAGACATGTAGTGAGGCAAATAGGATGCTGAGATGTACCTGGAGGGTATTGACAGCAAAAGAGGTAATACTACCTCTTTATAGATCCTTAGTGAGGCACACCTGGAGTACTGTGCCCAGTTCTGGAGTCCTCACCTTAGGAAAGATAAGGGCAGGCTAGTGACAGTACAGTGAAGGATGGCAAAGATGAATTCAGGGTCAGCAGGGCAGGTCTTATGAGGATCACCTCAAGGTACTAAACACATACTCTCTGGAGACCAGATGGGAGAGGGAGATATGATACAGACCTTTAAGCTTCTGAAAGTAATAAACAAGGTGAACTGTGCAGAATTATTTAGCATGAGTAGCAGTTCAAGGTCATGAGGACAAAAGGAAACTGACAAGGAGGTTCAAGAGGATATAAGAATGCATTATTTTACAGAAAGGGTGATGGAACCATGTAACAGTCCACAAAACTAAGGGGACAAGGAAACATAAATACAAATATTGATAGGATAAATATTACAAATAATGGAACACTGAAAAGCTATACAATTCTGAATTTAAATACTAGAAGTCTTAATGTGACCAAACTAGCTGAACTTCAAATACTATTACAAAATAATAAGATAGATATCATATGTGTTACAGAAACATGGTGGGATGATACTATGACATGGAGTAATAACATACCAGGATTCTGTTATTTTACAAAAAGTAGGTTGCATAAACATGGAGGAGGTGTCTGTTGTTATGTAACAAATGAGTTGTCCTATTCCAGTTTAGTATTGAATATAAACCTTAGGGTGGAAACAGAAACACTATGGCTTACTTTAAAACCATCCCATATGCCTAAATTAATTCTGGTTATATGCTATAGGTCCCCAACAGCAATAGTAACTACAACATGATGTTGCTACATGAAATCGAGATGGCATCAGAATTAGGTGATATCCTCGTGGTGGGTGACTTCAATGCCCGTATAAACTGGAATGATATGACTGGCAAAACTGATTTTGAAAAAATTACTGGATGCTGTTACATTATGTGGCTGTGACCAATTAATTTTACAGCCTACAAGAAAAACAATATCTTAGATTTAATAATAACAAATTGCACCGATACGCATAAATCCCTTAGTTATGGCCCCATTAGAATCTAATGACCATACTATAACTCAATGCACCATCATTGCTAGAAGGACAATAATTTATGGTAGCACAAAACACCTGATTATAAGAACATTGACTGGCCCAAGCTACAGGAATTACTGGGAAATGTTCATTGGGACATGATACTTCATGGGCTAGATGTGGACCATATGGGACCACTTTCACTAACATTCTCCATGAAGCACTGGAGCTACATGTTCCCAAGCATAGTGAGTGCAATAAAATGGAGTAATACCACTATGATTTAATAAATGCACCAAGAATCAAATTAAGAAAAAATATAAGGCCTTTAAAAACTTAAAAATAATCCATCTCCTGATCTCAAACTCATATATAGAAATCAACAAACTAAACTAAAAAACAATTAGAAAGCCAATTCTGACCTTGAAATAAAGTTGGCCCAAAAGAAAGACAATAAAAGCTCATATGCTTACATGAATAATAATAATAAAAGTGTAGTTAACAGAATTACAACTATATCACATAAAGCGGTAGAAATTGGAGACAATAAATTGCACAATAGCTTCAAAATTACTTTATCTCAGTGTTTTATGATAAAGGCAATGATATAGCTCCTCAATGTACAGATGGCAGTCAACAAATATTATTTGAAGAAAAACTGGTCCTCGGGAATTGCTACAGCTAAAACATCACTTCACTAGGGCCTGACTGCCTTAACTTGGTTGTCCTCAAAGAACTTGCCATGGTGCTTGCCAACCCGCTGACCATTTTATTTAATAAATCTGTTCAATCTGGGCAAGTTTCTACAGAATGAGAAGGGCCTCTGTTCGTCCCTATCTTTAAAAAAAGAACAGGATGAGTGTAGCAAATTATAGGCTCATTAGTCTCACATCAGTATGTGGGAAGCTTATGGAAAGACTACTGAAAAATAAATTGATAAAGAAATAGACTTGGCCTAACTGATATCTCACAACATGGGTTTCAAAAGGTGTCTCCTGCATTACAAATCTCATTTCCTTTTATGAATTTGTAGGTGTAAATATAGATAAAGCAATACCAGTTGATGTCATACTCCTTGACATAGGGAAGGCATTTGACACTGTTCCACATTATCTGCTAATAAACCAACTCACTAAAATAGGTATAAATAATTACATTGTAAACTGGATACTAAACTGGCTTACTGACCAAAAACAATTGGTCAGAATAAATGAGTTTCATCTGATGAGGGACCAGTGAGCAGCGGAGTTTCCCAGTGGTGGGTCCTGGGGCCTGTGTTGTTCGGTCTATTTATTAATGCTATGGGCAAGGGATCTAGAAGTGTCATAGCGAAATTTGCAGACGATACAACAATTGATGGAGTGGTTAACTCCTGGTACAGTTTCAAATCCTGTGTAATGACTTAAAATAAATTGAAGATTGGGAATTACAAATAATATGAAATATAATGAGTCCAAATGCACTGTTCTGCATTTTGGTAATAAAAATCCTTGCTAGAACTATACACTGAATGGCTCAGTTTTAAAATCTTCTACAAGGAAAAGGACCTAAGGATTTGGATTAATAAGAACTGCCTTCATTTGACTATTGTTGTCAAATGTCATAATACTAACAGATTAACTAGATCCATTAAAAAGCCTTTGTCACGAGAAACAAGGATTGTTTACTCAAGTTTCATAAGACCTACATTATGCCACACTTAGACTATCGTCCCGCTATAGAATCCCTGTCACAAAGGGACATTTGTCTCATTGACAAAACTCAAAGAAAACTAATCAAATCTATTAAAGGTATGAGAAGAGTATCGTATGAAGGCGTTTAACCAAATTAAAACTATTCAAACTGGAAACAAGAAGAAAAAGGGTGAGTTTCTTTTACTTTATAAAATTTTACAGAATCCAACTTTAATGGAACAATGTGGTATAGTGTTCAACCTCAGGAATAACAATCTTAGATCACAAAAAAACAGCTATGTGTGCAAGAGCCAATACAGTGAAAAGATTAAACTTTTACACTGCCAGAACAATTAGGACATGGAATTCCTTACCATCTAACATAGTACAAGCTACTGACTTTGAATGATTAAAAATATCCTTGGATGAGTTATTACTAACCAACGCTGAAAAGTAAACCTACTGTTGTAGGAGACAATGAAATGGGCTTTATGTCTTCTTTGTCTGATTCAACCAAGCAAGTAATACAAAGTAACTAAGGTGGTGGGTGCAAAACCATTAATGGTTTCAAGAATGTCTGGGAGAGAGTGATGGGTATAGTGTGATTACTCAGGATGACAGTAATGGGGACGGGAATGGGGGTGGATAGGAAGGACTAGTACCTGTATGATCAATAGTTCCCAGGGTTAGATAGGCAACCATGGGCAGACCGAACAGATCATTGGTCTATTTCTGCCATCATTGACTGTGCTTCTCTGTTTCTATATTTCAGCAACTTCACTGAACACTGATACTCCTACTGACTCTGCCCTTTGTGTTTCTCAGCGGCTTACTGCCAGAGTAAGGAAATGCAGTGGGGCAGTGAGGGCACAGATCAACGGTGGAGCCCATTGTCCAGGACCATTGGCCTGCAGAACAAGATGACAGAGGACAGGCTGAAAATTGTTTAGCCTGGGTGGAGTAAATCTTTAGAGTCCAGGTCTCAGGGTAGGCAGCAGCAACTGGGAAGAAAGAGGAGGATGAGGACTGTGTGTGGGGTAAAGCAACTAATGGAGCAGTCCCTGTATTGAGGGCATAAAGGAATGACTCAGAGAGCAAAACATCAAAACTCTGAGCCAGCCACTTACCTGTGCAAATACTATGATATCGCTTCACTGCCTATCATAGAAACATGGGAAAAAAAGCAGTGATGGACAAAAAAAAAAAGACTTGAGCAGTCCATTTAGTCTGTCCCAACATTCCCTGCTTGGAGATGCTCTGTCATCAAGTTTTATTTATTATAGCACAAATTCCTTTGTGAATCAATGTGCTTTCAGACAATATAAACATTACACTAAAATTATAACTCTAGATTAAAAATACAGATAAAATATGTTCAAACAATGGTATAAAACAAGCTACAGCAGGAATGCCTCTTTAAACAGATGGGTCTTTAGCTCTTGCTTAAAACCTCTAATGAGGACTGTCTCGGATATATTATGGAAGAGAGTTCAGAGGATGGTGCAGCACAAAAACATGCCTGGGCACCTGATGACTTTAATGCAAACCTTGGAACTTCTAATAGTCCCTCATCTGCAGAGTGAAGGGGAAGAGGGATGATAGGGACAGAAGAGGTCTTGCAGGTAGCGGGCCCCTGACCATGTAGGGCTTCATAGGTCAGCAAACCAACCTTGAAGGAGATCCTTCACTAACCAGCAGACAGTGCACATAGCCAGGACAGATGTAATATGACACAAGCTGGTCAACAACCTGGCAGCATTCTGCACTAGCTGCAGGTGGTGGAGATCTACTCCCAGTTGCCCAAGGTACAGGGCATTGCAGTAATCCAGGTGCAGGGTCACAAAAGCATGGACCAGTGTTGGTAGATCACCAGGGATACTAGATGCTTGATCCTGGCGATGTTCCTCAGATAGTAAAAGAGGACTGGACTACGGCTGACACCTGTGCCTTAAGTGTCAGGCCACAATCCAGAACAATGCCAAGATCCCTCACCCTATCAGAGGTAAGCAACTGGGAGTCCTCAAGCCTAAGCCCTGAGACTTGCCCAGATTGCACCCTCTGTCCCTGGTGACCAGGTTCCAACACCAGTACCTCAGTCTTGTCTGGATTCAAGTATTCAACTTCAACCAATTGGCTCTCATCTAGCCCTGGATCTCAGTGAGGCAGTTATTAAGGGCGAGACTGTCTCCTGTTGCTAGGGTGCAAAAAGACAGAGTATAGCTAGTCTCCATTCTCCTCCCTGGCCACTCTTTCACCCTCCACTTACCATCTGATAACTCTATGTATGTGTTCCACTTCCTCTTGAATCCTGCTACTGTCTTTGGCCTCCAAAATCTTGTGAGAAAATGTGTTCCACCCATTCTTGCCATTTACATGAAGTAAAGTCATAGAATAATACATGGGATGGTGCACATTATGAAATTAATACACCCCTGAGATTTATGATGATACATAAACGCCAGGAGAGAAGCTTCAAGGTGTGTATTAAATTCAAGTAATTACACCATTCCATGATTTATTTTATATAATTACTAGCCATCAGTCCCCAAAAAGCACTGGTGGTCTGGCAACTCCCTAAGAGAACAAGCATTTGTCAATGCTGAATGTTTGCTTGCTGGCACTGGCATTGGTAGTGTAGGAGTTAGAGAGATGCATAATAGGAATGGCAGTGAAGTATTGAACTGAAGCCAACCCCACCACCACCACAAGAGACTGACAGGCACTGAGGTGCCTTTGGGTCATCAGGCATAACGCACGCCATTTCACCACACCCTACCCTGCAGACACCGACAAGTGTCACAGTGTGCCTTGGGGTCTTTGGCCTTATGCTCACCCCATTCCATCAGGAAATACGGTGAGATGGGTGCAGTACAGGAGAATGGGGTGAACTTTGGGGCCAAATAGTTTAAAGGCACAACTTAGTACCCTGTCACTGGCTGCAGGGTGTGGGTAGGGTGGAATGGCAGGAGTATTACAGGCGACAATCCCAAATCACACCTCTCATGCCTGTCAGTCTCACAGGGTGGGGGTTATGGTCGGAAACCCTAACATCCCAGGCGTGTGTTGGTGTTTCTCAAATTTTAAACATGGGTTTTGTGACCTTCCACCTCATGAACAGTGGCAATATCAGTTCTTTAGCAGAAAGCTGATTTTGCACAGCGACTATGCTATTTGGCACCACTGGTGAAAACACATTCAAACAGGATGGAAAATGACAGCTGTACTGTTCACGAGGAGGTGTAAAAAATGCAATATTGAAAATCTGGGTGAAATATAAAAAAATGGTGAAGTCATGAGCATGCGAGAAACTACGCAACACACACCTGTAATGTAATTAGTGGGGATTGTTTACAGTAGATTGCCAACACAGGCATTTTGGGACCTCTGCTCATAAACAATGTCACTGTGATTTTCTTAATCTGTCCTGAACACTGATTTTGCACAGCGACCACACAGTTCTGTACTGGAAATAGTAAAAACACATTTCGGCCAGGGTGTGAAAAATGACAGCTGTACTGTTCATAAGGAGGTGTTGAAAAATGCAGTGTTGACAATCAGGACTGAAAATATTTTAAAATTCCTGAACTTACGAGGGTGCGTGGAAGCATTGCAATGCACTTCTCATAACACAGTCATTTATGGACTTTTGTCACCAAATTTTCAACATACCCATTTTAAGACCTCTGCTCAGGAAAAGCATCACTGTGATTTTCTTAATCTGTCCCAACATTGATTTCACACACTGACTGCGCCATTCACGAAAACACATTTTGGGCAAGATATGAAAATGACAGCTGTACTGCTCATAAGGAGGTGTGGTAAAATAGCAATGTTGAAAATCTGGAGTGAAAATATTACAAATTTAGAGATTTAGGCGTGCATAAGACTCTGGCCTTAACACAACTGTCACAAAACAGTCATTTTTAGAATTTTTGCACAAATTTTCAGCATAGGATTTTGGAGGCCTACCTCATGAACTGTGGCACTGTCTTTTTGTTACTGGGTCCCAAAAGGTGGTTCCGTGCAGTGACACGAGAAATCACCTTTCGGGTCGAATAACAAAATGACAGTGACTGAGTTCATGAGGTTGGGCCCCAAGAATCCATGTTCAAATTTTGGTGAAACAATCCCAAAATGGCCAAGATATGCACCAAAGTTGAAGAAAACCTATTTATGCCATTATACAGCTTACTGACATTTCTTCAGTTAGCGGTCAGCTTTGAAGAGTGCAGGCGTGTTCCAAGTCCACTGAAGATCGTCGCGATGGCCTCTGGAGAGTGAAGTATGGGTCGGGGGTGGTTTGGGGAGGTGGATGCGCAGAGGGTGGGCACAGGTTGGGGAGGGCAAAACAATCAACGAGGACCGTTTTTTGTTTTAGGTCTTTTTCTTTTAAGAAGGCGATGTGGGACTTTTGCCATGCTGGGGTGGGCTCCCAGTGTAGCAGCTGGAAGTTTTTGTTGGGGGCCAGTGGAGCCGATGGGGATTGGGCACCTCTGTCCAGCCCTACAGAGGTTTGCCACGCAAGGGTGGGCTCCCAGTATAGCACCTGGGAGTGTGTTGGGGGCAACATGTCGGATGTTGCCACACTGGGATGGGCTCCAGCATGGCATCTGGACGTGTGTTTGGGGGTAGCAGACAGACATTTGCCACACTGGGTGGGCTCCCAGCATGGCACCTGGAAGTGGGTTGGGGCCATGAGCCGATGGGGATTGTGCACCCTGTTGCCAGCCTCAGCTGTACCGGGAGAGTGCATGAGCACACTGGGTGGGTGCCCAGCATGCACCTATGTGTTCTTAGGGGAGGGAAGAACCATCTGTGACAGACACTTCAGATGCAGTGCCACAGGAGGCAGTTGCATGCTGCCAGCGGCAGTATACTGAGTATCTGTGGTATTTCCTTTCAACTGTCGCCACTACATCTGAGCGGCTGTCATAGACAGCTCGGACATTCATTGGTCTTGGTGCAGCCTGCAGAAGGGAGTAGGGCATTGAAGTGGGGAGGCACACCCACGAAAACTTGTTTGGTGGCACTATGTTTCTTACACATGCGTGCAACACATAAAAATGTGCTTCCATTTCTAAAGTTAATGACTTACTAGAAAGAGAGTTAATGGCTTGATGAGTTTTGTTTCCTGCTTAGTGGAGGTCCATCAGAAAGTATGTGTGTCAGTTTTACAGATGAATACAAACAGAAGTTTGACAGCTGGATTTCAGTTTGCGTGGTTCTATGATGGACTGCTGCAGGTTGGTGTGTGTGTATTTTTTTGGGGGTGGAACTAGCCATAAAGTTGGGTTCTCTGTCTGTGTAAAACCAAAGCTGCCATTGTGAAGAAGTTCACACTGAGACACAGACAGTCAGTGTGTCCTCGAGGGTAGTGGCCACAGCTAATGCTGGTGCAGTGATTGTTTGAGCTTTAATATTTATATACCCATGTGATGCCTTTGTTTCTACCTTTTAACGTTTGTTGTGTGCGGCTTTCATTTACTGTGGTTGTAGAGAATTACATGGGACTGCTATTTAGCATGACTACTAATGAATATCTTCATTAGTGACATTGCAGATGGACTAGAGGGTAAGGCTTGTCTGTTTGCAGATGACATCAAGATCTGCAACAGAATAGATGATCCAGATGGGGTGGGCAGAATAAGAAGAGATCTGGATAAACTAGCAAAATTGTCAGAAGAGTGGCAACTGGGATTTAATGCAAAGAAATGCAAGATCATGCACATAGGGAAGAGAAACCCTGAAGCCATCTATAGGCTGGGAGGAGTTGCTGGCAGTCACAAAGGAAGAAAGAGACTTGGGCATCATCATCACGATGACCTGAAATCATCCCAGCAGACCTCTAAAGCAGTAGGTAAGGCTAGGGGATGTTAGGGTGTATTAGTAGGGTATCACAAGTCGGAAGAGGGAGGTAATAATCCTCTTTACAGACACTGGTTAGGCCCCATCTGGAGTACTGCATGCAGTACTGAGGCCACACCTTCACAAGGACATTAACCAAATTAAGGCAGTCCAGAGAAGGGCAACCAAAATGGTGCAGGGACTGCATCAGAAGACATATGAGGACAGATTAACGGAGCTCAATATGTATACCCTAGAGCAAAGGAGGAAGAGAGGTGATATGATCGAAACATTCAAACACCTTAAGGGCATTAACAAGGTGAAAGAGTCTAACATGTTTAAATATAAGAAAATAGCAGGACAAGAGGACACAGCATGAGATTAGAGGGAGGCCAATTAAGGGGGAATGTGAGTAAATTCTTTTCACAGAAAGAGTGGTGGATGCATGGAGCAGCCTACCTCAGGAAGTAGTGCTATGAATACAGTGCAGGGCTTCAAACAGGCATGGGATAGGCATAAGGAAGCAATACAGATGAGTATGAATAGATAGGCCACTGACAGAGCAAAGGCCGATGGCACATTTATAAGGCAGAAAAGAAATGGGCAGACTGGATGGGCCTTGCGGTCCTTATCTGCTGTCAACCTCTATGTTTCTATGTATTTCTCAGAAAGCTTCAGTTCCTTAGTGCTGTGCTTGAATGAGTGATACAGCCTTGATAACAACTGCTCTGACCAAGTGCATGTACTATAATAATAACTGGTCATCATCTTTAGAAAAGACTGATGGCCAGTTATTATTACATCCTCATGTCCTTCCTAAACACGCCTCCAGCCCAAACATGTTTCCCAGTGCTGGTTTATTAGAAGAAAGGAAGGCAGTGGAGTAGTAATGGGAGCAAAGAGCTGTAAAGCAGGAGATTCCAGGTTTGAACATTACGCAGTCTGTCACTGGGTGACCTTGATCTAGTCACTTGACTCTCTGTGCTTGAAGGGACACTGTTAACTGTTTTGCTTCATATTATTTCCAGTTAAAACCCACATTTTTATGATTGCTTACCTTCTCTAGAATTCATTGATGTTGCTGGTTGTTTTATCTGCCTCCTTGCTTAGTTGAACTGAAATACATTCTAATATACAGTTATAACTGTAAACAGTCGCCATACAAGGGCCTTTAGATTCACCTCTCCATCTTTCCTGAAGAGGCTGGCCTGGGTTCCCTAAGGAGTTGCTACAGTGGTCTAACATGGTGTGATGCCTTCACCTGGGGCAGTAATATAAGTACCAGGCGCTGAAACACAAGGCTATCACCCAAGGAAACAATGCGTAAACTGCCCACACAGTCCAGTGACACAGTAAGCAATGACAGTTCCCAAACCATGAAATTAAAATTTTGAACAAATAGTTAATTTAAAAGGGAGGGTATGGCAAGAACAAGAGGTAGCAAGGAAAAATCGAAGAAATGGGGTAGCAATATTGCTGGACTCTAAGCAGATAAAGCAATGAAAAGTTTGGTATCCTTTGCCCACAGATCTACTTAACCCTGGCAGTCCTCAAAGCCCCAAGGCAGATCGCCTATCTTAATTTCCCCAAAGGCCATGGGTGAGAGATCTCAATGGTTGCTGTGGGTACCACACTGGGGAAGCTGAAGCTTCTAGCATGGTGGAGCCTGATGGCATGCTTAAACAGTTGCAAGACAATTACTTTTAAACACACTTCTGAACAGAAACTTCAACTGGTCAAACACTTGGAAAAAGGCCTCTGTTTGTAATCCAAATGGGATTTTGTAGCTAGATGGCCTCACTAGGTCTTCTGCCTGGGCTACTCACACTGGCACAGTCCTGGCCAGGGCTTTTCTCTCAACTCCTGACACAAAAACCTTGTTTGCCAGCTACAGGGTCGAACCCTAGGTTTTACTTTGGTACTAGCTGCTGGCAAAGCTGACAGGATGCAATGCTCCCAGCTGGGATGCTGGGTTCTTCAGACTGGCCAATGGTGTTTCTGCTTTACTTTCGGCTAGGTCACTGAATTTTGAAACCTAGATGAAGGCAGGTGCCTTTCTAGACTAGAGATGATGTAGACGCTAATCCCCTAATGGGAAAATCTGTGGATGGGCAGGAAACCCCAGCTCCAACTTACCTTTTAAAATAGGAGTTTTATTGAAAAGCCTTCTTTTCTACTTCTCTCTCACAGTTACTCAGGGATCTCTTTACTTCTGGGCTGCCAGGCAGGCCAAACCCAGACAGATGGTGGCACACTGGCACGTCTCACATACAGTCCTCTCCCTGAAGGCTAACACAACTGCCACCAACTTTCAAAATCGGTCTCTTTTAAGCAGGATGAAGCTGAACACCTGATTGGCAAGGCTGGCTCTCAGGCAGAATCTCCCTGGCTCATGCTGCTCACTGGTTGGCTGAACATTGCAGGCAAAAAACTGACTTTTGACACCTTTCCATGGGTCTCTGTGGCTCTGCAAACTCATGGGGCCACCATCTTATTTACAGAGCTCTCCCCAGCTGTGACAGGTTGCTGTTCCTTTATCTACAGTCCCACAAAGCTAATTTGGCATCCCCTGGCCCTGCTTGCTATCCTTGGGCCAGGGCTGTTATCATTCTCTTGTACACTCACTACATTGCAGAGTTGGGAGTGTTTTTTAGTTAGGAGGCAGCCGTCTGAGCTGCTGTTCCTCTTCATGCGCATGTGCACTGTGCTTTCCTCAGTTCTCAGCCTCAGTTGCAGTTCTGGGGGCCAAGAAACCTTGTCCCTGCACCCAATGGTACAGCCTCTATTTGCTCCCAACTCTGCTTCCTCTACTGGAGCCAGGACAGTTCTTGGATTTAGGCCACTCATGGAGCACTGCCTCAGTTATGGAGGTTGGAGTCAGCAGAGGAGATGGGCGACTAGTCAGTAGCTGCCAAGTCTGTGGAGGAAGGATAAATCTAGTGATCGGAAGGACATACAGTATATAATGAGTGGCTACACTGTGTTGGGGATGACTCATAAGTCCAGTAAAGATGCAGCGGTAGTTGATCAAGGAATGTAAACAAACATGTTTTTATGTGGCAACACCAGTACGGTGTGCAATCTGTTGTTCACTTTCTAAAAGAGAAAAGAATTAGAATCAAACAACCAGCTACATCAGCAGTCTCTATAGAATGAGAACAATCGTAACATGTTTCTTAAACTAGCGACAAGACACCTTGAGGTCTAAGGGGTTGACAGTGTCCCTTTAAGTCCTTGCCAACTGTAATGTTGTATAGAAACAGGACTCCATAACTCATCTGGGCTCTCCTGGGTATATAATATAATATACTGTACAATAAAATGATGCACAAAATAGGTGATTTGATACCTTTTATTGGATCAACAAGATTTCCCCAAAACAGTTTTTTGGAAATCTTTGTTGGTCCGATAAAATATCAAATCACCTATTTTGTCATCTTAGTTACTAGGACCAATATGGCTACTGACAATTTTTTTATAAAAAATCAATGATTGTGTAACTGAGTGACCATCCCTTACTAAACTGGTGGGGAGGGGGATTGTTTGACCTGTGATTAACCCCTGCTATGGGTATAACAGAGTCTATCTCTATGCAGCTAAATGCCTTACTCTTCCTACTGGACTGTTTATATAAGAGCAGTGAGGCGGTGCAGACCTGCTTGCATACTGGTTGCATCACATTTCAATAAAAGGTTTGGCTGTGTAGATACATTACCAGCCAGCAATAAAGAGTCTCATTGTGCTTTGTGCGAGAAACCAGCACTGAGGTAACAGTGGTTAGATTGGTTCATAGCTGGGTGCTGCCTGAGAGTTCAAAACCAAGCAGCCATCCCAGCATGTGAACCTGCAGAGCTGGAAAGTAGCCCAGAGTGACTGTTTGGAGTCAGGTCCCCTCATTTCATGGTTTGTTATTAATCATGCTGCTTACAAAGCTTGTAGTAGTAAGTGGAGTATGTGTGCAGTGATGAGTCACAAAATACTCAAAAGAATATTTGTAACATGAAACACAAAATACTTGTGGAAAGAAGATTTTGAATTGGCTTTCCATCAAAGAGTTATAAAGAAAAATGTCTCCTCTTGACACTGAATATGCCTCCCACATATATAAGGCAGATTTGTTCAAGAGTGACACAACATGTACAGGACCCAGGATTTAAAGGGCTTTCATTTCCTGTTTTGGGGACCCAACCCTTAGTGCTCAGTAATGTTTGACTGGATGGTATTGGAATATAGAACACTGTGTGACAGCCCCAGTGCACTCACAAAGAAGTTTGCAAGTGTGTATAGTTGCACTGCCAGCTGGTTTGATAAGTTATAGTTTGAAGGCATTGTATGTAGATCTTGGTACAGCATGTTGCCACATGACCGTGTCACAGTAACAGCAGTTGTAAGGTGCAAAGGACATGCCTTATGTATGTCCGAGGTCGAAAGAACGTCAGTCTGTGAAGCAGATGGAAAGGCTGGTGGACTGTCACAGTAGGAGGTGAAACAGGGTGAGGGGACTGGGGATAGTGATAGGCAGGGTTCAAAGATCATAGCTGAAGCACAGTTGGGCATAGCAGATTAGGACATGTGCCCTGTCTGGCCCTGATCAGGAGCCGCTGCAGTACAATGCAGGCCCTGTCCTCACAAACAAACCAATGCAAATCTGTCTACTTTGTCCATTCATTGTAGTATGGGACCCAAGCAAGAAGATGGAAGAAATGGCTTCCTGTGTCATACTCCTAGCCAAGTAGGTGCACACTTACAAAAAAATGAGCATGGGTGAGGCAGCAAACCTACCTGCACATGTGATGACACCTATTATGGAGCTGCAGAGAAATTCTACAGTTGGGTTTTCCCTAGCAGCAGTTACATAACAACATTTTTTGGAATATATGAGACAAAACAGACCAGAACCAATGGATGCAGCCTGGGCAGGTAGATGCACTTTACAAGGATATAAAACATGGTAGGAGAGGCAGCAAAACCTTCCCTGCTGTTTCACTATACTGTGGAACCCTCATAAAAAATGAAGAAAAAATAGCCCTGTTCAGTGAATAATCTTACCATGCACACAGATTTATCGTGTTCTATATGTAAAGTGAAATCCTTTTAAATATGCCATAAAGGTATAGACTTGTCAAGAAAATAAATAGGCCACTGTACGTACTGAATGTCAGAGTAGTTTTTACAACTGATAAAATATTATACCTGTTAATGAATACATTTGCTGTGCACTCATTTTCATATTTGTGGTGAAACACTACTAAATGAGTACGTGATTAAAATATAATACTGTTCAAGCAGTACATTTGTTGTACACTAAGGCTCGTGGTCCTCCACTGCACTGAAGTAACCAACTACAGAATACATTTGCAGAAAGCCAAAGAACAACACTTAGCTGCTGCCAAATCCTTCAGATAGGCAGGGCTGGGTAGACTTTATGTTTGTAATTACAGTGGACCCCTCTGCCACTCACAAAGTGGCTAGAAAGTCAAGCCTAAAATACAAAGGATAAAAAGTTGGGGAGCAATAATCGAGTTCTGAAAAGAGCTACTGTATGTGCCTCCTGACAGTTTCACACACACACACACACACACACCACACACCACACCACCACCACACACACACACACACACACACACACACACACTGCCAGAGCAATTTAGATGCACAGGGACTGAAATTACAAAATCGTTATTTTTGTTATTCTACTTTTTAAAACATGATGTTTATTCAGTTTTCACAATATAGTAACAGAACAACAACAGAGGTACAGATTAACACAGGGGAACATGAAGAGAACAATAAACATAGCATCATTAAATGGTGAGCGGTGCACTAATTCAGTATAAAGCAGCAGTTGGGTAATACTCAGACTAGTAACCACAGAGACCCAGGCCACCACCCACATCAGACTTACCAACCCATTTCATCCCTAAGAAGTGCATAAATCATACAGAACATCAAGATATAAAGGCTGGGTCCTGTTCCAGTTGGAATAATACCCAATGGTGCCTGAAAATCTCAGACTGGGGTTTCTTCCCCTCAATGTGAATGTCAGTTTTCTTGTCTGTGTATAGAATTTATTGTGAACCTCCATCAGGGCTTTCAGCTGCAGTCATGAAGAGTTTAAACTTTTTGGCCACGTTTGCAAAATAAAACTATCAGGAGGTGAAGTGACTGTCCCTTATGTGGCTCCCAGGTGGCGGTATGGGCAGTAGTGTCACTGAAGGTGTTAGTAAGCCCTGCTCAGAAAACATTTCATCTATAGCTGCACTGATCATTGCCAGTAGTTGTAGAACACTGGACAACCCCAGAATATATGGGCTTGGTCCACTGACAAGGAACCACACTCCCTCCAGCATTTTCCCTCCCGGACCCATATACTGTACTTAGCTTGAACAGCTGGGCTTCTGAAAAGCTGTAACAGAGCTCCAGTGTGGGCTTGCATTTCATCTCTCAGGTATCAATGTTGTACTCTCAGTGTTCAATCAAGAATCCCCTGTGTATGTTATCGATGAGGTGAGGCAGAGTTCACACTTCATGTTATAACATAAAGGTCAGGTACCAAGTCATGTAGGGTGAGCATCTTGTTATCTTAGGTTCATTTGTTTCCTTTCCATCCACAACTTCTGAATTTGGTACCCTGGGATGGTAAGCTTGGTTAGCTCCCCAGTCAGATAGTTGTGGAAACCTATATGGGATTGGAAGCACTATACTGGACTGACACTTGAAACAACAGAAACTGTGATACTCAAACAACTTTGAAGTTTGACCTGGACACAGTTTTCAAATGAAATAAAGGTAGCTTGCTGGCTGTTGTGCCAGCATGACGGACACGACATGCAAATAAATAAATAACAACCACAACACTTTTGCAATACCACTAAATTGGCTGTACCTTATACTCTGTATATACTTATATTCTATTACTTTCTGTTCTGCAAATCTACACCTGCTAACCCTGGAGACTATAGGCTGTACCTAAACCTACCAGCCCTCAATATACCAATGCGACCAGCATTAGGCCACCACTCAGACTTCAGTCACTGCACTAGTTGCCTTAAAGGCATACAGTGCCCTCTAGCTTATACCCACCTCAGTCAGCCCACTCACCCGTTTTACCCAGGTGCCCTTCCCTGGTGTCTAAACAGTTATCACGCATATACTTGTGTATCACTTATACTCTATATCATTTATACTCTATAGCAATTTGCTGTAACTCACTGTACTGTAGCATGTAAACTTCTAATACAATCACATCAACCCCAGTCTCTGAGCAAAGCCTCTTTAATTGCTAGACCACATTCCTTTTGTAGTGACAGGAATCACAAATCCCTGTATAGTAGATGAGTATCTCTGTTGAACTAGTCCTGAAATACATTAAAATTACTGTACCATTTTCCTTGAATGAGTTCTGGATTTTGGTGAGAAAAGCTGGATCCTCCAGAGTTAGGCAGTCGGATCTGTGGTGTTGTTGATCCTTAAAGACAACCTAGATGCTGGAAAACTGGTGCTGTTCTTGCTGGATGCAGTCTGTGACAACTTTACTGGAACAGGTACCACTTGCAGCAGGCAATAACTGTTCTCGTCCTGTTCTCACTTAACTGCCCAAGTGACCCTGGCCCTGAGATATAGGTAATCCTACGGCTAAGATTACTTATTGATAGCTAGCCCCTGAGGCCCTATTTGGGGTACACCTCTATAGGCTGGACTCCCTCAGGTCAGGTCTGGTCCCTTCTGGTCTGCCTCCCTGCTCAATCTCTCCTGAAAATATGCTGTGCAGCTCCTTTTATACTGACTTAACATTCTCTCTAACCCAAATCCTGGTCTTTGAGTGGACAGCTAGCCTGTTCCATACCCAGCACCGATCAGCTGTGATTCTAGCTTGAAGTGTGTAGCAGGATGAGCCACAATGGAATCCCCAGTTTGAATGTTCAAAGAAGAGTCATGAAAATTCTGAGCCTGTTCTGCTCTGTTCACGTGGATTTATTTGTATACACGTCACATTAATCACTAAAAAATGTGAAATGAAAAGCAGTCACTTTCACACTGCCCCAGCTGGAAAGCTGATATTCTGCTCTCGCTAGTATTTTGTAATAAAATTGCAACAAAGGAACCATAAGTCACTTTCAATTGAAGTTTCCACCCTATGAAACTGACAGCCTGCTGTTTACCTTCAGCCACTTTCACAGAGGAGAAAATGCTACCTAAATTACTATCTCCTTTAAATCAATTGTTTTCCTTCTGCCTGAGGCTGAAAAATTATGTTTTAAATGTTTTTTTATTATTTATTTATTCTAGGATTGCAATACCTTTGAGCCAAGGCTCTTTACAAAGGTTCCATGTCAGAAATAACAAACCACAAGGAAGCAACAGTGAAATAACAGCAAACAATTCATGTACAACAGTGCTATTGAAAGGGTCAATTATAGGAAGAGTAAGATGTAGAGGACGAGGAGGAGGAGGAGAAGTGTAGGCAGTTAACGGAGGCAGCCATAGTAAGATGGTGAACACAGCTAGGACACATGTGCCCACAAGGAATGGGTAGGGTCAGGCGCCTGGGGTGGCAGAGAGAAACAGGGATGAGGGAGAGGGGAGGATGAAGATGCAGCCAGAGGCATCTGTCAAAAAATAAATGGGAAGGAGTGATAGGAGAGAAAAGGGCAGGGTGGGGAGGAAATAAGTGCTATAATTGGGCAAGGAGAGACTAAGAGGTGATATGAAGACCTGAGATTTGAAGTGGCGTCTCAGGAGCTGGGGAGGGGACAGGGGCCTGGGGTTAAGCAGTATATAAGTTAGGATTAAAGCTGTGTAGGTCATCATCTAGGAGAGGTAATGTGGTGCTCTAAAACTCTCCCAGGGGCTGTCCCAAAAGCTCTAGTCTGATACTTCTGCCTGAGAACACATCCCCTCTCCTGGCTCCTCCTTCAGCTCCTCCTGCCTGCCAGCATGGCTTCTGCTCTGCTGACATTTCTGTATGACCAATCCACCTTTAATGGTTAGCCCCCTTCCTGGTCACTGAGACAACTATAACTGTATCAAGTTTGGTGTGATTCTGTTGAGAAATGACTGAGGTATGGCTTTTAATAAAAAAAGTTGCACATTAATTTCTGCAGTTTAAAATCTTGTTGTCAGTCCTTACAAACACTCTGCCTTTAAACAGCTCAGTTTTTGTAATTAAATAATTCTGGGTAAAATGTTCATATGGCTCTGTTCATTCGATTTGTTTAGCACTCTGTCATTTATTTATTGTATTATTATAACAACGGGAGTGTTTTTTCCCCATAGGAAACCCAATTATAATTTTCCATTATTACTAGCTGGTTATAATGGCGAACACGTGCTAGTTTCCCTCACTCCACACATGTGCCAAATGCGGTCTTCCTTTCATCACACCACACTTCACCTCACACTCTGACTCACAATACAGTAAAAATACAGTCAATTAAAAAAATACTCACACTTGTCAGAGGAGCCATCAAAAAAATATGTAAGTTTAACACAGAAACTAGAACTTGACCACCACGAGCCACGCTTCATCCAGACTGTGGCTTGTGTATTTTATATAACTGCTGTGGTGAAAAATGCTCCCCCGCAATTATATAAAATAAAACATGGGTGTGTGTAAACTCGAATTTTACACACACTCAGTAGCTGCATGTCTAAAGGAGATCTACTGGCAAAATTATCTGTGCCACCAGAGCATACATCTTGGCTCGATCCTCCTGATCCTCCTGTAGTCCCAATTTTTATTTTGCTGAAAAAGTACCTTAATGCTCGTGAAACTGAATTTCCACTGGGATGCAGCCGCATTTTGTTACAAAAGGCACAGTCCCCTCCCCGCAATTGTACTGGCAAAACTGCATATGCTGACACGGTTTTTCCCTTTATGTACAGAGACATAAAAATTCTAAATTTTCCATGCCCGTGTTATTTTTACAAAATATGCCTATATGCCATGTGTGTGCTGGCAATTATCTGTGCAATACCGCCAGTGCATTAAAGAAAGAGGAAGGTGCTTCTGGAGTCCTAGGTTTCAGGTGCCTTGGTGGCACAGCAGCTAGTGCAATCAGTATGGTATTCCAGGTGGCCTGGGTTAAAATCCTGGCTAAGGCACTTATTTCTCTCTTCTGTTTGTTTGGGTTCAATATATGTCCTCACCCCACCCTTGTGCATGAAAATGTAACAATCTGTGCAGCACCAGGTTGTGCATTAGAGAAAGTAAGGGTTTCTGGGACCTCAGCTTTCCATTTGTCTTGGTGGTGCAACTGGTAGCACAACCAGAACAGTATTCCCTGTGGTATGGGTTCAAAACCCAGCTAAAGCCACTTATTTATTTCTCTTTTCTGTTTGTTTTGGTCAAACAGCAGTGCACTGCACCAGAAAACGGTGTCTCACAATCGAGAATATTATGACAAATGGACCATTTCTTTGACATGATGGCCATGTATGTCCAAAAATAAGATAAAAGGAGATAGCCACTGGGTTAGCAAACAGATATCAGTCAAGGCCAAACAGATCATTAATAGTGAATTCAGTGTACTTCCAGTATGCCTGGTAAGCCTTAGTTGCCCAGGAGCAGATAAGCTAAAGCTGAGTTACCAGGGAATATAACTGTAGAATTGGGAGGTTAACACCTCCCCTGTCTCTTGGTAGCTGCAGTATTGAAGATCCGAGCCTTGAGTGCCTACCTCCCAAAACGAACAAGAAATGATTTTTCCCCATGATATATACATATCTTATCCAGGACTATGGTTGAGGTTTGTAAGAGGTACAGTATGCGTGGTAGAACATTCTGTCTTACAGTTTCCACCCTGGAAAAAAAAATACAAGGACAATTGCCCCAGTTATGAAGATCAGTCATTATTCACCAAGTCAACCGTTCATAATTAAGTAGCACTAGGCGGTCTACATTCTTGGAGATAACTCCCAGGTATCTGATCACCCCCACCACCACCACCACCAGTTTAGAAGAAGGAAACTGCTGCTTAACTGCTGGGGATGGCATGTAATTATAAGGGCAACACCTTCGTTTTACTACAGTTAATTTAAATCTAGCCATCTCACCAAAACCAGTTAAAATGTTTCAAGTGGCCAGGAGGAACGTCTTCTTGGGGATGTCAGGGTCAAAACAATAGCAGTGGTAAATAAGGCTATTTTAAAGTCCCCATGGGCATGCCTGCCACCAAGTCCACCTGCTGCATCATACCCACAAGGACTTGCTGTATAGTACAGATATGAAGGGCGAGAGAGGGCCCCACTGGCAGTCCCCTTCTCTAGTCAAAGTGGGTCAGTGAGGGAGTCATTGATCCTCAAATACACCTGTGGGCATTGTAAGACCCTGTAGGATCTGGTCAAATGAATCCAGAAAACCAAGAGCCAACAGGGTGTCCCAATGAAATAGCCAGGACACCCTGTCAAATGGCTTCTGGCACTGAGACTGACCAGAACCAGAATCTGCCATCACATGGAGTAGTCGACCAGATGCAGTGAGTGTTGAACATTCTGATGTGTATGATGCTTCCAAATAAATCCCACCTGGTCCATGTCCAGCAATCACAGGAGAATCTGATCAGGCATGAGACCTAGACCCCACAATGAAGACTTTATAACCATAATTTAAAATCAGAATAGGCCAGAAAGAAGTGGGTAGCATAGGACCCTTGTCCAGCTTCAGAACTGCCGATGCAGTGGCGTACCTCTATGTGGGGGTACTTCACCCTGTTAAATAGAAAAAGGTTCTCAGTGAGGGTGAAGTAACTGATGCTTACATTTTTTATAAAATTCATCCGGGAAGCTATCTGATCCAAGACACTTTCCATTTTCATCTCCCAGATCATCCAACACCTCATCGTGAAACTGGTGATAAAAGTTGCCATCTGAGCCTCTGTTAAGTGTGGAAGGACAGTCAGAGCCAGACAGTCATGGTGCAGTTCTGGGGAGGGACCATCACTTGTCCATATACAGTAATTCCCAGTAGAAGTTAAACATAATCCCTAGATTTCTTGGTGTTTGTGAGTAAAAGCACCTGTCCTGGGGTTTCTCAGTTGAGGTATGCAGGCCTGATGTCTCCTCGGCTCATAAACAGTGGGCTGAGTTATGAGCCCCATGTTTCTCCCTCATAGTAGTATTGCCTCAAGTACATCAAAGCTTGATCAGTCTGATAATCTAAGATGTCTTGGATATCTGCCTTACTTTGAGCTATATGACTATCCACTCTCCTGCCCCTGTGAATGAAGATGCTGGATGCTACCAAGCATGTCCTGGAGAGTCCTCAGCCATTTACTCCTCTGTTTCTTTTTGCAAGGTGTATGCTGTAGGTTCCTCTCACAATACAGTCTTAAGAGTAGCCCTAGGCTACTCAAAGTCACCAGCATCCCTCATTACCACTGAGGATCTGAGCTATTCTCTCATCCACAAACTGGATGAATTCTTCATCTCAAAGTAGGGACAACGTTGAACCTCCAATGTGTAATTTGCTGGAGTTTGCCCAAGTTCAATTTCACCAAGACGGCAGTTTGATTAGCAAGGAGGAGAGGACCATGAGTGACATCCTGAACCATGTCTAAATGTTTAACAGTCATAAAGACATAATCTGGCCTGGCATAGCTCCCATGTCTGGCTGAGCAGTGGTGTATTCCCAAGATGAGGACAAAAGCTATCTTGGCCAAAGTAACAGGTGTCTTACAGATGGTTTCTACTTGTATAACAAATCTACCTTGTTGATCCACTACCTGATCTTCCATCTGAATTGTTCCCCCCTTGGAATCAGAATAAGCATACCCCTGCATTTCCTGCTCTAAATGAGACAATGCTGGAACCACCTCAAACCCATATTGCACTAATTGCTGATACGTCTAGGGGAGAGATGGGTTTCTTGCAAGAATATAATTTCTGGCTTTTGTCTTTTAACATTTGCAGTATCCCATACCTTTTGATAGGATTACTAATGCCATTAATGTTATAATGTTATAAGATATACTGTATAACAGGAAATATTCAATGTCTTTTTATTTTGCTGGGTTCATATTAGCATGAAAATAAAGACAGTGAATATTAGCTGAATCACTATACAATAGCAGCACTAGTGTTCCACCTGTGAAAATACGATGGTGTGAACATATCGGGTTTGCTCAGGCGCTAAATATAATGGGCATGAATTTAAGCTGTTATACAGTATTGCACAGAACATGAATATAAGCAGTATTATAAGAAATATTTTAACTGTAGCTGCACCTATCTGACAGTGTTGACAAAAGCACAGCCAGCCTAGTTAAGTCCTGTCATACGAGTGAAGCCATTGTCCCTGTAGCACAGTGCTTGCCCAGTAGAATAGCTGCATAGTGGGACTAATGGAAAATGGTGCTTAGCTGGGCAGGCCTGAAGGGCAACACACAAAACCAGTGAACACACAACAACATAACAGCTTCAGGCTGGAAGCAGGAAATTGATTTTTACTTCTTGGCGGTGCATTGATGCCAAGACACTGAATGGGGTTAGTCAGGAAATACCTACTGAGATATAAGAGAAACAGCATCTTCACTGAGCTGGTATCATTAAATGTGCCTCTTCGCATGCAAAAACAGCAGAACAACCAGGTGGCCATGTCAAGGCCCACTAAAACATAACAAGGTACCAGTACATTTATTCTATGGTGAGGTCCCAGTGATGAAAAAGTTTAAGGAAAACAGTCCAGGAGACCCAAAATAACTGCCAATGTGCTATATGATTCTGTAGAAAAGGAAAATCCACTCCCTGGCATGAGAAAGAACATCCATGGCCCCTCTGTAACATTCAGGCTACCTGAAAAGAAATATTAAAGTTGCACCTCTTTCCCTCCTGTAGAAGTAAAGTATTTTCTTGCAGAGGCAGTATAGCACAGTGGTCAAGGGCACTGAGCTGCAAACCTGAGTTTGAATCCCATCATCCCTACTTGCATACTGTGTGACCCTGAACAAGTCACTTCACTTCCTTGTGCTCCCAGGTGGCACCTGGAAGCAAGCTTTGACTTTATTGTACCTTTCCTTGTTAAATGATTTCCCTCTCCCTTTCCCGCATTGCCTCGATGAACCAAAGCCAGGCTAGCCACCACCAAGTTGAGGTGCCTCTATCACGACAAAATAATAAAAGGAAAGGCACCCTGGAGCCATTCCGGCCATCCAGCCTGAGGCAAAAATGCCTCCATATAGTCAGAGAGGGCCTCCCAAGGAGCCAGTTGATGTTCTCCACCAGCTGCCCCAAACCATGAGGGCCACAATACAGCAGCCACTCCTGCCCCCAACCCCATTGCCAGCAGTTTACTTAGTAAAAAATCAGTAGACATTTCTTGGAACCTTGACACAGAGTGATATGACTGAGGGATAAGCTGCTTGTTGTTGAATTTCAGCTTGCCCCTCAGTGACATTACTTGTGTTTCAATCTGCTCAAATTTTATTTACAGATGATGTACGTATTTTATTGCAGTACTTTTGACATCTGCAGCAAAGTCCATTTCAATAAAGGGTGCCAGCCTGGCTCAGTTGGTAGCACTTCCACCTCTGGACCAAAGGTCATTGGGTCTGGTTGCGTAGCGAACCTGGGCTCAGTGCTGGCCTTCCAGTGCAGTGCTTTACTGCCAGGGTGTGCCATTCTTGAAGGAGATGTTAAACTGAAGTCCCTCTCTCCATCTTTGGTGTTGTCCTATTGATGTCCAGGTGTAAGTAAAAGAACTCATGGCTTTTGTAAGAGTAATGGATTTTCCTTGGTGTCCTGACCAACGTTCCCTTCCCACAAAACAGTTCAGGCAATTGTCCATGGTACTGTGCGGATGCTGATGGGCAGAATGGCTGCCACTAGATGCTTACAGTCATTTGACTACCTGTCTCTGCTATTGCTTGTAAAGCACTTTGAGATACAGTGTGCACAAAAGTTCTACTACTGCATGTAAGTGCAAATTTGTCTTATTCTTTCTCATTTGAAAGATCTTTTTCCTGGCTTTCACAATTTAAGTGACATCAGCAATGATTTAATCCCTAAGGACTCCTCATTAGGAAATGAGGAAGAGACCTTAGGATCTGAAAAACATATTGACCAGATGTCAAAGCCTGCCTAGAAGCAATTTCTGTTCTGTGAAGTCTTGTCAGCCTGCCTTGCACAAGGTATTTGTATACCATGGTGCCTTGCTCTGGGTTTGAGACTTCAGAGTGTATGTTAGTGTTTTGGAGAGATGCTCAGAAAGAAACCAAACTGATGTTCCTTCCCTCCTAGCATATTTTTATAGAGCTTACACTCACTGTTTTTCTTGCAAGCAGCTTCTTCTGTATGCTGGTCCCATATGCACTAAATGCTTGTATTTTATTTATTTATTAGTAAATCGGTTTACAACCTTTGAGCCAGAGGCTCATTTCCAAAGGTTTTGCTTTTCCACTTCCTGATTGCCACAGGCATGTTATGTATTAAATAAGTTGTTTTATTAACTACGGATGCTGGTGCTGCTTTTTTCACTTGGATCATTTCCAAAGGTACCTCGTCACATTGAGGACAGACAGAACAAATTTAGATTACAGCATAAAAGTCACTGACTTAGAGTTACACAGAAAGATTTCATACATTTATACAATTTGGTAGCAATTACAGTGATACAGCTGAGCACATGTTGGTAATTAACAGAGGCAGGATGCAAATGGGGAGAAGTTGGGGGTGAGTGAGGTGGAGTCTGCCCAGTGGGCGTTGTCAAGTGCGGGAGAGTGTGTATACTTCAAATATTTGTTAATCTAACAAAGGTATAATTTCTGTTGACTCAGTAAACAAAAAAAATGTAGCTGGCCTATGCTTTTTCCTAACACAGTTCCCTCTTTAGCAGTTTCTTTGCAGTACGAATGTCACTCACAATGTGCAGAAATTCAACAGAAGATAGTGCTCTAAACAAATGGAAACAAAATATAGTATTATGTGGTTTGAGGTTTCAGGCATAGTTAAAAAATTGTACTGAAAAGAAGCCAATTTCTACTTTTCTAAGTATACATCATTGTAAGGATCTTATGATGCAGGATTGCATCAGCCTTACATAAGCTTCAGGCATCCCCAGATGGCGTATAACACACATCACTGCATACACAACACTGTCTCATTCACAGCAGTTTCTCTTTATGCAACCCCATTCCACGTCAATGTTTCTGTAGGCATAAGATGCATCCTTCTCAACCTGTCATAACAAAACTGTGAGGCACTATGCAGAGAAAAGACATAAAATGAGGGACATGTTGTTCTATTACAGACAAGAAAGCTCAGAACACTGCAGAAATGGCCAGCTGTATGTTCATCAAGTTTACTGTTCACTGACCACAGCGGGACAGTGCTGGCACCTGCTTTATTCAATATACATATTATTGGTGACACAAGGAAGAGGTGAAACAGCAAAGTAAATCTGTTTGCAGGTGGCACAAAGCCATGTGGAAGATGAACACAAAAGAAGGAATAAGGAACATGAAGGAGCCTATGAAGGCGGAGCACTAGGTGCCGTAATTTGACCAGGAGACTGGGCTAACCCTAAACAGGCATATATTCTGCATCTCTTCAACCCTGTCACCCAGATTTTCCCATGCTGGGTGCAGGACATTCGAGAACTCATGACTAATTATTACAAGGGCTTCTATACTAGTGAGGTGACCCTTCCCCAAGGCCAATCAGCAATTCTTATCTTCACTTCACCTCGCTAAGCTCCCTCAGGATAGAGCCTGAGCACTCCTTACTCCTATGATTCAGGGAGGCAGTCATTGTGGTTTTGCAGAAACAGGAATGTGCCTGGACCCAGATGGGTACCAGTAGAATTTTATAAGCACTTTCATGAGCTGCCCCCCAGATTTCTGTTTTCAGTCGATACAACAGGTTGGAAGTTCACCTCCTCATGGCATTTTATGCCACCATTTCAACAAAGCCATATAGGGACATCTGCTTTCCAGCTTGTACTGTCCAATCTCCATTTTAAACTATGTCTACAAAGTCTATATGGCAGTATGGACAACATAACTGGAGCGACTGCTCCTTTCGTTGCTGGACATGGACCAGGTGGGGTATGTTAGACAACAACAGACACGTGACAATATTCGTCATACTCTTCCCTCCTGGACCATACAGTTTCCCAACAGATTCCTGTGACATTAATCAGTTTGAATGATGAAAAGGTGTTCAGCAGGGTTGCCTGGCCATTTTATGGCCGCCCTGTCAAACTTTGGATTCCCATGGGGAGATCCATATGCTCATGAGGGTGTTTATGCTTATCCTCAGACCTACCTGAGAGTAAATGGCTCTTCAAAGTGCCATTTCTGTTACAGAGAGGCACTTGTCAGGGTTGCACCATCTCTGCTCCCATTAAGCTGTTAGCAGCAGCTATCTGGCAGCATCTGCCAGTTGAGGTCTACCAACAGGAGACTTGAATTTAAACTAACATTGCTTGTGGATGACATTTTAGTCACACTGACATCCCCAGGCACATCTTTCCTAGCAGTCTGGAAGGTTCTTACCTCCTAGGGACTTAGCTGGGTTTAAACTAAATGTTTCCAAAACCAAAATTCTGCCCTACAATTTTATGTCCTCTCTTGCTTTAAAGCAATGGTACCCTTTTGTTGGGGGCTTCCCAGTACATGGGATAAAACTAACTAAACATTTCTCCCATCTTGAGCTGCTAAACTATGAACCATTGACACAATGACTTGCAACAGACCTTACAAAGTGGTCACAGCTGTATCTGGGATTTTCTCGAGGCTGAAGTAATCAGGCAATATATATTGCCATGAATAATGTATAATCTTCATATCCTGCCCATCATGCCTACCAGATTTACTTTAAATCATGGAATAGGCTTATCTTTTTGTTCATCTGGAATGCAGCATCCTTGAAGATTTGGTTTGGATTGTTCTATCTCCTAAAGACAAAGGATAAATGTACCCAACTTGAAACTTTGTGCGCTGACTTCACAACTGTGGGTTCTTTGCCTGTGGTTGTCCCCTACTTATAAGGCCCATTGGAAATATAGAGTTGTTGTTAAAATGATTTATTCGACTTGGACAGTTACTTGTTTGCAAATTTCTCAGGATGTCACCTGTGACAAAATTTACACCATTTAAGGTGGTCTCTATAAACAGTGGGTATATGTCTAATGTAGACTCCACCATCCTATGCAGTTGTACAAAGGCACTTTCCTGTGATTCCTAAGTTACAAAAAGAAAAAGAATAAGACACCATTACCATGAAAAAGTCACTTAGGCTGAATTACCTGTTTCAGTTGTTGGATTCAAAGGAGTGGTACCTTACAGTGATTTGCAGACAATTTACACGTGCCCATAATGGATAATTTCCATTATCTTAAAGTCATTGCTATGCCCAGAGCCTGGGAAAGGAGGTGTAATTTCTCCCCAAAAAAATACTATTTTGCTAGCACATATCATTACGAGTCATATGAAGGTAGAGCTTAAGACCCATTTGATAGGTCAGTTGTATAAGGTGCTATTAGACCTATGTCAGTTGTATAAGGTGCTATTAGATCTAACCCCAGAATCCACAGTCTCCATACTTTCCAAATGGAATGAAGGTTTGGGGACAGAACATTCCCTATCCTATGTTATTAAGTATTCCATCCCAGTCTATAGGGTCACCTCAGCCACTTGCTGGAGGCAGAATTCTCCTGGAAATCCATACCCTGGCAATAGTGGCAAGGTTTAGAGGCCTGGGCTATGAAGTACTGATGGAGAGGGTGTAGAGCCCAACTGATGACCCAGACCCACATGTTTTTTGTTGTGTCAGAAACTGACAGCCTAGACAAGGGATTACAGCAGAACTTAAAGATATATTCACGCTACCAGTAGTTATACCACCATGCATGGCTTTCCTATCTATTGCCGTAGAACATAGAATTAAGGGATGAATGCTCCAGCTAATGATAGTGTTGATACTGGCCACCAAAAGGTCTTGATCCTGCTGTAGCACACTCAGGATATCCCTACTCACGGAGAGCAGCGTAGCCTCGATATATAGGTTAGAAAACTGCTTTCCAGTTACGAAATAGGACTCAGGTGTTTGAAGAGATGTGGAAAGATGGGTGTTATCTCAGTTAGACCACATTGATGATTTTATACCATACAATTCTGACACGTTTAACCCCTGCATAAACTATTTTAATTGTCAATCTAGATCTATTAGGGGCATACATTTTCAGCCAAAATGCACAGCTGAGCCACAATATTATTTTTAAATCTCAGCCACTCTTCTTGATCCTCCTCCAGATACCACCTAGCTCGAATCCCTGTCAATTAATCTCATACTAGGAAACAATAAGGTAATAACCATTAGCGTTGCCCATCTCTAACCAGCACCCCCACCCACAGATTAGACAGCTTTTCTCCCTCAAGGAATTCCTTCCTGTGGAGGGATGGATTATCCTTGGAGTCTTCAACATCAACTGGCTATCACCCTTTCTGGTGCGAAAAGAATCAATCATTGTCGCGGTCTGCAGCAGCTCATCTCTGCCCCAACCAGGACTAACTGCAGAACAGGGTCTGAATCCTATTGGACTGGATTCTTGTCACCAACCCAGTACACATTACCTCCTTGGGTATCCTCCCAGACTCAGTTAGTAATCACTGTGCTGTCCACTGTTCCTGATCCTCCAAAACCCCATCAAGCTCACAAAATCATCCATTCAAGACAACTAAATAGACTTAACCTAGAAGATTTTTCCAATGCAGCACTCGCCACTGACTGGTCCTTCACAGAAGCTTATAAATGACATTGACCTAGCCCTCAATCTGTTCTGCAAATATTCCTTACCATTTGTGACTCACCCATTTCCATCAAAAAAACAGGGTTAAGGAAACAGCAAGAATGGGTATCCCTGACCTCCTCAAGTTAATGAGACAGAGAAATAAGGCATGGTCCAAATTTAGAAAACTTAGACTCCTTCAGCTCCTCCAACAGTACCCTCAGAAAAAATGCAAAGCTGCTGCCAGGTCTGCGAAACCTTGATCTTACTTGAGATACAGCTCTTGCAGCAGGTTACACCATTAGGACTGAAGCTGGCAGGCTCAGGACCCCGCGGAAATTTTCTAGCTAGCAGTCTTCAGTGGGACAGCCTCCCGGCGTCAGTCCTGCCCCGACATCAGGCGTAGTACATAGGTGGTCCCCACAATCCCAAGTTCTTTTCCATGTCGACATTGCAAGTATCGGCCTCTCAGTCCTTTTCTAGCGTAGATGACCTTTAGAGCTACACAATTCCATCTTCCTTCACGACTTTAGATTCAGCTGATGTCCTCTCCAAATACTTCTCTGGAGGGTCACCAATCGAAGTGTGTCTGCGGCAAACAGATCCCCTTCAAGGATCCTCACTGCCCTGTGTGCGCTGCCTAGGCCCGAACATGACACCAAGGCCTGCTCCTTCTGCCAGGACTTCAACAGTCACACCAGGATCCACCACCAGAAGGTTCTTCAAGCGTTTCTCTTAGAGGAGAAACTGAAAACCATGGACAAAGAACCTTCCTCCAGGGGAGTCATCGGGTAAAACCACAAGCACGGGATAAACACCAGGAAAGGAAGGCCCAGGTCCCACGAGGGCCTCGGACTCCCAAAGATCCGCTCACGATCGGACCACTCTCCTTCTAGGGCTCAATCGCAACCTCCCTGGTTCAGGTCAGATCCTCCAGCGGTTCCTCTTCTTTGCAGCCCTGAAGACTTCCCAGGCGCCAGCATCTTCCACTCCATCTAAGGCCTCGTCAAAGTTGGGGAGTGCCATAAATCTTCTTTCTTCTGGCGGGACTCTGACGCCAGGTCGGTTTCCCAGCTTCCGCGGGGTCGGATCCGTTCCTCGCAAGACCAGGACCTGACGCCCTCAAACGGACGCTGGACCCGGACGTCGGCCAAGCATCACCAGTGCTCCCAGGAACCGGCGAGACGAAAACACCCGTCGCCGACCAGGCGTTCGCCTCGAGGCGTCGGCGAGTTGACGTCGGCTACCCCAGAGAAGGACCACACCACCGTCGATGGCTTGCCGGTGGAAGGACTCGTTGGAGGAGGATACCACAGCCTGAGGACTAGGTGGGTGATACGGAGATACCGGGCTCCCACGGGAACCTTCTCCCAGAGTGGGAGACCCCGGGACCTGACGCTGACCCCGTGACAGGCCACCGCGCGGGCCTGTCATCAGGCATGAACTTGGCAGAGGCAAGGAGTCTTTACCTTCTGGTGGGACACCATCAGAAAAGGTGTGGTCATCACATGTTCTCCTCCTACTCTGACTCCACCTCCTCCTACTCCTTCACCGCCTACACCCCTCCTCCACCCAAGGGGCCCGTGAGATGGTCGCCAACCCCTCAAGGAGCAAACACCACCTCCTCAGGGCAGATCCTCAGACAGAAGAAGACCTCCCTTCAGATCCACCTCTGGGTCACCCAGTCCCAAGAGACCCAGACGATGCCGGCACCCTGTCTGGGGAGGATTCTAGATTTGACACCTCAGGGTGCTCCAGATCCCTTCTCCCATCAGCATTCCCTCTCCGGACCCACTGACCTACCTAGGTCTCCTCCGGATGACCCCTCTTTCGCAGAGATCATGAGGCACATCCAGGAGAATATGGGGTAGGATGCTGAAGAACTTGACCGAGAGACAATGCCTTGCCCGCTACCTTGGCAGAAAGACCAAGCCTGTGGTAGTGCCACCCTTGGTGGATACCTTTGCGGACGTCACCAAGGCTGCCTGAAACATCTGCATTCCACCCCAGCAGTGCCGAGCAGGCTGACCGCCCATAAAGGCCCTAGGAGGACCAGTATATAGCAGAACCATCCACTGGCTGACTCCCAGGTCATCACTGCTTCATATGACCGGTTGCAAAGACCTCAGCATTTGAGCACACAGCCACTGGACCAGGAATCCAAGCAATTGGATGTCCTGGGTAGGCGCACGTAGCGCTGTGACTTGTGCCATCAGGTCACTGAATTACCTCACCCACATGGTTCAATTCCAGAACACACTGTGGGAACAGGGACAGGACCTGGTCGAGCAGATGCCTGATGGTGACCAAAGGAGGAGCTTTTGAACCTCCTCCGCACAGGTTTGGATGTGGGGACCTAGGTGCTCAGAGCTGCATATGATTCTCGGGACTCTTCAGCCAGAGCTGCAGCCTCAGGCGTGTGTCTCCAGAGACACTCTTTGCTCTGTGTCTCGGTTTTACCCTGGACATCCAGAAGAACATCTTAGATGTCCCTTATAGCGAGAAGTCCTATTTGGTGAAGCCTCCGAGAAAGTAATCACAAACTTCAGGGCGCGAGGAAGGCAGTCCGATCTTACAGGCCATGTACAGGTCTCGGTCCAGTCCTTTACAGGAACCAGAGCCACTTCTGAGGCCGTCTACAAAGGCAACAGCCACATTCTGGCCAACAGCAGAGGGCACTTTCACCCGCAAAGCCCAGGCCAAGTCATCCCCAGGCAGAGGCCAATGATTTGCAAAGTCGGCACAGCCTGCGGATCGACGCTGCCACAGCATGACTCCTTCCTGCCCCGTCCCCTCCTCAGTATCAACGGGAAAGAAAGTCGGGGTCGCATTGCACGCCACTTGCCAGAGCAGTCGATCACCACAGACAGGTGGGTTCTGCAACTGGTCAAAAAGGCCACTATATAGAATTTGTAGGCAGTCCACTCACAAGACCTCCCCTGCTTTCCCGATATTTGGGTCAGCATGCCCTGCTCATACAGCAGGAGGTGCTCGCACTTCTGGAAAGAAGCCTTAGAGCATGTTCCAGAGAACCAGAGAGGACTAGGGTACTATTCTCACTTCTTCCTGGTTCTAAAGAAACAGGGGACCTCCGTCCAATACTGGACCTCAGTGACCTCAACCTGTTGGTCATTTACAAATGCTTCTGCATGGTGACCCTTCCGGCCTAATTCCCATGCTGAAGTGAGGTGCCTTCCTGGCGTCTTTGGATATGCAGGACACCTACCTGCATATTCCGATTGCTCAAGCTCACCGGAGGTTCCTGGCCGAGTTTCAGAGCCGCCATTATCAGTTCTGAGCTCTTTCCTTTGGGCTGTCGTCGGCACCTCACGTATTTACAAAGTGCATGGCAGTTGTAACGGCATCTCTGAGGAGACAAGGCCACTCACGTGTTCCCATACCTGGATGACTGGCTTTCTCATGGCACCTCCAGGGAGGCACTGATGACGGCCTTTCATTGCACCTAGTCTCTTTTCAATCACTGGGTATTCTCATCAACTATGAGAAGTCACTCCTGGTGCCATCCCAGAAACTGCAGTTTATAGGAGCAGTTCTGGACACTGTCAGAGGAAAGCTTTTCTTCCCTCGGACAGAGCGGACACATCAGATCCCTCATCAGGGACCTGTCGGTGAAGAAGACCGTCCCGGCCAGATCGGTCCTTCGCCTGCTTGGACACATGGCTGCGGCCATTGCAACAGTCCCGCTGGCTCGTCTCACATGTGGGTAACCCAGTGGATGCTAAGAGGTGCAATGGGACCAAAGGCAAGACCATCTGCAACAGCCAATCCGATCACGAATGCCATGATTCGGGATTGGCAATGGTAACTAAATCTGGGAACCTCTCATGGGGTTCCTTCATAGCACTGTCTCTGACTGTGACACTCTTCACAGATGCCTCAGGGCTCGGGTGGGAGACACCTGGACGGTGTTCAGTCTCAGAGCCTTTGGACAGCTCAGGAGTCTCATCTCCACATCAACATTTTGAAATGAGGACAGTCCTTACGCCTGCAAGCCTTCCAGTCGGAGATTCCGCCGGTACACTCCTGTCACAAACAGACAATATCGGTGATGTATTACCTCAACAAACAAGGAGGCACTCACCCTACCTGCTTTTCAGGGAGGCCATGAGAGTGTGGGAGTGGATATTGCAACACGGTGCAAACCTAATTGCACTACGTCCAGGGAGTGGACAACACCGTCACAGACAGTCTGAGCCACTCTCAGGCGAGAGTCCACAGTGGGAACTTCTACAGGAGGTGGCAGAGGATCTGTTTCACAGATGGGGCACTCCAGAGTTAGACCTTTTGCGTCCCCCATCCAGCATAAAACTGCCCAATTTTGCACGCTAGATCCAGGGCCTGGTGTTTTCTGGCGAGACGCATTGTCCTTCTCCTGGGCGTGGGCAGATTCCTCTATGCCTTCCCTCCTTTCCTGTTGATCCAGAGGGTTCTCTTGAAACTGCACAGGAGCAAGCAACTCTCATTTTGATCGTGCCTTTCTGGCCCAGACAAATTTGGTTCCCTCTTCTGCACTAGCTATCCGGGAACCTCCAGTTCGTTGACCAATCAGCTCCCATCTATTGTCTCAGGAGGTGGGTTCACTGGTCCACCCAGACTTACGTTCATTGAACCTGCACACTTGGCTCCTAGAGATATAGCCATGATGTGATACAGGGTCTTGCAAGAAGTGGCAGATGTACTCTCTGCCACCAGAAAACTGGCAGCCCATGATATGCGCTTCATGAAATGGCATAGATTCTGTTTGTGGGCTCAAAGCGGCAGTTTTTCGCCATTAGACTGTCCCGAAAAGCTGGTTCTGGACTACCTGCTTTCCTTTTCCACTCTAGACTGGCTTACTCCTCGATTAAAGTGCACCTTGTGCAATTTCTGCTTACCATGCTCCAGCAGGCCATCGGACGGTGGCCGAGCTGGACACTACTGCGGCTTCTTAAGAGGAGTCCTCCACCTCAGGCCACCCATCAAGGATCCAATTCCTCCTTGGGACTTACCCTTCATCCTGGAGCAGCTGATGCTGCCACCTTTTGAACCAGCCGCAGATTGCAAGCTACGTTTTCTCTTGGAAAACGTTATTTTTAGTTGCTGTTACTTCGGTGAGAAGGATCTCGAATTACATGCTCTTATGTGCAAAGAGCCTTATTTGGTTTCCATCAGGACAGGGTATCCTAAGGACAAACCTAAAGTTTTGCCTAAGGTGGTTTCAGCCCTCACCCTTAACCAGGATATTGATTTACCAGTGTATTTCCCAAGGTACACTAATCGAGGAGCAGCCCTTCTGCACTCCCTCGACTTGCATCAGTGCCTCAGATACTATCTGACCAGAACCAAACAGTTTTGAAAGGGACCAACTTTTCATCTCCTTTGCTCACAGGGTGAAGAGCTCCTGTCTCCAAACAGTCACTCTGAGGTGGCTCATCCAGTGCATCACTTTCTGTTATGACAAGCGCAATAAACCCTTACCGGCGTGGTCAAGGGTCATTCCACAAGAGGGTGGCTACTTCTTTTGTGGCGTTCAACAACATCTCCACCTCAGCTATTTAGCTTGCAGCTACTTGGAGCTCTGTGCATACCTTTATCAGACATTACAGTCTGGACATTGCATCGAGGTGAAGAGCAGGGTTCGGTCTAGCCATCCTTCAGGGACTTCTGTCCTAGGCTCGAGTAATATTGGGATCTCTGCCTTTCCTCCTCCCAGTGGCGCATGATTGCCACTATTGCTTGGAAATCAGTCCTAATGGTGTAACCTGCTGCAAGAGCTGTATCTTGAAGTAAGATAGTACAGTTACGTAAGAACTTACTGTAACAGTAGATCTTCGAGAACAGCTCTTGCAGCAGGTACCTTCCCACCCACCATCCCCTTCTTTTGAGGTAGGTCATAGTCAAGCACCCATCTTAAGGGATGGGACGTCCCTATTCTATAGTCTGGGCCATCTGGTGGTGGATCCTCAGTCTCCCCTTCTGATGTCATCCAGCAGCCGGGAGTCTCCGTGGGAGAACTGAGGATTGTGGGGACCGCCTCCTTATGTACTCGCCTGAAGTCGGGGGCAGGACCGAGGTCGGGGCGGTCCCGCTGAAGACTGTTAGCTAGAAAATTTCCAGTGGGGTCCTGGCGCCGCCGCTTCAGTCCTAATGGTGTAACCTGCTGCAAGAGCTGTTTCGAAGATCTACTGTTACGGTAAGTTCTTACGTAACTGTACTTTTCTCCTGGAAAGAAAGCGCAGTGCAGCTGGTAACCCCAAACAAACCTGGAACATCCTAAAGAACCTCACTGGAAGGGGTCGATACAATGACCAAATCTGCCTGGCCTCGGATGGTGTCACCATCACCAATCCCCTCAAGGTAGCCTTGTTTTCAATTGCCACTATGCTGATCTCGAAAATACAAGCCCAACCTCACCCCTGTCACTAGTCCTCCTCCCTCCCACCTCCAACCCCACCCCAATTTCTCTTTTGGTATCTCTATCCCTCTGAGGTAGTGAAGCTAATAAAACTAATTACTCCAGGCCTTCTGTGGCCCGATGACATTGACTACAGGGTACTTAGACTAGTTTGTGAATCCCTGGCTATTCTACTCACCAATATTTGTAATCACTCTCTTTGCACTGGCTCTATCCTTTAAATGGAAATACACAATCATCAAACCCCTGCAAAAATCTGGCCCTAAGGATTATATTTCAAATTACAGACCTATCTCCTCCTGACTCCACTCTCCAAGCTTCTGGAAAAATAGTTCACAAACAAACCACTGACTTTCTATCAAACTATAACCTTCAGACTGGTTTTAGGGCAGGCCATAACATGGAGACAGCCCTCATGAAATTCACAAATTTCATTAACAGAGCCAGTGATGAAGGCCTGTACAAAAGTTCAGTTTTGTTGATCTAACAAAAGCCTTGATCTAGTAGACCATGATGTACTACTTCTTACCCTGTTCCAACTTCACTTCTCCACTGACGTTGTCGACTGGTTTTGGAACTATCTCTGCTAGGTCCCATCAAACAATTATAATGGCATTCTCTCCGACTCCCACCCCATCAAATTTGGCGTACCCCAGGAATCCATCCTTGGTCCCTTCTTTTCTCCCTTTGTTGTTAACTCCCTCATGGAATCTGCACTAATACAGAGTTAATTCTATATGCTGACAATGATGCCCTCTGTTGCAAAGATAAAGACCCCATCTCCCTTGCTTATAAACGTCCAGCATGATTTCAAGAAACTTCACTCATGGTTCTCTTCCAAGGGCCTGGTACTCAACTTGAAAAAACAAGGTCATGGTTTTCGCCAGCCCAGAAGGTCGCTTGCTTTTGATTGCCCCTACATGATAATGATGGTAACCTAATGGAGAGGATGCAGAGATTTAGATACCTAGGCCTTCTTTTGACTGCCACTAATTTTGAACTGCAGATCAATCTAACCATCAAGAAAGCACATCAAAGACTAGGTATGCTCTACAGGGTTAAACCGCACTATAACAAGGTCTCCAAGTCACTCCTTGCATGTAGTCTCGGTCTTCCGCCTTCGACTATGCAGCCCTAGTCTATTATCCCCCTCTATCCCAGAAAAATCTTAATAAGCTACATAGCACCTACCTTGAGGACTCTCTTGCACCTAAGCGCTCTGGACTACTAGAGACCCCACGAATCCCCGTAGGCACCGCCCTCACTGACCACCATCCTTGCCCACCTCTGGAGCTCGCTGCATTGGATCCCTCAAGCAGGAACTCTCCTGCTCCTGAGCGGTGCCTGACTAGGGCGGCCCATGGAACCCCCATGGCCGCCTGACCTTGAACCACCATCCTTACCTGCCCTTAAGCCGCCACATCGAATCCCCCAATCAGGGACCTCCTGTGCCTGAGCAGCGCCTGACTACTAGGCGGCCCCACAGAAACTCCGTGGCTGCTGCCCAACTCGACCACCATCCTTGTCTGCCCTGGATTCCTCAAGCAGGCACTACCACCAGAGACGCCCGCTCCAGCCTTTCTCCGATTGGTGTGGCATTTTGGCTGCTGGACTGTGATTGGTCCTTCTTCCTGCTCAGCTAACCCGATTGGAGCGCCTTTCTCCCTGCTACAAAATAGCATTTTTCTCTCTGCTAACTGGAAGTATTCTGTCCTACTCATGTATTTTCAAATATATGAATTACTGCTTGTTTAGACGCCACCCTAAAGTTATCCATTTCTCTGTCAGTATTCTATAATTCTGGCTCACACTGTTCTGAAATTTTTACTTGTTTACCTATGACATCGTTGTTACAGCATTGTAATTATAATAATGAATTTAGATGCTAAACCTTCTTACTGTTTGTCTAATAGAGCCAGTATCTTAGAACTGCACTGTTTTTACCTGCTCTGTTCATTTCTCTCTCCCAAATTTCTGTCTCTCACTGCCTGCTTCCCCTCAGAGCCCCTGTACCTCCCCGTCTCCATTTTTTGCACCCAGTAACTTGCCTGATTTTGCCTCATCCCTCTCCTCTGTCTCCCCTCTGCTTTCCTTCCTTAGAGCTCTGACCTCACCTTTGTTTATCTGATCTCCTCCCATACCTATTCTCACCTGCTTTTGATCCTTTGTCCTTAGCCCTAATCTCCCACAGCCCCTGCTGAGTGTCTGCCACTACTATTCCCGCCTCCTTCTGTGCTTATATTTAATCTACCCTCTCTTTGCTCCCTCAGGGACTCTCCTGCACCTGAGCAGCGCCTGGACTACTAGGTGTCCCCACGGAAACCCCCTGTGGCTGCCGCGCACTCGGACCACCATCCTTGCCCGCCTCTGGAGCTCAGCATCGGATTCCTCAAGCAGGTACTATCCTACTCATGTATTTTTTCCCACCCCTCCCCACCCAGGCCTCCTTTAAATACACATATTGTCCCTCCTCTCATTCACAGTTCCCATCTCACTGGCTCTCCTAATCGGACGTTCCATATGTCCTAATGTTAGGGCAATCTAGCGCTAGTGCATGAATAGTTTTCTGCTCACTGCCATACTTCATTCCCAGTTCACCTCTCTCTTCTCATTTATCTTCTATTTCCTCCCTTTCCACACCTAAGCTTCCTAATCACTTTGTCCTCAGGTCGGGTTCCCCTAGTCTCCTCATCCTTCTCTGATCTATTACCCTACCCTCTCTCTCTCTCTCTCTCTCTCTCTCTCTCTCTCTCTCTCTCTATATTACAGCTCAGCCACCTGCTGACCTGACTACTTATCTGTGTTTCTTGAATCTACCATTTTCTGTTTTCTGCCTGAAACAATTTTTCAGGGTCCTGTGGTTAGTGCGTCCTCTGCTCCTTTCTTGGTCTCTCCCACTCCTGGGATCCTCAACAGTTTCTCTGACCCACACCCATAATCCATGGACGGTCTACAATGAAGTTATACATTTTGTTATTTTTCCTTGCCTCCACACTGCCACTGCTTCACCTATCAGTGTTACCTGTCCCCAGAACTGCTAGCTCACCCTCACTACACACCCAATGATTTTCATTTCTCTAACCTCCTTGTTGTACCTGCACCTAATTATGTCACTACTCCTCTGCTATTAAATAGATCATGGATCCTTATGATTGCATATGTCCCAAAAAAACAGTTTCCCTTGTCTACATACCCTATGCTCCTTCCTCATAAATAGATGTGGTATCTACTTTTTCTCGTCATACTGCTCTCAGGTGATGTCCAACTAAACCTGGGCCCAGCAAATTGTATAACCAATCCTAGTCTAAATGCCAAAGGTCTTATAATTGCTCACCATAACATACAGAGCCTCAAGAAAAACTTTGCTTGAACTTGAACATGGACCTCCCTCTACAAGCCGGATATAATTTGCTCACTGAAACCTAGCTCAAATCGTCCACCCGACTCTCTGTGTACTATCCCATCCTATAACTTCTTGAGACTAGATAAACCCTCCCAAAGAGTGGGGGCACAGCAGTTTACTTTAAAAGTCACCTCCAACTTTCTGTTATTAGTCGTCTCTAAATCACTGTGAAGCTTTCATACCCCTTCTCACCCTCAGCTCCAAATAATTACATATATTCTATGTCTACAACCCTCTCCCCAGGAGCGGTCATAAAGGTTTGGAGGAACTGTTGGATCAAACTGCTCTTCTCTGGGTGAAATGAAGTTCTTATTGTTGGGGACCTTAATATAAACTGGCTGGGTAGCTCCCAACCTGCATCCCTGTCGAGCATACAAAGCCTTAATCTTCACCAGCTAATCTTAGAAACTACCAGAATTTCCCTCACTCTAATATAGGAACTCTGCTGGATTGGATCATGACCAACCATCCTGAGCACATTGTCGCCTCAGGTGTACTAGCTGATGCTATTACTGACCATTCCCCACTTTCTGCATCTGGGGCAAAGGGAAGCCATTACTAATGAACCCCCATTTCATTACCTTCCGTGATTATGCCAATTTCAACTCCCAAGCTTTTCTTCTAAACATAGCTAACACTGACTGGTTTTCTCTCCTAGGTACTAATGATGCTCACTCTTCCATTAACACCTTCCTATCCCACTTTCTAGAGTTGCAGGAGAGCAATGTAAAGCGGTAACTCGCCGAGTGAAAAACAGACAAACTAGGTAGCTAAAATCTGGTCTGCTCAAAAGCTACCAAAGAGATAAAAGTTGGATCCACTACAAGAGCTCTGGCCTTACAGCTGACCTAAACACCTACAGAGCCCTGCAAAACTCCTGCAAAAGGATATCAAACAGGCCAAAAGCTCCTACTGTAAAGACCTTTTAATTAATTCCTATGGCAACTCAAAATAATTCTGGTCCACATTAAGTTCTTTATGGGCTCAAACTGTCAGTCACCCCAAATGACATGTCACTCAATGGTGTCCACTGCAACAATCCCCAGACCATAGCTAATTTTTCAATGAACAATTCTCTGACCTAACAAAATATACCTCCTCTTTCCTGTCAATCCGGACCCTCATATTCCAACTAACATTAAGCATCCAAACTTCTTCTTTAAATCTGTCTCTAGATGGGAGGTACTAAAACTACTCAAGAATATACCCGACCATGCAGCAGTGGGCTTAGACAATCTTGAACCCAAGTTACTAAAGCTAGCCGCTCCATTCACTGCTGCCCCAACCAAGATTTTTAATCTCTCACTGTGCCAACATCATGTCCCTGATGTATGGAAGATGGCAAGGATAACCCTGTTTACAAAAAGGTGACCCCAAAGACCCACTCAACTATAGGCCTATCGCAATCCTGTCTGTTCTTAGCAAAATTCTCGAAAACTTGTAGCTACCCAAACCATAGAATTTCTACTTAAATATGACCTCCTTCATCCTGCCCAGCATGGCTTCCAAAAGGATACAACTACCACTGCTTTACTCAAGCTAACCTCTGATATCCAGTGGCCATGGACTCTGCTTTTCTTACTGGGTCCATCTTTATCGATATGACTAAGGCATTCGATCTTGTTGATCACTCTATTCTCCTCACCACACTTAGATCTCTTGGTTTCTCTCAAATGTTGTAAACTGGTATGGTGGTTATCTACCTGACTGAACTCATTGGTAAATATAACTCTGCTCTCGGAAAAGTCTACTATTAACATGGCGTACCCCAGGGTCAATACTAGGCCACTGCGCCTCTCTATTTTCCTAAATAACATCACCTTTAACTCACGCAGACAGCTACCCTGCTGTATGCGGATGACATTGTCCTGTACACCAGTGCTAAAAATACAGATGACATCAATGAACGACTTTCAACTCATCCAACAATGGCTTGATTGTCACAAACTATTCCTAAATGAGTCTAAGACTCAAGCTATGCTATTCGGTTCAAACTGTAAACTCAAACAAGCCCAACACATTTTAAAGTCACCACCCTAAGTGGCAAATCCATTGAGGTGGTAAGCTCTTTAAATATCTGGGTATCACCTTGATCCCTCACTAAACTTCAACACCCATATCCTATGAACTTGTAAGTCAGTAAATTCTAAACTCAGTATTGCCTAGTGAACCTATCGAACCAGCTATGCTCTCACCCCTCTACTAGACTTGCCATGGCTGGTGAGGATAGCACTGCCCTCCTTAACTATGGGTTGCTCCTATGCACCTCTTCATGCAAATCAAGCCTTCAGAAATGGGATGTCACCTACAATAACATCTGTCGGTATGCATCCTTCTCCCACAGACTGAAACACCACTGTACCCTCTACTCTGACCTTGGATGGTTTCCACCCCATGAGTCTAGGCTTTATGCCTTTGGCTGCATAACTGACAGCATTATTAGATCTCAAACTCCACAATCCCTAGCGGGTCTCTTTCAAAACAGTCATCTTTCTATGACCTTCGCCGGCAGTTTCTGCCCTGTTCTTGTCCCTAGACACACCACCTCTAAAGGCTCGGTGCTTTGCCTATCTTGCCCTGCAATACTGGAACTCCTCCCACTAACCATTTGCCAGGCTCTGTCCCACGTTGCTTTGAAGAAGGCATTTAGAAACCATCTAATCCTGTCCAGCAAATGCTTCTGTTTCAAGCCACCCTAGGCCTATCGACCCTAATCTACTCAGTATCCCTCCTATATTTGATTTGTTTCCCACAATCTATGCACCTCCTTCTATCAGTCTTTCTTGTTATGCCTGAACATTTTCTCACTTCTCTCTCTCTCTTAACCCTACTCTTATTAACTCTTTATTCCACAGGTCGAATCCGTATTGCTGCACTTAATATAAACCTTGTTGCCATTATTTTGTACAATGCTTGCCATTATGTTTGTTGTTCCTACTTATTGTATCCTTGTATCTCTGATGTACTGTTTCCTTATTTTTTATTTACTGTACCCATGTTTACTATTGTTCCACTGTTCTTTTGTTTTACCTCCTGAGTCGTGCCTGAAAATAGTCATTTATTGGCGAGTGCACCTACCTGGTTAACAAACACCAAACAAAAAACAGCATCATTCATTTTGTTACAGGTCTTCCCAGACTTACTCACCACTGCAATCTGTACAGACTAATGTCTTGGACCTCTCGAGAACTGTCTCGACAGCAAAATTGTCACCTTCTTCCATAAACTCTTCCTTGGTCTCCTCCCTGATACCATCTCATCTCTCTCTCCAAAACAATCCACCCAAGTCCACAAGAAGGTCCTCTTCCTCTCTTTCTCCATCCCTCTGCCACACCACCCATAGCCAAACACCGTCTCTGTCAAGGGACCAAAACTCTACAACTCTCTCACCCCTAAACTCCTCCTCCTCCTCTGTCCCCTGCCTTCTCTTTAAATACAACCTGAAAGCACCTCTCCTCCTCCTCCCCCAGCATGCTGATGCTCCCTACCATAACTCTCTCCCTCATCTTACTCATTTTCCACCTTCTCACCTAAAGCCCCTTGATCACTCCCCGTGGGATGCATTTCTGCCATCATTTCTTTCCCTACCCCTGGCAGCACTTAATCTTCTTACACATAGGCACTTTACCACAGCCCCATTAGCCTTAACCCTCCACAATCTCCCTCCCCATCTTATCTGGTTTGTTGTCTCATTGTGAACTGCTATGCATTACATCCTTCATGTACTCTGTAATTATTATATTGAATTGTTTTAATGTTTCTCCCTATGTATGTACTCTGTAACATTGCTTGTGGTTCCTTAATTGGATGCTTGTGAAAATGGGCAAATTTGCTCACATGCCTTTTCCAGTATAATAAATAAACTGAAATGGAAACTGAAATCATTTTGTTGACCGCTAAGAGGCATACAGTATGTTAGATCTTTCTTGCTTTCAATCTTTATATCTGTACTTGACACCTTTTGTACTCTTTTTCTTCTATGTCTTCTTTCTGTATCAGAACTTCAATAAAACAAAGTTATAAAAAGAAATATGCAGGAGCATGTGGAGAGCCTTGAACAATAATCAGGTGCATGGTAGCTAACATTTAATGTAAAAAGGTAAAGTTATGCATATTGGCAAGGGAAACCTTCAGGTAAAATACAGCATATACAGAATCACTGTGGTATCTCACAGGAGGCAAGAGACCTGGCCATAGTGATAAGCAGTAACCTGAAAATGTCCAGCCAGTGTGAATAGGGTATGGAGATCTACCAGGTTACTGGGGTGTATCAGATGAAGATTCACAAGCTACAGTGGAAAGGTGATCATGTCACTATACAGGTCACTGGTCAGGCCACATTTGGAGTAGTACTGTGTGCAGTTTTGGGGTCCATATCTAAAGAAATGATATGGGAAACTTGAAAGAATATAGAGGGTGACTAAAATTGTACATGGCAATGAAGTGGGAATTACCAGGATAGGCTCACAAAGCTTAATGTACTAGTTAGAGAGGGAGGAGGGAGAGGGAGGATTGATAGGGGCCTATGAATATATTGGGGACATAATCTCTTTCCCTATCCTATGTGCAGCATATTATTTATTACTTTATATATTTGTTACTAGGAAAACACCTTTGAGCTAAAAGCTCAATTACAAAGGTTCTGCATCAAAGCAAGCAACAAACAACAAAATGTACAAAGTTACACAGACAGAGAGAGATTGAACAACTGTTATGGCTAGGCAAAATACAGTACCTCTGGTACCATAGTCATAAGTATATCAATAACAAACATTTCCAAAAATGAAGGAGCCAGGGAGAGGGAGGAAAGAGAGGAGAAAGGGAGGGAAGGGGGGGGGCAAGAGAAGAGGAAGCAGCTGACAAGGCCTTGTCAAGGGGTAAGGTAAAGGGGGAGCGGGAGTACTACTGCCAAGAGGAGAGATTACTAGCTAAACCCACAGTCACACTTAGAGTTGCTGGATGCCAGGTGGGCCTTCAGCAAAGTTTTGAAGTGGCCGATATTTGAGCAGGACAGCAGTTCAGTGCTGGAGTTAAGCTGGTAGGAGCCCTATCAGCTAATAACTGCTGTCTTGTGTTGTCTGGCAGAATGGTATTTTTAGCATCTGGCTGCTCACATTATGGGTATACCTGGAACTTAGGTTGGGGAGCAGGAGGCCTTTGACCCCGGGTGGTCAGTCCCTGAGTAGCCTTTTAGCAAGGAGGCAGATTTGGCATTGAACTTATTGTCTAAGTTGCGCCATCCAACGTGAGAGTAAAGCTCACAAGTGTGGGTCACGCGGTGTGCCTGCAAGATCAGCCTGCAGGCCTTGTTGAAGGCAATCCTGATTCTATTAAGGGCTGACTCGGTCCCTGCACTATAAACCACAAGCCCATAGTCGATACTGAGATGACAGAGCTGGACACTGCTAGTCTAAGTGTCTCATCAATGAGACAGTGCTAGTGTTTATTACAGCAGGCCAGTTCTGGAGTTGATAGTTTTGGCAACCACCTGATATGGTGAGAGTAGGAAGGGCGCAATCAAGGGTGACCCTGAGATATTTAAAGGAGGAACCATTTCCAGTGTTTCATTTTGGGAGTTGCAGATTTGTAGTTGGTATGTTTTGTGATGGTTTTGGGGTGTTGCAAAAGCATGGATTTGGTCTTCTTATAGTCGAGAAGAAGCTTGTGGTTCAGGAACCAGGATTCCACAGTTGAGAAGCAGGACTGCAATTGTTCTTCAAGTGCGGAGGGTTGACTAACTGGTGAACAGTACTGCATCATCTCGTGCAGGAGAACTTGTCTTGGGCATGCAGAGGAAGGTTATTTAGGAATATGCTGAACAGTAAAGGGACCAAGATAAAGCTTTCAGAACACCATTGTAACAGGACAGTCTTCAGAGTGGGCATCAAGGATTTTCACTTTTGGGACTGACCATCAAGATAGCTCTAAACCATCCTACTGCTGCAGGGAGAGACTGTTGTGAGAGAGCTGATGAAGAAACAGCTCATGGTTGACCATATCAAAGGCCTTAGTTAAATCAATATATGTTGCCCAACTAAGTGCCCCCAGTCAAAGGCTTCATGTATAAAACTGGTATACTGATTAGAGCAGTGGTGGTACTGTGCTGTTTCCTGAAGCTGTGTTGTTGTTCCTTGCACTGAAGTTGGTACTTATTGAGGTGTTCCATAGCTGGTCACTGACAATCTTTTCGAGAGCTTTGGAGAGTGGGAGAGAATTAATATAGGCCGGTAGTTTGAGTGATAGTATGGTCACCACTTTTGAAAACAGGAGTGACCACCCTGTTTCCAGAGTTTGGGGAATCTGGCTGTAATAAGTGACAGATTAAGGATGTGATTAATGGGTGCAGGACTCATCCAAGGTGAGGGCTATTAGCCTTAGGTCGAGAGAATCACCCTCAACCTGGAGTTCCCAATTGCCTTTAAGAGGTATTTTCTGCTGCAGCTAATGGAGCAATTTTAAGATAAAAAGGGTGAAGGAGGCAAGTGGATATCTACCTTGCACCCAGGGCACAGGATGTCCTTGGGGTTTAAGAAGTAGAAGAATCAGCATTTATATAGCACTTTCATACATCCAAAGCACTTTACAAGCAATTCTAGACTGGTAGTGAAGTGACTGAATGTGTGGTGGCAGCCATATCGCACATCGCCACCCACACACAGCCTGGATAATTGCATGAACCGGTTTATGGAAGGGAATGTTGGCCAGACACCGGAATGTTCCCACTTTGCAAAGAATGTCCTGGGTTCTTTACTTCCACCTGGACACCCACCAGGACAACACCAGGATGGGCAGAAGGGACCTCGGTTTAACATCTCATCCGGCGGACGGCACACCCCAGCAGTACAGCACCCCCAATACTGCACCTCGGATGCCAGCGATTTTAGGTGCAAGTCCAATCCCGTGTGGACGAGAACCCACAACCTTCTGGTCCAGAGGTGGATGTGCTACCAACTGAGCCACGCTGACACCCAAGTAAGGGAAGCATCTCACTGAGATCCATGAATGCCTTATTGAAGGTGTTGGCAATCACAGTTGTGTCCTGGGTCAGTTCCTTTCACACTGAGCATAGAAGGGGTCTTTGCTAGGTTTGCCAGTTAAGGTTTTAATGTTATCCCAGAAGGCTCAACTGTCTCCAGGAGTTTTTAAGTTCCTGCTTAAAGTACTGGCTCTTAGACATGTGAATGGCAGAGGTACATTTATTATGTGCAGCTCTGTACTTCTAAGCATCAGTGTAGGAGCCGGTGCTTTGTGCTATATGCCATAAGTGATCCCTTGGCTTCATAAGTTCAAGAAGGGAGGGGTGATTCAAGACTTATTGGAACCCAACACTAATCATTTTTGTACAGGGCATAAATATTACAGGTCATGAGGGCACAGGAAGGAGATCGCCTCCCAGTAGCAGCAGCAGCCCACAAACGGGGATCGGATTGCTCGCCCCCGGACCACAGATTCTCTCGGTGGGTCGTGAGGGCACAGGAAGGAGGTCGCCTCCCAGCAGCAGCAGCAGCCCACAAACGGGATCGGATTGCACGCACCTCCGGACCACAGGTACTGCAGACCGCTGGAGTGCAGGGATACTGAAGCTCCAGTTTTAAATTTGGCGCCTAAACTTGGTCTCCTGCACAGCGCCTACAATGGAACACTGAATCTTGCTATTTTCCACACATAGGCTGTATATGAACTTGTGTGCAGTTGTTAGAAAGTACTCCTACTGTGTAGCCTTGCATTCTCTAATTTAAATCTTAAAGTCGCGACTGCTGATAGTGTAGGATCACTGATTGCTGTTACTGAAGGCATGCGGTGACAAAACCTGGGGTTGCGACTGCATGAGGGAAAAAAAAAGCTGAATAAATTGTATGTGCTTTTGTGTTACCTGGCCGCCTCCTCAAAATCAGTACTTAATCCCTTCTCTCCCCAGATTCTCTCGTGGGTCGTGAGAGCACAGGAAGGAGATCGCCTCCCAGCAGCAGCAGCAGCCCACAAACGGGATCGGATTGCTCGCACTTCCCAGACCACAGGTACTGCAGACCGCTGGAGTGCAGGATACTGAAGCTCCCAGTTTAACCTCGCCAGCATCGCTTTCACCATCACCCTTGGTCGGTTGTCCACTTTATAGCCATTACCACGTGAGGCTGCTGAACCAATCAGTCCACTTTACCATCTGCAGGTTATACTGGCTGAACACTAGAGGGATCCTGCTCTTCTAAGCCCTCCTATCTCTCAAACAGCAACATAACATAATGACTGCTTTAGGTATTAGATTATTCATACTACTCCTCTTCACCCCAACACTGCTAACAAAAACACTGAGACATATGTTCTTATGCTAGCCTCTTGTCCACCTCCCATTTCCACTAACCCTCCCTCTACCCCCTTTCTCCACCAGCACCCCACACACATTGGCTCACCCTACTGCCTCCTCCTCACTCCCTCCGCATCCATACCTCATGCAGCCCATAATAGCTGGTTGCATCCCCTGCACTAGCCCTGCCCACCCTCAGCTCCCCTGCCCATCCCCTGCAATACCCCTCGCAAACCCTCCCGACCGCCCAGGCATCACCACCATCACAGCTGCAGTCCCTTACTCTGCTCACCATCTTACTCCTCCTGCTCTCTGTAATGTCCACCCCAACCCTGGCCCAGGTCCCAGTACACTGCCTCCACAGGGCATGGCCTCCGATTGCCTGCATGAATATCTGCAGTCTGCCTAAAAAGACTGCTGCACTCAATGCTGGGCCTTCCAACATAAGCCCGACGTCCTTGCCATTGTGGAAACTTGGCTCTCACCATTGACCCCGACTCGACGTCTCCCTCCCTGGTTTCTTCTCTTCAGAGAAGATCGTGTGGGTAAGCGTGGGGGCTGCGCTGTTACCTAAGGAACTCCCTCCTGGGTCATGCCCTGCATTCCAAAGTTCAATCATGGGGCCCAAGCTATCACCCTAAAATCTCCCCTGACCCAGGCCATGGCCCGCTTTACTTCACAACGACATATGTACCCCACGTGAAAAAAACAAGCTATCCGCCTCCTCACTGAGTACCTCACTCCTTCGCCTCAAGGCAGAACAACTCATAGTGGGTGATCTCAACATCAACTGGCTCAGTACTACCTCAGCACAAATCAAAGATACCTTCACAGCCCTTGATCTATCCCAACTAGTGACTCAACCCACCAGACTCAACCAATCTAGTGGGACTAGCACGCTGCTTGACATTGTGCTCTCCAACCGCCTCTCACAAAATAAAGGAATATTAATGTATTACCCAACTCCCTCAGTGACCACTCCCCAATTCTTTGCCACTGGTCCACCCCATACGTCAAAACTACCTGCATGCCACCCCTGTCACCGCTTTCTCCCGGAGGTTCACGCAAACTTAAGTCACCTGCACAACTTGATTGGTCCCCAATCTCCCTTGCAACGGACTTAGACGTCGCCCTTTGCTTTCCTCACCAATGCCTTCTGCAAGGCCTGTGATGTTTTTGCCCCTGTCACCCGCCCCAGTACAAGAGTACATGCAGCTGCCTGGATAACCACCCCTGATCCAACAGCTGAAGCAACGGATAATCTATGGCACATTGCTGTCTGTACTGGCAAACTAGCGACAGGCAGGCCCATAATGCAGCTCGCAACCAGTGCACCTGGGCAATAAGAAAAGCCAAAGCCAGCCACTACCAATCCACCTTGACATCCAACTTGGGGCAATGCCCACACCTTCTGGAATAACATGAAGGAGTTAAACGATGACCTGCTCCACCCCTCCCTCTCAGATGATCATAAATGGCGCTGTTAACGCTGACCCTTCCGTATTGCCAACTGCCTCAACGAAACTTCACTGATCTAAGCTCAGTTCTCCGCCCATTTCTTTGACCCCATACCGTATGCAACAATCCAGCTATTGCTCGCTCTCTACTTCTCTTTAGGACTATCTCCCACAGGATGCGAAGCCTATCCTCCAAAACGCTCTTTCTTCCCGCAACCCGAGTGAGGACCCCTCGACTCCTGGATACTCCACCTAACATTGGATGTCATGCTAGTCCCCTCACTGACCTCCTCATCGATCCCTGTGTCTCGGCCAATTCCCAAGGCATGGAAACAGGCCGAAATCATCCCTATACATAAGACTGAGACCGTACTGTACCAAATAACTACAGACCCATCTCCATCCCCCTCCAAAGCGCTCGAAAAATAGTATCCACACAACTCAGAACTTATCTAGCCAGCCACAACATTCTGTGCCCTGAACAACATGGCTTCCGCCCAGGTCACAGCACCACCACAGCTCTTCTGGAATTCTTCCACCATATACATCTGTGCTCTAGATGTCGGGAACTGGCTGGGGCAGTATTCATTGACCTGTCCAAGGCCTTGACACTGTGAACCACCCACTATTGCTTGACACCCTCTGTAAAGTAGGGCTGTCATCTGGCCCGATAGCCTGGTTCTCCAGCTACCTTAATGGTAGATCCCAACGCGCAAGCTAACTAGTTGCCTATCTCGCCTCCTGCCTGTCCTCCTCTCGAGTCCCGCAAGGCTCCATTCTGGGCCCCACATTATTCTAGTCTCTTCCTGAACACCTTCCAGCTCGTGTTCAGGAAAGCTGCTATTATATGCAGATGATGCTGTACTGCTCTCCTGACCCCAAGCCGCCACTCTCCAGAACAGCCTACAAACCTCCTTCAGTCAAGCTGAAAATGGTTCCTCGACCACTGCCTGGTCCTGAATCTCAAGAAAACAAAGTCAATGATCTTCACGCACCACCAAAGTAGCTCCAAAATGCCCCTCTCCATACTTCCCAACACCCTCCATCCCCTTGAGCAGGTGTCAACTTACAAATATCTGGGCATCACCTTTGATTTGGCCTCTCCTTCCATACCATATCAGTGCCCTATCCTCTGCCATGAACACCCGGATTGGGCTCCTCTATTGTCACAAAGACTGCCTCCTGGCTTCGCCCTCACGGCTGGCCATCACTTCCTCCATCCTATCACTAGTTGGCTATGGCCTCCCATATACGCAGCCACTGGCCCACTACTCTCACCAAAGTCCAGACCTCCATCAACAAAGCCTGAAGGCTCCTGGCGTGCCCCAAGCGAACCCACACATGCCAGCTCTATGCCACCACAACATACTCAATCTGGAAGAACGCCTGCAATATCACACTGGTATACTAGCAAAAAGACCCTTCTTGGACTGTGTCCCCTGGTGTCATTGCTCAACTCCAGCCTGCTTCCCACTCAACCGCCACCGTGCGCCTGCAAGGCCACCTTCCAGGTGCCTAGAGCCAGGACCTCCCTTGCCCAGAGGTCCTTTATTACAGAGCCCCATCCTGGTACAACTCCCTCCCCAAGCACATTACAAACACCCCTAAAATTGGTCAGTTCAAAGATGCTCTACGCAATCACCTACTTGCACTCGGCAGTGCACGTGCTCACGGTAAGGCCTGCCACTGTTCTCAGGCTCGATAGCCTGCCCCACTGAGATTACCTGCAGGACCTGCCAGGTTCTAACAGTGTCGTCTGCTCTGTACTATGGTAAACTACCTATGCTTTATGCTATGTATAATTTACTTTGTAAAATACCTATGTCTTATGCTATGTATAATGTATGTAATGCACCTGTATTGTTCCACCCTGTCTCACACTTTTATTTGTTGTTTCCCCCCTGTGACGAGGGTGCCTTTGTAAAATGAGTCTATGACTCAAGGTTGTAAATCAGTTTATGAATTAAATAAAAAAAATAAATAAATAAATAAATGTCTGCATGAACTGCTCAAGTGCAGTGCCAACATCAATGATAGAGTAGATGGTGGTCCAGTCTGGGAGTCTTAGGTGGGTTTAGAGGGCCTATTTGCCCTGCTTTAGACCCTGAAGTGATAGATTTGGGGGGTTAGGGTCTTATTAGTCCAGGTACAGAGGATGGCAGAGTGATCACTTATACTATCAGTGAGAACCACAGTACTGGTTATTCTTTCTGGGTGATTGGTAATTAAAGTGCAGGATCCAGTGTGGTAATTTGAACATCTGGGAAGTCAACCAGTTGAGTCATGCCAATAGAGGAGATGGTATCCTTGTATGGTGTTGCCTCAGGGGCCAACCAGTTTACATTAAAGTCCCCAAGAACTAGGACCTCCAGGTCCTACGCAGACCAGAGAGGTAATCTAGGGTTGCTTTAAGGCCCTGAGAATGTTCTTGAGAGGAATGTAAATGGTGACTAGAGGAGGGATTTTCCTGTGCCATGTTGTATATGGACGGGAGGAGTTGAGAGTTACCCCTAAGGGTAGGACTAGGAAGGGTATAACCCTGGAGGGTGTTCCAGATGAAGACAATGCATCCTTCTGCCCTATTTGCCAACTCTATCCTGTCTAAAGGAGGTATCCCTCCATCGTATGGCCAAATCAGGAACCCTTGGGGTTAGCCAAGTTTCAACAACAGAGAGGAAATCTGGTTTATCCTGGGATACCCAGACCTGTAAGGTGTGGTGTTTCGCCGTAGACTACAGATGTTCATTGTGGCTATGGTTAGGCCACCTCCCTTTTTCCTGTGGATTAGGTGGACTCAACCTAGGTCCAGGGTTTGGGTGTATTTTCTCAGATAGCATTAGGAGTAGCCAGGCTAGCCTAAGGGGCATTCCATTTCAGAAGCTTGTGGGCGGCAAGGGGTGTGGGAACAACCCTAGGTCCTCCAGATTTTGCTGAACATGAGCAAGTCTGGAAGGTCAGGTGGGATGGGGTATGTATTGTGCAGGCTTAGCAGTAATGGTGAGGACAGGGATATTGCCTTAAATGGGGTAGCAGTTATTGAGCTTGTAAGTCAGATGACATCACTAAGAGAGAAGGCAGTGAGCTGAATGGGTAGTGACAGGCTGATGGGATATGTGGTTAGGGGTAGACCTACAATTAGGAGAAGGGAGAGTTCCAAGGGCGAAGGCCCATGATAAGTAAAGTCCAGGGTTACGCGGGACAGACAGACAGGCAGAGCATGCAGTTCCTAGGCAGGGCTTGAACTGGGTAGCTAGGACACCAATAGGTGGTGGAAACAGAAAGGAGGTAAAACAAAGAGGAAAGGGGGACCACTAGAGGACTACAGAGGTGCTGGAGCTTAGGAGTTGGGGTGAGACCAATGTGTTGCAATGACACAGAGGAGAGCGAGGCTGCAAGAATAGCACAGTGGTAGGGTGGCTGCTCTTGGTGTGGAGGGTAGAAGGTTCAAGACTGGTCTCTTCCAAGTTGAGAAACTGTGCAGTTACTAGAGGTACTGGAGGGTTGCACTAGGGGCAGCAGGACAAGGGAGTATGAGAGACAAGAGGGAGAAATCACAGGAGAGAAGAGAGGCTAGAAGCCTCACTAGTAATTCTAGAGGACAGTTAGTATAACAAGCTAATGGCACTTAGGGACTTAGAAACTGATAGGTTGGATTAGATGGTTGGTCATGTGACCAGGACCTCCCTATAACATAGAGATGGACTAGGGGTGCAGGCAGTGGGCAGTGTCGATGGGCTGCACTGGTCACACTGCAGGTAGTGTCCTCAAGTAATTTTCTCCAGGTACCGTGCAGCGTGCAGCTCAGGGAGCTGCTGTGCGTCGCCAAGGCTGTGGTCGGCCGACAGGGAGGAGATTGCTCTGGAAGGAGCCTGTAAAGGAGCAGATTTAGATTAGAGGGGAAGGGAGAACAAAGGCTAAATTTCACAAGGCAAGAAGCAGGATAGGTGAGTAGGGAGGATAGCACTGCACATGCGCAGGAGAGCAACAGAACGGGAGGAAGAAACAGTGGAACAATATGGAGGAACAGGAGAAACAATTTGTATTAAACTTCAAAATCATCCTGCATTCAGGCAATACCAGAGCAAGGCACAACTAATTTCAGTATTTCAAGCGGTACAACTAACTAGGGTTAGCGACTGCATCTACTCACTCTGAGTTATATGCTCGTATCTACTGACAACAGCTAAAATTGCAACAACTGAAACTAGCAAAATCAGTCAGAACATCTTACCTGATTAAAATTCTTGAAGTCCAGTTAAGGTGTACAGATGCACTGGTCACTCTGCAGGTAGTGCTAGTAATTTTTCTCCAGGTACCTGTGCAGTGTGTGGCTCAGGGAGCACTCCAATGGGGAGGGATCACTCTGGAGGAGTCAGTCACACTGCAGGTAGTGCCACAAGTAATTTTCTCCAGGTACCTGTGCAGTGTGTGGCTCAGGGGCACTCCAATGGGGAGGGATCGCTCTGGAGGAGCTGGTCACACTGCAGGTAGTGCCACAAGTAATTTTCTCCAGGTACCTGTGCAGTGTGTGGCTCCAGGGAGCACTCCAATGGGGATCGCTCTGGAGGGAGCCGGTCACACTGCAGGTAGTGCCACAAGAATTTCTCCAGGTACCTGTGCAGTGTGTGGCTCCAGGGAGCACTCAATGGGAGGGATCACTCTGGAGGGAGCCGTCACACTGCAGGTAGTGCCACAAGTAATTTTCTCCAGGTACCTATGTAGTGTGTGGCTCCAGGGAGCTGCTGTGCAGCCAAGGCTGTGGTCATCCTGGGGAGGGATCACCTGGAAGGAGGTAAAGAGGCAAAACCCCATCTGAGACTGCTTGTTGATGACAGAGAACTACGTTACAGCAAGAAGTGCCCGAGGGCATGTCTGTGTCAGAATGCCAGGACCTTCCCATGAGTCTGCCATCACTGTATGATGACCTAATCCCAGGAAAATGGTGAGACCATTGTTGGGATGGTGGGACCCAACTGGTCCGCCATCACCATTGACCCAAGTAGTAGAAGGTAAAGAGGATGTGAATCTCGCATGAGACTGCCTGTAATGACATGGAAGCATGTTAGAGCAATGAATGAGGCCCTAATGGATAGGAATGTTTCTTGATACAGCTTATTGGGATGGCAGGACCCCACGAGGTCCACCATCGGCTTTCATTGGAAAAGTCCAAGTCCAAGGTAAGGGGGGGTGATTCTGTTGTGTGCTTCTCAGGACTGCCTAGGGATGGCGGGACCCCATGTGGTCCACCATCGCCATAGAATTTTGCACTGGCTGAGGTAAGGATGGCAGGACTCATAGTCCACCATTGCAGTATCAGCGCATCGTCCAATGTAGGAGGATGAGATTTCAAATTAAGCCACCTGTAGGAATGGTAACAAGGTTTGAGTAAAGAGTAGATGACCCGTTATGGGCTCAGTTGGTTGGGATGGTGACGCAGGTGATCACAGTCACTAGTTCCAGTGAGTAAAGCATGATAGGGATGGCAGGACCCCACATGGTTTGCCCTCACTAGTTCATTGAGTAGAATGGGGTGGAGTGGCGGACCTCACATGGTCACAATCATGTGCCAATGAGCAGTGCATGATAGGGATGGTGGACCCACGTGGTCCGCCATCACCGTATAACTGAGTAGAGCATGAATGGTATGGAATAGAGTATGTCTGGGATGGTGGGACCCCATGTTGTCTGATATCGCCATGGTATTGATTGCTGAAGTGATATGGTATGAGTCAGAGCAATGAGGATGCCCCTTATGAGGCTTGGTCATTTGGGATGGTGGACACCTACGTGGGTCCGCCATCACTGTATTATTGAATGGTCTAAAGTAGGAAGGCAGGATCTAGATGCAAATCCACCATAAGGTCTGATACAAAAGAGCAATGGTTTGTGTGTTGGGATGGAGGGACCAACATGATCTGCCAACACCACATAATTGAAAGGATATGTGATGCCTTCTTGTGGGCATGATTGACAGGATGCTGGGACCCTCTGCATTTAAAAGGCTGAGAGTCAGGAACTGGATGATTTTTACAGCTACTGTCCATTGAATTCTTGATGATGAAACTGGGTCTGATACATGGAGGAATGAAGCAAAGAAGATGATGAACCCTATAAATGAATACATATTGCATGGTATGTCTTTAGGCATGTTAATGGGGAGAGACAGGCGGATACAATTAACCTACTGTCTGCTCACTAGCCCTCCTCCTCTCAATGGTTTTAAACAAGGCAGTTGCATAAATCCTTAGGTTTTTACAGGGATTGTTCACAAGAGAGTAAGCGGTCACATTGGTAATGCCACCAGAAAGTCCTAGGAGCTGAGTGTTAATTACTGGTTAAGATTCCACATTTTCCATCTCTACTTTCCTACTTTAAATGACTCAGATACCATACTATGAGATATCTAGTCTTGCTATTTCATGCCATTCTCCCATTGCTTGCTTTTGGTATTTTATAGAGATGGAGCGAGGCAGTATACTGTAGCTCTGGAAGTTCAGTAAGGCAGGAGCTGCTCTGATACATGCAGCAGGCTAGATGTCCAAGACATGGCAGTGTAAGTAAGTCCTCCAGAGACAGAGCTTCCAAGGAAGAAGCCCAGTGGACACCGAGTACCAGCAGGGAACTCTGGCTGAAAGGTCCTTCATCACCAGGTGCAGAAAAAGGATTGCTTAAGCGGAGAGCCGACAGAATGAGGATAGTTGGAGCGTTGGAACGGAGAGACGAAGGAAGCTAGAAATTGAGTGGCAGAGCAATACACTCAGAGGAGAAGCAGGGATGGAGCGGCAGTTAGCAAGGGAGAAAACGCCTAAAAAGAAAAGAAAGAAGACAAAGAGGAGGCAGGGAACAACAAGGTATGAGGAACAAACTAAAGGAAGGCAGAGCAGCAAGAGCTGATGGGGAACAAATGACAAAAGGGGGGAGGTGGAAGGCAGAGGGGAGAAAGACAAAGACTGGAGACAGAGGTGGGAGGGAGGAGAGAAAACAAAACAGAGAGAAGGAAAAGGGCAGAAGCAACATAAAGCGCTGAGCCACACCAGCCACAGTATCAGAAGGGCACCAGCGGATTCAAAATGCTAAAAGCAGAGTGAGCGGAAACCAAAGTTCAAATAGGGATGTGGGAGGACCTATTCCCACCCTCCCCACTGAACTTCAGGCTAAAAGCCTTCCATAAGTTGGACTGATATAGGTTTACCAGTATTTTTGGATGTTTTAATTAAGGGAAAGGTGTTTTGCTGGGGCAGAGGGGATGCCCTAAACAGTATTTTTTTAAATGTTTCTTTATTTAGGTTTTTCCAAGAGGGTGTCTAGGAAATACATATAATTTAATCAAAATTTCACAATAGAGGTTTCAGTAAAACATCATAGTCTATGTATAATACAGCACAGTAGGAATCCGGCTGAGGAGCAGAGTCATCTATACAAAAGGAGAAAAGGACAAGACAAACATATCATTCCATCTGTTCCCTAGGTGATATTCTATATAAGCATCAATTAGGACCCCTATTGGTCCTTTTTAGATATCAGGTCTGATCTGTGACCCATTACCCATATCTACCATCTGGACCAGAAGGCAGTACATTTCTGACCCTAAGATTTATATTGGTTGTCAACATTTCCAATCTCGGCCTGGTGGCTTGAGGGTTGAAGCGCTGACGCCACACCTCATACCACACTGGCGACCGGGTTGATGGGGTCAGCAGGGGAGAGAAGGATTGATGCTCTCCTCGGAGGGGGGACCACGCCTCCCGCCACGATACCACCATCTGTTGGGAAGCTCAGGGTGGTCGGTGGCTGAGGAGAGCCGGATGCAAAAGGACGTTGGCAGAGAGCCGCTTCAACGCAGCACTTCCACGCATGCCAGCAGCCTTGCTGTCATTGCATGCCTATCGCCTGGGGTACATCTTGGAGGAAAAAGCCCTCTAACCTATCTAGATGGCGTCCTTCAGAGCCAGTCTCACGCCTGTCGACCGATCCAGGGCAGACCTGGCTGTACAGCTCGCTGCAGGACAAGAGGGAGGCGCGGACCTCTCCTCTACCCGCCTGGGGTAATCCGGGCCATCAATGGAGGTCCAGTGGCAGTGAGTGTGGTACTCTAGGGCAGACCCTAAGTGTCGATAGGGTTGGGAGGGTGATACTCCTTGGAGGATCGAAGGAGTGGAAGGTTGAGGGACAGTAGGCGGAAATAGCAATAATTAAAAAAAAAAAAATTTCCATTCTATAGATTTGGTATGTTATATCCTCCCATTCTCGGACTGTTGGAGAGTCTCTCCAGAGCCATTTCCTCGTAACCACTTTATTTGCTGCCAAAATAAGAGTAGCGAGCAAGGTCTGGAGCTATCCCCTTATCTCTGGTGGGATATCTAGTATAAGCACATATTCCAGTTTTATAATCTCTACTTCAGGGAACAGTTCTTTTAATGCTCCTCCACCTCCCTCCAGTATTGGGATAGTGTCACATGCCCAGAAAATCTGAGTATGGGTCGCCAACAGTGTCCCGAGCCCTGCAACACTCCGATCTGGTTTGGGTATTAAATTTCCCGTTATTCTGAGTAGTTCTAAAGAAACGGACTATACACTTCCATCCAAACTCTTTCCTTATCATGGATTTGGTTGACCTGTGTATGGTTGAATATATTAACCTCCACTCTTCCTCCTGCTTTGATATACCTTTCTCTTCCTCCCATCTCTCCTGATAGCACTTTCTTAATTCACACCGACCATGTGATAAGGCCTGATGGGTATGTGATATTATATGTTTGGGGATGGCTTTCTATCGCTTTGATTGTGGTCTCAGTTAAGGGATGTACCTTCCCAGATCCCAGGTTAAACCTCAGAGGTCCCTGCAGTGATCCTTCACCTGGAGGAATCTAAAGAAACCTGTTTCTTCAGTTTAAAGAGTCTCTCCAGATCTTGGAATTGGTGAAAACTCCCTTATCTTAGAATTGGTAAAAACTAACCAGTCCCAGGTTGCTCCATCTCCTAAATGTACTGTCAGTCTGTGCCAGGATAAAGGTTGGTCTTCTGTGATTTTTGGAATAGTCGTGTTATTCACGTCGTCAGGTTCAAAATTATTTTCCTCCAAATTATAATTAATTGTCTGTGTATTGGGATACGATCTCATTATCTATTGTTGATTTTGGCATAGTCAAGCTAAATAGAAATTTATCTACCCCATCCTTCAAGTCTCCAAGTTCTATATCCTTCCAATGGGGGTCTACACTCATCTAGTCATCGTAGTACATGTGCGATCACTGCTGCCTGAGCATACTTTTAAAAATTTGGATGTGCAAGCCCTCCCTACATTTTGGTAGCCATAGAATCTCAAGCCATACTCGGGGTCTTTTCTTTTGCCAGATGAATTCTGAAACCATCTTGTTCCACTGTTTAAAGTCTTTCCTGGTTGGAAAAGGGGAGAGTCTGAAAGAGGTAGAGCAATCTTGGGAGAACATTCATCCTTATGGCATCTATTCTTTGTATCAGGGAGATGGGCAGGAGGGACCACCTCTGCAGGTCCTCTCTTATAGCTTGTGTTAACGGAACATGATTGACGTCCAGAGATTTTTGTGTCCCTTAGGATGGTAATACCCAAATATTGAAATTTATTAGTTGTCCATCTCAGGGAAACCGCTATTGAATCTCTATACTAGGGTGGTAGTTGAAAGTTAATACCTCAGTTTTACTAGTATTGAGTTTGTATCCAGAGAGGGCCTCTATTTCCTTAGGAGGAAAACAAACTCAGGAGGGAAATTTCAGGATTTGCCAAATATATTAGCAAATCATCTGCAAAGAAAGCAGTTTTATGAATTGTATCTCAGAGCTTCATCCTCGAAATATTGGGATCCTCAAATTGCTTGAGCAAGGGGTTTGACATATAAAGCGAAAGAAGTGGTGGACAGGTGGCAACCCTGTCAGTACCTCTGGCCAGGAGGAAACGGAGAGAGTAAGAGCCATTCACCTTAATCAGGGCCTGTGAGGAGGAGTATAGCTGATGTATGATTGATACAAAGGTTCTGGGAAATTAAACTTTTTAGGGTATATCTTAAGAATTTCCACGAGACCCGATCAAATGCCTTTTGGGCATCCATGCTCAGGAACAAAGTAGGGTTTGGTTTCTTTGGACTTTTCAGTAGAAATACTAGTGCGATAATGTTGTCTGCTGTTTGATGTTTAATTATGAAGCGGCTTGATCTTTATTAATTAATTCTGAGAGCAGATTCTCAAGCCTTTGCTAGAATTGCTGCAAAATACTTACAGTCTTGATTAAGGACTGAGATGGGGTGGTATGATTCACAATTGGATGGGTTTTGTGTCGTTTTAATATTGTTTATATATTGGCATATTGCCAACTCATGGGTTGGGAAGCACTTTCCTGGATTCCATTAAATAACCACGTGAGAGGTTGAAGTAGCTCTGTTTTGAATGAGTTATAAAATTCTACTGAGTACCTGTCTGGGCTGGGGCTTTTGTTTGATTTAGAGTCTGGATAATGAGGTCAATTTCCTGTGAGGTAATCGGTAGATTAATCAATTTGTTGGTCTTCTGAAATTTGAGGTAGCTGTACTTGGTTAAAAAGGCCCTATATCTATCTTCTTCAGGTTCTGGGGTTGATCATAGAGTTGTAAATAGAATTCTAAAATCCTCTAATATATCCTTTGTTTTGTACAGGAACTGAGGCTGGGAAGGGTGTTTAAATTTAGTAATGGTGGACATAGCCTGTAGTTTCCGGATCCTAAATGCCAATACTTTAGCTGCTTTGCTACCTCCTCATAGTACCATTGTCTTAAACACAGCAGGGCCTGTTCAGTTTTTGGTTTAAGATGTCTTGAGTTGCATCTTGATTTTGCTAATCTGTGGATCAGTGTACTATCTCCTTCGCATGGAACTTCTGTAACCTTTCTAGATCCTTTTCTAGCTCCTCCTGTTTTGAATTCTCTGCTTTTTAATGGGACAGAGTAAGCTATAATCTCCTCTCAGGACTGACTTCAATGTATCCATAATGTCCCTCTGATACTTCTGGTGATGTGTTCTCTTGCAAAATACGAGATCCAGGTCTTACCTTCTCCTTGAACTGTGGGTCCTTCAATAACATGTAATTGAATCTCCACTGCTTCTGGGTGGTTTCCTGGCCAGAGTCTAGTTCTAGTAAGATTGGAGCATGATCAGAGATGTAGATAGGTTTAATATCCACCTGGTTGATTCTATCTGAGAATTCAGCTGCTAGTAAGAAATAGTCTATATGTGAATAAGTATTATGAACACTGACTAGTGTGTATATGCGTGAGATGTCGGGAACAATGTCTCCATGTGTCCACAAGAGCTGAACCTTTGATTACTCTCCAGCCATGCTTCTGCCCCTTGTGGCTTTGATATATAAGCTCTGGATTTGAGCTGTCCTCGATGGGTCTAGAAGTAGATTGAAATCTCCCCAATCAATAGTAGCCCTGTTTTAAATTCCATTATTTTGTCAAAGCGGGCCTGGTGTACTGCACTGTCTGAACCTGGTGAGATGTATATGCTGCCTACTGTGTATACCTGACCCTCCCATATTCCCCTAACCAGAGCTAGCCTTCCTCTCCCTCCTGGTATGAGTCCTGAATCTGGAAGGAGGAGGATCTAGGAACAAGGATGGCTGCTCCTCTCCTTCGGTTCCTAGAATATGTACTGGCTACCACCTGGGACATACCTCTTCTGAGTAGTTTTTGATGTTCACTATTAGAAAGATGGGTTTCTTGAGGAGGATTAGATGAGGATGCATTTTTGAGATGTGAAATAATCTTAGCCCTTTTTACATGGCTGCTCAGACTGTTCACATTCTGAGAAATCACCCTGAGAACTAGTTTATCCTGTGACATTCATATTATAGACCTTCTCTCTCCCATTCCCTGTCCTCAGCCAAGACCCCAGCCTCTGCCATAGTATCTGTAGCATCTTCATACATTTTCCTTTGACTATAAAGAAAATATTAATTGTAGTATCTCTGATATCCTATATACCACTGATAGTCCCAGATCACTCTCCTCTTTTGTATCACCCAACTTTGTAGAAACCCCTCCCTAAGCAAAACTATATACATATGAACTTCCAAAGTCAGAGTGCCTCTGACAAGGGCGGTTGACTCCGTCGAGTTTGGGCCATCTGCCTATCACTATAGGCTAGTCCTCAGTGAAAAAAAATTGCCCCGTAAGGTAAATTAAACCTGCCATCACCCCGGGTAATCCCTGCATGTATCTTCTCAGGAGGAGGATGGCTAGAAATAATAAATGCTACTAACAGCATCTCGAAAACAAAAATATCAGAAAAGATGCTTAGCATAAGAAGTTCAATCAGTTTGTTGCCCTGCCTCCCCCACTTTCAGTTTATGGCCGAGTTTTATTGCTACATCAGATGCTCACTTGCATCCAATCTCACAGTTGTGTCCCCATTCTAGAAGAAATCAGCGGTCTGGGTACTTTTGGTTTCCAGGGTACAATTATGTTCAATAAGTAATTTAGGGACAAATCCCAAGATCTTCCTTCTGGACAATATGGTTGCTTCGGGTATGTCGTTCGGGATTGTACGCTCCCGAGTGCCCCACAGGCCTCTGCCTCCGGGAAAACCCCACAGTTGGAGAAAGATTCTTCAGAGTGGGGCAACATGGCTCTCCCAACCACCCCCACCAAGCGGTCAGGGAGGTCTGGCCATTGTCCGTGATTGTCCCAGAGGCCCCCGAATCCTGGAGGAATTGCCCCATGCCAAATTACCATGTCTGTCTCATCTCTGCCTCCTGTCTACCTGCGGTCAAGCTCCTTCATGATTAAAAACTCGCCGTAAATGTCCACAAGCCTATCAGGCAGTGAGGCGTGTCCAAGCTGTCCTAAACATTTTTTTTTTAAATCAGCCATCCACTTTTGGAGCACCAAAGAATGAAGGCCAACTACTCAGTCCTCTGCTCTTCGCTTATTTGAATTTCTGAATCTGAATCCACTGTTAACACTAGCTCACCGGTGCTCGGTTTTATTAGCTATAGAGGAGTGGGCTGCTGAGAATTTTATTAGTATAGCCAATTTCAGCCTTTAGATAGACTAAGAAGACAAGTTTCCTCAGGATCCCATGGCAGGGCACCCCTGCTACCTAAACCTCTAGGACTCGGTCAGGAGCCCCGCTTCCCTGCCCAGTTTCAGTAGAGGCGAGGAGAACACAGTATTCCTCTCATGGCCTATGGACTACCCGAAAGCAACAACTCACATCAGTCTACTCACCCAGACAGCTCAGCTCAGTCACTACATGTCAGAGGTGAATTGCCCCAGATTTTTTGATTTTCTCAAGAGTCTTTTGTTGAGAGTCCTGCCTCGCCTCTGGTCTGGCGGTTGCCCTGATTTCTCTGCTGGTCTTCTGGCCTGGTAGTCTTGTGGGCAGTTCAAAACCCCACTTATGTAGGTCTTCCATCACCTGAGTTACTGATTCATAGGTCATTTGTCTATTTGGATACTGTATGACTAGTTTGGAGGGATAAGGGTACTAAACTTTAATTTGAGATGTTGGAGAACCGGGAACAGGGATATATTATCTTCTATGCTGCACTGTGACGAGCATAGTCATTGTCATGAAAATCCTCTATTTTTGAAAAAACTTTCCATGGACCAAACTTTCTGTAGAAGTGTTTCTTTGAGATAGTAGCTTTGAAAACAGATTATAATCGATTGGGTTGGGCCTCTGCTCTGATGGCTTGGGGCCGAGTGCCCAATGGACCTGCTCAATTTCTAATTTAAAGTCAGATTCTAAAGATAGTGAGCTCTTGGCACTTTTTCAATACAGACCCTCATATCCCTTCCCTCCTTTTCTTGGGAATTCCATATACTCTTATATTTGTGCGCCTCTGGTGGTTCTCCACATCCTCTTGCCTTTCACCCATAGTTTTAGTAATTTGAAGCAGCTGAGTTAAGGTGGTTTCTATCTGGGAGGTCTCTGTTAGTTGTTCGGTGTTGGCTTGCTCGAGCATTGAAACCTGGGTTTGAAGTGTTGAGACATTGGTCCAGAGGAGTTCATGATCGCTATGAATTCCCAGAAGTCTTTTTGATATCTTGCAGGTGAGTAATTATCTGATTGAGTTTGTTGTTTAGTAGTGAGTCTTTGCTTTGTTGTTTTTCCGTGCTGATTTCTTTTTGGGCTGCTGAAGTTACCATCTGGGACATGGCTGAGGCCTCGATTCAGGCGTTCAGGATCCAGAAACCATCTTCAATTGGTAAGACTTCAAACTGATTTGGGGAATTCTTAGATTTACCTGAAGCCATCTGTAAATACCGCCCATAAATTAGGGCTGTTTGGTGGCTTTCTAATGTAATTAGAAGGGAGACGGCTCAGAGCTCAGGTCTCACACTGCCATTAGGTTAAGAGCTGCACCGGAGTTAGCCCTAAACAGTATTAATGTAATGTCTGTAATTTTGAAGTTTTCTTGAACCCCAAGGTTAGATGTTGTAGCCTGTCGGGTGATGATTAATACCATTCCTAACTGGTCCACACCACTGTGGCCAACCTATCTTATTCCCTATTGTAAGAATTCTGTATATATTACTGACATGTGTCAGCTGTGTTTCGTTGTTTGTAAGCTTTACATGCAAATTTAATAACAATATTTACAAAATATAGTTTTTGGCTTTGTAAATCTCAGTATATGGTTCTCCATGTGGGACTAAGAGCATCTGAAAGGTAAAATGTGAGTCAGTGTCCCATCATTCCTAATGTGGTACAGATGAGAGGAACTTCTGTTTAGTATTCATTGTGAGGCAGGGGCCATTGCCAAAATGTGGTGTGCAGCCCAAAGGAGAGGGATGAGTGTACAGGAATAAGGACCAATCTCAAAGAATAGGGTGCTTAGGGGTCTCAAATCTCTGAAGGTGGACAAAGTACCCGATCCTCACGAGTTGCACCCAAGAATGCTGAAGGAGAGGGCAGAGACTGGCAGCACCATTGGCAGATTTATTTAACTGTTTCTTAGAGATGAGAGTGGTTCCAGAAGAATGGAGGGAGCATATGTGTGCCACTTCACAAGAGTTGGAAGTGGGGACAAGGACGACCCAGACAACTACAGACCAATCAGTCTGACTTCAATTGTAGGCAAGCTGCTGGAAACCATTATTAAGGAACAGACAGTGGAATTCATGGAGGAAATGGATTGTGTGACAATAGGCTGCATTGGCTTGTATCAGGAGGGTCTGGCCCAGCTACCCTGATCAACTCCTTTGACTGGGTTATAAAGCCAGTGGACAGGGGTCAAGCAGAGGATGTGTTGTATGTGAACTTTAGAAGGCCATTAATTTTGTCCCACACAAAAGGCTCTTAAAAAAGCTGGTCGATCTGTGGATAGGGGACAGACTATCCAAGTGGATAGAGAACTAACTGGAGGGCAGGATGTAGAGGGCAGTCATTGATGGGGCACTCAAAGCCAAGGGGAGTCTCAAGCAGAATAGCACAGGCATCAGTTTCTGGGACGGTGCTCTTCAATATCTTCATTTGTGATATTGGAGAGGAATCAAGAGTAAGGTGGGTCCATGAAAATGATTCAGGGACTGTACCATATGGCATACCAAGACAGGCTAATGGAACTCAACATGTACTCCCTGAAACAGAGGAGGGAAAGAGGTGACATGACTGAGACTTTTAAATATATGAGGGTACAAATAAGGCTAACGCTCAGGAGCTTTTCAATTGAAAGAGAGCAGGAGAATGAGAGGGCATGACATGAGACTGAAGGGATGGAGGTCCAGTAGTAATATAAGGAAGTTCTTTACAGAGAGGTGGTGGACCCATGGAATAGCCTACCCATGGAGGTAGTGGGGCCAAAATGGTAAGCGAGTTCAAGAATGCATGGGATAGACACAAAAGTAGCATACGGAATGACAAAGGAGGAGGGGGGAATAGCACCAGCTAGGTTCTTGGGCAGACTAGATGGACCTTGCTGTCCCCTTCTGCCATCACTTTCTATGTTTCTCTGTTTCTCTTTGCTGATAACACTAAGATCTGTGACAGCATTGACACTGAGGAGGGAGTTAGAGAAAGGAAACTGGAAAATTGGAATAAGTGGTCCAGTTTATGGCAACCTAAAATCAACACAAAAAATGCAAATGAAGCACATCAGTAGAAGGAATTCTAAAAGGGACCCTGGGTGGGGTAAGTAAGGTGGTGCAGATCATAGAGGAGAGAGACCTAGGTCATCGTTAGTGACAGTCTTAAGTCTAAAGGTCAGTGAAACATGCATATGGGATGGTAAAAGGCTGCTGGGATGTCTAGGACTGGGATTTGATAGTAAGAGAAAGAAGGTAGTAGTTGCCCCGGTACAGGTCTCTGACAAGGCCACACCTAGTACAGCACATAGATCTAGAGTCTACACCTCAGAACATACAGGGACGGCATAGAAATTATACAAAGGAGGGCCGTGAAGATGATCCAGGGACAGCAGAGGAGATCATATGAGGAAAGACTGGCAGACTGTAACATGTATGCACTGGAGGCCAGGAGGAAAGAAGGGTATTATTGACACGCACAAGTTCTCATGAGGAATAAACAGGGTAAACTGTAAGGACCTGTTCACAGGAAAAAGGTCACAGTGACTAGAGAAGCTGGTTGGGGAGGGAATTCAGGAGGGACATGAGAAAGTTATTTTTCAGAGAGTGGGTCATGAAAAATGGAATTCACTGCCGAGAGGTGGCAGAAGCGTAAGACTGTGGTGGAGTTTTAATTTGGTGGGACAAATAAAAGGGGATATTGGGATCCACATGCAAAAGAGGGGAAGGATATCTATGATGGGGCGATGATCAACCACTGGGGCCACTGGATCTTTAAATCCAGCCTGGCATTAGGCAGAGCATGGAGTTATGTAGGAAATGTGCAAACTGAATGGACCGGCTAATCTTTTTTAATGACACAGGCTATGTTTCTATGCGGCTGTATACTGTGATATAATGGTATCTGTCAAACCCACACACTGCACTCTCAAAGACTAGCTCCCCTTCCCTTTTTCTGTGTAATGTGCATCAGTGATATGAGGACAACTGATTTAAGGGCTTGCATGTATACATGACGTGCATGATTATAACCTCTGAAAAAGTGTGTATGTGCAGATATAAAATGAGTGCAGTCTTGGGGTAGGTAAGTGTGTGATAGCATCCACCTTTTTGCCTGTAGCTGAGCTGAAGCGTCCTTAACATTCTGAGAAATAAATGTGTGCCATCATCCCCTTATTCTTCCATCTGGCAGTCCCTAACAAACTGGGTAATCCCTCCGTCCACACAAAGGGACTGTCGGAGGCACACCCACATAACTGATTGACAACCCTGTGCTTTCCCATGCCATATATGCCTGCTGTTCCTGGCAAACGGTCTTGTTCTGTGCAAACAGCAGGTACATTTCAGAGCTCCTGTGCTCCAAGATGTAGTTAATGGAGCCATTGGTTTTCTAAAGAGTTCTTTTTTTCTCTCAGTTGTGGTAGTTTGTTAGTCAGAGTGCACTCGCTTAGGGTTTTCTGACTAGTTGTTGTGGTTGGTTTCTGAGTGCAGAGTTTATTTGGTGCTTTCAGCCCAAAGATGGGGCCGTGTCAACTTCCACAAGGGCAGCCATTCAGAGGCACAAAATCAATCCTGCCCAAGGCCACAAGCAGGCTGTTGTCTATGTGAATCAGAGAAACAAGCAATACAGTACTGCTTGTATTGCTGCTGTCACTAGGACCCCTTGTAAATGAGTTTTGCTAGGGGACAAGACATTGACTGAGATACAGATATGGTACACGGATGAGTCTTAACAATGAAGCACATGTCTATGTTCACTGTTTTCGGCCTCTGCAGATTGTTTGTGAGGCCTTTGGCACCATTCAGTCTTGCTGAAAGCTGAGCCAACAGGCAGCTCTACTTCATTCATGGTGATTTGCATACACTTTCCAAGATGCTGTGCATTAGTTGGGTATGTACAATTTACATTTTTTAAACTTGGCTTTATTGCCAGTGTCCTTCCAGGGTAACCCTTGGTTCTGTACTTTTCCATTGAGGCTTTTGTCTTTAAAATTGCTTTCCTATTTTGGCCTGACAATGATCCAAGCCCTGAGATTAAATGACTGGTTCCCCATTCTCTGGACTGAGGTACTGAGGCCCTATCGTAGATGTAGTGGTGGATGGTGGTAGTTGGGGTGCACTGGGCTCTCTGTACTGCCATACACAACAGACAGCCGCTGTCTGAAGGGCCAGATCATCCCTGCAGCAGCAGTGCTGTCTATCATTATGCAGATGGCAGTTCCAGTTGTTAGGGGTCACAGAGGCTGTAAAACCACTATCATGATGGAACTGTTGCTGCCACAGGAATTGACCTATGCCATGGCACCAGATGCAAATGCCATGCCATGTTCTGTGCCCTGGGAACACAGCACTACTGCTTAGGTCATCCCTCTGCCCCTGCCCTTACCTTTAGGGCCTGCTTGTGTGTCAAGTTGATTTTAATTTATTCAGTCCCTTGCTAGCCTTTGTTAGTGGTTCAGTGGCTCCCAGCCCACTCCCTTGTCCTACTTTTAATCCTTGGCATCCAGTTGATCCCCTCCCTTGGTTCCTCTCCCTGGCTGCTATAAACAGTAGATGTGGTACAGTGCTCAGTCCTAATAAGGACAAAATATGTGCAGTTAACTTAAAATGGTTCATTTTAAACACTACACAACTTATATTATACCCCACATCACATGTACAAAATGGGTTTATAGGCTTCTCCAAACTGCAATAAATGTAATGCTGAAACTGGATCATTAGGACATATGTTCTGGAGGTGTCCACTAGTCAGATATTTATGGCAGCAGATCAGGACTATGGTTCAGGACTATCCTATTTACATGACAACATAAATATAAAAATGTGTATTATAGGTAATTTTGATGAGAAGTTGCATTGGACACAAGAACAGTAACATTCTTTATTTCTGATTGGGGTTTCAGTCAGGAATGTGCTTCTGAAATATTGGGTTGAAGACAAAACACCCACCTTTCAGGAGTGTAAATCTCAGTTAATTGAAAATCTCAAAGTAAGAAGTTGGCACTGGGTATTAAAGATCATAAATGCAAGTTTATTTCCAAACTGGGCACACTACATCAAACTCTCTCTGAGGAACGTGTGAACATTTCCAGAACCCAGAACGTAACAGTTATGAACATACAGTAGGTGAGGTTTTTCTAGAATCTGATGAAAGGTGAATCTCATCACTCTCTAATCACTTTTCTAAGGCACAGCTTCTTTTTTGCAGGATGAATCTTTGTTTTTCTTGCTTTGAAGGTAAAGATTAGCAACATATTTCATTTTGTTTCTATCTTCTGACGTCTCTTATTATTTCCTTCTTTAGAATAGCTATTCTTATAGAAGTCTCAGTTTGTAGCTATGAGTTAGCACTCAGTAGGGAAAATGATACAGTTTTAATATATTTGTCAAATTACTATTAATAGAGAGCTGACAGAAATGACAGTGAGACAAAGATAATAATAATAATAAAATTTATTTGATTAGCGCCTTTCAAATTTTTCAAAGCGCTGTACATGAAAAACATAAAAAACACAGGCATAATCGCTACATACAATAGAACTACACTAAACTAATATTACAAAACTAAAATAATCAGTTACAACACAGCAGAAAATGCCTCCTCCATAAAAAGTCTTTAGTGCCTTTTAAAACTCCCCACCGTCGTACTCTCCCAGAGCTGATGGGGCAGAGAGTTCCAGAGGGTAGGGCAGCAAATCCAAAGGCATGGGCTCCAGAAGACTTCAAATTTACCCTCGGAATCTCCAGCAACCCCGTCAGCCGAGCGAGCTGTCTCAGAGGGTGTAGGGCACCAGGAGCTCTTTCAAATAGTCGGGACCTAGACTGTGTAGGGCTTTGTAGGTCAAAAGACCCACTTTGAAGATAGTTTGGTCACACACGCCACACACACACACCTACACACACACATATATATATATATATATATATATAAAATGTTTGTTTTAAAAGTTACCATCATTCTGGTTAATGATATGGTTTAAACTCAGGTTATTGTAGTTATTATATACTAACATACTAAAATGCCAGCAGAATAGGCCTAACGGTCTTTTGTGTCTGCTCGTTTGGTCAGCCCCACCCTGGGTGCTGACCTTGCTGCCTCCCTTGCCTTCTGGCTTCTCCTTCCCAGTTCCGGATATTCTTGCTGCATTGGATTTTGCTTCCAGAACCCTTCCCTGTCCCACCCCTCTTGAACCCCCCACCTCTCTGCCTCCGCCAGCCTCCCTAGGCAGCACATTCCATGGCTCCACCACCCTCTCAGTGAAGTAGCACCTCCTCCTTTTCCCCTGAATCTTCCCTCCAGCTTCCACCCATGCCCTCTAGTAGCCCCTCCTCCTTCCTTCAAAGCACCCTGACTGTTCCTCCCTATTTACCTTCTTCATGTACCTGAAGACCTCTATCATGTCCCCTGGTCCCTTCTCTCTTCCAGTGTGTACATATTTAGCTCTTTGAGCCTCTCCTCATAGGTCCTGTCCCCAAATCCCCAAATCATTTTGGCTGCCCTCCTGGACCCTCTCTAGGAGTTTAATGTCCCCTGTTTAGTGTGGCCTCCAAAACTGCAAGCAGTACTGAGGTGCGGCCTCACCAAGCAGTTATACAGAGGGAGTATCACTCCTCCTTCTGGAGGTGATCCCCTAGCGATGCATCCCAGCATCCTATTGGCCTTGGCTGCTGCCTCCTACAAGTCTCCGAGTTGTTCATCTTGACATCCACCACCACCCCAGGTCCCTCTCAGCCATCGAGACTTGTAGCACCCCCCAGGGTGTACACTCTGGCCCAGGTTTCTGGCCCCCAGGTGGAGTACCTTGCATTTCCCTGCATTGAACCTCAGCTTCCACTTTCTAGACCATCTTCCAGAGCCTCCAGGCCCCCTGTAGCGCCACCTCCCTCCTCCCAATCCACCACCGTCCCCAGTTTTGAGTCATCTGTAAAGAGACTCATCTCACTCCTGATTCCTGTCCTTATGTCAGAGACGTGGCGTTGAACAGGAGGGTCCCAAGGACTGATCCCTGTGGGACCCCACTAATGACCCTCCTTGGGGATGAGACTATCCCACCAACTATGGCCCTCTGGGTCCGGGTCCTGGAGCCAATTGCCTATCCATCTGATCATCTGGTTCCCACCCCATTTCTCCTAGCTTATCCAACAGGTCTACATGAGGAACAGAGTCAAGTGCCTTGCTGAAGTCTAGAAAGAGGATGCCCACTGGTCTACCCAGGTCCAAGGCACTCGTCACCCAGTCATAGAACTCACAAGGTTTGTCTGACACGGTTTCCGGGATGAATCCATGTTGTCTATCATCCAGGCACCCTGACTTTTCCAGGTCCCCCAGCCTCTCCTTGACAATGCCCTCCATCACCTTGCCCATCACCGATGTCAGGCTGACAGGCCTGTAGTTCCCTGCCACCTTCCTTGATCCCCCTTGTGGATAGCCACTATATGCGCCACCTTCCAGTCCTGGGGCACCCACCCTGTCCTCAGAGAGATGGTGAAAACTCTGCCAGGGGTTTCGCTAGGACATCCGCAAGTTCCTTCAGCACTCTGGTATGTAATTTGTCCGGCCCGGTGGTTTCTCCATCTTAAGTGACCTGAGGGCTTCCCTCACCTCTCTGCTGTGATTTCCACTTCTGCTTCTCCTGCTTAGCCTTCCTCCTGCCAGAGATGCCTCCCTCCCAGACCCGCCGATCGGTAAGGGTCCCCCTCCTCAGTATCTCTGTCTACTCCCATGTATGATGCAGCAACCCCATTTTCCTTGGTGAAAACTGAGGCGAAGTACTCATTTAGTACCTCAGCCTGCTCCCGGGTCTTGTGCCCATCTCTCCCTGTTTTAATCTTGCTAATCTGCCCTTCACCCTTCGCTTTTTCCCAATGTATCTAAAGAACCCTTGTTCCCTCTCCCAATTTCCCTGGCCAGGTTCTGCTCCTTCCTTGTCTTAGCCGCCTCACCACCCTAGTGGCCCTTCTAGCCATCAGCTCATACTCTCCTCGATCCCTTTCACCTTGAGCACTTGAATTGCCTCATAGCTGCCTTCTTTCCCCGCACCACCTCCTGGACCTCCCTGTCCACCAGCAGGGTTTTCAGGCCTACTGCATTTTTGTCTTACTTTGCACAGGTGCTGGTAGCATCCTGCACCTCTCCTGATGATTTCCCACCTACTATCAGCGTCCATGTCTGACCCAATCACATCCAAATGCTCTTAAGGATCCTTCCCATTTCCTTAAAATCAGCCCCTGAAGTCAGTTACCTCGTTTTGTGCAACCTTCTACCCTCCTAGGTTCAGGCAGAACCAGACCGTGGCATGGTCACTCCCCACCAATGGGTCCCTTACCCAGGTTCCCCCAATATGGTCACTGTCTGCCAGGACCACATCCAGTACCCACCTCCCTGGTCAGTTCCCCACCTGCTGAGTTAGGAACGTGTCTTGAAAGACATCCAACAACCTCTGTTCCTGGCCACTGAGGATGTCAGAGTCTCCCAGTCTGTTCCTGGCATGTTTAAGTCCCCAACACCACCACGCTTCCTCTGCCCAGCCTGCAGTGTCTCCCAACATCTGCCACCAGACTTGCTCCAGCTCCTCCGCCAGTGCAGGGGTCTATACACCACTCCTGTTTTTACTCTCTGCCCCTTGTTATCAAGGTGACCCAAATCGCCTCCACGGTTCCCTCGCATCTCTACTCCCCATGACAATGCAGTTTTGACTATCATTGCTACCCCTCCTCCCTTCCTCCCCTGTCCTTCCTGAACATAGTGTAACCCTCCAGGTTCAGGTCCCAGTCTTGTCTTGCAGTGGCCCAGGTCTCAGTGACTGCTTCCACATCCACTGCTCCCTCAGTTAGCATCGCCTGGAGCTCAGGCATTTTATTGCCCAAGCTCCTGGCATTTAGCAGGACTACCTTCCACCCTTTCCCTATACTTCCATTTCCCCAGCTCATGTTCCCATGGGATTCTGTTTTCCCTGGTCTGCACTCTTACCAGTCGGCCTTTTCCGCAATCCTCCAGCTCCCGGGGTGGAGAAGAGTCCCTCCTTATCGGCACCCCTGACAGCCTTTTCTCCCATCCTTGCCCTTCACAAGTTTAAACCCCACTTTTCACCAATGAACCCCTCTATTTTCAACTTAAGGATTCCTCCTCCAAATTGAGATGGAGCCTTTCTAGCATACAGCTCCTTATCCTCCCAGGTCTCCCCAACTCCCATCAACCCATACCCTCTGGCCTCACACCACTCCCTGAGCCACTGGTTTATCTCCCTAATCTTCCTTTTGTGTTCCCACTAGCCCTTGGCACCGGCAGGACTCTGAGAAGGAAACTGCATCCTATGTCATGACAGACCCTGGCAAGCTCCTGAATCTTGCCTGTATCTCTAGCTCGCTATTTCCCTCAATGTCATTTGTACCCAGGTGGACCAGTATGTCCGGGAACCCCACAGTCCTTTGCCAGCTGATATATCTCATGCATGGCCCTGTGCACCGTTAGTCCAGGGAAACATTTTGTTCTAACTGGCCAGGCTTCTCCTCCTATCCCATTTGATACCCCTGATAATAGAATCCCCAACAGGAGCACTCTGACCACTCCTTTCCTCCATTCCCCTTCCATGTCCCTCATCCTTTCTACCAGCCCTCCACCCAGCCAGCTCCTTGTTCCTCCCCTATCTCAGTGCCACATACCACCCCTCCTTATTTACCCTGGCCACTCCCTCCAATCCTATACTCTCTTCCTCCTGAGTATCCTTCTGTACCTTGCTAACTCCCTCACTGCTCGCGACTGGTCCTTTCTCCCCATCTGCTAAACTAGCCTGGCGCATCCTCCTTCCTTCCTGTCTCCATTTAGTCCCTCCTTGCTTGTCGTGCTTCCTGGCATAAACCCTCAGCTCCCTTTACTGTATCATCCTTGTACTTCTGGTCCTTCTCCTTTACCTTTCCTCCCAACTGGACCTTCTCTTTGCGCTTTCCTCCCTCTTCCCCTGCCACTCCTGCTCTGATTCACTGCTCCCCATTTTCCTACATTCCAGGTTCTCCCCTGTTCCTCCTGCTATCCGGCCCCGCCTCCTGCCCCCACCCTTTCCATCTCTAACCACCCCTGTTGTGGCTACATCACCCGCTGCCACCCGCTGGCTGACCGAGGGGAGCAGGGCAGTGGGGCTCAGTGGGCAGGTGGGGGGTACACTAGACCACCAGGGTAATAGGTCATTTTATATGTTTTACAGATGCCCACAATTAGCAGAGTGGTCCACTGGACCACCAGGGATATTGGCAGGGGTCATTTCACCAGATGCCCATGATCGAACAGCGATCGGTCCACTGGACCACCAAAGATATTGGCGGGGGTTGAGTAGCGATGCCACAATCGGGCACATAGCGGTCCACTGGACCACCAGGGATATTAGAGGGGATTTTATTTAGACAATGCTCAGATCGGCTGCAGGGGCATCGGTCCCCATGGCTGCTGCCTGGACAGGGCTTCAGGCGCAAGTTGTCGGGATCGCACACCTGCATGCTAATGGATTCAAATCGGGCCATAATGACATGCAAATGGCCCCATGTGTGCCTTTGCATAAATTATGGCCCCATTTTCATGTCCCTTTGAACATCTCAGGTGCTGTGCAAGGCACAATGGCACTACGATCTTCATGCTCCACTCTGGCCACTTGCACTGGCACAGTGCCACTGCACCATGCACAGTGGGGGTGGCCAGGGTGTGATATTCAAAGCTGCTGCACTATAGCGCAGCTCCGTTGAATATCGCCCAGGCCACACCCCGCACAACCAAGTTGAGCTGCGCTCGAACGCGCCATAGCCTGGCACAGTTTGAATATCCGGCTGCTATATTTAAATGTTTATTTAGATTCTTGCCCTGATGAAGCCCAGAGTTGGGTGAAACGTTGGCACATATGATCGCTGTGTTCATAGTAAAGCAACAAATAAAAGGAAATAGATTTTATGCAAAACAAGTGAGGCTGGCTGATGAACAATAAAACTTTTCTCTGCATTTTGAATCTGTACTACCAGCCCTCCACATAAACTTTTAGGACTTATCCATAACCAAAAGGTACCCACCGATGAACCTTCTTTCTTCACTACAAAGTGGCCATGTCTTCTCCATATTGGTCACTTCATGGGCAAATTTGGTCAGTTCACATAGAAAACGGGCACTTTTCCAGGCAAAATTTGCAAATTTGATGAATTCACACTTTGCTAATTTCACCCACCCCTAATAATATCACTGCTTTCCAAGATTCAGTGGGTGTACAATATCTTGAAATCTTGTTGTCCTGCTGTAAGTAGTCAGATGGGAAGATGGAGGAACCTTGATCAATCTGAGGTCCTTGCTACTGAGAGCAAAGATGGATTGCTGCTCCTAATGAGGACAACTGAGAAAAAAGGAAGAAACTTGATTTGCATCCAGGCCTGAACTACAAAGTGCAGTTTGTTTTATGGCTGGAGATGTGTCTTGAGGACTTGCTGGAGGAAACATAAAGAAATAGGACTGCAAAGCTTCCCCAAACAAGGGTACCATGTATAGTCTTGCATATGTCTGTCTCACTCTAGCTTGTTACACAAGAGATATTGTTCTGTTTTGTAGAAGCATGACAATGTATTAGTAGGCATACACTTGAGGGACTGTTTATTTGACTAGTTGTGGATAAAGATTGGTGCTGATTTTCCAGAATACTGTGAGTTAAGAATTAGAGGTGACATTAAAGGAGAACTACAGTTAAAAATTTGAAAATCATATGTTGTGCAGAGTGTTTTGATTGTGTGTGTAGTGTTAGTGTAGTCCTAGGTGCCCTTCTGTTTGTTGCTGTTAGAGCATTTTTCTAAATTTGCCTGCTAGTATTATGATTCCTGGGATCTCCAAGTTTGAATTTTCATTGCTGTTCTTTCTCCTACACACCTCCTGTCCCATGTGACCAGCCCCCTGAGAGGAATTGTGGGCTCCCCAAGGAATGTCTCAGATTCTGGGGCCCTTATCAGCTTGCAGGTCCTTCCTGCCATGTAGTATGCTTGGAAGCCTGTCCTCTTGGTGCTGGGCCCTGGGAATTATCCTCTGCTCCCCACCCTCTTAAGGGCCCTGCATATGACAGTTATGCATTCATGATCATAGATTCAGTGAGTGATAGCTGCAGTACAGCAATCTGCTGTTAGGAGCCTGATATTGAGGCCTCAACCGAATAACTATTTCTAATCCAGTCTTTTGTTTTCTAGGTATGCGGCTGATCTAGCCAGCAGAAGTAAATGTTTTAACATTTTCATTTCATAAGATTATACAAAGCGATAAAAAGCATACAAATCAACCCAGATCATCAGTGCTATCATTAGTGAAGACTCTTACTGTTTCCTTATAGAACACTACTCCAGTTATCCCTCAGGTGTTTGCCATCTGGAATTTAGCCTTCATTAGTTGTCTCTGGATAAAGAGAGTCACTTAAAATCAGATCTCTACTAGCCGACCTGGTGGTGCTGGAGGTTGGGCGCTGGATGCTACACTGTACATGCCAGAGACCCAGGTTTGGAAACAGCCTGGGCTGCTGGGGGTTGGAAGAGGGGAGAGAGAGGATCGTGCATCTGGAAGACTGCTCTCCTCTCTTTGGGAGGGAAGGATTACTGTCCCACTTGCTGATCACCCTCTAATGATGGATGGAGGGGATACGGGTTGGGAGGCACGTTGTCGATGTACAACATTGACGGGGAGGGGAAGGGGGAAACTAAGCAGGAAAATGGAGCTGGCAGGTTCCATGATGGCCTCACCAGAGCCCGCTCCGATGCCCAGAATCTGGATGTTGGTCTCCAGGTAGGGGCTAAGCCGCCTTTTGCCTCAGCTCTGTCATGGGGCAACCCATGGGGATCACCGGTTACTCAGGTGAGGGAAAGGTGAAACAGAGATCAAGTTCCCTCCGAGCGATGGACTGGAGCCACCTGCCAGGCTCTCAGAGGGAAACAATCTGTATAGAAAAAATCTAATCTTTACTGCTGCAGAACTGAAACAAGAGAAGCACTTGCTGAATCAATGGTCATGAACACATTATTGTCACAAGGTGCAGGAGTCATTCTAAAAAAAGAAGAGCAATAAAAATGCAAACATCATTTAATTTAAATGTAAAAGAGAAAACGTAAAACAAGGATGGATGGATATATATATATATCTGTGTCCTCTTGAAGTATCCTAAAGGTGGTGCAATTGAACTATACATAAATAAACAGATCAAAAGTATAAGAGTTTTTCCCATAGTCTCCCACTTCCTAATACATAAACAAATTTCTACTGGGTAAGCAGTGAGAACTGTGTTTTTTTTTCTGACAGTGAGGGAGACTATTTTTTCAACAGGGCCTTGATGGGTCACCTGGTGTCAGCAGCTTTTAGCTACTTTTTAATTGTTAGGCAGCATGAGTTTTTGTTTTCTAGGTGAGCAGATAAAAATGACTTAATTCCTCCTTGCCAGCCTGAGCCAGCACATTGAACTAATCTGAATTGTTAGTTGACAGGCTCTGCGCTTTGAATACCGTAAGGCACCATTTCAGATAGACAGCTCCCCATCTGTCTCAATGCCTAGTAGAAGAGGCAGAAGGTGCTGACACAAAAGTGCTACATTGCAGAATCCAAATAAGCATACCCCCAGTAACTTACACCAAAACGGATTTCACGTTACTTCATTTTAAAGTTATGAACTATTTTGTAACCTGATTTTACTACCTGTTCAAAACAGCCCTTTTCAGTGAAAAGCTGATGATGATGTCATTTCAGGGCCTCACAGTCTAGTATTCCCTGTCAGCAAGCTTATAGGACTTGTTTCTCCAAAGTTTTAAAGATCATGTGCAATAGTCGCTAAAGTAAAACAGGCAGCACCATTCAAAAACATTGCTATAAACGATATATGTTTCAGGTTTTGTAACAAAGTTGACAAAATTGTATTTTATAATGCATTTTGTGGTCCATTTCTCAAGGGTTGTTGATGCTGAGTCAGCATGCCCCCAGGCTGCTGAAATCATTTGGAGTGTTACTTACTGTGCTGTTAGGAAGATGTATTTATTTATTTAGTTAGTGTTTGCCGGGTGGGTGCTTTAGCCATAAAATGACTATTTTCAGGCATGACCTGAGAGGTTACAAAGTAGACAATACAAAACAGGATAATGAGGTAAAGAGGAACATTGCAGAGAAAATAGCAGTAACAATTCAGATAAGAGCACACAGTGAAAGAAGCATGGTAGTACAAGGTATACGAGGTAATGTAAAGCAAAAAACATAACATTGATGCATAAATAGGTATTGCTACTAGTATTGTAATGTTGGTAATTTCACTGCTGTTTGTCAGGTCTGCTTTACAATATGCTTTAATAGGGCCTCTATATGTGTTAACTCCTATTAGAAATGGGCAGGGATAAATCTTCCTTCTGATTGGTTTAGGCCACCAACCAGCTAGTCTGGTATCAATCAACAGAGACCAGGAAATAATAAGCACCAGTCTCTATTGCCTGATAATGTTCTAAAATCATTGGGCCTATAGAATTTTAAAATGAATAGCAACCATTATTTTTATTCGCTTGAGCGAGCAAGTTTCTAAGATAGCCACCTTCCAACAACTGCTGTCTCTGTCTCATAATGTTAATTTTTTTGAATTTACATTTTCCCCTCTTCCTGTACCTGACAAATCATTTTGCTAGCATCCCTTCAACTATTCGCTGTCATGGTAACTGCAAATGCAGCACCGTGACAAAAACTCCAGAGTGCAAACTGATGTGGGCAGGTAGAAACCACATTTTTTCACGTAGCTCTGCTCCTCACAGCACCGAACAAAAAAAGGTATCCGTACTTCAGCACTTGGACACTAGCACTACAGTTGAAAAGCAGGCAGCAAACCTTTGCAAGCCTCTGGTCCTTTTGGGAAGGGATCACACTTGCAAACTTTGCAGTGCTGAAAGAGAGAAATGCTGGCAGCAACTTCGGGTCGGGAAAGAGGACGCACCTGGAAAGGAGTAACTTAGCTCAGTGTGTCTTCCTGGTTCAATTTTATTAGTAAATAAAGAGAACTGGCAGCAAAGAGCTAGCTCATTTTGAAACGTCCTGTTTTTTTTTTTGCTACCCTCTCAAAAACAAAATGATGATAGCATTATGGGTAGTCACTTGGGGTGTAGTGTTGGGAGGGAGAACCAAAAGCCCTAAAATACAGCATTAATCCCTTCCCCACTTTGAGTCTGCCTTATTTGCAATAAACAATAGCCACACATTAAAAAATGCAGGAAAGAAAGAAAAATGAAGCAGTCAGTCCCACCAGCTAACAAAACCGGTGCTGACATCGCGATTTTAAAAGGGCAGCACGGCCTCTCCTTACCAGGTATACTCTCAACTGCTGCTTGCCCCAAAATAGTCATCTCCCACAAAAATTAAAAATACACAGGAAACCCATTCCTCCTAAGTTCCTCAGAATGTCCCACTGCTCTACAAAGCATTTCACGCTGCAGGTCTGAACAACTTACCATGATCATACCCTACATGAAAACCAGCAAAGATCATTTTTGTTCTAATACACACCACTGCTTCCAGAGATACCGAGCTCTCTGTCTCTTGTTATTTTCCAGTTTTGCAGACAGCTTACTTATTTAATTATGGCAACAGGCTACAGAGGCTCACATAGCACAACAGACCCCCAACTCAAAAAAAAGCATTACTATCCATTTTTTTCAAAACATATAAGAGTTAACAATTTTAACATTTCAGACATGCAATTTTTTTTAATACAATTTGTCCATTTCCTAGATGCAGCAGTGCCTGCAGGTGGGCGGTATTGGGCAATGGACCTTCCAAGGCTATAAGGCCTCCCACCTGTGGAGTCGGGCCTCATTATGGCCCCTGGGCATCCGTCTCCCAATACTACCCACCCTGTTGGGTTTATTGCCACCTAGGGTGTAGAAGTGTTGGCTCTGGTAAATGATCATATTAATTTAGAGTAGAACATAGATGAGCCTGAATGTAGGGTAAAACAGCCTGACCGGGAGAACACATTGTGCTGGCTAAATTAGAATCCCTAGTAGATTTTCAAAACAGCATTATTTTCCATCCCCATTGACAAGGCTGTGGAATAATTGTTTTAAAGTGCCATTCTTAGAAATCACCTCAGTTGAATCATAGGTGTGAATAATAGTCTTCACCACATCAGAAACTTATTCAGTGTGCAAATCACACAACACTGTGCTACTATGACCCAGCATCCAGCAACACTGGAAAAAAGGACCACAACAAAAAGGCACCTAAACAAAATATTGTCAGCTTTGTTACAAAACCTGAAACACATTCTTTTAAGCAATGTTTACTGACTGGCACTGCCTGTTTTACTTATGAAAACCATTGCACATGATATTTGCAACTTTGGAGAAACAGATCCTATAAACTTGCTGACAGGGAATACTAAAATGTGAGGTCCTGAGTTAACATCAGCAGCAGCTCTTCACTGAAACAGGCTTTTCTGAACAGATAGTGAAATCAGGGTTACAAAATAGTTTATAACTTTAAAATGGAGTAACATAGAAATCTAGTTTTTGGTATGAGATTTACTGGGGTATGCTTATTCTAATTCTGCAATGTAGCACTTTTGGCCAGATGGTGTAAATTGTTTTTTAATCATAGGCAGGGCCTTTGGTGTTCTGTGGTACTCTGTCCTGATTTCTGCAACAGGGCTCCTAGGCTTCTGTGGCAGCATTTTTGATTTATGTGGCATGATTTACTCATTTATGCAAGAATTCAGTGCTGCCATTGGTCAATATGATGTGATGTCATCAATGACATCACATGCTGAGCATAGAGGAAGGGCTTCTGATAAATAAGATGTGGAAGGAAGATGGGAACTATGAAAACTGTATATTTGAATGAGAATTCACCAAGAACAATGAATTCTGATGTGCTATATCTATTCTGTGTCATGATGCACATTCTGAAAATTCTGCACTGCAGAATTGCAGAACTCTAGGGCCTGATAATATGCTTGTTTTGCCCACAATGACATTTAATTTGTTTATTTAAAATCTGGTACATCCATGGATTCCAAGTCCATTTACATGGCAACTAGAACAATTAAAAGCAATACACAAAACGGAAGAAACAACATTCAAAATATACAGTGCATCATATACAAACAAGCATACTATGTATATTGACTTTGAACATCAGACGGTAGAGACCTTTTAAGGACCCCATAAAACTAGAAACAGTCATGATTATTCCAGAAAATGTAGCAGGCAATGTATTATAAAACTGCAAAACTCTATAGGGCAACATGCTCTGCCCTCGGAGGTCCTTACTGTAAGGGTTAAAAGAAATATGGAATGAGTGGAAACTGTACTACTTAGTGCCTGAAATGTCTTATGAAAAAAATAAGCAGTTTGCCAAGAGTAACTTTTAGCCAAGATACCAATCTGAAGTAAATATCTTTGTTCAGTTGAAGGCCATTGCAAGGATTTATACAGGAAACAGTGATGGGTATGTGATGGGACTTGTGATAGAAATTTTGCAATTTGATTATAGTGGGTCTTCACCCTGGACAGTAAACCCTCTCCTTCTGAGAAATAAAACATTATGCCGTGAGATAATATGGAAGTATAAAAACTCTGAGATAATATTTTTCTTGTGGTAGGAAAACAAAAAGAGTTCAATCTGAATAAGGCACCTAATATTTGGTGAACTGTTTTAATCATGTTGGACAAGTGGGACTTATAGGAGAGGGAACTGTCCAGGCTGAGGCCTAGGTCTTTAAAGGTGGAGACCTGTTCAGCCTCAGTTCCCTGAAGAATTTTGAGAGAAATTGATGGAATAATAGTAAGCTTCTTTCTGGGGTTGGAGAACAACTTAGTTTTGATGCATTTGGGGCCAGTTTGTGTTTTAAGAACCAGTTCTGTATGTTAACGAAATCAACTTGGAATGTATTGGATAAAACAAGACGGTTGGGCTCCATTCGTGAAAATCACTGCATCATTGGCATACAGAAAATGTTAACACAGCTGCATGCAAAAGACAGAGACTTCAAAAGTAAACCAAATAAAAGAGGGCTGAGAATGGACCCTGGGGAACTCTCATAGTGACAGAGACTGGAGGGACAAAATGTTAAACATTTTAATACATTGAGTTTGTCCTAGTAGGTAGTTTGGACACCATCCCACAACGCCGTGTGACAGTGAAAGTTTACTAAAAGGTGTTAAAAGAAGTTAGTGATGCTGGCCTGAGGTGAAGAGGACTGAGGCATCATGGGTGTGACTTACTTTTCATGCCAGCGACCTGGATTCAGGAATGGACTGGGTTGCCTGGGGTCAGCCGGGAGAGGGAAGATTGAGTGTCCATAAGACTGCTCTCTTCCTCGAGGGGATTCCATGACTCGCAGCTTGACTGCCACCTGAAGAATCCAAATGGTGGCACGGTGAGTCCCATAGAAAGCAGAAGAGCCAGTGTTCAGAGCACTGGGGCATCTTCGTGAGGCAGCGCCGGATAACATGCTATTTGCACGCTGGCTGAGCCCAAGGAGAAAAATAGGAGGAAAATAGAAGATGGCTGTATGATGCCCTTCCATCACATTAGTGGCCTGTCCAATCTCTCTGTCCAGGGACAGTCTCAATTTGTGTCCTGGATGGGGAGGATGTCCCTCCCTTGGTGTGGCCTGCCCAATCTCTCCGGTCTGGGGACAGTCTCGATTTGTGTCCTGGATGGGAGGATGGCCCTCCCTCCCTTCTAGGCCCTCCATGGGGGCAATCCACAGGGATTAAGGTCTCTGGTACCAGAGGAGATATGGGATGCTACGGCTGGTGGGAACAGGGCTGAAACAGCTGCACGGTCCTGCCTATGGATTAAAACCCACAAAGAAACAAAAAGAAGTTGGTGACTGACAAACAGTTTGGTGAGGTCCACAAAGATGGCCACAGAATAAATGCCTTTATCATGGACCACCTGTGTGAACCCCACCAAGGTTGTTCATGCACTATGACCTGGACAAAACCCATGTCGGGAGTATTCCAGAACATAGAAGATAATGGATGACTCTCCATCAGTAGCATGCATGTTGATGCATCGAGAGGTTACACCTGGCAACATTAAAAACCTCAAGAATGGCTTGAGAGGTTCTGTCGCCAGGGCAACCCTCGAGATGCATCAACACAGTTACTGATGGAGAGTCATCCGTTGTCTTGTATAGTGTATGGTGACATCCACAGCACAAGCAGAGAAAAAACAGACACACTTGCTCTAAACAGTTTCTTTTTTCTTACAATTTGAGATTCAGCTTCAGATTAACAAGTGGTAGTAGACGAGTGATAAGCAAATAAGATATATTTTAAACTAAAAACAAAACAAAACTGCATTTTAATTAAGTTCATGTCAGCAGTTACTCCTGAAACTCTATAATCTTCATGTCCGTATTTTGTGATCTTCAGTCAGTGTGACCTGTTAAAGAAAACAAAGGTTAATCCAAAGGTGAAAGGGGAAATTTTTTACACTGCCCGTGTTCTTTGGGAAAATGAGGGATTGGACTACCTTTGCTATTGTCTGCAGCTTCAGGGTTTCTTTTGCTGTTATCCAACAGGTAGTTGTAGATGTTAACAGTAAAACCTTGCTGAAATACACAGTTGTTGCTTCGAAAAGGCTAAAGTTTGGCATATCATGGAAGAAGTTTGGATGGTTAGTTGTGGAGGGCTTTAGTTGTGGAACAGTCATACAGATTGAGGCTGAGGAAGTAGAGGGCTGTTCTTCTGGCTTGGGGGTTGCCAATGAGGATGAGGAATTTCTTTTTTTTTTTTTTTCACTTAAAACACTGTAATTATTTGTGGACTGAAGGCACTTGTGTCCGGACACTTGTTGCACCTGGATGGTGGCACGTCACCATCTACCAACATTTGTGTAGCTGTTTTTCGTAGGAATGATTAGTTATTTGTTTGTTTTGTGGGAGGCCAGCCTGAAGCTTCATTTTCTTTATCATTGAGTGTATTTTATTTTCACCAACTGGCATGTTCTGTACCATTTGAGAATCCAATCTTGAGGTTTAGGTTTGGGGCAGGTAAAATGGTGAATCGCCTTGCAGCATTTTGCCTGGTCTCTGGCTTTTTGTAGTAAATATGCTGCAACAGGGCATCTTTGACTGTTTTCTTTATTCTCATACATACGAGGTCTCACAGCTCAGATGTCCCTCGGATTTTCCCCACTAGGTGTCTTGGTTTGACGCTTGTAGTACTCCAGGTACTGCTGTCCATCAGTGTCATTTGCCAGCTGTAGGTCTCCCCATCTTAAGGAGTATTGCTCTGTGGTTTGAAGTACAAAAAATAGCCCATTGTTAAAAAATACTGTATTTAATAGTGAGGAGGCATTTTGACAGCCCAGTATGCCACTATCATGCAATTTGTTGATGTCATCCTGTGAGAGAGCTTCAGCCCTGTTGGGCTTGTTACCCTTGCCCATTCTCTTAAGATAGTTCTGCTTTGCTGCTAGGGTCAACAGCGCTTCTTTAAAATCTGAAGTATTGCTGCAATATTGAGTGCTTGTAATTTGTTTCAGGAGGGCCTGTCAATACTCCGATTATTCCCTCACAGTACTTGGTTCGTAGTTTGACCCATCGCCACGATCAAGCCTGAAGATGAACTCAGCCACCAGCTTATCAAGTTCCTCTACAGGTATGTCTCAGATTGTTCAGCTTTCTCCTGATCAGCCAGAAAACTTTGAAACAGTCTTAGGTCACAGTTGTTTTTTTTTTTATTGTTTTTTGTTTTCCTGCTTGAGGATGAATTTTCACGGTCCGACATTGGCTTTGAAAACACTGAGGCTGCCATGCTTTTACTGGTTTGCATGGAGGGTTGAAGTCAAGCGGCTAGGTTACTGAGGAGGTTTGACTAGCGCCAACTGACAGATTGTGGGAAAGCGTGAAGCGATCGCAGGGAGTCACATGCAGCAGTTCTATGTTGTTATGCTGCAATAGGTATGTAGCTACTGCAGCATTAGAACATAGGGTGACATTTCTACTGCAGGTTAACCTTGGCGTTTCAGTAGGGATAGATTTCTTGCTATAATAAGCGTTCCATCTGCTCAAAAGCAAGTCACTACAGAACCTTGGCCAGAGGGCCAAAAGTGAAATTGGTTGATAGTTCTGGATACATGTTTAGTGTCCATCTTTATGAAAAGAATAACAATTGCACTCTTCCACATAATGGAGAATTGATCAAAACAAAAGAAATAATTAACAATTTTGGATAAAGCATAATAAATAATGTCAGCAATGATTTGCAGGAGTCGATAATCCACTTCATCAAGCCCCGCAGTGGTTTTGAATTCATTTTGTTAAGTATGTGAATCCTTCTTGTGGGGCTAAAACCCTGAAATAAAAAGTTCAGCACTGTAGAAACAAGGGAAAACCCAAAACTTTTCATCTGAGGAAACAGTGTTATCATTAGAAATGTACAGTACTTTGATAAATATGTGAAAAAGTTATTAAATTCACAAGCAATGCCACCAGACTCCAGTTTAAATTCCTGTGAAAGATGTAAGTGTGTTTGGACCTGTTTTGTTGTTTTCTACCTAACATTTCATTTATGAGGTCCTAGATTACAACTACATGCCTACCAGCAAAGCATTGCTGCTGATGTTAAAGATGTCTTATCTGAGATTTGCATTTGTTGCATAACTGCTTATAAACTATCAGTACAGCTGCATCCTGAGTCCTTCTATAAGCCTTCCAATGCGTGTTTGTCTCTCATCAATTGAAGGGCTCAGCTGTAATCCACTCCTACTTGTTACCCCTAATTCTTAGCTTTCTTGTAGGAATACATTTATTATAGACAGAATAAATAAGTTTTGCTTGGTGCCAACAAGGCTGGACTTGTTTTTTTATGTTGTTATGTTTGTTAGCCTTAGTGGCTGATTGTTATTTCTTTTAGTATTATATTATATTATGTACATATCGTAGTATAGCAGTTATTTTATGTCACTTTTACAATTTTATTTATTTGAAGATCACATCAATCCTCACCTTTACAGTTTTACTTTACACAGTACTGTACTGGGGTCCTGCTTGTACACATTTTTACTATATAAGTTTCATAAATTGATTACAAGTCTATCGCTTATGCCAGCAGATTCGGAACTACCTCAACCTAAATAAATGTCTAATTTGTTTTTAAAGACATCAATTGAATCACTTTTCACTATGCCTTCAGGGAGTCCATTCAACGAGGACATCACTCTTTGGTTGATCCAGTACCTCTCTTGCTTGTTTTATAGTTTTCCTTAAGCTGGTATCCATGAGTTCTAGTTGTTTTAGTTATAACTCTTTTTCTAAGCCCAAACGCTCCCACAAGTCTTCATTCAGATATATAGCATAGATTAAACATAAGTCTCCCTCAGTCTATGATATTCCAGGGTATATAGTTCCAGTTCTCCAAGTCTTTCCTTATAAGTAAGGTATTTTAACCCACTTATTTTCTTTGTTGCCCTCCTTCTGCACTCCTCTCAAGGTGTCCCACATCTCTTTGTGGTACAGCCTCCAGAACTGGGCACAGTATTCCAGCAATGGCCTCACAAGCAAACAATACAGTGGTATCAGCACTGAACTATCCCTACTTTTTCTACTTTTTAATATACAGCTTATCATGCTGTTTGCTTTCCTAGACACTTCATTAGTATGTTGCTTAAAAGTTAGATCATTAGTTACAAAGATACCAAGGTCCTTTCCCCATCTGTGCTCCTGAGTTCTGTGCCATTTATGTTGTGAGTGGCCCTCATGTTGTTTTTCCTGAAGTACATTATGCTACACTTTTCAATGTTAAAAATATTTTATGCTATACTGCCCATTCACCAATCCTGTCCAGGTCTTGAAATGTTATGATATCCTGAGTATTCTGCACAATGGCACTCACTTTGCTGATTTGGCAGATGTATTTATCCATGTGCTACTAGATTTTTGCAGGGAGTTAATTCAACGAAATAAAGTGGGCCTGGGATGGAGCCCAGGGACTCCACTGGTCACGCTACCCCACTATGATACAACCCCCATACTGACTCATTGCTTTCTGTCATTTAACTAGGCTACAATCCTCTGAATTACAGACCTTTCCACACTGAATTCTTCCAAACTTTTGTTGATTCTACACGAGGGACCAAATCAAAAGCTTTGAGAAGTCCAAACAAATCACATCAACTGGTAATCCTATTGTTAATGCATTGCTAACATGTCCAAAAAGTAAATCAGATTAGTCTGACATGCCCTTCTGGCTGAACAGCCATATTGTGATGCATCAATGAGACCTTCTATTTTTATATGTCATTCCAGGTATGTTTGATGTATTCATCCATCACCTTGCTGAGTATACGCCACACCGATGGGTCTGTAATTGTGGAATCAGTTTTTCCTCCTCCTTCTTATGGATTGGTGTTACACTAGCAGTATTCCAGTCCTTTGGGATTTCACCCTCCCAAATGATTCTCTGAAGAATATTTTATTGGGCCTGCTAATTCCTTGGTCGTCCCCTCAATACATATGGATGTAGTCCTTCCGCCTGGGTGATTTATGTACCTTCAATTTTTTTAGTTTTCCCATGATGTTATTTTATCAGAATGTATTATCTCTTTATACTCATGTTTCATCATATACTACATCACAATTTTGTGTTTGTGTTGGAAAGTGCTGAGAAAGTACTCATTGAAGGTATTAGCCATTATTTGTTCGTCCTGTGTTACTATGTTATTAACTTGTATAGGCCCTACCTTAGTTGTTCCATTTTTTGACCCTTTATATAGTTGAAAAAATGTTTTGTTTTGTTTTGTTGTCTTTTTTCATTGTTGCTGTTTTTCTACCTAATTCTTTTGCCTTTTGATTGCTGATTTACATTCCTTTGCTAATTCTTTTGAATTTAAGTCATTTACTTGGTGAGGTTTTCTTTTGTACCTGTTGTATGTTCTTTTTTCCTCTTTATACATCTACTGATCTTTTATTTAGCCATGCTGGGATTTTCCCATGCTATTATATTTTATTTTTGGGTATATGTTCTTGGTACAGAACTCTATTCTGCTTTTTATTATGTGCCATATTTCTTATACTCCTTGTCCTTGTAATTCATTCTCCCATTTCCATGTACTCAGATATTGCTTAATTTCCTTGTAGTTTGCCTTACTCCAGCATTTAACTTTTGTTTTCCCTCTGCCTATGGTTTTGTCACATATGATTTTAAATTTGACCACGTTATGGTCACTGTCTCCTAAAGGCTCTAGCCTCACAGTTAGCTATGACATCGTTCATATTACTCAAGACTAAATCTAAGATATTTTGCCCTCTTGTGTTCTGACAAACATGTTGTTTGAGGTTGTTACTTGTAACTAGATCTATGATGTTTTTTCTGCTTCTGTTGTCCTGGTTTGCTCTATCCAATTTATAGTCAGCAAATTGAAATCTCTAATATGAGAGTTCTCCCACTAAGTTCTATACTTTCTATAGCCTGTAGGGATTTTCTATTTTCTTCAGCTTTTAAACCTGGTGCCCTGTTATTTTTTTGTTTCCTGGCTGTAATAGATTGATCCATATTTGTTCAATTATATCACTATTTTCCATCCTAGGGTAAATTTCATAAGCCTCATATATTCAAATTCATATATATATATAGATATATAATCTTCACACCTCCTCCTCCTTTTCTCATTATGATTTACACTAAAGACTTTGAATCCTGGTACAATATATTTTTACCCCAGTCTTCATCTTGCCACTATGTCTCAGTCACAGCGCATAAATCTGTTTCCTCTGTGCAGTGGAATATGTAACTCATCTTTTTATTTCAAAGACCTTGCATTTTTTTAATGTTGCCTTTATTCCAGTTGTAGGGGTATACTTTTTTCTTATGGTCATGGCTATGTTCATTAATCATGGGTTTATTCTTTTTAGGTGTACCAGACTTTGGCTTATTAAATTTGAGCAAGCCCTTCTCCCTGGACTTGTTGGTTTAAATGTTTATTATTTAGTACTTTATAGAAAGTATCCCCTGTAGACAACTTCTTCCTGCTTGGGTGTAATCCATCTAAAGCAAACAGGTCCAAATTACCATAACAGGTCTCCCAGGTCTTAATACGTTCAATATTCTCCTGCACGCACCACTGTCACAGTTTTTTGTTTATATGCTTAACTTTTGATCCATCTGTATCCTGCCTAGGGTACTGGGAGCATTTCTGATATTATTAGTTTTCCATTTATGCCTCTGATCATTTTACCAATTTCTTTATATTCCTCTAATATCTCTTCCACATTTTGATTTTTGAGTTGTTTATTATAGCATGTAATGTAACTAACAGTCTCTCCTGGCTGGTTTCAGTATGTTGGGTATCATTTTACCAATGTGTTTTATTTTAGCCCCAGAGAAACTTCAGCTAGCAACATTTTCTTTATTTCATTTTGTTGTGCAGTAGTCTGCATATTTGATCATATAATCCACTAATATATATACATGTCTAGGGACTTCCTTATTTGTTTCTGTTTCATATTGTCTTGTTTTTTTCTCCTGATTTACTTACTGTATGTGTCCATTGCCATGGTCAGTATTTCTTTTTGTTTACGTCCTTTTCTACTTTAGTATTTTCTTGTCTTTGTCCCTGACCTACCACTACTGCATCTGATATCAGGTTTAGTATTTCATCTATTTATCCTTCAGTACTATCCAGGAGATTTATAAGAGGTGTGAATTTGTTTTTCAGTTGCAGAGTAACCTCATTTTCTCTTATTTCCTTCCTTTTCTTTTATGTTTGCCATTACTATTGAGAAAACACCAAGCATCCATATCCTCACCCTCTCTCATTATTTTACTAGCCTGTTCATCCTTGTACTCAAGTTGTATGTTAACTGTATCTATTTTACTGATCACTTCAAACTGTTAATTTCTAGCTCCAGACCAAATATCAGTGTTTTAACTCCTTTATTTCCTTGCATCATGGACATATATATTGTTCATATTCTACCCTGGGTTCCACCATTAACGCTCCACAGTTTACACAGTTTACTCCAGTGTTCCATCTTTCAGTGTTACAGTTGTACTATCCATATTTTCTATTATAGCCTTACTGCTTTGTTCCAAACACCTTTACTTGGATATTGTTTTCAACTTACTGTTAACTGCTGACCCTACCATTATTCCCACGGACACCTGCTGACACATTTGTCTTGGCGCACATCTCCAGCACGCATCGAAGACACATGCTCACCTGTTCAAGCTTGCCCCACTTGCTGAACGATGGGTCTTTTATATTTGCGTTGATCAGGAGTGAGCGGTCAAATGACCCCCCACTCGCACTAGCAACCAAACACAAAGTGTAAGAAAGTTTAAAATATCTACAGCAAATGCTGCTCTAAATATGTGGTTACTGCTCCCCACCATGTACTATATGTCCAGAAAAGAAAAGGTGCAGTTAGTGCTGATGGTCCCCAGATAGTAATCCCCGCTATTCAGCTCAGGACTACGCTTCCCAAGATTCACCATAGGGTATCCAGGCAATGGCCCTCTGTAAACAATGAGAAAATATCTATTGCCCTGTATAATAAAATGTAAAACTAGTCTCCTCTCACTTCAATTTTATATTTACACAACATAGATCACAAGAGAGTAAATATGTCATTTTAATGGAGTTCTCCTTGACATACTTTTACACTGTATTTACCTAGGATAGCACCTTGCTGTTGCATCCTGTTTGGAGGAGGCAGCACAATGTGGATCAGGTGGGAAGGAAGATAGGTGAGTGCTGAGGGTTCGCTGGAGAGGAGAGAGAGACAAGGAGGGAACTGAGCTGAGATCCATCAATGCAAGGTGAAAAGAAGGATACACTCTTAGCAATACCTGGGGCTACAAATTGTGAATGCAACAACTATTCCAGGCAGCATCCTTATGTGACTCATGGAAGGCTGCAGACAGACACACTCAGAGCAGGGCCTCAGTGATCTGACACTACAGAAAGTTGTGCATTTCAGAAACAGACTCTTCCTTTTCCATCTGTCATGCAATGTCCTCCAGCTCTCATGCACTGTCTTTTTGCAGTCAATACATGGGTACCTAAGCAGCACCTCCCAGCTGATCCCAGCCCTCCTTGTAATGAAGCTGCTCTTGAGCTGCCATTCTTTCAGAATCAGAACTTCCTCCTGATAACTTGCAACCAGTTCCTTCAGATCCTCATTCTCCTAAATCTCTTCAGCTGGATTCTATTGCACCTGACCGCCACTCAGATGAACTTCCTGGGACTTCTCAAACCTTTTTTTTAAGGACCTCTTGCACAAACCCCTATGTACGAGAGTGAGAGGATTTTAAGCAAGAAGTTTGTCAATGGATCCTGGACCTATAGAGTCAAATGGTATGATTTTGACAATTCACAGAATTCTTGGTTGCTTTTTGTGGACCTTACTCCATCCTGTTAAGAACTAATTCAAGCAACTCATGATACCATTCCCACTGAATGGAAAGTCGATGCAAGTCTTGAATGTTTGTGCACTGATTCAGTGTTCTTGGGATTAATTATTCTGTTGCCCATGGTATTCCTCACTGCCTGTGCTTATTTGTTCTTCTGCAGAAAATGTCCTAGTGTACCTGTTTCTATGCATGCAGTATTTGTTTTGCTAATTGGTACTGGAGTGCTGCATAAACTGCATTAACTTTTTCTCTCCAGGAATGTTTTCTTCAAAATGACAGTTCAATGTTTTGTTTACATGTTCTGCAACAGTTTCCTGAAAGTTCACATATCCTAGTCCTGGGTGATCACCAGCTGCTATCCCTTCCCTCTCTTCTCCTCTTCCCTTCCGCACTGTGGCACTTGTCACCTGACCAAGCTTCAGGTCACTATAGTGTTTCCCATCCCTGGTACTACTCTGACTGGTCACCATTGTCCATTGTAGTCCAGATCCTTTCTGCCCTCCCACACAGCAGCAGTGGAGAACTCCTATGGTCAGGTTGTGTCATGTAATGCTTGCTATTTCTCAACTGTTTTCCTGTTTTATACTGTTATAACGTTGCTTGTTTGAGTTTGGAAGTTTTTCTACTCAGAGAGGTGGTAGACGCTTGGAACAGTCTGCCACAAGAGGTGGTGAGGGAAAGCACAGTGGAGGGTTAAACCATGCCTGGGGCAGGCACAAGGGAACAGCAGGAGGAGTGATCAAAGCCATTGATCACTTAGGGTCAGTGACTGCATACAAGTTTAGGACTTACGGGCACACTAGATGAGTCTAGAGGTCCTTATCTGCTGACAGTTTCTATGTATCTATGTATCAATGAGTGGTACTCAGTTTCATGACCCAGGGGTGATGTGAAGTACAATTAAGCATGAGGCTTAATATTTAGCTGCCGCTTCTTTAAGAGCACTTAGAACTCTGTTGTTGATACAGATTGTTGATACAAACTGTTACACTGCCTGACAGTGCCTTATTTCAGGGACTCTGGAACCCGCCAGTCTGAGGCATAGTCTCATGGTGTGCTGAAGTCTCCTACACTGAATAAATAGTTTCTACTTTTATTTTCTACATCCGTCTAAAGTTATTTGCAAAAGTTCAGCAAGACGGTATCCACCAGTACTATGAGAAATGGCATGGCAGACATGAAGAGATGATAAGGGTCCTAGTGGCAGACCAACACCAAAATGCAACACAAGCATTTGCTGACACTACTTTTGGTAGAAAGATCCTACAGACAGTGGTTAAGTAAACAAACTGAACAAAATAACTATAGACTCAGTAACAGTTTATCTTGTTGGTGGCAGAAAGGGTTTCAGATCTGTCGTCATTGGTATACTTAGCATAGACAGTTAGTGCCACACTTACTCCAGATACCAGTCGTACACCTGACACTGCACAACAATGACACAACCACAATGGGTCATTTTATAGCAAGTTACAAGTTTATTTAGTCCTGCAAAGTGGTGATAAATATCTCACTCATAGACAGTGTAGGACCACCAGCTCTAGCGCTTTGGTCAGGGGTGCTGTAGTCGGAGCTCAGTTCTTTATAACGCCTGACTAGGTGGCTAAACCATCTGTTTGGTCACAGCAAATGTCCATAATGTAAGAAGTCAGGCTGGCATTGGTGTTCATAAATTTAAACAGCAACTGTGAAAATCTGAGTAAGAACAAACAATCCTTTACCCAAGTGTTACACAAATGTACATCAATGTCAAAGAATCAAGAATTCAGAAATTCATCATTCCTAATAAACACTGAATACAAAATCAGTGCTGCTGGGTTATACCTCATCTCAGGGTAACAGAGAGCTGCTTAAACTTTGCAGCTTCATTCACTGTCTGTTTGAAGCTGCAGTTTAAAGTAGGCTACTTACACAAGTGCAAATGGCAGTAAAAAATGTTTACCTTTTTTTGTTTCTTTAACTGTTTGGTCCCTGCCGCTTCCTCCCGCCAACTTGGTGATGGGAACACATAGGAATTTTTGCAGGTTTTCTCCCTTGCCCCCCGAGGCCCTGGCACATGGCTGTGTGAGTGTGTGGAGACCTCATGCACCCCGTGTGGCACCAGCTCAGCCCATTCCACCTCCCATAACTTTTTGCAGCCCCTCCGTTACACAACCCACTGACCTTCACCCAGTGGAGTGGAACTGTGGGGGGTGCCAACCCACCTCACCACTCTTGGGAGAGGAGAGCCGCCATTGACATGCTCAATCCTGCTCCACCCCCCACACCAGCACCCTGATGACCCGAGGTCATTCCCAAACCCAGGTCACCAGCGTGGTACAAGGTGTGGCATCCAGCACCTCAACCCTCTGCACCACCGGCCAAACATTTTTACTTTTGACTTCATTACCTCAGAGAAGTAGCCCAAGACAGTCATTACAGGTGTCCCTCTATCCCTAAACAATTGCAATCCTCCCCATTGATAATAATAATAATAATAATAACAATAATGCTTTATTTATAATGTGCCTTTCAAAACCAAGGCAGTACAGTTATAACAATTTAGAACAGATAAAACAAAATCATCATCACATTAAAATCAACAGTACAAACCACATCAACAATCATCGCCACTGTGATGCTTTTTTCCAAAGAAATGCTTTTAAGGCCTGTTTGAAACTCTCCACAGTTGTGCACTCTAATCCGATGGGGTAGAGAATTCCAGAGGGAAGGGTTGTAACATAAAGGCCCAGGCCCCAGCAGATTTTAAAATCACCTCGAATTCCAGCAACCCTCGTCGGCTGAGTGGAGTGGTTGCTCAGGGTGATAAGGAATCAGAAACTCTTTCAGGTAGTCAGGGCTCAGTCGCGTAGAGCTTTGTATGTCAGTAACCCAACTTTGAAGGTGATCCACCATTGAACTGGCAGCCAGTGCAGTTCCCGCAGCACCGTGTGATATGGGAAGATCTAGGAATCCCCATTAACAACGGCTGCTGAATTCTGCACCAGCTGCAAACGGTGGATATCAACCCCCAGTAGCCCAAAGTAAAGCGAATTGCAGTAATCTAAACATGCGGTCACAAAGGCATGGATCAATTTAGGCAGGTTGCCAGATGGAACAAGGTGCTTGATCCTAGCAATGTTTCTCAGATGGTAGAAAGATGACTTAACGACAGCCAACTCCTGCGTCTCAAGTGTCAGCCCTGCATTCAACATCACCCCTAGGTCTTGCACCTGTTCAGAGGCCTGAAGCTCAGGGCCCCAAGGAACAATCCTATAGGTAGCCTGCACCGCCCCCCATCCGCAGCCTGGGTCCAAAACCATCACCTCCATCTTCCCAGGGTTCAACGTCAGCCAACTGACTTCATCCAATCCTGGATTTCGAGGCAGTTATTAATACCAAGACTGCTCCTTCCTGGTCGGGGCGAAAAGACAGGTATAGCTTGTATCAAGAAGACTGAATACAAGATCATGCCTATGAAAGATGGGGGATCCATTGCAAGAGAAAATATGCCACCTGCAAACAAGAAGGAAGGCAGGCAAGAAAAATAGCACAAAAGTATAGTAAAGAGAAAACAGTTGGGTTATAATGGTGGTGTGGGGGTTGGGGAAGGAGGTATGAAGAGCTGAGGTGGTATTGGTGGTTTGAGGCTAAGACAGGAAATAACTATTGTAATTGCAATGTAGTTGCATGCAACAAACATGTAACTTCAGTGTAATTAGCCTGTTGCATGTAATTAATGATTAGTTACATTGAAACAGACACTTAAAGTGTGCTCAAAATAAGGCAGTATAGAAAATAATAGAGTATTGTAACCAAAGAATAGCCAATTAGAAACTGAACTACATAGTACCCTTGTAAACTGAAAAATAAAAATAAGCAAATAACATACAAGCTCTTAGCATAAACCAGTATATACAAAATTGCATTTCATGATTTTAAAGACTCAGGAGTTTTGTCCAAATTTGAAAACAACAGCAATATGTTAATGTTTATTATGGAAATGGGTTTAAATCAAGTCAGTGTTGAGACCTGATGGTCTGAGAGTGTTTAGGTGCAAATCCAGAAGCTCTCTCATTGAAGCAGCTTCTTGAGTCTGTCTCCTCCTCTGGGGTTCTGCTTGATCTGCCTCGATTCTATAAACTGAAGACAAGAGGGGTTGCAGTTATGACATTCTGCAAATGTGCTGCTACTGTGTGGTGCCAGTACTTTTCTTATGCTTCTGATGTGCTCCTGTATTCTTTGTTTCACAGGCCTGACAGTGCAGCCTATGTAAAGTTTAAGACTTTGACACCAAAGGGCATATACCTCAAAGCTTGTATTGCAATTAATGAGGTTGGAACCTTGGTTTTAGGAGAGGAACCTTCCGGTCCAACACTTTTTGACTGTTTGCAGTGTCTACAGACACTGCATTTCCCACAGCTGTACATTTCAGGTGGCAGGAGGGGTCACCAATTCCTAGCAACTGTTCTTCTTGTATTGGCTCCTGACAAGTTTGTCTTTCAGGTTTGACAAAATATTTAGTTTAGTTGCTGTATTAGTCCTTCTAAGAACAGATCCAGAAGCAAATAGTTTAATACCTTTTATTAGATCAACTTAGATGTTACAAAGAACAAAGTGCCTAAGCTTTCGGATCAAGCAAGTCCTTCCTTGGAAGCTTATGACAGTTATTTAGAAAATTCCATACTATTAACACACAGATCATACATAAAAAAAAACAGAAAGAATTCCTCATTGCTTTAGAATATTCATTAAACCATAATAGCAGTTTAAATCAGATGGATCACATTTCACCAGTTTGTTTTAAACTAAGGAACCAGTTAAAGGTCAAATGTCACCAAAAAGATAAGGACTCTTCAAGCAGAAAGCACCACTAACATAAATTATGACTGTCTCAGTGTGCTTTGTGAATACAGTCTAATGAAAAGCAAGAACTTTAGATTCAATACTAACTTAAGTACATGTTAAAAGACCGCCCGTGGCGCTGAAGATTGAGGCGCTGAACGCCACACTCGGTTACACCGGCGACTCAGGTACAGGAATAAGCCCGGTCGTCAGGGTCAGCAGGGAGGACTGGGATTGAGCATCCATAGACTGCTCTCCTGGTCCTGGGTGGTAAGGAATCTCACATGCTGTAGCAGCCCCTGGGGACGCCTAGGGCACTACTGGAATGGGAGATACTGGAGGAGAATGTGGCGGATGTCAGCACGCTGTGTCCGGATGTCATTGCATGTCCATAATCCAGGGGACCAATCAGGAGGAAAATGGCTGGGCGCGACTGTGCAGCTTGATGGCCGTGCTCGAGACGCCTGGAGGACTTTGATGGAATCCTGTTGGAGAGGGTCGGGCTATCCTGGTTGGTTGAGGGGAGCCTCCAGTGGATGGCAAGATGGTTGTCCCAGATCCTCCTGGTGCAGTTTGAGCTACCCAGTTCTTCGGTGGGCGGAGTTGGCAGCTGAATGCCCTAAGCCGGAGTCGCAGCAGCGACAAAATGTTAAATGATAAAAAAAGTACATGTTAAAATGTGATATTAATGTATGTTAAACAAGCAAAAAATATATAACAGAAATGTTCTATATACGGCATAACAAGGTGTAAAGTAGAGTTTCCCCTAGTGTGAGCAACTGTTTCACATACTTATACAGTATACAACCTATCTGGAGACAGTTTCCAATTATACACCCAGCTAGTTACTATAGTCCATAAACCTTAAGATCTTCAGTGTTGTAACAAGATATTATACAAGATAATATCAATTGTCAGTATAAAAGCCAAATTAAAACAAACCTGTCAAGGACCCCTAAGAAAATGAGACCATGCATCATAATATGTTAAGAGTTCAGTATGTACCAATCACTATAATATAACCCAGTGGAATTCAATCTGTCAGAGACCCCAAGTATATGGAATCATGTTTCCAAAATGTACAGAGTTCAAAATGTGACAGTATATAGTCAAACTACTATATGCATAGTAACAGTCACGGAAAATGAATAAAAATACAATGGAAATAAACCATCCTCCCCGAAGATAATTAGTTAGAAGGAAGTAAATATTCACTATGAATGTGAGCCAAGCGCTCTAACACACCATCATTTACACCAATCACTACAATATTTACCCAGTGGAATTAAACCTATCAAGGACCCCCAAGTGACTGAGATCATGCATCCTAATATGTTCAGAGTTCAAAAGGTGACAGATATAATCTAACTGTTACATGTAAAGCAACAGTGTAAGGAAGCTGAATAAACCCAATGGAATTACCCCTCCCTGGGAAAAGAACTGTTAAAAGAAAGTAAATATTCACTGTGTGTGTGAACTAAGAGCCCTAACACACTGCAACATCGTTATGTCATGTACCTGAATATAAGCCTACCTCAGTATAAGCACCCCCACCATACTCTCCTCACATACAACCCCGCACTCTCACACACATATATTTCTTTGGTGAGAAATCAACATGTTGATAACCAGTTAAATGGACTCCATACATGTTAAAATAAAACATAAAGACATGCTGATATCCTATTATATGTCCATCCTTTGAAGTAAAGGTCTGTGAAGTTTAGTAGAATAATGTGACATAAACCCCAAATCTATGTTCATGCCATCTTCCACCATATTGAGAAGTAAAATAAGCCTGATCTCAGAAGTCTGTCTATGTTGTGTACTTCGAAATGTCCTTTTAAGACCATTACTGACATATCTGAGATTGAGTGGTTATTCTGAGAGAAGTGTTGCCCAACTGGTTTTTCAGTTATCTTCAAATTAATAGTATGTCTGAGCGCATTCATTCTAGCGTGGAGTGCTTGCTTTGTCTCTCCTACATACTTGTGCGAATCTCCTTGCACTGAATGAAATAAACAACTATTCCTTTATGTACCTGTATAATTCCCCTGTATCCTGAATTGTGTTTTGTGATTTAACCACACAATCCAAAGTGGAAATGAGGGCACAAGTCTTACATCTGAGTTGATTATAGGTTTGTACCAACGATGTCATGGTATTCTGTTCTGGTCCAAGTTGACTTCTAATAATCAGGTTGGCTAAATTAAGTGGTGTTTAAAAGATAGTAGTGGTAGTTCTTGAAAATACAATTTAGGGTCTCACCTCACTAGATATTGGGTGGAGGTCCTTAATAATCTTATGTAAGTTCAAGGTCAGGATGATATGTGACTACTAAGGGTGTTGGTAGTGGTCTTTTCCTTTTACTGAAGTAGATTTTGTCCTGGTACCTATGTTGCACGTTCTACTGCTCTGTCAGTTTCCCTCAAGAGAGTCCCTGCTCAATAAAGGTGTTTTTCAACATACATAGAAACATAAACTTTGATGACAGATAAGGACCACTTGGCCCTCCCAGTCTGCCAATTTTCCTATCTACTGGACAAGCTACAGATCCTAGTTTTACCAACAGCCTACTTCCTCCTACCTCCCAGAAGAATTGCCTTATGTCTTTCCCATACATTCTTAAATTCCTCCTGTGTTTTTGGCCCCACAACCTCCTCAGGAAGGCCGTTTCATGCATCCACCACCCTCACTGTGAAAAATACTCTCACGTTGTCCCTGAGTCGTCCCTCTATCTTCAAACTGTGTCCCCTTGTTGTTGCACATCTCTTTTCTGAAAGATGATAAACTCTTGACTTTTTCGATTCCCTTGAGGTACTTGTAAGATTCTATCATGGACTCTTGAACTTCCGTTATGTCATGGATCCAATAACAGCTTGAGACAATAGCTCTAGTCTCCTCAGGATAAAAAGTCCTCTACACTACTTAAAACTTCAGCAAAATTTAGAAATGTTGGGAGGAGGATGGAAGATACTGTAGATTGTGGCAGCAAAATGAACCAAGATCAAACAACAAGACACTGGATGATGATGAAGGATTAAACTGCCTCTTCAGAGCTGTAGCAGAAGCCCTTCTCCGAGCAGCATGAGATGCATGGATTACAATACTGAAGGGAAGTGGACCATCTATCATGCTTCCTCTATGAGCTCTTGCTGAAAGAAATCAGAGGCTGTCATGCAGAAAACAAACAGGAGTTTAGAAACGGGCCCAGAAATTTACAGCAGTGAAGTGCCATCTGAGCAGGCCAAGGAAAGAATCTCAACAACAGAGGACTCCACCACCCACATGGGCCGAGTGGTAGAGGCCTCTCAGCACTCTCTGTCTCTGTAGGAGAAATGCCTGGACCTTGAGGGACTATATCGCGAAAATCTTCAGCTGTATGGTCTGGTGGAAGGGGGAAACTGCACCGCTGACTGCCTTTTTTAGAAAATCTATTTTGAGACATACAGTATTAGCACTGCCTCTGAACTACATACTCACTCAAAGACAGATCACCGCCACTGGTCTCAAAGCAACTCCAATCCATCAGCGAGACCTTGATCCATTGTAGTGATGTTTAGCAGCTATAAAACTAAAGAAGATATCTTATGGAGGGCCTGTGCTAAAAAGATCAGACATACCTGACTCAAAGCTCAGCCTGGACCAGGATTATACTCCAGAGGTCCAACAAGCCTACCAACAATACACTCCAATCTTAAGGCTGCTAAAAGAAAAAGATATCTGGTTCCAACTCCATTTCTGGCCAAGCTCAAGATACTTGGGGATGATGGTCCTCAACTCTACATGATGGCTGAAAAGGCTTTGGAAGCTCTCCAGCATAAAGGGCTTCTCTGCTGTCATTGGAGACAGACTGCATCCTCAAGAGATGCCCACTCCACCCAGAATGGTCCCCGTTGCACAAAAGTCAAAGGGCACTTTCCTGCTCCAGCTCGCAAAAGACACAATGCAGCAATTAGGCAAGATGCACCAGTAGAAAAGCCGCTCTATAAATTCTGTCCCTACATCTGATCGCCAAGCCCTTGTGAAAGCTTTATTTTTACTGCATCTACTTTCCCTTTGTGGATGCAGTCAGAGATCTGATGTTGATGAAGATATTCTTGGCATCCACCTGACTTCCAGATACTGGAGCCTCGATGCTTTTATCCCTGTCGGCACTCACTGAGCTCAGGCAGATGCAGGCAATGAGACTCATACTGTGTGAATGAAAACACTTATGATGCATAGGTTCCAGTTACAATTTGCTAATTCATTACTCGAAACTTGTATCTTTCAATTAGTGCCTCAATCTAATAGCCTAAGACATTGGGTACCAGGGACTGCATATTTAATATTGCTGTTTTCTGGACTTATTAGCCACAAAGTACCAAAGGCACTTACCTTTCTCTTTACCCCCTACTTGTTTATTTTGTGTGTACTACAAAAAAATCTATGCAATGTGCATTATTTTGAATTAAGTGCAGCCTGACATTTTAGTTTGTTGCTTATGGAAGGGATTAATTTTGCCTTATTCAGTTAGTAGATTTTTTGCTCTCTCCCAGTAACAAGAGAAGGCTGAATATACAAACCTGAGCCTCAAGGCAGTACCTGAAAGGTAACAATTATGGCTGAGTTTTTGTAAAGGGCTACAAAGCAATCTATCTTGAGTCCTGACTTTAAATAATTTTGTTTTTTTATTATCTTACTTTAGGAACATTCTGCCTGACTGTTTTCTTGGTTCTAAACATTGACTTATCCTGAGAGACCTAGGTAGGCTACGTTTGGTCTCACAGGAATTTGTGACAGTCTTTTTTTTTTTTATAAACATTGAAACATAGAAACATAGACTTTGATGATAGATAAGGACTGCTTGGAGCACTCAGTCTGCCCATTTCCTACCTATTAGACAAGCTGCAGATCCTAGTTAACCAACAGCCTACTTCTTCCTACCCCACACCAGAACTGTCTTATGTCTGTCCCATGCATTCTTGAATTCCCCTGCTGTTTTTGACTCTATGACTTCCTCAGGAAGGCCATTCTATGTGTCCACCACCTTCTCTGTGAAAAATGCTTCCTCACATTGCCCCTGAGCCGTCCCTCTTCTATCTTCAAATTGTGCCTCCTTGTTCTTGCACATCTCTTTTCTGAAAGATGCTACCCTCTTGGACTTTGTTGATTCCTTGAGGTACTTGAACGTTTCTATTATGTCCCTCTCCTCTTTTCCTTGAGGGTATACATATTAAGCTCCTTTAGTTTCTCTTCATACAACTTCTGTGTAGACCCTGCACCATTTTAGTTGTCTTCCTCTGACTGCCTCCATCCTGTCTATGACTTTGTGGAGATAAGGTCTCCAGAACTGCATGCAGTACTCCAGATGGGGTCTCACCAACTGTCTGTACACAGGATAACAACTTCCTGTTTTCTACTGGTGATGCCTCTCCCTATACATCCCAGTATCCCCAAGCCCTCCTTACTGCCTTCTCACATTGTTTGCTTACCTTTAGGTCATCTGATATGACTACCCCAGGTCCCTTTCCATTTTGTTGTTGTTAATACCGCCCCCATTGTGTACTCTTCCCTGAGTTTTTGTTTCCTAGGTGTGTTACTTTGCTCTTCTTTGAATTGAATCTAAGCTGTCATACTTTTGACCATTCCTCCAACCTTGCCAAATCCTTCTCATCTTTTCCACCCTCCTTGTGTATCAACCCTGTTGCAGATCTTTGTGTCATCTGCAAAGAGGCCTACTTTTCCTTCCAGTCCCTTGGCAATGTCACTTATAAAAACATTAAAAGGACCAGACCGAGTACTGAACCCGCAGTACCCCCATTAGCAACTCCCTTTCTTCAGAGTTGACTCTGTTTACTATTACCCTCTCTGTCCTGTTGTCCAGTCAATTTGTTGCCCAGGCTACTACCCTAGGGTCCACTCCCATTAGGCTTAGGTCCTTATACACTGAGTTACCTGCTCAGAGGCAACTCAGGAAGAGGGCCCCAGTATCTTGAGGCAAAGCACTCTTCTATCCCTACCCCATACTTCATCTTCCATCTATTGAGAAGGAACAGAAGCTTGTTATATCGGCTTCCTACCTTGGGAGCACAAGATGTTTGTTTCTATTTTCAGTGTTTTCGCTTTGTTGGCATTTATTTGGTTACACTATAAGGGTCCGCTAATTGCACAGTTAAACACAGAAAGTTTGGAGTGTGGTGGTCAGTATGGGTGGCTTAAGAATCAGAGATATAATGGAGGTTTGGTCAACATGACTCAGATGCTTAGTTCTAAATATGGATAGCCCTACAGTATTGTGTTCAGATAATGTGAATGCTTTAACAAACCCGTAAAATGCAGTAAAGTTTTAACCTTCCTGAGGAGATTTCATGTGGACTTTTTTTTCTTCAGGAGACACACTTTTCTCCTCAGGAACATGCTAAACTGGATAAATTTGATTTGATGCCACTGCCTTGGCCTCATAAGAAGGGTTGGCAGATGGGAGTTGCCATCTTGGTGCCAGCAGAAGTTGCTTTTGAACAGATGGATGTTTTGATGACAATGAGGGAGGTTTGTTTTATGGAGGGGCTCCCAAGGCAAGGTGGGCACACTCGGCCTACACTCCCTTGGTTCAGACTTCAAAATATACCACCATTTTGTTCTTAGCTTGCAAGAATGGGCAGAGGGGAACATTATCTGTAGGGCAATTTCAATTTAACACTCAATCCTCAGCTTGACACCACTCAGGTGTCCTTAGGTGAGAGCATAGAGCAGCGAAGGAACTCAACAAGTTATTAGGGGAATTGGGGTACGTAGATACAGTACCTGGCATCACCAACATGGCACACAGAGGAACTACAACCTACTATCCCCCCCACATAAGATATATTCAAGGCTTGACTACTTGTTTTTTTTTTTTAAAGAAGCCTTGGGAAAAGTACAAGATTGTTGGACAGGGACATAGTGCTATCCGATCATGCCCTCTCTTTTAAAGGTAAATTTAGGAGACTTTAAAAAGCATACCTTTTGGTACTTGAACATCTCCTTATTGCAAGATGCAGAGGTGAAGCCCTCAATTCAGGAGGTCTATGCCCAGGCCCTCCTGGATAATGATTCCTGACATTCCCCTGCCCTCACTGTGGATACTATGAAGGCCAATCTGAGAGGGAGTACATAGCCCTTTCAGCCCATAAGAAGAAGCAATGGAAGGCTTGGCAAAAGGTTACAGCACCAGATTGCTGAAATAGAATCCTATAGAAAGTCCAGTATGATAAAACATTAGCAAAAACTTTACAGGGCACTAAAAGCAGAGCTGGATTCCACACTAGATTATCAGGGTCTAATAAAATTACTATTTTAAAACAAAAATATTATGAAGGGAATATACTGTGAAGCTGGAGGAGGCCCAATATGCCACAGGCTAAGGAGGCTCGAGGAAGAGGTTCAGTGGCTGGGCAGGGCTGGGAGGTTGAGCGATGAGGGAGGATTTCTGGTAGGAGTGCTGACATCTGAGAGTATTGTGGGGCACCACAGAAAAGGAACAGTAGGTCAAGGGAGGGGAGAGAGCAAACTAGATAGGAAACCAGCTGATGAAAGGTAGACTCTAGTAGAACCTAGAAAAGAGGAGCAGCAGTAGGCAGGAGGGAGGAGAAAGCACATAGGAAGGCAAAGGGAAAGGGAACGTTACTTTGTTAGAAACACATGGAAAAGAGGATGCAGGAGGTGATTGCACAAGGGATAGCACTCACAAAGAAGAGGGTGTGAGGGCATTACTAGTGGAGAGATTGAGCATGGTGTGGCAGGGGAAGGGATAATACTGGAGAGCTGAGGAGGGAGAAGATGGTTGGCAGTCAAACAGGAGGAGAGGAGGAGTCTTAATTGGGAGGGATGGGGAAGATACTGGGGCACATGGTAAAACACAACCTTGAGTGGCTCCAAAATGAGAACCTGGGTGGGGGAGGGAGACAGGCACAAGGAAAGAGGAGGGGTGTACTGGTGTTGGGGACCTATACTCAAGGATCAGATGGGGTGGCAAGGGCCAGGTACAGCTAGATATGGGTGGAGTCCATACCAGGATTAAAGGCAGGCATGGCAGGACAGGCAATCCTAAGGTGTGTAAAGAGGGGTAGAAGGAAACCACACGTTGTGGTACATGTAGGGTCAAAATGACCTAGCGGGGAAACAGTGGCGGTAACAAGGGAGAGGATTGAGGAAGTGGAAGGCTGTGTGGAGGAGACTGGGGAGTCTGTGGCCTTCTCCAAGTGTTCCCAGCACCCTGCAAGCACAGTGAGAAAGGAGAGGATTAGAGTGTTGAACACATGGTTGGTAGAATGGTGTTGCACTAAGGGGTATGGGGTTGTGGGCAGCTGGGGCAGTACCTGAGATAATAACAATCTGTTTACAATGGATAGGCTGCACTTGAGTGTGGAGGGAAGGAGGTATTAAAGCAAAGATTGAGAGGTATATTGCAACAAGCGTGATTTAAGCTAGATGGGGCGGTGGCAAGTGGACAGCAGGTAGGAGGATCCGATAAATTGGAGTCACAGCCACCATCCAGGCTAGCAGGGAAGGACCAGGAGGCCAAAAAGGAGGGAGTAGAAGGGATGAGATGGAGGCTAGTGAAGGAAGGGGCATTATGGAGGGTGGTCTCATTGAATGCAAGAAGCCTAGGAAACAAATCCACTGAGCTACAGGCACTCTTAGCAGTGTGGAGGGTGGATATGGCAGCTGTCACAGAAACATGGGCAACTGAGCACTCAGGGATGGATCTGGCAATCCCAGGATACAATTATACAGGAAGTCGTAAGAGGAGGTAATATTCTCTTTACAAGACACTGGTTAGGCTCCATCTGGAGTACTGCATGCAGTACTGGAGGCCACACCTTCACAAGGACATTAACCAAATTGAGGCAGTCCAGAGAAGGGCAACCAAAATGGAGTAGGGACTGCATCAGAAGACATATGAGGACAGATTAACGGAGCTCAATATGTATACCTTGAGCAAAGGAGGAGAGAGGTGATATGATCGAAAACATTCAAACACCTTAAGGGCATTAACAAGGTGAAAGAGTCTAACATGTTTAAATATCAGAAAATAGCAGGACAACGAGGACACAGCATGAGATTAGAGGGAGGCCAATAAAGGGGAATGCAAGGAAATTTTTTCACAGAAAGAGTGGTGGATGCATGGCACGGCTCTACCTCAGGAAGTGGTGGCTATGAATGCAGTGCAGGGCTTCAAACAGGCATGGGAGAGGCATAAAGGAGCAATACAGATGAGTATGAATAGATAGGCCACTGACAGAGCAAGGCCGATGGCACATTTATAAGGTAGAAAAAGAAATGGGCAGACTGGATGAGCATTAACGGTCCTTATCTGCCGTCAACCTCTATGTTTCTATGTTTCTATGAAGGGGTGGGGTGGGGTGGCAGTCTATGTGAGGGATGGGATCAAATGCACAAGGACGAGGTAAAGAAAGGAGAACAGAGGCAATCTGGCTGCAGCTTCTAGACTCAAGGGGTAGGAAACTAAGGTTTGGGGTGGTATACAGGCCGCCATCCCAGTCTGAGGAGCTCGACAGGAGCTACGGGACAAATCAAAAGGTATGTAGAAAAGGGAAGGTGGTCATCGTGGGGATTTCAACTTGCCGGTGGTTGACTGGAGCATTCCGTCATCTCCAGTGCTAGGAGCAAGTGCTCCTGGATGCAATCCAGAGGGTCTCCTGACACAGTTGGTTACTGTACCTACTAGGCTAAAGAACACTTTAGATCTGGTATTGTTGAATGGGGAGGCAGTGAGGGAAACAAAGGTAGCGGACCCACTATCCGACAGCGATCACCAAATGGTGTGGTTTAATATCACGATGTTGGGAGCTTCAGAATCAGTTACTTGGGTGGTAAGCTTCAGGGGTGGACTTTGGGAGGATGCAGGAAGTACTGAAAGAAACTGGAGGGCATAAGGCGTGACATGGAGCTGAAATGGATATTATAACGGGGGTTGTAGAGGCAACAGGAGCTTGCACCAAGGCACAGAGTAAGAGAAGCAGAGCAAGAAAACCATGCTGGTTGAACAGCGAGGTTGTGGAGGTGGTGAGAGCAAATCGAGTGGCTCACCAGAGGTTTAGGAGGACTGGGAAGGAAGTGGACAGGAGGAATATGCAAGATGGTCCAGGAGGTGACCAGAAAAGTGAGAGAAGCCAAGGCCCAGAGGGATCTGAGATTAGCACAGGGAATTAATGGGTGGAGAAAGACTTTCAGATACATCAGGGAGAAAGAAAGTGCAAGGAGACAATAGTGAGGATAAAAAGGGTGGGAGTGATTGAAAAGGGGGATGAGCAGGCAGAATCACTGAATGAATACTTCTGTTCCGGTTCAAGGAAGAAAGGGGGACCGCTACAGCATGGGCTGGGAGGGTGGGGACAGGAGGAGAGGAGGCAACAGATGGAAAATTGTGGCAAGTAGAGTCCAGAGGGACTAAGGGCACTGAAGATAGACAAGGCACCAGAGCCAGATGGTATCCACCCCAGGGTGCTGAGGGAGATGGCGGAAGTGTTGGCGGAGCCACTGGCGGATCTGTACAGCACCTCACTGGAGTTGGGATGTGTGCTAATAGATTGGAGGATGGTCATGTAGTGCCATTACACAAGAGCAGACCATGGATGAACCGGTAATTATCGTCCGTAAGTCTCACATCCGTGTGTGCAAACTCATGGAAATGATACTAAAGGAAAGACTGGTGTTGTACCTGAGGACAATGGCCTCCAGGATGTGAGGCAGCATGGGTTTGTTTCAGGAAGTCTTGTCAAACCAACCTGATACAATATTATGACTGGGTAGCAGGTAAACTGGATAAGGGTTATCGGTGGATGTTCTTTACTTGGACTTCAGCAAGGCCTTCGATTCATTGCCTCATGGCGGGCGCTTTGGGGAAAATAACTGGTGTAGGAGTAGGGCAAAATGATGAACTGGATTACAAGCTGGCTGAGTGGGAGACTGCAGCGGTGGTGGTGAAAGGGAGCTCTCAACCCAAGACCGTGACGTGGGTGCACAGGGCTCTGTGTTAGCCAGTATTGTTTGAGCTCTTCATATCAGACATTGGACATGGGGTGGTGAGCAAGGTAAGTCTGTTTGCTGACGACACCAAAATTGGAGCAGTGGTGGATGGAAAGGAGGGTGAAGCAGCTGCAGGGGGACCTAAGCAAGCTAGAGGAGTGGTCAGAGAGGTGGCAGCTGGAGTTCAATGCAAAGAAGTGTAAGGTTATGCACTTTGGGGTGAAGAACCCAAGGAGAGAATACTGACTGGGGGGTAAGTTGGGGATCACTGAGGAGGAGGAGAAAGACCTTGGGGTAATAATAACGGGACCATGAACAACACTGCCCAGTGCAGGAGAGCGGCTGCAAAGCAAATAAAATGCTGGGGTATAGCGAGGGGTTTTCATCCAGGTGAAGTGAGGTGATCTTGCCCTCTACAGATCGCTGATAAGGCTGCACTTGGAGTATTGTGTGCAGTTTTGGAGGCCATACCTAAAGCGTGATATCAGGCTGCTGGAGGGGTGCAGAGGAGGGCAACAAAGATGATATGTGGACTGGAGGGAGAGACTATGACAGCAGGCTGGGAGACCTCAATATGTATACCCTGGAGGATAGAAGGACGGGGGGCATGATAGAGACATCAAGTATCTGAGGGAATCAGTAAGGATGGGGCAGATGGGGTCTTTAGTTAAGGAGGGGAGGGTCACCAGAGGGCACGGGCTGAGAATAGAGGGGAAAGATTTAGGAAGGAAATGAGGAGACACTATTTCACAGAGAGGGTGGTAGCAAAATGGAACGCCCTACCAGAATGGTGACATCATGTAAATCTGTGAACAGCTTCAAAAGGGCATGGGACAGGGAACAGGGAGAGTGAGGGTGGAGGTGGCAGTGGATGACAAAAGGGAGGTGGGTTGGGGCAGCTGCAAACTAAGGGTGTTGGCTGCACACTGAGCAGACTTAGAGAGACTGGGTGGTCTGTTTCGCTGGCACATTCAGTATGTTCGTAAGGAGTCCAAGGTCTCTCTGCCTTCTAGTTGGAAGGTTATGAGTCCAGCGGGCGAGAGCCACAATAACAGTGTTAAAACACTCCAGTAAAGCAGCAAATGCTTTGCCTTTGTCCCTGAAATAGCAGAAGCCTTTAGATCCTTCTGTATGGACCTTTATAGCCTCAGTCCTCCCAGAGCCAGATTCTCTAACCCAATACTTGAAAGGCCTTGACCTTCTGGTTTTGTCACAGCAGAAGGGGAAGCCTTGTTGGCACCTAGTACCCAGTTGAATTAATGACGGAGATAACTAGGCTTAAAGCAGCAGTGCAATGAAATGAGAGTGAAATGAAAATTCGCCAAACACTCATACATCTGATCCATCTTATCTATAAATCTGGAAAGTGCCTGCTACAGTATTACTGCCTCTTTTGTTTTACAGTCGCTCAATTTTTATATCGGAGGTTAGCATGGACCTCTGCCAGGAATGCCATTTTGAAATGCACCTCCAATTCAGACTCACACGCGTGTTCTCGATTAAATAAAAGGACTCAATCAGATAACACGAATGAAATGGAACTTCAGTGTGTGCTATAACTTTTTAGTATGAGTAGCTGCTCTCCACACACTACTGTCACGCCAAGTAATTTCACAGTACTGTGTGCCACTATTTTATCTTGAGGAGAAATATTTGTATATGATCCTTAGTGTTGTAATTCAACATGCTGACAAGTAATTAAACAGTGAGAGAGAGGAAGAACCAAGCTCAGGTCACAAATAAAAAATCGTCTGTTTTTTTCCTCCACTCACTACAGCACAATAACATTTGCCTGGAGCCACAGCTCAGGAACCAGCCCCATTATTTGCATGGTCACAATCAGAGGCAGACTGCCGCCATCCAAGCCCTTAGGCTATGAGGAGATGGAGGGTAAAGATATGGCAAAGGATGACAAAACTGTTAACTTGTCATGATCTTGCATCTCAAAACTCGCCTGGAGCTCCTTAACTTTAACAGTGTATTTGATCGTCGGTAAGTCCACCTGCCCACCCTTCTGTGGCTCAGTCAGGATACTGACAGACATGTCTACATATTACTTAAAAAGTGATATTCAAATGCATTTTTATGGAAAGCCAAGGGATGTCAGGGTGTGGAGTGCTCGCCGCTAAGCAGCAGAAAAGACAGCAAGATGACATTTGGAGAAGGGGCCTGAAAAGCCCAGAATATACTGCAAACTGAATAATGTAAATGATTTTTCCACTTTCTTATTTCTGAGGTATGTCTGCACACCACTTCTAACTACAGACTGTTGGTTGGATGGATTGGGGGAGAGGGAGTAAAAGGACAATCAGAGTTTGGGAACATCAAGTGAGGTCAGTGGATGCACTCTTCTGACTAGCTCTCTTACAGTCTGACGCTAGCATCGATGGGTATTCTGGCACAACATTTCATGGGCCACTATGTACAACGTTGAAACTGCCACATGGTGTATTGCTGCTGCCTTTCCCAATCTCTCTCACTTTCCCTATCCTTACTCTTCCTGCAACATTTTACATAACGATTGTTTCATTTTCTTTTGGACATGCTGGTGGGGCGGAGAGGCACGAGCCATGCACAGGCTGCTAACTTCGAGCACAGGGACCCACTTCTGACAGCAAATGGCAAAGCAGGGGACACATGTCAAACTAAGCAGCAGAAGATATGCATCTCAATACAATGCGTCACTTTTTCTAACTACCTCTCCTGCTATCTGTGCGGTACATGATGCTTGAATGTGCAGAATTGCAGAGCTTCATAATGCATTTTATAGTGGGGCACATAAAAAGCCTAATAACCAGGTCTGTGTCTGTGATAAAAGTAATGGGACTAAACATCCACAGCAGCATCTGGAGACAGCAATCAATGCCTTGAAAAAAAATCAAACTACTATGTACTTTTTATGCCTCCGAGGATCAGTAACAAAACCATTACAAAAGCACAACGACTATTAATAATTGGAAATTCATGTATACAGCTCAGCTTTACAAACATTTGAGAGAATATTCAATTGTGACAATTAGAGGGCACAGCCAGCATGACACATAATCAGTAACGATAGTAGCCATGGCAAAACTGTTATCACGGCAAGGTATGAACAACATAATCTTATGATGCATTGTGATTTAAAACCTGACGGCAGGAGTATAAAAATAATAAGAATAAACCAAGATTTAATTGGCTCATGACAGAAGGCTTACTCTGAAACCTTAACTTGTCACTCTTCACGCTGATTGCTGTCATAGGAACAGCATGCAATACACTCATGAACGAGCATGTAACACTCAGCAATGCAGCTTCATGAATGCATCACGGAAAAACAAGATAAACTAAAATGTCGGATGGTAATTTATTCATGCAAAAAGGTATTAATAAATTAAATTTTAATCATGCACATTTTCAAAAGAATTAGATAATTTCATGAATCGGAATAGTCAGCAATGCAGAGAAATATATCTGCAGAATACGCTCCATCTCAACATGATCTTCGTTGCACTGCTGCTTTAAGCCTGGGAAGTGCCTGGAGAATTTTATAAACACCATAAAAGATGTTTCCACCTCTGCTTCTCAAAGTTTATGGGTGGCCTTTTTCACATGAAGCCTCAGTACCCAGTTCATGGTCTCAGGCTATTATCTCAGTCATACCCAAGCCTGAAAGGACCTCTCTTGTCCATCATATCGTCTCTATCTCCATTCTCAATACTAACTAAAATTGCTCGTATCTCTAATTACCCAGTGACTACAGCAAGTAATTCCAGGATTAATACATTTAGATCAGACTGGATTTGTCCTGGACCGACAGGCTCAAGACAATCTGAGGCGTACTATCCATATAATTGATTCCTCCATTCAACAGCTCAACTTGCCCTCCTTCTCAATTTGATGCAGAAAAGGCTTTCAATAAGGTCTTATAGGCCTTCCTGAGGGCTGTCCTTTCCAGGTTTGGGTTCCTACAGCCTTTTATTCATTTCTTGTTTAAATTATGTGATAGTCCAGTGGAATACATTAGGGCAATGGGCATGTTTCCACCCAGTTCCATCTTGGGAGAGGTACCGTCAGGGTTGTCTCTTATCCCCTCCCTGTTTTCCTCTACATTGAGCCTTTAGCTCAGGGTACCAAGGAAAATCCGCTATAGAGGGTATTAGCCTAGGGGGGATCATATCATAAATTAGCTTTTATATGCTGGATGATATTTTATTGTATCTGGCAAACCCAGGGCCTTCCTCCCAGCAGTATTTGAACAGATTGTCTCTTTTCCTCCTCACAGGTTATACCTCAATACTCAAAGGCCGAGGTCCTCAACTTCAACTGTGTGGTGCCTTCAGACCTTTGGCAAACCTTCCCATGAGATCGGACCTCCTCTCTCTAAATTACTTGGGATCTGTCTAACACCCAGGCCTCCCAGCTGTATCACCTTAATTACATACTCCTGTTGGACAACTACGACAAGACTTTGTTGGTGGTCCCTGCTCCGCCCCTCCCTCCACTCTAGAATCCAGGCCCTGAAGATGAATGCTTTGTTGAGATTCTCTTCTGTTTCAATGTGTTCCTGTATGGTTTCCAAGAGAGAATTGAAACATGGCCAAAGTTATTTATGAACTTTGTCTGGAATTAGAGGGACTCAGAATTTGTAGATTGACTCTCTGCCTCCCAAAGCAATCTGGTGGCCTGGCAGTCCTGTACTTGCTGGGCTACTGGGTTGCAAGTCAGATATAAATATCTTTGTTGATGGGACACCTTGACTACAAATCCTATTGGAAGACTATAGACCTTGCAGAGGCTGTCTCCCCTTCCCTGGTACAGACTTTCTTTCCCCACCACCCAAATTGGGAACAATCTCCTTTACAGGCACAGAGGCACTGTTAGAGGGTTGTGGGCAGGGAATGAGTCGAGGAATTATGAGGCATCACCTTGGAAAATCAGCGGTGGTCAGTGATCTCACATTCCTCCGGGCCAGGTTGGATCCCTGGTTCCACTACAAGCTGCTAAAGGAGTCTATGCCCCATGGCAACTTTTTCAGGTGGGGCAGTGATTTCTTTGTTATGGCATGGGCTAGTTATGGGTGTCTCCTATCCAATAGACTATGATACTACCAAATCAGGGATTACATTAATACCCATATGAATGCATCTACACAGTGGGCAGGAGTTTTCTTCGGTCCCTCCTTTGAAGCAATCTGGCATTTGAGGACAGGGGAAAGAGCAGTTTCTCTATTGTATGCAAATTTTATCACAGACTTCACCCAGAACATGGATAAAATTAAGCAAAAGTGGAATAGGAATTAAAAATAGTTATAGATGATACTCAGTGGCCATTGGTTTGGCAGTACACTTGGCGGATTGCTTCTTCCCAGACTTGAAGGGAATTCTCTGGAAATTATGAGTTAGATACCTCAGAGTTACAAGGGTGGTGTCCAAATGGAATTCAGCAGTACCCCCACCTGCTGGAGAGGATGTAGAGAAATGGATGCAAAATATACCCACATCTTTTGTACCTGAGCCAAACTACAGTCCTACTGGATGGAGGTTATGGGTCACTTGGCAGGTATTTTTGGGTTGGTGCCTCTTTCTGGCCCAGAGGCATACTTAGCATAGAAACATAGAAGCTGACGGCAGACAAGGACCACAAGGCCCATCCAGTCTGCCCATTTTTCTACCTTTATGAATGTGCCATAGGCCTTTACCTGTCAATGGTCTATCTATTCATACTCATCTGTATTGCTCCCTTATGCCTATCCCATGCCTGTTTGAAGCCCTGCACTGTATTCATATCCACCACTTCCTGAGGTGGCTGTTCCATGCATCTACCACCCTTTCTGTGAAAAGAACTTCCTCACATTACCGCTTAATCGACATCCCTCTAATCTCATGCTATGTCCTCTTGTCCTGCTTTATTTCTATATACTTCTGGGCCTTCCCCAAGGAATTACTGTAACTGGCAAAGAAGTAAAGTATCTCTGGGCCATATTAATAGCAGCAGCCCGAAAACCATTACTAGAAAGTGGCTCCTTCTTGACCCACCATGTAGTAGATTGAAAAGATCACGTATAAAGGAGATCTTTAAGTATTAAAGAATTACATTTTCTTTACAACAAAGGGTCCCCAGCTGCAAGATAGGTGGACTAGGTGGGATCTATATGATGGTTTTGATTAGCTAGTTTTTAAATGTAATCTCCATCATGGGCAAAGTACCTTTCTTACTATACCTCCCTTAATATTTTACAGCGTGCAACAATGTTCTTAAAAACAAGGAACTGACCAAACTGCTTTTAAACTGGGCTGGTTTTAAATAAGCAAGACCCAATATGATTATTCACCCCAAGATCAACTTTATTAAATAAGACAGATGTTAAATGAACTTAGAAGACCTGCTTTTTCAGTTATGGCACTTATATTTATTTTCTTTTTATCACTGTTACACTATGATGTCTATTTACTCCTATTTATTTTGGTTTGTATGAACGATTTTGAAGTATCTACTCGACTGATATTTGTACATGTTAAATAATGGTATGTTGTTAAGTTCTGAATTCATATCTATTATCTTCAGTGAGTTGTATTGTGTTGGATTTTCAAAGTTCTGAATAAAGTTTAAGTATAAAAACAAAAGAAAGTTTATATCATATCTCCTCTCCTCCTTTCCTCAAGCGTATACATATTAAGCTGTTTTAGTCTCTCTTTGTATGGCTTCTGGTGCAGACCCTGTACCATTTTAGTTGTCCTCCTCTGGACTGCCTCCATCCTGTCTATGTCCTTGTGGAGATGGGATCTCCAGAACTGCATGCAGTACTCCAGATGGGGTCTCACCAACTGTCTGTATAAAGGATAACAACTTTCTGTTTTCTACTGTTAATGCCTCTCCCATGCATCCCAGTATTCCCCAGCCCTCCTTACTGCCTTCTCACATTGCTTGCCTACCTTTAGGTCATCTGATATGACTACCCCAGGACCCTTTCCATTTTGTTGTTAGTACTCCTCCACATTGTGTACTCTTCCCTGGGTTTTTGTTTCCCAAGTTTATTTCTTCGCACTTTTGCATTGAATCTTAGCTGCCATACTTTTGACCATTCCTCCAACCTTGCCAAGTCCCTTCTCATCCTTTCCACCACCCCTTGTGTATTAACTTTGTTACAGATCTTTGTGTCGTCTGCAAGAGGCATACTTTTCCTTCCAGTCCATCTGCAATGTCACCTGTAAAGACATTTAAGAGGACCATTCCCAGTACTGAACCCTGCAGTACCCTGCTAGTGACCCCCTTTCTTCAGAGTGACTCTGTTTACTATTACCCTTGCATCCTCTTTGTCCAGCCAATCTTCTTATTCAGATTACCATCCTGGGACCCAATCCCAGGCTGGCTAACTTGTTTATTAATCTTTGTGTGGGACTGTGTCAAATGCCTTGCTAAAGTCTAGGTAGCCATGTGCACAGCCCTCCCTGGTCTACTACTTTAGTCACCCAGTCAAATAAATCTATTAGATTTGTCTGACATGACCTTCCCCCATGAATCCATCCTGCCTTGGGTCCTGTGCCCCGCTGGCCTCTAGGTACTCAACAATTTTTTCTTTCAGAAGTGATTCCATCACTTTCCCTACCACTGAGGTCAAACTAACAGGTTTGTAGTTTCCTCACCTCTGCCTTGCTCCCACTTCTGTGATGGGGAATCACATCCACCCTCCTCCAGTCCTTGTGCCACATCCTCCTTCCATGATTTGTTAAAAGGGTAGTCAGTGGTGCCACTAGTTCTCCCTTAATTTTTTAGAATTCTGGGTGAATCCCATCAGGCTCCATTGCTTTGTCCACCTTCAGTTTTATGAGTTCTTTCAGAACCCTTTCATCTATAAATGGACTAGTATCAACCCCCATCCAGTGTGCTTCTATTATTTGTTTTAGGTACCTAATAGTAATATTATCTCTGTCTTCTTCATTAAAACAGATACGGTGATAGCCGTGAAGCTTGACTGTACATGACAGATTTTTTTGTGTGGCTCAAGTGACTACTATTCCTGTGTAAGTATCTCTGTCTGTCCATTGGCTTCCTGTAAATACATGTATACAAGGTTCCATCCTTGATGGTGACAGTGGTGTCCAGACAATTAACACTGATAGCAGAATATTCCAGGAAAGCTTTATGGTTGTTTAGAGGTTATTCAGTTCCTGATGGAAATCTCATGTGTCAGTGCCTTCGTCCAGATTATAAATAAATCATCAATGTAATGGAAATATGCAAGTGGTTTGTGTGTACAGTGCCTTAAAAGTCCTCCTCCATATTTGCCAAAAGAAATTAGCATACTGTGGAACCATCTTGGTGCCCACTGTTGTTCCATAGTTTGAACATAATGTTTACCACTGAAGCTGAAATTACATGTCAGAATGAATTCTGCAAGTTTTCCCACCACTTCAGGTCGTATGTTCTGTTCTAATCTTTCTCATGTAGGTATTTAAGTCAGGCTGTAATGCCATCCGTGTGCAGAATATTAGTGTAAAGGGATGTTACATCCATAGTGGCTAAAATAGTATTAAGTGGTAAGTCCTTATAACCAGAAAGTTTACACAGGAAGTGTGTGTAGTGTCCTGGATGTAACTATCCTTTCTATAACCAATGGTTTCTACAAACCTGAGATCCCTCAGTCAGGGTACTATTGCCAGAGACTATTGGTCTTCCCAGATTGCCAGGTTTATATATTTTAGGCAGCATGAAGAATGTCCCTGGCTTGGGTTCAACAGGAATGAGGTCATTTAGTTTGTCATGGACATAGCTTGGAAAATGGTCTAATTAAGTCCTGTAGTTCTATTTTATAATTTGTAGTTGGGTCACATGCCAGTCTTCTGTAGTAGGTATGGTCAGTTAGCTGTTTGTTGGCTTCATTAATATAGTCCTCCTGGTTCTAATATCACCACTGCAGAGCCTGTATCTGCTTTCTTTATGACAATGTTGTGGTTCTGTTTCAGCATTTATATAGCTCTCTCATTTCAAGGAGAGAGGTTGTAACGGGTCTGCTTTTGCCTATTAAGGATTTGACCAGTAACTCTCTGGTGAAAACAATGAATGTAGTTGTCCGTTTCTTATTACACCCACTCGGGAGGGGATGACATGATTTCTTTCTGTTATCCATTAAATTGTTACTGTTTGTAATTTCTTCTCTGCCATGAAATAATTCTTTAAGTCTCAATCTATGGAAGTATTCATCCAGTTCACCACATAACTGTATTCTGTCCAGTGGTTTTGTTGGGCAGAAAGTGAGGCCCTTAGAAAGTACACTTAATTCCCAGTAGTCAGTGTGTGGTTGGACAAATTAACAACCGAAAGGTGCCCATCTGTGTGGCATTGTTATTCAGTTACTCTGTTATGTTCTTCATGGTTGTTAGGAAGTATGGTATGTTGAAGGCTAACTAACTTCCTATTTTTAATGAGCATGGCTTTTCCAAGGTTCTGTAGTAGTTCATGTGTATCTCATGCTGGCGGTCTTGCATCTGGTATCTGGCAGACTAGAAAAGCGACCCCTCTGTAGATGGAGCAGCTTTTCTGATTCAATTGAAAGGGCAGAAACAAAATATAGAGCGAGCCCTGATAAAATAGAGCCTGAGAATTCAACCTCAGGAAATCTTTTAATTTGAAGCCCTGCTGCGCCAGGAATCTGGGAAGGAAATTTAAGCTAGCACTGTTCTACTCTTCTAGTGTGATTCTGACTTACAGCTTGGCAAAACTTGCCAAACTGGGAATGCAGGTATACTAAATACAATAATTTATTATCAGCAATAGTCTATACTGCTCTAACTTAGGAATAAGTGTTTAATCTCAGATACCCTAGTTACTGTTTAGTGCTTAGAGCACAGTGCTCTGGTTTTTGGGTAGGGTGGAGAACTGATTGTGAGCTAGTAAAATAGCAGTCAATATTAATTATTCCATAAAGAGAAATAGTCGAAGTGGAGTTGCAAAGAAGGGAGAGAGGAGTTGCAAGGCCATCATGGCTGTTCAGGTAATGCCTCCATACTAAGGATTAATTCATCCCAGGCAGTGAACTGGGATATTGAGAGGGCACTCTCTACTAATCCAGTTTTACTTCCACTCTCCATTGTAATTTTTCAGCAACTACAGAACAAACCGGAGGGATCTGAAGGCTTTAGGAGCAGACATTGCCATCTAAGGAATGGGGAAACATTCAGGACTTGTTACTACTGCTCAATTCCAGCAGAAGTCGAAGATTTACCCTCAGTGAACTTTGGTTTAAAGTACTTTGGTTGAGCAAGCTACCTCTAAGAAGATTTCAATGAAGGGACAAACTCCTTAGAAGAGAATATCTGTATGATTATAGGTTTGTTCCACCTATTAAGTTTATTTATATATACATTTAGATGTTAAAATAGCATATTCATTGGCTCTCTTTATTTCTTTTCATTTTCAGAGCAACACTAGCTCTTAGTCTGATGAAGGAACTCAGTTCTGAAACGTTACTTTATATTTACTGGAGCACTATAATATATTGTTGCTGTTTATATTTTCATGTGTTTGAACCAAATGTTACATGTTTGAATCAAATGTTAAATATTTACAATATTGTTAAATGATTAAAAGCTTCAGCAATGAGATTACACTAAGTTTCTACTATTTTCTGTGAGAGAGCCTTTGTTTTTGTTTCATAAGGGCTGAGATTAGGTTTTTTCATGTTTCATATACTGTCTCTTCCATCCTCATCTCCCTAGAAAGCTTTAAAAGGAACCTTGGGGAACTCATTACATTTACTCTGGGATACATTACTGCCTAGATGTAGTAAACGATTTTACAAAGAGGACTTTAAGGACACAGTAGGACTGGTGATTCTAGAGTTCTTTTATGCATTACCTGTGTTTTAAAATTGTGGTGGCTTTGAAATAATTATTATATTCAACTGTGTACCGTGAAGTTTTTCTTTTAGGTATTTTTTCCTACTTCTATTTTTAACATCTTCTTTTCTTTCTTGCACTATTTTGCTCTATTGTACAATGTTTACAAGAAGTGGAAAAGAGATATGCATGGTCAAAAAGATATCGAGGGCAAGAAAAAGATAAGGAAGAATGGCTGTATACTTTCACAAGAATTGAAACTTTCACTAGTTCCAGCATTCACTCCTATTGAACTAATTAGAACAGTATAATTGTCACAACATACTAAAGAGGAAGTCAGTTTGAATTCAAGGTAAATCTGAATGCTGCAGGTGGTTCTGTAGATTTTATTTCCCTCAGAATCTAACTGACAAACTGGGCGATATCGAGTGCCCTGCTAGAAATGATCAATTAAATAGGGTGGACTCTTTAACAACCCCAAATGTTATAGAATCAAACTCTCCTGCTAACATTAATTCAGGGCGGGCTCTACTCTCTCAAAGAACGAATTGACCCCTACCAACAGAAGGAAACTGCATTGGGAAAATAACAAATTATTTTCTCTGATTAATAATAAAGCCTCTAATGATTTGAACTGCAAACAGCAGCTTCTGATTCTGGGTGATTCACAGGTGTGGATGAAACACCCCAGTGGAAACTTGGACCAAGGAAATGCATCTCACTTTCTCCAACTAGGATGGACTTGTTTAGTCCTCTGAATCTAACTAATGGTGCATCATCTAGCATTTTTCAGACAGATATTTCTTCCATCTTGGCAGGGTCTCCTGAAAAGTTTCTGAGAGACTTCATGCCAAAGTTAACAAAATTAAACTAGATTCTACTTTTTGGCCCAATGCCCTGATACTTTGTCAAATTACACTATCAAAGCCTTAGCTCACTCGATAATGGCAAACATTGTTCTTCTGGGAGCTTATAATGAACTAAAACAGTATATAGGAAATTTGTCAGCTCTGTTTGCCCAAAAATCCTATGAGCTTGCAGAAAAGCTTGATGGTATTAAGAACAACCCAAAGAGGAGGGCCAGAAATCTTTCATTTTCAACTTTGGATATTCTCCCTACCCCAAAAAGAATAACAAAAGTATAAAAAGTAATACAGAAAGAGTTACGATCTAAAAAACAAAAAACAAACAAGAGGAAAAGAACAAGAAAACAAAGGGAAATCTGTCAATAATTTACTGATAGAGCCTGACAAGAGACTCAAATCTCATAGTAAATACAAGCATTGGAAGGCATGTCTCCTAGTCTTGCCATCCCCAGGGTCACAAGAAGTGAATAAAGTTGATAATAATGGAATTTCTGTTAGGCCTATAAGCAATTTATTCACTAATATTAAATCTCTTCCTCAGGAAGAGGCTCAGGTCCCCAAGGATCCTCCAGCTGAGGAAGTGGGAAGAACTCTGGGAAAAACATTTCATGTAAGGAGAGTCCATCTGTACATCAAATTAATAAAGCTATAGGCAGAGGTAAAGAAGTGGTCTTCAAATTAGAAAATATATTTGTTAAAACTTATGAAACACAAAGAAACATTACATGATCTCATAAAATACTTAATTAGAGCTGAACTGGACCTGCCAATGGTGGCTAAATCCATTCTACACGTCTTTGGGACAATTCAGTTACCCCAACCCAGTATATATATTTTTATCTAGTGTGGAAATGACAAAACAAATCTGGGGAAAACAGCAAGGGATAAACATCCTTGGAATTCTAATATCCTCTCCAGTTACTTGGCCATGGTATGGAAATTTGCCTATAATAGTGAGTTTTCAAGTGTCTGCTTTTAGCTGACACCATTCAATAATACTGCTGTTAAACTGGAACTTTGAGGTTACAGAACCAGTATATGACTTGTCTATTTTTGAAATCAAAAGGTTTTAGGGGAAAATAAAAGCAGATTGGCTCCTTTGTCAATGTATTGCTGGAAACTATTTTACAAACCAAATTTGATCCTGGTGACTAAGAATCTGTCACAAGGGCACATAGTGGGGAAAGGAGTTCCAAATAGATATTAAAACAAAATCTAAAGAGTTATTCAAATATTTACTTTCAGGCATGCAGTAGCTGGACAGAGCTAATATTTTTTTTGAACTTTGAGTCCAATCCTAGCTCCCCACTAATGAGAGAATCATAATAGTTTGTGACTGTCTTTAACTGTTAATTTAATTTTGTCTCCAAGCCTGGACCCTGCCAGAGAGCAAAGGAGATGCCAACTTTCTTCCTGGAATTTAGCAGGTTTAGGAAATAAAGTAACAGATCCCAGTTGGATCAATTTCGTACAAAAGTTTGAAATACCATTATTCCAAGAGACTTGGATGATGGAACAACTGCTTATTAATAGTTATGAATCACATTGTACTTCTACTGTAAAAACAACCACTTTGGCAGATCCCAATGGGAATTGGCTGCCTTGGTGAAAATAGGGAGTGGTATTCAGGTTTTTGAGTATATTTCACCAACTAAGGAGCTTGCTATAAGTATACTAAAATGGGAGAATAGTCTGTTTTATAACCAACATTTACATTCCTCCAAATATCACATTACTCTGTCATATGATAGCTAGACTAAGTTACTTAATGAAATTGATATACTGTTGCTTAAATATCCAATTGGCATTGTTATAATTGTTTGCGATTTCAATTCACGATTGCAGATTTCAATAATTTATTAAATTTACAATCCTATGTGAATTTGGGGATCTTCCATAAGGAATTCCTCTGACAAATTAGTCAATGACACTGGAAAAACTAATTGAATTTATCACGGATAACAATCTACTAATACTTAATGGCAGAATTAAGGTGATAGAGAGGGTCTATGGTATTTTTTTCCACTATTGGTCAGAGTGTCATTGATTATAAATTAGTTTCTCCTGAGAGTCATGAATTCTTTGAAAATCTCTCCATATTCATGAGGCCTGAAAGTGACCATGCAGCACTTATGCTGACAGTAAAAGTTTCTACTAAAACTCCCACCCATGGAAAAAACAATCCTTTGATGTCTTTGGCTATTTGAGGTGGACCTAAACTGATTTTAAATACAATAAACAGGGAACTAGCTGGGAGGTAATTTACTCTCCTGCCATGGCCAGTTTATTATCATCTGCCCAGGACTCTTGCCTGGCTAAAATGTATATGAAAGATTAGAGCTCTGTTTTCAACTCATCTGTGCAAAAATATATTAAGTTACAAAAAAAAAACTTTTCCCCTACTTGGTTTGACTTGGAATGTAACCAGAAGAAATGTACATTGGGAATATTAGTGAGGTTTGTCAAAAGAAACCCGTTTGAGAAAAAATTTGCACTACTAAAAGTAGCAACAAAATCCTATAAAATTTTTTAAATCTGAAAAGTATGAATTTATGCAAAAACAGTGGAAACTGATGCTTCAAACCCTAAAAACTAATGACTCCAGATAATTTTGGTGCACGGTATCAAAAAGGTAAACTCTTACTTCCATCTTTGGTGATTTATATTCCTAAGGATTCTTGGGTGTCCTATTATAAAAAATATTTACTGATGACACTCCCAAAGCTAGTAACAGTACTCCTATTTGGCTGTCTTTGACTCATATCACCCTTTACTATGATCTCTAGGGAGGTTGAAAATGCACTTTTACAACTTACAAATAATAAAGCCCCTGACCTGGACAGAATCACAGGAGAAATCTATAAAGAACATCTGAACTACTGGGTTCCTTTGTTAACTAATTTTTTCAATGCTTGTTTGAGGAAAGGTTTATCCCACATTCCTGGACCAAAAACATAATTGTTCCTCATATAAAAAGGAGAATACCATAACCCATCAAATTACTGTCCCATAAGTCTGATTGATATATGTTCCAAAATATTTTCCAGTATTCTACTTAACAAACTTTACTCTTGGATAGATAATTTTAGTTCATTATCCAAATTCCAATCTGATTCCATCACAGTTATTCAACAATTGACAATCAACCACTTTAATGCAGCCTATGACATCTATGCACTACTGAAAAGATGAAGGTCAAAGGACAGTCCAACCACTGGATTACTACTGAGCTTGTAACACGACTTAGCACAGGGACCACCTCTGGCACCGCGCTCATGCCACTCCGACGCAAGGTAACATACAAAATACAAAGTAGACAGAAATGACTGCACTCGATAGATCCGGAATGCTAAAAGCAAATATTACAAGGAGGCACTGACCAACTCCTGGGGTGATGGGAAAAACTTCTGGAACAACCTAAAAGAACTGACAGGCAAGGATCCTAAGGCACCTCCACCATGCTCAATATTCTTGGCACTCCAACGCTTGATCTTGGCTCCATTACCAATACCTTTAATAATGCATTCTCTAACTTGGATAGTGTCCTTCCTCCTAATTTCTTTGACCCTCCCTCCAATGCCCCCACGTGACCCCCAACATGTTCACACAGTTCCACAATTCTTCTTCAAAGAGGTTCCTCCACAAGTGGACTATAACTATATCCACAAGGCCATCCGAAGTCTGGGTACAGTGGAGACTCCCTTGACCTAAAACTGTTGTTGCAAGTTCTGGACGAAATTCTTGAACCTCTGACAAAGATCTTTAACCTCTCTAAAACTGGGCCAATTTCCTCTCTCTGGAAACAGACAGCTGTCACACCAGTGCACAAAAATGGTGATCAGTCTCTTCACACCAACTACAGACCTATCTCACTCCTCCCCGTTATCTAAGGCATTGGAACAAATAGTTTTGGACCAATTAGTTGAATTCCTGGATAAGTACAAAGTCCAATGCCCAGAGCAACATGGCTTCAGAAAGGGCACACCACCACGGCCCTTCTGAATCTTTAAGTTTCATCCACGACGCTACCAACAAAGGAAACTGTGGGGGAGCAATATTCATAGACCTGACAAAGGCCTTCGACACCATTAATCACCCTCTACTTCTCAGGCAACTGTCCTCCATTGGGCTCTTCAGTGATGCCCTACCATGGTTTGCTAGTTACCTCAGGAATCAGGTGCAACGTGTCAGGATAGTAGGTGTTACATCTGATGTAAAGCCAGTCCCTCTGGAGTCCCCAGGGTCCATTCTGGGACCATTACTCTTCCCCTCTTCCTCAACAGTCTCCCTAGTGTTTGCCAGCAAAAATACTGCTCTCGTGGATGATGCTTTCCTGTTCTCTAGTCACCATGACTCCAAAATCCTCGACACCCAGCTGCAGCTTGAATTTCAGCGTGTCACGATTGGTTCAGCATGCATAAACTCATCCTGAACTACAGTAAGACCAAAGTCATGACCTTCTGTAATCCATGGAGCAGGCACAAATCTCTGACCTCACTATCAAGAACAACACTGGGTACTCACTTGAGCATGTCCCAGAGTTCAAGTACCTTGGTGTCACACTGGATAGTAGCCTCTCTTACACTCAGCATATTGACTCTGTTGCCAAGGCCGCCAACACACAGATTGGTCTGTTGTACAAGCACTGTATGTCTGCAAGTGCCCTTAGGCTGGCCATCTATAGCTCTGTCATCTCTATCATTGACTACGGTTTGGCCATCTATGGCTTTGCTTCTACAGCTGCCCTCCACAGGATCTCAATCTCACTCAACAAAGCCTACAGGCTTTTAATGGTGCAGCCGATATACACACACCTGTGATCTGTACGACAGGCTCACTGGCTACGCTCCTCAACAGAATACAATACCAGACCTGCCTGCTAACCAAAAGGTTCTCCTTGGTCTCATGCCTTCAAGTGTTAATAAGCTCCTCACTGCCTTCAGTGGTAATCAGCATACACGTAGTGCCCAATACCAAACCTTCTGAGTTCTGAGATGCTGTACCTCCATGGGTCAATGGTCCTTCACCCACAGGGCTCCTCAGTGGTTCAATACCCCAACAAAGAAGCACTTTTCCTCTGCAACACTTGGACCAATTAACGGAATCTGACTTTACCTCACCTCTACCACTCAGTGTGATTGCTTCTCCTAATGGTCTGCTCAACCACCGCCTAGTTGCTCAAGACTTGTAATCCACCGCCAACCTGAGCATTACTCTCTCTGACTCCTGCTTTTCTTTGTGACCCTTTTCTTTCTCCCTCCCTCCCTCCCTTCCCCACACCCTCACGCCACCACAAACCTCATTACTATATTGCCCTGTCCTAGACCCTCCTCTCTCCCTCCCTATGACTTCGCCCATATTCCCCTGTCCTTGACCACCTCCCCTCCCTCCCTATGACAATGGCACCTCAGCCAGCCTACTTCTTTCTGTCCCCTTCTACACTATCTCATGCTTATAGTCCATCTGCTTCTTAATTCCCTTTCTCTGTTACCTCATCTAGCTGCCAATTTAAGTTGCTGTCTAGTAATGTCTTTTATTTCTAAAGTGTGTTACAACTGTAAAACAATGTCAACCATGCCTGTGTTTTGATTGTATACCATTTCCAATCTCTGTATGTATGTTTCCCCATCCTTTGACATGGAACCTTTGTAAATGAGCAGATCTTTCTCAAAGGTACTTGTAATCCTACAGTTTAATAAATAAAATAAGTAAAAATATTTTTGTGGTAGCACATTTGATTGAAAAGTACTGACTTTAAGAAAGATGAAACTCTATATGCTGTTTATAGATTTTTCTAACGCTTTCGGCTCAGTTGTCAGGAAACTTTGTGGGATATTTTACAGGAGCGTGGGGTGCCTTTAACTATTTTGACATCCATTTTCTTTTGCATCTGAATACTCAAACAGCAGTAAGATATAATAATAAAGGGAGTTTGTCTGAATATTGTGCATCTAATGGGGGTTAAAAGGATGCCTGTTAGCACCACTATTATTCAGCTTATATATCAATTCTCTACTAAGTTTGATACCTCTTTACCCTTAAATTCTCCTAAAATCAATAATACTACATACATATCTTAGCTTACACTGATGATTTAGTCCTCTTTTCACTTTGCCCGTTGGACTACAAAGGAAAATAAAGCAGATTAAATCCAAATGCAAACGCTCAATTTAAGGATTAATCTTAAAAAAACAAAGTGATGATTTTTGGCCTCTCAATATTCTACAAACTTTTCTTAGGTGCTCAACTTATCTTTTGTATCTTCTTATGTCTATCTGGGAATAAAATTCACCTCTAATGGTCATTGGACAACACATATTAGAGCAAATAGCCAAGGCAAAACAGGTAGCGAAAGTACTGCAGCAATTTAATTTTAAATATGATGGGCTCTCTATTGCCCAGCCATTACTGTAGGAGAAGCCCAAACCACACCAATTCTTTTATATGGTGCTGAGGCATGGGGAGTTAAAGACTGGCTTAATCTCAAATTAGCTTTGTCACATCATTATAAATCTATACTGCAGGTACCCAGAGGTACAGCCAATTCAAACGTAAGATCTGAGCTCAGTAGAATCCCAATCTTATATGTTCTCAAATTAGCATAATGTCATACTGGTTAAAATCATAAATAACTCATCAAATAGGCTTCTTATGCTTGTCTGAATGAAAAAGGCAGTAGCAAGCAAGTGACTTCCACTCACCATGGCTCAACGAATTAATTTCATTCTGGATAAAATTGCACTTCTCATCTTTGGAGAGATTTTCAGTTAGCATATCTATTGTTCCATCCTATAGAATCAGGCTTAAAGCCAAAACATTTTCTGTGGCACAAGAATTACAGATGCATCAAGTAAGATGGCAAAAACAAGCTCCTTGGTTTGGTCAAAATAAAATAGATTCAGTGATTACGGATTATCTTATAATGTCATTACAGCCTCAGCAGAGGAGGGCAATCGCCTGGGCAAGACTGGGTGTTATAACTTCTAGTATACATATTTTAATCAATATTCTTCTTCTTGGCATTTAAAGACAACCTATGCCCTTGTAATCATGGTTTTCAGGAAACATTATTTCATGTTATAATACAGCGTCCTTTGTACAGTAGATATAGAGACAGAGGTATAAAAGACATCTTGCTTAAATATGCAAATACAAATTATGATGTATTATTCATAGTAATGCATCCTATGAATAAGAATGAGGTGGAAAGGACTGCCAATTTTGTAATCTCTGTAATTAGTTTAAAAAGAAAATCTTCTTATCTCTAAATACCAGAGGGCTGTGTGCTGAAACTATTAAAGCTCATAGGAAATTGCATTATAAAATGAAATTGATAGGGCATTTAGACTACAAATGTATTTAAATGTCACAGGATGTGCAATATTCTTATAACCTTTTTCTTGTAACATTGTTTAATGAATGTGCATAGTGTTTTTATTGTAAACTGATGTATATATTTCCTTTATATACTGTTGTAATGTCCAGACTTGTATGTCCTGGAAGAACAATAAACTTTATCTATCTATAATGCAGGATGTCCGGAATAGGCTCACCTGACCTCCTCTCCAGTGTAGTAACAATTCCATCAAACTGTTTCTTCAAAATGCCTTCTTGGCATAAGACCTATGGATCCTATTGTAGCCCCCACCAGTTTGGGGGCTTACCTTATGCCAGTCTCCTGTTTCTGCTCCTCCTCCTCCTCCTCTAAAGTGCCTCCCGGTATGCCTGCCATTTCTCTGATGTGTCCCGTAGTCCTGTTATGCCTTGGTGCCCCCAAAACAGCAGCCCCATTGTAAGCTAGCCCATCTCGGCTACAAAATCTTAAACCATGCCTCCCGGTGCTCACTCTGATGCTAAGGGATTGCGATGCACAAAGCTGCACCTTTGATCTCCCGACCACTCAATTTGCAGTCGAATGGAAGAGTGTTCGGCAGTCCAGTCCCATGTTAGGCAGACTGGGGACTGGTGACAAAACATGTAGCCAAGAGAGCCAGTTTTACTACAATTAAATAAAGAGATCCAAGGAGTGCTATGGATCGAGGCTCATGAATATTAATGAGAGTTCTCGAATACCCTTGGGATCTGATATTTTTTCAAGTGCTGGGGAAGCTGTTTGTAAATAAATAATAGCAGCAGTTGCCATTTGGATGTTTGGGGACAAATGTTTAACCCTTTATCATCGGGTGCCGAGTATACTCGGGCAGTCCCGCTTAGTGCAAACCGTGAGTTAAGTATACTGGGTTTTCATAGGAACTGTGTTTTTTTCCAGTTCAGTGCTTGTTTCCACCATGGCAGCTTTAGTGTGACACATGGCCACATGTGATCTGTCAAAAGAATGACATGTGGCCATGTGTCATGCAACCTAGCCATTGCAGGGATGTCTGCAAAGGCATAGGTCATAAGCTGTCCTTCATTTCATAAGCGGGATTTCTCTGAGTGAACATCCGGAGAGGGAGTGGTGATCACTGAAGGGATCGCTCTTGTCAATTTCACGGGACAAATTCCTGGACATATAACAGTGATTTCAGTCATAAAAAAAAAACAATCTTTACGACTACCATTACCAGAATACCAATATATAACTAAAACATCTTGTTTTGCGATTTTTGACAGGCAGGTGTCTGACAGCCATCAGAAACACGTGGTGGCAGCACTTGGTTCTTTGATAGCTGCAAACAACTCCTTTGCTCTAAATACTGGCAAGAAAAAATTCACACGGGATATAATTAGTAGCCTGTCTGGTTATTTTCTTGTTCATATCAGGTAGGAGACACATGTAAAATAGTTATTTTTCCCCTGACTGGATTCCATTTTATTCTCACAAGAAAAATAAATGGAAACCAATCAACAGTATATTGGCTTATGATATTTCTGTGTGAAAGAAAAAAATAGCAAAAACAATTTCTGTTTCATTGTGAGCCCCAGTCAGTAGAGGAGTCTATTTGCCCCTGACTGTTTGCCTCACATTTCTTTCTGCCAAAAATTTGTGTTTCATTCTGAAACCTCAGGCAGTAACCACATTAGATAGAAGTCTATTTGCCCATGACTGTTTCTCACATTTCTTTCTGACAAAAACAAACAAAAAAAAACAACAAAGATTGTGCCATTCCAGATCCAGAGGAGAGGGAGAGACTACTGGGGGCCCAAGATACATTTTGCAGTTACAGAAAATGCCAAATAAAAGTTTTTCTTTTCTTGGCCTCAGACAGTGTGGCTGTGTATATGAGCAAGGGCAGGCTGGCAAAATCTTTGACTTATGCCATTCCAGATCCAGAGGAGAGAGTGAATTTTTCCTGGCTTCAGTGTGGCTGTGTGTACAGGGCAAGGGCAGCAGGCTGGCAAAAGTAACAGAAAAATATTTCTGTTTCCTTCTGCACCCTAAGTCAGTAGCTACAGGAGACAGCAGCAGACTATTTTTCACTGACTGCTTCACATTTCTTTCTGCTAAAAAAAAAATAACAGAAAAGATTTGCATTTCCTTCTGCACCCTCAGTCAGTAGCCACAGAAGATAACAGTCTATTTGTCCCTGACTGTTTGCCAAATTGATTCTGCCATGCCTAGAAAAAGAATCACTGTGAATCATGCACTTGATGAAATATTCATGGACAGTGACTCAGTTAGCGTATTAGTAGTGATTCCGACTTATACTCATCAGATTCAGACAATGAAGTTGTGGTACAAGATCACAGCCTATTTTCTAAATATAATATCTGAATCATAAGCACAACTGGTGAGGCAGGGCAAACAGCAAAAGTATTAAGCAGTAGTGCACGGGTACAGGCAGGTCACCCTAGGGTAACAGGATGAAGCAGGCCAAATGCAAATAATGAAGTTGCCAAACTATAAATGGAAGAGGAAGGCAAATGCAGGCACCTCAGGTGTAACAGGATGAGGCAGGCCAAATGCAAATAATGAAATTGCCACAACTGTAAGTGGAAGAGGGAAGGCAAATGGCATCTCAGGTGTAACAGGATGAGGTAGGCCAGATGCAAATAATGAAGTTGCCACAACTGTAAGTGGAAAAGGAAGGCAAATGCAGGCTGTAACAGGATGAAGCAGGAAAATAAAATAATGCGGTTGTTACGAGTGTAATTTGTCAAGGCAGGGCAAATAAAGTTGGCAAAGCACACAATGCGGTAAGGGGTAGAGGCAGGGTAACAAAATGTTATAATGACACTGCAAGTAGTATGGGCAGAGGCAAGCTAAACAATGAAAGCAGATGAGGCACTGCATGTAGTATGGATCCAGATATGGCATTTGAGAGCAGTCCAGAAACATCTACTGAGGTAGAGCCAATCACAGTGCAAGCTTCCAAATCAGACCTTGACATGCAACCGTAATGGAAGAAATCATGGACAGTGAAAAGAACAAAGCTCAGGAACTGAATGGGTACAGGAGTCCTCAAGTGATGGAGAATCAGCATCAGAGAAGGTGGCCAGAAATAGGATACAACCAATCTAGGGGTATAGCAAGTATGAGAATGAGAGGAAGAGGACATGGAAGAGGTAGAGTCAGTGGACAAGCCCAATGAAATCTCACTACAAATACTACTGGGCAAACCAGAGGAGTGCATCAGAAATTATATGGCATGAAAGTGACCTCCAGTTAGAACTTTCGAGGTTCACTGGAGCCCCAGACATTAATGTGCCTTGACTGATAACCCATCACCACTTGAGTGTTTTAAAATATTCTTCTCCGAGACTGACCTTGAAAGTAGTGATGGCATTATAAATATAATTTGTACAGAAATGAACAGATATGCTGAACAATTTCTAAGTAATGAAAGTCAGTTGGAATTTCAGCACTTCTTCCTGGAAACAAGTCAGTCCTTCTGAAATTATGTGTTCCTTAGTATTTTCTTGTTGACTGCTTGATGAAAAAACACAACTGTCAGATTACTGGTCCAATAACCCATTCCTCTCCACACCTATTGTGTATTCACTTATGAGCAGGGACAGGTTCTTGAACATTCTAAAATTCCTGCATTTTGTGGATAATGACATAATCATGGAGTCACCTGCCAAGCTAAGGAAAATAAGAAGTGTATTAGATTTCCTACAGAGCAAGTTTGTGACAGCATATACCCTGACTGATACATTCACATAGATGAATCACTTATATTCAAAGGCCAACTCAGATTCAAACAATATATGCCCTTGAAACGGTCAAGATTTGGCATAAAACATACAGACTATGTGATAGCTTTCAGATAATGGTGGGATGGGAGGGTATTGTGGAATTTTATTTATTTATTGAAAAGTTGATAACTGGGAAAAGCAACATGAGCAGAGGCTCGTTTCCAGATGCGACTCAGTGTGAAGGAACAAAGGAAGAATACACAAAAGGCAAGCATAAACACAATCTACAGAACATGAATCAAAGGTCAGGGTTACAAGACCCACTACAAATGTAGAACCAGCACAACACAGCAATAAAAAGCATTGCATAATCAAAAGTCAAGCAGCGTAAGAATCAGCTTTAAATGAGGGACAGACAATACAAGCCCCAAAAATGAACACATAGGTGGGTTAGGCCAAGTAAAGGCAAGCCCAGGCAGGTAATCAAAAAATAAAATAAGACGGTCAGAGTTGGGGACAGTGGGAGCAAGGCTGGGGGAAGGAGTCTGAGCAGCCTTTGAGAGAGAAGAGGGAGGAGCATGAGTGGATGTCAGAGGGTAGTTTGTTCCAGAGAGAAGGGAAGCAGAAGAAAAGCAGATTGTCCAGAAGCTGAGTGGGGGGGGAGAGAAGGTCTGAGAATCTCTATGGTGAAGGGAGTAGTTTGAGGAGGAGGCGGCTTGAGCGAGACAGGAGTAGAGGTAGGAGGGGAGGAACCAAACCAGAATTTGGCAATGAAGGTAGCACAGTGTAGCAGTCTCCTGTGAGGCAGGGAGCAAGTGATAGGGCAGAATAGAGAAGACAGTGGTGAGTGAGGGAGAGAAGTGGCAAAATATCAGAGGGAGTTTAGCAGGGAACCTGCCTAAGGATGGTCTGTGAGGCAGTGCAATACACCATGTTGGCGTAGTCAAAGTTGGTAATATAATTTAATGACCAGTCAAGGTAGGAAGCACCTAGTTTGGAGCGAAGTTTGGCACAGTGACGTCAACATGGTGGAGAAATCCAGATTTTTCATCCAGTCAAACCCCTAAGTACTTGAAGGCAGAGACGCTTCAAGGGTGGAACCATCCAAGGTAGTAAAAGTAGGGCATTGGTAGGGTGGCCAGCTTTTGTCTGGTACTGAAGGTCATGGCCACTGTTTTTTTTACATTAAGTTTGAGTTTGTTGACCTTGAACCAGGACTGGACTCTAATAAGATCATCCTGGAGGGGAGCTGTATGCTACTGATGGAGGGCCGAGAGGAAAGAAATGGTGTCATCTGCATACATGTAAATTCCAGTGGACCTACAGACTGAGGGGAGGTTATTTATGAATATGGAGAAGAGAATGGGGCCAAGGATAGAGCCTTGGGGATGCCGGAGAGAATGGGAGGGGGATAAAGCATCACCTATTTGAACCAATTGTTCCCTACCCTGGAGGTAAGACCAGAACCAGTTAACAGCAGGGTTGCAAGCTGACAGAGCCAAGAGTTTGTAGTAAGAGGCGATGGGAGATTGAATCAAAGGCTTCGCCAGGTCGAAGGAAAATAGCAGCGTAATTTGCCTTGTCCATCACTGTAAGAATTGAATCTGTGACACGCAAGAGAGATGATGTCATCGAAAGATGCTTCCTAAAGCCAGACTGGACAGGGGAGAGTATTGGATCTAGCAAGGACATCAGACAGCCTTGAATGAATAAGGGATTCTTGTAATTTGGCCAGGAGGGAGAAGGAGATGGACCTATAGTTCCCAGGGGTGGAGGGGTAGGACTTTAGCTGATTTCCAGGACTTGGGTACAGTGGAAGAGGATAGAGAGAGAGAGAGAGAGGTTTAGGATGTGGGTGAGTGGGGCTGTTATGTCCAAGGCAGAGACTGGAGAAGCTTAGGTGGAGACCATCAGGGCTGGGCTTAGTGGGGTTTAGTGCAAGGAAGGCAGAATAAACTTCAAGAGGAGGAACGGGGAAATTATAATCATGGGGCTGGTCAGATGCAACCAAAGGGGTCGGGGAGTAGGGGAGATGAGGGGAGAGAATTTATGGTGTATGCTGGTAAAACATTGTACAAAATGTTACAGTTGACCAGACCATCACACACCCTGCTGAAGAAAATTTGGAATTGAATGCTCATCCACAAGCATGCAATAATCTCAAAGTAACAGCTGAGGTTATGAATAATGCATCAGCCAACAATGACAGGACAAACAACTCATGACATTGTAATACAGTTATTGGGTACACTTGCAGGTCAGGGTATATTCTGTTCACAGACCGGTTCTACTGTAGCCCCAAACTTGTTTGCGGCTTACAGGACCCTCAAAACAGGGTTCTGTGGAACTGTCAACAAAGCACGATTAGGACTTATACAACAGTTTCGAGAAGCTCAGCTGGATGTAGGAGATAGTATTTCTGTCATTGCAGATGACTGTCCAAAATGAGAGCCATCATGTATGGCCAAGAAAAAACAAACCGTACACATGTTGACAACTGTGCATAAGAGGGACATGGTGTGTGGCTACAAACATGATGGAACCCCAAGATCAAGCCAGATGCTGTACTGTAGTACAATACTGTGATCTACCTATTACCAAGCTTGTACCAACAGTGAATTCCTGTAACACTGGTTGCTTTTTAATCTAAGCATTATGTACTGTACTGTTTTGTTTGCTGTGATGTATTGCTCTCTTGATGAGTTGCTTTTGTAAATGAGTCTTTGACTCAAAGGTCTGTAAACCTATGATCTAATAAATAAAATAAAAATCAATAGTAAGATGGGAGGAGTGGATGTTAATGACCAGATGCTGAAGAACTATGCATGTGTCAGAAAAACAAGAAAACTGTTTTTCCACTTAATGGATATCTCAGTGTTCAACTCATTTGTGATCTACAAGCATAAGGGTGGTAAAGGCACTCACTATCAATATGTTGCAAAGCTCATAGAAGAGCTCACAGAAGCTTACCTGTGTAATGCTACTGCAAAGGTAAGATATGTGTTGAGTGCCACACAGAGGTACACCATACCGCAGGTATTTTCCTACTAAAATCCCTCCCACACCACAAATGAAGAACCCTACCACGCTTTGCAGGGTTTGTTCGCTAAGGCTTCCCATTCCCTGATGGCCAGTGGATTTAAGCGTAAGAGAGGAACACGTGGTGGAGCATCTGAGAGTCGCTACTATTGTCCCGATTGCAATGTTCCACTTTGTGTAGGAAGATGTTTCAAACTATTCCACACAGTGAAGGATTATGGAATCCCAGACAAAGAATCGTCTTCGATTCAGAGTAATGCAAAAAGTATAGTGCAGGACAGTAAAAAAACGTTACTGACATTATTATCATATTTAGTGCCTTTACCATCCTTACAGTAGTCCACACCTACAATACACATTTGCCTTACAGTTTTCATTGTTTTGCCTGCTTCTGAATGCTTCTGCCCTTGCCACTTCCAGTGATGTTACAGCCTATGACAAAATTAAAAATTTGCCTGATTTACCTATAACACACACACACTACAATGATGTAATGAGGTGCAAAAAATTAAATATCAGGAAAATATATCTCTAATTTCTGTAAATAATATCCAGACTATTAAATAAACCTTCATCTGACCTTCTGTTAAGTTTCTGTTAACTGATAGACAGACAGACAGACAGACAGACAGACAGACAGACAGACAGACAGACAGACAGATAGATAGATAGATAGATAGATAGATAGATAGATATGGTATAGTTAGGGTTGCTGCGGTCACTTCTATGTTAAACCTCAAAGTTTGCACTTTAATAACTTTTCAACCGTTTGTCTGATTTGCCTGAAACTTTGCATGCACAGTCACCTACCATAGCTCTCTAGATCTGAAGAAAGGTTCGTTCTGGTTGGATGTGCGGTTGCGGAACATTAGAAGCTCAAAATGTGAAAAATCATAAATATTTGCGCATTTTTTGGTAAGCCGTAATGGACTGAAGAATGCATTTGAGTGGCTTCAGATTTGTTTGTCTACATGTGGTCTGGGTTGAACTGGTGCCCTTTGAAGATTTGGTGAAAATATTGCTCCATTCAAAAGCTATTCAGTTTTTCATGTCCCATTATAGCCTATGAGAAAATTTTTATGTGCATTGTGAAAACTTTCACGATCATACTTTTGTTGTTGAACTGTTTTCATGCTGCCACCATCTTGTTTTCAGTTAGCAAGAGAGAAAAAACATTATAACTCAAAAATATGCCCTTTGGTAAACACCAACAGTTGTGTTTACCTAATCGGCCCTGAGGAACATCACCCTGGCATTAGATTTTTAGTAGGTGGTCCACAAATATGTTTTTAAACTTTTGCCATTTTTGATCATGGCAACATTTTTGATCAGCGGCAACATTTTTTGCTGCGAAAACAATCATGATCAGGAAAAGTGACCTCAGCAACATTTTTCTGTGCACGATAACATTTCCATTATAGAGATAGGAGTGCCACTAAAACATTAAAGTAATCACGATAACACTGCGCAACATATTTTATAAGGTGTTGTTTTCTTTGTCACTTCATTGTACCAAGGTGGATTGTGCTTTTGGCATGCCGTGGTCCAAAGATGTGCCTTTTGATGCTTTGGTGCGAAACATTCAATGGGCCCACAGTAACAGCATTCCAAGGTTGAGAAATTTTCCCATAGGATAACATTGCGGCACCCGATGCTTTCGGCGCTTATCTCGAAAATGGTTTGAGATACGGATTTTCATGACAAAATTTCTTAGTCCCCTACAAGATACTAAAGTAGGTTGGAAAGCCATGAATACCATGAATTTTGAATTTTTTCTACCTTGTACGGTCACTGAGATGTTTGGAAATTAGTATTCCAATGGCTAATTTTCATGTCTGTAGACCAGTATTACACCCTCAAAGGTAGCACCCACAGTGCTTTTTGGTGCCCGTATCTCGGAAAAGATGTGATACTTGATTTGGTCGACACCAACTATATCTCGTGTGGAGGTCTCGCTGTCATGATTACAACCGCACTGGAATTTTTTCCTAGCTGCGCCTGCTTCACGGGTGCTGAGATATTAGCATTAGTGTTACAGGGTTCCTTGCCCTACAGAACTGCTGTATGGCTCCGTAGTTATGTTTAAATGGGAGTGCAGGGCCTGGAGGACCCACGCTCCCACACAAAAATATCATTATACACAAATGGGCAGCTTGGTGGGAGGGCCCTGCGCTCACCAACACATCTCATTACTATTTATATTACACTTTTTCAAACAGTAAGGAAATTCTTTGCAAAAACTTCATTAATGCATCAGTTAGGCTTGTTTCCACAGTGACAAAAGTGTGGAAATTCAACGTTAAGGAAGCTTATGACAGTTATTCAGAAAATCCCATACTATTAACACCCATATCATACATAAAAACCAGAAAGAATTCTCATTGCTTTAAAATACTCATTTAAACCATAACAGCAGTTTAAATCAAAGCAATCACATTTCACCAGTTTGTTTTAAACTAAGGAACCATTAAAGGTCAAATGTCACCAAATGAGATAAGGACTCTTCAAGCAGAAAGCCCCCACTAACATAAATTATGAATGTCTCAGTGTGCTTTGTGAGTACAGTCTAATGAAAAGCAAGAACTTTAGATTCAATACTAACTTAAGTACATGTAAAAATGTGATGTTAATGTATGTTAAAACAAGCAAAAATATATAACATTTTTATATATGGCATAAAGAGGGTTTAAAGTAGATTTCCTAGTGTGAGCAACTGTTTCACATATTCATACAGTCTATAACGTATCTGGAGACATTTTCCCAGTTATACACTCAACTAGTTACTATATTCTGTAAACCTTAAGATCTTCAGTGCCGTAAAATGATAGTATACAAGATAATATCAATTGTCCGTATAAAAGCCAAATTAAAAACAAACCTGTCAAGGACCCTAAGAAAATGAGACCATGCATCCTAATATGTTAAGGGTTCAGTATGTACTAATCACCATACTATAACCCTATGGAATTCAACCTGTCAGAGACCCCAGGTAAATGGAATCATGCATCTCAATATGTAGAGTCTGCTCAAAATGTGACAGTATATAATCAAACAACTATATGTACAGTAACAGTCTAAGGAATCTGAATAAAAACACAATGGAAATAACTCCCCGGTGGAAGATAATTAGTTAGAAGGAAGTAAATATTCACTATGAATGTGAGTCAAGAGTCCTAACACACTATCATTTACACCAATCACTACAATATTTACCCAATGGAATTAAACCTATCAAGGACCCCAAGTGAGTGAGATCATGCACCTAATATGTTCAGAGTTCAAAAAGTGACAATATATCTACTATATGTCAGGAAAGAGGGGTCCAGTATGAGGGGCGAACCAAAAGAACCTCATGGAGGCCTCATGGCAGCCGATGAGCAAGCAGTTGCCCCAACCCTCGAGTCACAGCAAGTGACTGAAAGGGACCAGACCTTGGGTGTGGAGCTGCCAAGGACATCGCAGTGTCATGTCCCAAGGAGCAGGACAGTGAGACCAGAGGAACCCAGAGCCACGGCACCAGCGGAAGGCCACCACAGAGCTGGAGCTGGAAGGATCAGGCTATAATCTGAGCTGAGGAAATTGGAGCTGGAGCAGAGAAAGTTCAAGACACAGCAAGAAAGATAGTAGAAGAGGTTCCATCTGGAGATGCAGAAAAGCCAGCACCAAAGAGAGGCTGAGGAACAGCAGCACCAGAAGAGGCTGAGAGGGAGGAAAAGCATAACCAGAGAGAGGCAGAGGAACAGCAATGCCAACGAGAGTCTGAGAGGGAGGACAAGCAGTGCCAGAAAGAGGCTGAACTGGAGAAGCTAAAACTCAATGACCAGTGCCAGAGGAGGTAAGTGACAGAGATGAACCTGAAACTCCAGGGCTGGGGTACAAGCTAAATTCAAAATTAATAGCTGAATTTAAAGAGGGTAGGATATGGATGATTTTGAATTCATTTGAAAAGGTCCGTATCCAGGCCAAGATACCCAGGGAGGCCTGGAGTTTTCAGCTATCCCCACTGCTTACTGGAAAAGGCTAGGCCAAATGGACAATTGGAACAGTAGCAGTTATGAGAAACTTAAAACTGCTTTACTTAAAAAAGTGTGAACTGACTCCTGAGGCCTATAGGGTTAAATTCCGTGAACTCTGAAAAGTCTCTGACATGTGCTTTGAGGAACTCACCACAAAGCAACATCGGTTTTTAAAACATTGGTGGAGGGGTGGAAGCAAACTCTGTGTGGAAAATTGAGGAGGTTATACTCTTAGAGTAGTTCTTTTGGGCTTGCCCAGCAGAGTTGAAAACCTGGTTAGAGGACTGAGATCCAAAAACAGTGCAGCAAGCTGCTGAGTTCTTGGATTGCTATGCCAGGAGCAGGTCTGCTCTGAAAGGGAGTGGGGAGCAGGCATGGCAGGGTAGAAAGAGAAATCATGCCTTCAGGGCAGCTAAATCCCTCACTGCAACCGCTAAAAGGGGAAGCCCAAGTTACCAAAAGGGATTTCTTGGATAAAAGAAATGATGACTGTTGGTATTGTAAACAGCCAGAGCACATTGCTAGACAGTGTCCTAAAAGGCACAGAGTGGACAAAGTGGTCTTCGAACAGAGGTGGGTGCATTGTGTATCCCTGAAAGCATGCGAACAAACATGAGGGGCACATACACCGGTTGCTGTAAATGGGGTGCAAACCCATTGCTTAAGGGACATGGGGCTTCTCTTACCCTGGTAAAAGGGGATCTGGTTGGTCTGAAACAGCTTATACCTAATCAGTTTGGAACGTGAGGGAATTCACTGGGAGGAGAAAACTCTGCGCTAGTTAGTGTTCTCTTGGACTGGACTGGGGTGAGACAGGAGATGGTGCAAAAAGTGGCAGTGGCAGACAACCTTGCCCTGGATGTGATTATAGGGAATAATCTACAGCGGGGTGGTGTGTGCAGTTACCCACAGTCAGATGGCTAAGGCCGCTTGTGAGTCCCTGAACCCACAGATGCCCCAGTGGAAAATAGGAGGCTGGTTCCCCAGCCTGTGTCTCCTGACATGGAGAGTAGTGAAAGGAGGTAGGACTTCCCCAAGTAGCCACTCACAAAACTGCTACAGAAGGTTACTCTGAGGAGGGAGGGTAATAATTGGTCAGAAGGTTAGGGATGGCAGTGACCCTGAATGCCCTGATTCTAGAGCTATGGACCCCAGTTTAGGAACTGAGGGAACATGTCCCATGCTTTGGAAAAATGTGAAGTCTTTGCCACTGCTCAGAGGACTGATCCTAGTTTGGAGAGGCTGAGGGTTTGTTCAGAATCTGATGGGACACAGGAGGTGACATGAGACATAGGGCATTTTGGGACAATGGACTGTTGGATGTGAGGACAGAGGGAGTGGTGATGGGCAGGCAGCTTGTCGTTCTCCAGAGGTATCAGGAGTGGTTGCTCAAGGTTGCTCATGACTTACTCATGTCCAGACATCTGGGCATCGCGACGCACCACGCAGCAGCTGGCCCAGAATTTCTATTGGCCCAACTTCACCCAGTAGGTGAAGGAATATTGCAGGTCTTGTTACTGGTGCCAATAAATTGGAAAGGCAGGTAGTGAAACCAAAGCTGCCCTAATTCTCTTGCCCATTGTGGAGGAGCCATTCCAGAGGGTAGGAATAGATATTGTGGACCTTTGAATACCCCAAGCTCCTCCAGGAAAAAGTTTATCCTGACGGTGGTCGATTATACCACCCAATACCAGAGGCAGTCGCCTCTCGTCACTTAGGGCAGACAAAGTGGCAGACACCTTCCTAGGGATTTTCTCCTGTGTTGGGTTTCTGTAGGAGGTTATCTCTGATTGCGGGGTAGCTTCATGTTGGACCTGATGAAGTGTTTGTGGAGAAGTGTGGGGTGGTGCAGAGATGCACGACACTTATCACCCACAAGCCAATGGGCTTGTGGAAAGGTTTAATGGTACCCTGAAATCAATGCTCAAGCATTTGCTGAACAGCATTGGAGGGACTGGGAGAAATACCTTCCTTCCAGTTGTTCACATGCAGGAGGTGCCCCAAGAGTTGACAGGGTTTCCCCTTCAAACTCTTACCATGTTGTAGGGTGTGGGCCCCAGACTTGATCCAGGAGGACTGGGAAGGCAAACACACCACCCAGGGAACTCCCATAGTGGAGTATGTCCTTAAGTTTAGGGAGAAGCAGAAGGAACTTATGGGAGTGGCCCAAAGTAACCTGTCAGCTGCCCAACAGAAGCAAAAGTCTGGTACAACCACGGAACCAGAGCTTGCTCCTACAGTGCTGGTCAGGAAGTCATGGTCCTAATTCTGGTCCAGAAGGACAAGCTGCAAGCCAAGTGGGCAGGACCATATAAGGTAGTCTGACGGTCAGTGACATAAATTATATTGTGGAACTGCCTGACAGAAAACATACCCATAGGATGTACCATGTCAACATGATGAAGCCGTATGCAAATAGGGCTGACATGGTATTTACAGTGTAGTCTTGGGGAGGGGCGATGAGGAAGACCTTCCTGGACTTGCCAGAGGAAAGCAAGCAGGAGTCATCTGTGGAGGCAATCAAACTGTCACCCCAGTTGACCCTGGAACAGTCCCAGGAAGTGAGGGCAGTTTTAGAGGACTTTACCCCATTGTTTACGCCAAGCCTAGATGAACCCCTTAGCGACATATGATGTAGACACAGGGATGCAAGCACCCATATGGCAGACAGCCTACCAGGTGTCTGAGGCCATCCTAAAGGACATTAGGAGGGAGGTGGAGGAAATGCTAGATTAAATGGTAATCCAGAAACCCCACAGTCTCTGGGCCTCAACCTTAGTTCTCATTCCCAAGCTGGATGGCTCTACTTGCTTTTGTGTGGACTATTGTGGACTCAACGCAGTCACGATGTCTGACGCCCACCCAATGCCACAAATGGATGAACTATTGGACAAGTTAGGAGGAGTGACATATCTTACCACAATTGACTTGATGAAAGGGTACTGGCAGGTGGAGTTAACTGCCAGAGCTAGAGAATGGTCGGCCTTCATCACTCCAATAGGATTATTTGAATTCTGGGTAATGCCTTTTGGAATGAAGAATGCCCTGCCACCTTCCAAAGGTTGGTCAAGCAAGTGTTACATGATATTGAGGAGTATGCAGTGGCTTATCTGGATGATATAGCCATCTTCAGTACCAGCTGGAAGGAACACCTGTCCCACCTGAAGGAAGTGTTGGGCAGGATACAGAGGTAGGAGTTCACTGTCAAGGCAAAAAAAATTGCCAGGTGGCTATGGTGGAGTGGCATACCTTGGCCATGTAATGGGGTGGGGGCAGCTTCATCCTAATCAAGCAAAGATTGAAGCAATAGAGATGTGGCCCATGCTGGAAACCCAGAAGCAGGTTAGGAGCTCCCTAGGGACTACAGGATACTACCAAGCGTTTGTGCCCAATTACAGTACCCTGGCAGCTCCCATATCTTGCTTGCTGAAGAAAAATGGCCTGAAAGGGTAAGTGGGAGCCAGCCTGTGAATGAGCCTTCACACGGTTAAAAGAGGCACTGTGCAGTGCCCCTGCAAGTTGGCCAGTCCAGATTACACTAGGCAGTTTGGAGTACAGACTCATGCCTTGGATGTGGGATTGGAGCAATCCTCAATCAGACATCTAATCAGGAAAAGCCCATCCATGGTGTACCTGAGCAAAATTACTTTCCGGGAGCAGGCATACTCCACAGTAGAAAAGGAATGTCTTGCACTGGTTTGGGCCCTGAAGAAATTAGAGCTGTACCTTTATGGAAAGTGCTTTAATGTACAGACTGATCACAACCCCTGGTGGGTTAAATCAGATGGGCAAAACAAATGGATGGCTCATGTGACTATCATGTGACATTTTTATTCCATGCTTAGTTCTTATATGAGTATCCAGATCTTTTATGGGTAAAGCATCTCAAAGCATCTCAAAAGCTTTCCACAGCCATATTGGCTCTAACCAGATTTTGTTCTTTAATGGTGGTCAAGAGTATCTCCAAGCTTAGCTGTTCTAAAATTCCTTTTATGTGGCTTTGGAAGAAGGCAACTGAGGCTTTGATAGGAACGGAGGCATATATGGAGGGACATCAGACTGTTAATCAGCTATGTGGAAGTACCTGCCTCCCATGTTCCACTTCAGAAAGGGATTACCCAGCTTCTATGACTGCCAGATGGAAGGATAAGGGATATTCTGCAAACCAAATCACCAAGTATGACATTTGTTGTTCTTTAACATTAACTCAGATTTTCATTTTACTTCAGTCTGGGTATGAGTCTTGACCCTAATTGATATTTAGTCTGTATTACTGATTTTCTCTCGACTGGTAGCATGTGCCCAGGATAAACCCTGTTCAAAGGATTAACCTGGTCAGGCTAAACCCAGCCATTATTTAGATGGCTAATACATTCTTCTCCTCAATTATTTGTCCTCTCTCCTCTCCCGGGAGGGTGCCTCTATCAATCTTGCATAGCCAGAGCCCACCTGCACCTGCACCAAGCTCCCTGGCCTAGTCGTGGGGGTCACTGTCAGTGCCACCAACCCTCCCTGTCTGAGACACATTGCTGAGTACCAGCTGTCTTGGCCTTTGCCTGCCTCCCGACTCAACTTCCCAGACTCGCTCAAAACTGGATCATCAGCACTAGCACTGCTACTTGGCCATTGAGTCTGCCTTGTTTTAATGATATTTGACACTTTTCACCTACAGTAGTGCTTCTAATTACAGAGTAAGGTACCATGCATATCTGCCATTAGATTATTTTGTACTTGAGATTAATGATCAGAAACATGTAGATCAGAAGGCAGCTTTTATTTTGCAACATCCCAATAGGCTTATAATACTTTTTAAAGTATTCTTCCCAGTTAAGCTGGTTAATTTCATGTTTGTGAATGTACCACGTGCCCTGATAGCAGATACACAAGTATGTACTATTCCAAGCCAACAGTGATTCAACAGATGTTTAGCATATGGATTTTAATAAGAGTATTATGTTACCAGCACATGCATTTTGTGGCTTTCTAGTCACACTCAAAATATTTCCACAGAAATATGGGAAGATACATAAAAGAATGCCAAACCTCCATTATACTTGTAATGATGCGAACCCAGCTTCTCATGGTATCAACCGCGATCACTTGGGCAGAACTTTTAGTTTCCATAAACTTATTTCAAGGGTTAAAAATTTAGAACTTCAATTTAAGAACAAACAGAGAGGTAAAAGTCTTCTGGCAACTTTCATTCCAACTGGGAAATACAGTGCAGGTTTCTTTTTTTATAGCAATGTAGTACAAATGCATTGCACATACCAATGCCATTCCCTGAAGGGTAGCTTTGCACTTCTACAAAGCGACAGAACCAAGTATCAGAAGAAGTACAACTGCCATCACAAATGTGGTCATTCATATGCAACAAATGCAAACTGTCCTTCAAGAACTGCAAATGCTACCCTACAAAGCCAGAATGCACCCCAAGAACTACAAATGCAGGTTAGCAGTTTAGAATTAATAAAAGCAGTTCTAAACTGCCTTTGTGCACAGTTGCAAACACTTAAAGAGCTGGTGATACATTCGAGAGAACTTTAACAAAACCTAATATTTAGACACAGTCCGACGTATTTCCCATTAGTGCTGTATTCCTCCTCCTCATTATTTATTACCGAGGTCATTTCCATGAGAACATGATCTTTGCTCCGAAGAGTTTATCTATTCTCGTACTTTCTCCCTGCCTGAAGTCATAGAGCACTGCTTGTGATGACACAGTTACACCATAGCAACAGATTGTATGTCACAACAGAGGATTATGACTTGAAGTAGGGAGTAAGCTATAGAGGCAGATGGACCCTAAAGGTACTCAAAGGATAAAGATCATGTATTCATGCAAATTTCCTTAGTAATAAATAATGGGTGGAGAATATATAAAATCTAAATGGAATACAGGCAGAATTTTACCTAATTATTATGTTATTTTATAGTTTTCGTTGAGGTGTCAGTAACTCTTTAAAGGGACACTGTCAACCCCTTAGGCCTCAAAGTGTCTTTAGTTTAGAAAACATGTGCCATGACTGGTACATTCTGTAATGATGCTGATGTAGCTGGTAGTTTGATTCTGATTCTTTTCTTTTACAAAGTGAAAAACAGACTCTCCAAAATACTGGTGTCACCACACAAAGTGTTTATTTACAGTCCTTGATCAGCTCCATTGCATCTTTTCTAGGCTTCTCCTTTAAATTTAATTCAGCTTCCTCCACTGTGTTGTAGACCATTGTTTGCTGTTTATAAACACTTTTAATTTGTGGGGTTGAAAACATGTAGATATATGTCCATTTCTCCAAATGATATTTCTGAGGCTAGCATATTTTTCCTTTCCATAATCACCTTGTTTGGAAGGTCCTGAGAGATATATATTGTTGCGCTTCTTAGGTTTAATTTTTTCTTTTGAAGGTAAAGGTCATAATTTTTTTTCTGTCATCCATCTTCAAAATGTCATAATTTTGTTTCGTCATCCATCTTCAAAATGTAATAATCATGACTTTTGGCGGTGTGTCGTCTTCTGGTCTCTGCCTTAGGGCTCTATGAATTCTGTCATATTCAATTTTTAAGAAGTCCAGAGGAATTTTAGTAGGGTGGCTAATATTTTGTCCCTAGTTTGTCCCAAGGATGTGTGCTGATCCAATACTTCTGGTACACCTAGTACCTGCACATTTTCCTTCTCGTCTAGTTTCTGCTTCCACTAGTTTTTCTTTTAGATATTTTATCACTAATTCTTGTTGAGACACTTTCCTTTTAAGCAAAACACTTCAATCTTCAACAGTTCTGATTCTTTTTGTGCTTCTTTTCCTTATTTCCATTGTTTGTTTGTTTTCCATATTTGTTTCCCTCTGGTCGCCTGTCCTGGGGCATCCCTCAGGCATCACCAGCTGATCCCGCCCTGACACGAGAACCCGCACCTCCAGGTCCCCAGACTGACTAGCACCCTGAACCAGCTTAAATCCCCACCAGCTTGTGCTCCCCAAGGCAGGGCCACCCTACTACCTTAGGCTCTCAAATCTGGCCAGGTGGCTGAGTGCAGGCGGAGGATATCAGGACCTGGGTGGGTGGGATCCAGCTGAGGTGTGGGGCTGATGTGCTGCATCTCCCTAGAAGCTGGGATTTTTTCTTGTACTGGTTTGTGAGTGACTCCTCGCGGAGGCACAGTGATGCTCAGGGTGAGCTGGGCATGTTCCACACATCATTCACGAGCATCTGCCATTGCCTCCTCCCATGCACATGCATGATCCCAGCCGGTGCTCCCAGTCTTCACTAGGAGTTGCTGCTGTGGTGGGATCGCAAGTCCACCCTCCCAGGAGAGGAGAGCTGTCCTCCAGATGATTGATCCTCTCCTTCCCAGCTGACCCTAGGCAGCAAGCTCACTCCCGAACACAGGTCACCAGTGTGGTGCGAGTGTGGCATCCGGCTCCTCAACCCTCAGCGCCACCGGCCTGCTCATTTCTGTTGTTTGTTTATCAATGATTTTCATATTATTTATAGCTGTTTTCATGTTATCAACTTCATTTACTAACTTCTCAACTGATTCAGTTTTATCTTTTAGTGTGTAGAGTTCTTGTAAGATGGTTTTTGCCGGGGGTGTGTGTTCTGAGTTGTATTTGGTCCTGCATTTCATCCTCCTGTTTTACTTTTATTGGAAACAATTGCAGTATTTGCTGTTTCTGTTGCCTGTGGATTGTTATGTTGTGTTTCAGTATTTGACCTGGGGATCGTTACATTCTGTTTCAGTAATTGATCAGGGATTGTTACATTGTGTTTCAGTATTTGATCTGTGGATTGTTATGTTGTGTTTCAGTATTTGAGCTGGGGATTGTTACGTTGTGTTTCAGTATTTGATCTGGGGATTGTTACGTTGTGTTTCAGTATTTGATCTGGGGGATTGTTACGTTGTGTTTCAGTATTTGATCTGAGGATTGTTACGCTTGTGTTTCAGTGTTTGACCTGTGGATTGTTAAGTTGTGTTTCAGTGTTTGACCTGTGGATTGTTACGTTGTGTTTCAGTGTTTGACCTGTGGATTGTTACATTGTGTTTCAGTATTTGACCTGTGGATTGTTACATTGTGTTTTAGTGTTTGATCTGGGGATTGAATAGTTTCAGTAACTTTATCTTGACTACTGGGTTATTTCTGCTTCAAATATTTATTGTTGGTTATTTTGTCAGATGGTGTGGAAAAACAAATAGGCATTCACACAGAAATTCAGGTGCAACACACAGGTATCATGGTTTTTGTGACAGAAATGGGAAGGAAAGAGTTAATGGTTTGATTCTGTAGATGCCTTATATTTTTTAGCAGTGTGGAAAAATACACTGAGGCTGAAATCCTCCAGCAGCAACCAGCTTGTAGAATTCCTAGCTGCTAGATAAGAGCTGGGCATAACTCGGGAGGACATCTCCAGACACACACAGACCTTGCAGACACGACACAGGGCAGTTTAAATGGATTGATCATTCAAATATAAACTTGAGGTGAAAAGGAATATATAATGGTCACCAATAGGTGTTCACCTGATTGGGACAATTAAATACATACATGTTAGTTGGTTGGTGCATTTAAGGGGAGAATAGGAATGACCTAGTCTCCATAGACTATATAAGCTTCTGTAAGACAGAGAACTCTCTCTCTTGCCCTGGAAGCTGTGAGGAAACATAAGCTTGCAGCCTACCTGGTATGTCCATGGGAGCTGGCAGTTAGAACAGGTCCAGTGTCTCTTGTAAGGACAGGAAGGGTAAGTTTAGTGATAGTATATTTCAGTAATAGCCTTCTTCTTTTGCCATCTGTTGTTTAAAACATTTGTTTACTTTTCCTGTATGAGTGTTATTCTCTTGTGTTTTAAATACATTTCCTGTAAATGCTCATTGCACTTTCTGTTAAGTAAAAGCTATTTATTTGCTCAACAGTTGTGACTCTGATGTCATTTTCTAAGGTAAGATTTGGTTTTCCACTGGCTAAGGTAAACTCTGTGTAGCATCTGCCACCTGAAAGAGACACACTACCAGACTTTAACTTGTGCAATTGCATGTGTGATTTTCAAGTTTGTACACTTGAAGAGGTACGGAAAGAAAGTCCGGCTGGTGGCAGCGAATACCTGAGGACACACACACACTCTCTAAAAGCTGTTTCAGCCCAGAGGGAGAGGTGGGTTGTCACATATTGGTGGAAGCGGTGGGATGATGATAGTGGACTGCAGCACACTGAGATACAGAGTTTGCCAGTGGAACAGTTACCTTAGCATTGCAAAACAGGATATACAAGAGGATACATTTGTAACAGTTTTATTTGTTTCTAGATAGCACAGTAAAGTGTAGCAGTAGAGAATGAGCTCCACGGAGTATGACTCACTTACTGTAACACAGCTTTTGAAAGGTGCCAGGAAAAGGGATTCAGCCTGAAAGTCTAAAGCAGAAGAAAAGGCAGACCTCATAGCTACTCTCTTGGCACATGATCTGAAGCAGACTGTCACTGGGGGTGAGTCAGGAACTGAGGCAGCAGACCCCACAAACCAGCTTGAGGCACTGTGACTGCAGCTATTGCTGCAAGACAAGGCATTGGAGGCGAAAAGACTGGATGCTGAAGCAGAAGCAAGAAGGTTGGAAGCAGAAGCAAGAAGACAGGAAGCAGAGACAGAACTTGAAGAAAAGAGACTGGCAGACAGAGAGAAAGAACGCCAAGACAAAGAGAAGGAACGTGAAGACAGAGAGAAAGAACATCAGGAAAAGGAGAAAGAACGCCAAGAAAGAGAAAAGGAATGACAGCACGAGAAGGAGATGATGACCTCGCAGTCAGCAAACCGTGAGTAATGGTGGAGTGAGTTTACCTCATGAAGCCAAAATGAATTCTAAATTGTTCCCTCAGTTTAAAGAGGAGATGACCTTGATTTATTTTTAAGGTCATTTGAGAGTATGTAATCAATTACAATTAAATAAGGCTTCCTGGTCAACTTATCTCACACCCTTGCTGATGGGAGAGCGCTGAATGCATTTGCTAAAATGAGTAATGAAGACTATGCTGATTATGATAAAGTAAAACAGTGTTGTTGAAATGTTTTGAATTAACTCCTGAGGCTTATAGAAGAAAATTTAGGAGTTAAAGAAAAGCCCAGAAGACAGTTATGCAGAACTGCAGGTTAAACTGTATACTTACCTTGATAGGTGGATGGAGGGGCTAAAGCAACTACTGTGGAACTGATTAAAGATGTATTGGTGAGAGAACAATTCCTTAAAATTGTACCTGAGGACATGCGTGTATGGCTCATAGACAGGGCATGCGCCTCTTCCACGAGTGGCAGGAGGCTAGCGAAGATATTCGTCTAGCCGCCACACACACAACGAAGTCTTATGGTATGGAAAGGCACATGGGTATAAGGGATCCCATGGGGCAGCCCAAAGGAAACAGCCTGCACCTGAGCCCAAAGTAGAGCCTCTCTGGTTCTAAGGGACTCAAGAAATAGGTCCCAAGAAATGTCATATTTGCAATCAAGTGGGACACTTGAGATATAACTGCCCTCAGAAACTGGTTAAGGGGCAGAGATATTGGGGCGGGGTGATCAAAGGGCACTGGTGTGTTTGTAGGGTGTGTCCAGTCTGAAGAACCACTCTCCTCTGATGAGAATCTGCGTCCCATTACAGTTAATGGAATAGTAACACAGGAACTGTGGGACACAGGTGCTAACATCTCCTGGTAAGGCAAGATCTCATTTGGGCAGAGCAGATCGTGCCTTGGAAATACCTCCAAGGTCTGGCATTCACAGGGCCACCAGTACCATTACCAATGGCTAGAGTCTTCCTGAGCTGGGAAGGGGCCATGTAGAAAGGAGGTGGGAGTTGTAGAGGACCTACCTGTAAGTATGATTGTGGGGAAGGATTTGGACCCCAGTAAAAACTGGTGTGTGTTGTAACTCGTAGTCAGGCACAAGGGCAAGCTTCTGAGGGGAAGAGGGTTGACTCTGGGTGGTCCAGCCACACCCTCAGCAGCTGAGGAAGTGTCCAGCACAGGGAGCTGGCTAGGAAGCTGCAGTCCAGAACCCCAGTCACAAATAGAGGAACCCACAGGACTTCCTTCAGAGGGCACTGGGAAGGGTCAGATGAGGGCAGCTGAGTGCTGCACAGCGAACTGACCCTACCCTGGAAAAACTGAGGAAATAGCTCAGGGCTGAGCATTCTCAGGGGGTAAAGAGTCCATTTACTGGGACAATGGGCTGTTGTACAGAGAATGTACAACAGAGGAAGGGCTAGCTGGTGAGGTACTCCAGCAGCTGGTAGTCCCTAAGGTTCACCGTCAGCAGCTTTTGGCCCTGCACATGATATCCCTTTTCAGGGCACTTGGGAGTGAGGCGCATGAAAGCGCCTCACCAGCAATTTCTTCTGGCCTGGTATTGGCAGGATGTGGCAAATTATTGCCGGACTTGTCCCACAGTGCCAGCGGGTAGGAAAATGGGGGACAAGGCCAAGGCAGCTTTGGTGCCCCTGCCCATTATTGATGAACCCTTCAAGAGGGTAGCAGTGGACATAGTAGCCATTGAGCACCCCAAGTCGCACTGGCAAGCGGTATATCCGTAGTTGTAGACTATGCCACTAGATACCCAGAGGCAGTGGCCCTAACATCCTCTGAGGCAGGACCAGTGGCAGATGCACTGTTGGAAATATTTAGCCGGGTGGGCTTTCCCAGGAGATACTGTCAGACCGGGGTGCCAATTTTATGTCAGGATTAATGAGTAGTTTGTGGGAGAAGTGTGGGTAAAGCAGCTCAAAACCTCTCCATACCATCCCCAAGCTAATGGTCTAGTGGAGCGATTTAATTCAACCCTAAGACCATGCTAAGGACTTTTGCTGACCAGCACAAGAGAGACTGGGACAAATATTTGCCTCATCTCCTATTTGCATACAGGGAAGTCCCACAGGAGTCCACAGGGTTCTCACCTTCGAGCTCCTGTTTGGTCATAGGGTGCGGGGCCACTAGATTTGATTCAGGACTAATGGGAGGGTGACCGTGCCTCCCAAGGGAGTCTGTTGTGAGTATGTCCTGAACTCAGGACCCACCTTAGGGAGCTCATGGGGTTTGCCCAGAGCACCTGGCCACTGCACAACAGCGGCAGAAAGTCTGGTATGACCGTGGGGCCCGAGCCAGAGAATATGTGGTGGGACAGCGAGTGATGGCACTCATCCCTGTCCGACAGAATAAGTTACAGGCAGCATGGGAGGGGCCATTCTCCATTGTCCAAAAGGTTAGTGACGTCAATTACATGATAGAGCTCCCGGACAGGAGATGCAAACGAAAGGTGTATCATGTTAACATGCTGAAGCCCCTACCATGACAGAGAGAAATGGTCCTCGCTGTATGCAGTGCTCCAGAGGAAGAAACTGAGGTAGATCCACTGGTGGACCTACTTGGGAGGCCAGGGTGCATCCTCTGTGGACAGCCTTACCCTCTCGGAACAGCTGACACCAGCCCAGGTGCAAGAAATTAGGGGTGTGCTGAGAGAATTTGAAGACATGTTCACAGGGAAACCAGGGTACACCACGATGGCAGAGCACCATGTGGATACAGGGACCCAGGATCCCTGAAACAGTCCTCTACAGGGTACCTGAGCATGTTAAGCAGACTGTGAAAGAGGAGCTCAAAGAGATGCTGGAACTGGGGTAATCCAGGAATCTAGTAGCCCTGGGCATCACCGTGGTACTGATCCCCAAAGAGATGGCACCACACGATTCTCGTGGACTACCGGAAGCTTAACAGCTGCACGGAGTCTGATGCTTATCCCATGCCCAGAACAGATGAGACCCTGGAGCGACTGGGGGATCCAAGTATTTGACCACAATAGACCTAACAAAGGGCTATTGGCAGGTACTCTGACCCCTGTGGCCAGGGAAAGATCAGCGTTTGTTACTCCATTTGGTTTATATGAATTTAAGGTAATGCCTATTCGAATGAAGAATGCACCTGCAACCTTTCAACGCTTGTAGATCGATTCTGTCTGGGGTAGGTGAGTTTGCATTGGCTTATATGGATGATATAGCCATATATAGCCAGACTCTGGGATGAGCACATCAAGAATGTGCGGATGTGTTCCACAGGTTAAAGAAGGCAGGTCTGACAGTCAAGGCAGAGAAGTGCCAGATAGGTATGGCAGAAGTATCCTACCTTGGGCACCGGGTGGGAGTGGACACATCCGTCTGGAGCCTGCCAAGGTTGATGCCATCCTGGCCTGGCCTACTCCTACCACAAAGAAACAGGTCAGGGCATTTCTAGGAACTGCAGGGTACTACCGGATGGTTGTTCCCCATTATAGCGATCTGCTAAGCCCTGACAGACCTAACCAAGAAGGAAAAGCCAGATGCAGTGAAGTGGTCAGAAGGCTGTGAGGTTGCTTTTCAGGAGCTAAAGAAGGCCTTAAGCAGCCCAGCTGTATTGGCTAGCCCCAATTATAGTTTAAAGTTTATGGTCCATGTGGATGCCTCAGATCATGGGTGGGGCTGTGCTGAGCCAAGTTACTCAGCAGGAGGAGCACCCAGTTGTGTACCTCAGCCAAGGCTTTTGCCCAGAGAGGAGGCATACACCACAATTGAGAAGGAATGCTTGGGAATAGTGTGGGGCCTTCAGAAGCTGCAGCCTTACCTATATGGAGAGAATTTACTGTGGTCACAGATCATAATCCCTGATTTGGCTTCATAGGTCCAGTGGACAAAATGGTAAACTACTACGTTGGAGTTTGGTACTGCAGGCATACAACATGACCATACAGCATCACAGTGGCAAAACAAAATACAAATGCGGATGGGCTATCTAGGCAGGGCTAATGGCCTGGCTGGATACTTTTGGGCACTCCTAGTATTGCATGAACGGCTGTGTCACTTGGGGTAGCCTAAGGGACACGCCTTCATTATCTGGGGGAGATGTGACAGAAATGGGAAGGAAAGAGTTAATGGTTTGGATTCTGTAGATGCCTTATTTTTTAGCAGTGTGGAAAAATACACTGAGGCTGAAATCCTCCAGCAGCAACCAGCTTGTGGAATTCCTAGCTGCTAGATAAGAGCTGGGTCATAAATCTCGAGTGGACATCTCCAGACACACACAGACCTTGCAGACACGGACACAGGGCAGTTTGAATGGATTGGATCATTCAAATATAAACTTGAGGTGAAAAGGAATATAATTGGTCACCAATAGGTGTTCACTCTGATTGGGACAATTAAATACATACATGTTAGTTGGTTGGTGCATTTAAGGGAGAATAGGAATGACCTAGTCTCCATAGACTATATAAGCTTCTGTAAGACAGAGAACTCTCTCTCTTGCCCTGGAAGCTGTGAGGGAAACATAAGCTTGGAGCCTACCTGGTATGTCCATGGGAGCTGGCAGTTAGAACAGGGTCCAGTGTCTCTTGTAAGGACAGGGAAGGGTAAGTTTAGTGATAGTATATTTCAGTAATAGCCTTCTTCTTTGCCATCTGTTGTTTAAAAACATTTACTTTTCCTGTATGAGTGTTATTCTCTTGTGTTGTAAATACATTTCCTGTAAATGCTCATTGCACTTTCTGTTAAGTAAAAGCTATTTATTTGCTCAACAGTTGTGACTCTGATGTCATTTTCTAAGGTAAGATTTGGTTTCCACTGGCTAAGGTAAACTCTGTGAGCATCTGCCACCTGAAAGAGACACACTACCAGACTTTAACTTGTGCAATTGCACGGTGATTTTCAAGTTTGTACACTTGAAAGAGGTACCGAAAGAAAGTCCGGCTGGTGGCAGAATACCTGAGGACACACACACACCTCTCTAAAAGCTGTTTCAGCCCAGAGAGAGGTGGGTTGTCACAGTTTTATTTACAAGAAAACAAATAAACTGAAGAAAAATAAATAAAACAGCAAAATTCTGCTTGACAGCAGTCAAGGTTTGGATCACCACTATGTTTGGTGAAAAGCAATGCATCTTTGGCTCATTCCAAGCTTCAAGACATGAAGCTGAACATGTCCTGCTATGTTACCAGTTAGATACCTTCTGACTACAAATCTGTCTAGTAAGGCCAAATGAAGGGTTTTATACCTCCTCTTGGCTAGGTAATCCACTCCTTTTTAGAGAAATCACAAAATCAAGTGACTTGTTAAGGCATGGTAACATTATTCACATGAAATATGGGTTAGCTGCAAGACATTTGTAACCCTATACCAATTTGGGGCTTACCTTAGCCCAGTAGCTCCCATTTCCCTCTGCTCTCCTCCGTAGTGTCAGGAAATGCCTGCAGTTTTTTCTAGCCTAGAGCCCCTTCTTCTGGCCCCTGGTGCTAGCTTAGCCCCAGTGTAATTTCAGCCTGCAGGCCTCAAAATTCAAATCACGATCTCCCTCGATGGAATGTACTTGTGTAGCGGTGATCACAGAGGCACGAGAGGCACCTTTCATCTTGTGACTGTGAGACTTATGTCAGACCGAGGAGTGTTTTGTGGTCCTGGTGACTGCACCAGCTAAGTGGGACCCGGTGACCACGGCAAGGGCCAGCAGAGCCCATTTACTTAAATAAATTAAAAGATCCAAGGTGTCTAAGATCAGGGCTCATGAATATTAATGAGCCAGAGCCTCGTCAGATAAATATGTATGAGTGCTTCTGCCTCGGGTAGCAGTGTTTCAGCAACTGCTGGAAAAGTAAATAAATGTATGTACATAAATACAGAAGCTGTTAAACATTTGGGGCTAATGTATAAAAGGACAACTGTTTACAAAGGAAAGTGTTTCATAAAAACGCCTGTGAGCCTGACTGCACCAGTAACTGCTGGGACTCAGACACAACAGCTTGTCTGCTGCAGACAGGTTTAGTAATATTGGAAGCAGTGACAGGCAAAGCAGCCACAGCCAATCAGAAAGCTATGATTTTAAAGCCAGGACTTGTGGAACATTGGCCAAAGCTCATGGGAAACCACAAAGTGCTCATGAGGAACTGCAGGAACCTAATTTCAGGCACCAAACAGTAAACGATCGCGATCGAGGAGATTTAATGAATAATTCATTTTCCTGATTGACAAGACCTTCCAACCAATCAGAGGCAAAGCAACCAATAGCTTCAGCCAATAGGGACCTCAGGAGAGCCCCATAAAAGACTGTGTTTTCAGCTAATTTCCAAATTCAAGCTGGAGCCCCCCACAAGGGTTGGAGCATCAGGCCCCAGCTGTGCAACTGGGCCTGATGATCCAGTGTAAGCCCTCCATCCTGGAGGGGTCTTTCTGACTTTTGCCAGTAAAAGTTAAAGTAATTTAGTTTAAAACAGAACCTGCTAGCCTGGGGTTGCCAGAATGTCTTCCAGGTGCTAGCCCTCCCTTCCATGTTTGGGAAAAGGTGACCTGCAACTTGATGTCAAGCCAGCAGTGAGAGCACTGAATCTGCCTCAGTGGTGAGAGAACTGAAGATTTCAGGCACCTTTATCACAGAGATCCATACTGTAAGGAGCCTGATTGAGTACTCTTGTACCCCTGGTGCCAGAAAGAAAGAAGAATGCTTAATGGGGCTGCCAGTGCCTTAGAGACTGGTTGCTGTTTAAGACTGTTCATTTGGTCTGCACCTGCATCTGCTGCGCTCAAATCCTTGCCCAATGTGGGTGGACCTAAATGCCTTAAGGGACCCAGCGTGGTTCAGCTTATATATAAATCTGATGATATGTGTTTATCTACTACGGAGCCTGCAGGACTGGAAGGAGCACTCAGAACCGGGCTCGTCCTGACTTTGCCTGGGAGGTCTAGTATTTGCTTAAATAGTTGGTCAAGATGTCTGGTGGAGCTGTAAACTTCAGCCATGTGCCACATTGGGACTGAGACCTCAAGTCTGAATCAGAAATGTCTGCTTTAAATTGGAAATGACATCTTTAAATACTAAAATTGCTCAAATAGAGAGATGGCATCTTTAAAGCAATTTGCCTGAAATAAATGTAACGAAACCCAGGTCACCCCTGGAGTTGGGAACAAGTACCCTCAGACTCAAGTATGAAAGAACCAGGAGGCCAAGTTGTCGCTGGTTAAAGAAGCATACCTTCCTTTAAATGTACTGGATGTGTCTAAATATAAATGTGTTGAATGTACCAGAACATATAAATGTGCTGGATGTGTCTAGAATATAAATGTGCTGAATGTACCAGAACATATAAGTATGCTGAACGTACCAGAACATATAAGTGTGCTGGATGTGTCTAGAATATAAATGTGCTGAATGTAACAGAACATATAAATGTACTGGATGTGTCTAGAATATAAATGTGTTGAATGTACCAGAACATATAAATGTGCTGGATGTGTCTAGAATATAAATGTGCTGAATGTACCAGAACATATAAATGTGTGGAATGTACCAGAACATATAAATGTGCTGAATGCACCAGAACATATAAATAAGCTAAATGTACCAGAACATATAAATGTGCTGGATGTATCTAGAATATAAATGTGCTGAATGTACTAGAACATATAAATGTGCTGAATGTACCAGAACATATAAATGTGCTGGATGTGTCTAGAATATAAATATGTGTGAATGAACCAGAACATATAAATGTGCTGAATGTACCAGAACATATAAATGTGCTGGATGTGTCTAGAATATAAATGTGCTGAATGTACCAGAACATATAAATGTATGGAATATACCAGAACATATAAATGTGCTGAATGCACCAGAACATATAAATATGCTAAATGTACCAGAACATATAAATGTGCTGGATGTATCTAGAATATAAATGTGCTGAATGTACTAGAACATATAAATGTGTGAATGTACCAGAACATATAAATGTGCTGGATGTGTCTAGAATATAAATGTGCTGAATGAACCAGAACATATAAATGTGCTGGATGTGTCTAGAATATAAATGTGCTGAATGAACCAGAACATATAAATGTGTTGAATGTACCAGAACATATAAATGTGCTGGATGTCTAGAATATAAATGTGCTGAATGTACCAGGACATATAAATGTGCGGAATGTACCAGAACATATAAATGTGTTGAATGCACCAGAACATATAAATATTAAATGTACCAGAACATATAAATGTGCTGGATGTATCTAGAATATAAATGTGCTGAATGTACTAGAACATATAAATGTGCTGAATGTGCCAGAACATATAAATGTGCAGGATGTGTCTAGAATATAAATGTGCTGAATGAACCAGAACATATAAATGTGCTGGATGTGTCTAGAATATAAATGTGCTGAATGAACCAGAACATATAAATGTGTTGAATGTACCAGAACATATAAATGTGCTGGATGTGTCTAGAATATAAATGTGCTGAATGTACCAGAACATATAAATGTGCTGAATGTACCAGAACATATAAATATGCTGGATGTTCAGAAATACGGATTGGACCCAAACCAATGTAACAGCAGGTTACATCTGACCATTGTTTCAGCTTGCAACTATGCAGGCAACACTGCATGCCCTTAACATACTGTACATAGTTATAGTGTCTGATGTTTAAAATCAAGTTACAAGTCTCAAACCCTTCAAGTTGACATCCAGCTGCAACATCCAGCAGGCCTGCACCCTCAAGGGACTTTTAGTAACTGGGTACCCAGGTTTAAATATTGGGATTACAGGATTTCCAATGAAAATTTGGTGAACTGGTACCAGTGTGGGCTAAATAATATTATGTGTCATCAGATTTTCTGCAGTTTAGGTAGCCAGGGCTCTGGACATCTGTGTTAGCATAATATTGATTGCATTTGATTTTGCATAACTGTGTATCTACACAGCTGGAGGGTTTTCACCAGCACCAGTCCAAATTAATTCTATAATATTGTATATAGTGACTTTGCATAACCTTCTCCTCTTTCCCCATTCCTAAGCCCTGTCCACCTGTAAGTATACTGTGTATTTTGGTTTGTCTTACTGTGACAAGGTACCTTTGTAAATTAGCCTATGGCTCAAAGGTTTTCAAACTGCTGTTTAAATAAAATAAAAATAAAATAAAATAAAGTAAATTGTTGTTGTTTTGCAGGTAATGGTGCTGTGAGTATATTATTAGGATCAAGTCAATAATTGGTACAGGTATTGAAATGTGGGGAAATGTTTATTGAGTCATGTGTTGGGGTGGCAAATGGTTTCAGTGGGTGGTATGGCATCCCAGGGGTTGTAACCAGGTAAAAAAGCCTAGCCCACTTAAAAGCTAAACTCTGGGTGGAGGCATCGTGTCATTGTAATATCAGTGGAAAAGAACCAGTTTTAAAATAATCTTGGGAACCCAGGCCCCTTCGCCTTGGTCTGAGTCAGGCAAGGCAGGGCTTGTAACTCTATGAGTAGCACCGCCTAGGAGTTACACACTGTTTGTAAATCAAGATGAATATCTAATTATGAAATAATGAGCTGTAGCTCCTCCCATGATGTGATATCATATATGACCTGGTGTGTATATAAGCCCAGCTGGAAGGGCCCACAGACTAGTATAGTAGCCTTTGAAACTGGTAGGCTCAGAAACACTCTTGAATCCAGGTAGGCTGAACTTTACTTTAGCACAAAATAACCTCTATTTATGTCTAAAGAGGAATATTCTACAGCCTGGCAATTCTTTTGTAGTTTCTATGTGTATCTTCACCAGAGAGTATCATAGAGGATACTTTTTATTGAGGAAATGCTTTTAAACTTCTCAGGTAGAACTCATGTCTTACTTACAACTTACAAAGATCTTTAATCTCTCGCTTAGATTGGGCCATTTCCTCTCTCTCTGGAAGAAAGCCACTGTCACAATGGTTCACAAAAGCGGAGATAGGACACTACACACCAATTACAGACCTATCTCACTCCTCCCCACTATCCAAAGCGCTGGAGCGAATAGTGTCGGACTAACTAGTTGAATTCCTGGATAAGTACAATGTACAGTGCCCAGAGCAGCATGGCTTCAGAAAAGGAACAGCACCACCACTGCACTACTGGAATTTACAACCTTCATCCATGCCACGCTTGACAAAGGAATTGTGGAGGGGCAGTATTTATAGACCTTACCAAGGCATTTGACACAGTTAACCACCCCTACTGCTCAAGCAACTGTCCTCCATTGGGATCTCCAGCGGTGCCCTTCCATGGTTCACCAGCTTCCTTGATAATCAAATCCAACGTAAGGATTGCAGGGATCTCTTCGATGAGAAACCGTCCGCTCGGAGTCCCCAAGGGTCTATTCTGTGCCCTCTACTCTTCTCCTCTTCATCAACAATCTCCCAGTGCCTGCCACCAAAAAATATTACTATCGCAGATGATGCAGTCCTGTTTTCCAGCCACCATGACATTACAGTCCTGAATCCCAGCTGCAGCTGGACTTCAATCGCATCGAAGACTGGTTCAATTCTCTTAAACTTGTCCTGAACCATAGCAAGACTAAAGCCATGTCCTGTAACCGACAGAGCAGGCACAACTCTCTGTCCCTCACCATCAAGAACCATGCTGGGAACCCACTTGAATATGTCAAGGAGTTCAAGTACCTTGGTATTACCCTGGATAGTACCCTCTCCTACACTCAGCATATTGACACTGTTGCCAAGACCGCCAATATACGGATTGGACTACTACACAAACACAAGCACTGTATGCCCGCGGATGCCTTAAACTAGCCATCTATAGCTCTATCACCTCTATCATTGACTACGGCCTTGCCATCTATGGCTGTGCCCCAACAAGTGCCCTCCGTGGGATCTCAGTTGCTCTCAACAAAGCCTGTAGACTACTGACGGGTGCAGCCCGACAAACTCACACCTGTGACCTCTATGCACAGGCCAGCTGGCTACCCCACGCAGCAGAATACAATACCAGACCTGCTTACTTACCAAAAGATTCTCCTGGGTCTCATGCCACCTGGTGTTAGCTCACTCCTTACTACCTACAGTGGCACTCAACAAACACGTGGTGCCCAATCTCTAACCTTTCAGGTTCCCAGATGTCGTACCTCCATGGGTCAGCGGTCCTTTATCTATAGAGCCACTCAATGGTTCAATTCCTCAATAAAGAAGCACTTTCCTCTACTACACTTGGACCCTTCAAAGGAATCTCAAACTTTACCTCACCTCTACCACTCAGTGTGACTGCTTCGTTGAACAGAGATCTCTCTAAACACCTCCCAGCTCACTGATGTCTCACAGCCAGCCCTTTCCCAATCTCATTCCTCTCTGGCACTGGGCCTTCCTTGTGACTCCTTTCCTGCTTCACATCTCCACTGGTACAAGACATTTTCCACCACCATCGGACAGTGGCCCATTAGCCTGCCAACTTTCTCCCAGTCGCATGCCTGCAATACTAACTGCCTATGGTGCCCTCTATCTCTTATTGTTACCACAGCCAGCTGCCTACTCAAGCTGCTCATTTTATGAATATTATCACAAAGTATGTTATAACTGAGTATCATTATTTTTCTTTTAGTTGTTTTGGTTGTTTATTGTGCATTATTTTACTACCTCTGTATGTATTTGACCCTCATCCTTTGACGTGGAACCTTTGTAAATGAGCAGTTTCTGCTCAAAGGTATTTGTAATCCGAGAATTTAATAAATAAATAAATGTCTGTTTGGAGTTCTGAAAATCTTTCTATGATGCAGCTCTACCAGAAAGGTAACAGCAAAATGTTTGTGCTCTGCTCATTCTTATCAAAATAGTTAAAATGATTATTTTTGTATTAAAACAAACAGTATGGTGTAAAGGGATTTTATTTCCACAGCTGTCAACCCCTTTGAGTCAGTTCCTTGGTTTGTTTTGTGCTTTACAAAACTAAGAGAAAGTGAAAAAGATGCTCTGCATCAACACACACTTTCTCTCAATATTTTTAGATACAGAGAACCTTGTGTAAAACCTAGCAGCTACTGACTGTCTGATGGCTATTATACAGTTTTTTTATGTACCAAATACAGTTTAAACATAGCACTATGTAAGCAATAAGACACGATGGGGTGTGCATTAGAACTGTCTAATGCACATCCCGGAGTGTCTTATTGTCTTATAAATGGGCCTGTGTATTCTAAATGGGGTTCTAGTTTTAGTTGTGCATTAGACACATCTAATGCATGGCTAACAATCAATCAGATTGCTTGAAATCTTTTGCCCATTTTATAAAATAGTGTTCCCCAAGTACACGATATTCGAGGTCTTAATTACAACATCATGTTAGCTTAGTAACGTAGTATTTTAGCACATGCATGCTTTTCTTTCTTATGCTAACTAACAATTCATTATGAATATACCTTCTGAGCACTGGTGCACTTTTTACCCTGGGAGGACTGGAAAATGAGATGAAAAAGGAAAATTAAGTGGGTAATAGATACAGTAGAGAAATGGGGGGCATCCGCCAGAATGGCTGGCCAGGAAGAATAAGGTAAAATAATTAAGATGGGAAAGGATATATAGTTAGGGGTGCTGTTGCAACAGACTTAAAGCACAAAGGAAGCCTCCCAAGGTCCCTAGAGATCAACCCTGCCACATGCCCCCCACTCAAAAGGAAGCAGTACTTTAAAAAGTGGTTATCTACCAGACATTAGTAGGTTGGAACTTCCACCCACTCCTTCAGAAACTCCACCCCAGGTCACCCTTTTAAAATACAAGCTGTACAAAACAAACGCTATATAGCATTCACATTCAATATCTCTTTACACCTAGGTTAAACTGTGTAACTTAGTACCTGTCAGATAAGCACCATTTTCTCAGTTATGTAGGAACATCAATCCCTGCTCCATATCTGGATAGGAAGTCAGCATTTTGTATGCAGAACTCACTTTGTGTTGCACAAGCTTATAAGGCTGCAGGGCCAAGTAGCAACGCATGATATGAGTATTTTATCCTTCATCTGTTGTATCCAACAGACAGGACTGTGGTCCATAATCAATTTGAATTCATTCCCCACAGATAATATTTCAGGGATTCAATGGCCCATTTCATAGCCAAACTGTCCTTCTCCACAGTTGAGTATTTTTTTCTTCTCACGGAGTCTACGAATAATAAAAATTATAGGGTGCTCCTCCCCATCATTGGTCTGTGACAGTACTGCCCTATCCCATGTTCTGAGGCAGCTGTCTGTACTTCAAAAGTGTGAGCAAAATCAGGACTCTTTAGAATAGGTGAAGAGCACAGAGCATCCTTAATAGCCCTGAAGGCTTCATCACACTCTGGTGACCATTTGACTTTATTTGGGTTCCTTTTCTTCATGAGGTCAGTTAAAGGACTGGCCAGCTCAGAAAAATTAGGTATGAACCTGTGATAATACTCAGCCAGACCTAAAAGGACGCCGTACGTCTTAGTTTGGGGAATGGGATATTTATCCATTGCTTTGACCTTTCCAACCTCTGGTTTGACCTGGCCCTTACCAATACAAACCCCAGATACCTGGTTTCCTGCATCGCAATGGCACACATAGTGGGATTCACCTTGAGACCAGCATCCAATATAGCACTAAGAACTGTGGTGAGATACTTATGTGAGACTCCCAGGCAGTGCTAAAACCACCACTGCCGCCAGGTTTGCTGAACAGTATTGATTGTGGGCATGAAGTATCTGGTCCATAAACCTTTGGAATGTTGCGGGAGCCCCAAAGGGCATGGTTACAAACTGAAACAAACCAATGTGTGTTATAAAGGCTTTTTCTCTTGGAGGACTTTTCCAAAGGATCTGCCAATATCCCTTGTAAGGTCGAGTGTGGTGACATATCTGGCATGACTCAAACAATGATGTCGTCTCTCTCCTAGGCATAGGATAGCCATCAAAAGAGGAAATGACATTCAATTTTCTGAAGTCAAGGCACAGCTGAATTCCTCCCTCTTTCTTGTTTACCACCACCATAGGGAGGCCCAGGCACTTCTCAATGGTACTATTATGCCTAATCTTTCCATCTTCCTTACCTCCTCTATTACCTCTGCTCTGACTCTTTTGGGTAATGTATTGGGTTTTGGTGAATTGGACACTCTTAGGTAACAAAAATCTGTGTTCAGTCCCCTTAGCTCTCCCAGGAATGTATGTAAAGGTATCCTGGAACCTATTTTATACCCTTGCAGTTTATCTTGTTGACCTTGGGTCAAGTCAGGGGTTACAGACAGTTCTCACAATTTCCCAGGTTTTCGAGTCCATAGTATGCCAGCTTTAGCTCAGACACTTCAACTTCTGGGTGTATCAGTAAAGTAAGATTCAGTTTTTCATACCACTTCTTAAGTAAATTTACATGATACACCTTGGTCTTATACTTTTGTCCAGGGTTGCTATCTCATAATTGATGGGTCTAGTATGCCTTACCACCTCGTATCACCCTTGTCACTTCATGAGGATTTTATTCTCACAAGATGGTAACAGTCGCAAACCTTCTCGCCAATTTGTAAAGTTTTATTCTTTAATCCCTGGTCATAGTGGCATTTTTGCTCTTTCTCTGCCACTGCATTGTTTTATTGGTCAAGTCAATATACCTTGTCAGGCATTTCCTGAATTGCTCCATGTATGCTGAAACATCAGTCTCCTCCACCTGTTTATCTTCCTCCCAATACTCTTTAACCACACTGAGGGGCTCTGAGGATTTCTCCCATACAGTAGGGAGAATGGAGAACCCAGTGGATGCCTGGGGCACCTCTGTGCTTTAAAGAGTAAGAAAGGCAGATATCAGTCCCACACCTTCCCCATCTCCTGCACAAACTTCTTCAACATTATTTTTAAGGTCTGATTGAATCATTCAACCAATCCATCAATCTGTGGGTGGTACGGAAAGTTCAGACCGCTACTCTTGGAGCGTTATAGTTCAGAGGATAGCCTCTGGATACTTTATTGCATAGCCACAAATGACTAAGATAAACTGATTTCCTTTGAACTTTTATCTAGGGGGTCCAACAATGTCCATCCCTATCTTTTCAAATGGAGTAGTAACAATGGAACAGGTTGTAGGGGCACCTTCTCCTGCTTGCCAACCTGGGCAGTTTCTGGCATTCCTGCATGCCCTACAATAATCGGCAACTTGTTTGTGAATCATGGGCCAGAAAAGTTCTAGAACAACTGGGTCAGGGTGTGGTCTTGGCTAGCATAACCTGTCATCAGTATGTCATGTGCTATAGATAGCAGTTGTACCCTATAGGGTTCAGGAACCACCAGCTGTTCTACAGTCTCCAGTATTTGGGTTAGCATACACCCTGTACAGTACATTATTCTGAATCACAAATCTTGGTGCATTAGTAGCTGCTACCTTCCCCCCTGCTGAAACAAAGGGGTTAGTGAATCATTATTTTTCTGTGTTGTACTTATATCAAAACCCTGTACAATGTGCTCTAATGCCTCATCTCCCTTATTATTGTACTTCAATGTCCACTGTAACTTTCTCTGTCTCCTTTCATTTTTAGATAGTCTTGTTTTTCCTGGGGTTCCCAGGACCTCATCATCAAAGGAAAAACGTTTTGTATCTCTTGTCCTCTTCTGAACTGCGCCCTGGTGGTAACAGCGGACAATGTATTACCCCTTATGAGAGTCTCAAAGTCTGGGTAATCATGCCCTATCTCCAGAGTACCTGCAGTCTTGGGACCAGGCCTATAGCCATTTGAAGGGTATTCCATGTACAGTCAAATCAACAACATTTGTAGGGTAGTTGAGCATGTCTCCATGTACACAGGTTTCCCCAGGCTCTGTATCTAGTTGTACATTTTCAATTAAATTGGCTCGTACCAGGGTTTGTCGGCTTCCACAGTCTCGAAGTCCAACACCTTGTGAGTGCCAATCGGACATCTGTCACATACTGCCCCTAATTTGCAAGTGCCAATGTGTCTGGTCCTGTCTCTTTTAGGGCACCTTACATATGTCCTTCCTAGACAATTATGACAAATAATCTCTGCTGAATAAGCTTCCCCACCTTGCCTGGTTTCCCATCCTGCTTGTGTAATGAAGGAAAAAGGTTATAAGTCTTGCCGGGCTGGGGTTAGGCTGAGTTGTTTTGAAATTTCTGTTTGAGTCTGATGTGCCACCAGGTAATCCTCAGCTAGAGTGATGGTCTTCTCAGCTGTCTCCGACCGGTGTTCACGGACCCAAATCAGGATGTCCTGGTGCAGAATTTGGGTGGTGCTCAGTCACAATCATTTCCATCAGTTGTTCCACAGGCTTGTGTTCTGGTTGCAACCATTTGTTGCACAATTCCCATAAGTGTGCGTAAGTCTCTCTGGGGGTATCGAGGCTGCATCCTCAGGAGTGAAACCTCTGCTGGTATGTTTCAATATTGATGTCATATCTTTGTAGTATTTCTTGTTTCACCAAATCATAATTCACTGTGTTCCTGGTGTCCATGTGGCTGTAGGTGAGGAGTGCATGACCACTTGGGTAGGGAGCCAATCTTACAATCCACTGTGCTTTTGGCCATGAACAGGTGCTGGCAATTTGCTCAAGATTCTTAAGAATGCCTCCATGTCATCCATTTCAGACATTTTAGTGAGTTTACATCTTTAAGTGGCTCTAGCTGTCCACTGGTGTTTGGTTGGCCCCCAAGAGCTGTAGGGCCTGCATGGTATCTGTCCATCATTGACCTTGGTGCTCCTGTCCAGCTCCCTCTGCCTGTTTGATGCATAACCATCTCAGCAGTTCATGAATGCTCTCCAGAGGTTCATCAGTTATCTCTTCTCCAGTCTCATGCATGATGACTTCCAAACATCACTCTTGGTCTTGGGCCTGGCTCCTGGATGCAACCTTGGATTGAGTTGCTCTCCATACTTCTCTGTCATGGTCCTCGTCAACATCCCCTAGTGCTTGGACTCTGGCAAATCCTTTAGTTGTTGCATTGTTGCATGAGCCTATCTGATCACCAAGGGCTGGCAACCACTGGAGATGTCCTCCTGCCCAGTCTAGAAATTTAGTTTATCCCACCACTGCCACCATAAGCCAGAGGGTGTCAGAAAACGGGCATTCACACAGAAATTCAGATGCAAAACACAGATCACGTGGTTTTATTTACAAGAAAAGAAATAAACTGAAGAAAAAAATAAAACAGCAAAATACCACTTTACAGCAGTAAGGTTTGGATCACCACCATGTTTGGTGAAAAGCAAGGAATCTTTAGCTTATTTTAAGCTTCAAGACATGAAGCTGAGCACGTCTTACTCTGTTACCAGTCAGCTACCTTCTGACTACAAATCTGTCTGGTAAGACCAAATGAAGGGTTTTATACCTCCCTTGGTGAGGTGATCCTCCCCTTTAGAAAATATATTTTTATATAACTTATTCAGCGATGCTCTGATCAAATAAACAAAAATCAAATAACTTGTTATGGCATGGTAACATCATCTACATTAAATATGGGTTAGCTGTAAGACACTGTTTGTAAATCAAGATGAATATCTAATTATGAAATAATGAGCTGTAGTACCTCCCATGATGTGATATCATGTATGACCTGGTTTGTATATAAGCCCAGCTGGAAGGGCCCACAGACTCCTATAGTAGCAAAACACACAAAGTCCAAGAAAGAATTACAAGGACCGTGGAGGCTCACAAACACAGAGTAATGCACAATACCCCAGGAGTTGAAAAACTAATTCACCGTTTAAAAAGAAGAACAGGGTCAGCAAAATAAGGCTATGTAAATAAATCCTTTAATGAAAGATTTAAAAAAAAAACAACGACCACATAGAAAAACTATACACAAAAGAATACGGGAGGCATAAGGTGCTGCGACTACAAAGCACCAAACCGGGTGGCAGAGAACATATGTATGCATAAGCAATTCTAGGAACAAAGCCAAAGAAAGGCATACCACTCCAAAGGTACAGTGCTTGTGCGTCTCAAGTAGTAAATCCAAAGGTAAGCAGTAGAAACCATCAAGCGCACCAGCGAAACCCGGAAGAGACAAATGGACCAACGTCACGACGTCATGCTTAATGATTACTACTCGTTTTTTAAATCTTTCATTAAAGGATTTATTTACATAGCCTATTTTTGCTGACCCTGTACTCCTATAGTAGCTTTTGGAAACAATGGGAACTGGTAGGCCCAGAAGCACTTTTGAATCCAGGTAAGGCTGAACTTTTACTTTTGTACAAAATAAATACAGGTTACTCACCTGTAACAGGAGTTCTAGGAGTGGTATATGTTGTTCATCCACACTATCTGGCAGGTTCCTTGCCACTTTAAATCTTGCTGGAAAGTCTTCATGCTGGCTCCACCCACCCACCCAGGTGGTAAAACCCTGGCTCCACCCCATGATGCCAGATCTAGCCCAACAGAAGCCAGGTCTGCGTGTCGAGCTGGGAGGATTCGGGTGGGTCGTGTGGATGAACAACATATACCACTCCTAGAACTCCTGTTGCAAGTGAGTAAACTGTATTTCTAGGATGTGGATATGTTGTCAATCCCACACTGTCTGGCAGACTCCTAGCAGTTATCCAGACGGAGGGAGGCAAGGTACGCATCCTCACTTGGGAAATAAGACTTGAGAACTGACGTGCCCCAACTCAGCATCCCGGCATGACTCTAGGTCAATGTGGTAATGGGAAATAAAGTGTGCTGACTTTCAGGTAGCAGCCCTGGAGATTTCCTGTATAGGGACATCCCTAGAAGCAGCCACTGAAGCAGCGGTATGGCGGGTAGAATGAGTTCTTATCCCTTTGGGTGGCTCATGCCCACCAACCTATAGCAGAGATCTATGCAGCAGGTGACCCACCTGCTTATCGTCCACTTGGCTGCAGGTCTGCCAGGTGAGGCTTCAGCGTAGTGACAAACAGCTGGCAAACCTCTCCCCGAACTTCAGCCGTCCGCTCCTTATATAAGCAAGTGCCTTCTAGGGTCAAAAATATGGAGCCTATATTCAGCCTCAAGGTGTGATTGGGGTAGAACACTGGCAGAGTCAACACCTGATTCAGGTGAAACTTGACACCACCTTCGAAGGAATTTCAGGTGGGGCCAAGGACAGCCTCATCCCTGTGGAAGACCAGATAGGAGACTTGATGGAAAGCACCTGGAGCTTCCCATCCTTCTGGCTGACGTTATAGCCACCAAGAAGGTGGTCTTCCATGACAGGTGGAGATATCGCACCTGTGCATCGGTTTGAATGGCTTGCCATGAGCTTAGCCAGTACCAGCAGTAGATCCCACGGAGGTGGAGGTTCTGCACCAGAGGTGATATGTGATCAAGGCCTTGAAAAGCTCCTGACCACCTTCTCCTCGCCACTGACTGCTTGCCGCCCACACCCGTAAGCAGAGATGGCTGCCAGGTGCACCTTAAGGGTCATTGACCGAAGCTCTAGCTGAGTAAGGACCACAGTTAGTCCAAAATGCTAGCCAATGGACAGGAAGAGGAGTCCAACCCTTGTCCTGACACCAAATGGAGAATCTCTTCCATTTAAAGGCATAGCATTTTCTGGTCGACTCTACAAGACGCCTCAACGACGTTGAGGACCTCCGCCGGAAAGACCCAAAGCCTGGAACTCTAGCCACTCAGGAACCAGGCCATCAGGTGCAGGGATTGAAGGTCCAGATGGAGAACCTTCCCTTGTTGACTGAGATCAGGTCCAGGTGGGCTGGAAGCTGCCTCGGAGCCTGGAGCTGAGGCTGAGGAGATCTGGGTACCAGAACTGGCGATGCAAGTCTGGGGCTACCAAATCACCTGCGCCTGTCCTCTTCACCTTGAGAAGCACCTTGTGGATCAAGGGAAATGGAGGGAAGGCGTAGAAGAGGCTCGGGGTCCACTGCCTCAAAAGGCATCCCCTGCAGCAGCCCTGCTGAGGGAGGTGGACATGAAACAGCTCAGCTTTTGTTCTCCTGAAGTGAACAGGTCCACCTGAGGGGTGCCCCAATGGGAGAACAGGTCCTGAACTACTCCGCAGGAGAGACCACTCATGAGATGCAGCACCTATCTGGCTGAGGGCATCGGCCAGACTGTTCGAGGCTCCTGCCACATGGATGGCCAGGAGATCCGCCTCCAGGCTGATCATGAGAGACCAAATGTGGAGAGCTTCCTTGCACAAAGGCAAGGAGTGTGTCCTGCTCTGCCAGTTGAGATAGTACATGGTCGTGGTGTTGTTCATCTGGACCTGAACCGCCTGACCCTGTACAAACAGAGCAAAGGCAGTGAGGCTAGTCAAACCACTCAAGCTCCAGTAGGTTGATGTGGGCATCGAGACTCCTGAGGGGCCCAGAGGCTGTGGGATAGAGCACCCCAGATGGGCACCCCAACCCATCAAAGAGGCATTGGTCATAAGGATGACCATCGGCTCAGGGTGGATAAATGGGATACCCTCCTGCAGATGAGCTGGGACAAGCCACCACTGCAGGCCATCCCACATCTTCTGGGTCATGGTTACTGGCTGGTCCAATGGAACGGAGCACTGTGACCATTGATGGGCCAGCCCCCATTGCAGGGGCGATATGCCAGCAGGCCCAATGGACCATGCTGGTGCAGACTGCCATGAGGCCCATAAGGTACAGGAAGTCCTGGGCAGGTGCAGTTGCCTAACCAGAAATGACTGGGCAAAGGAGGAAAGGACCTCGGCCCTGTCCACCAGGAGCCGGGCTCTGGCTCAAGAGAGTCAAGCTTTGCCCGAGGAACTGAATCACCTGTGATGGCATGAGTTCTGATTTGGCCTGGTTGATCAGGAGGCCAATCTGAGAGCAGACCTGGAGGGCCAGATCCCTGGACTGCTCCTCTCCAACCTGCAGGGGCTGCTATCAGCCAATCATCCAGGTAAGGGTACACCGACCCCTTGGCACGCAGAGAATGCTGTCACCACTGCCATGCACTTGGTGAAGACCCTGGAGCTGGAGAAAGGCTGAAGGGCATGGCCTGGAACTTGTAAAGAGATCCTCTGCTCTGAAGTGGAGGAATCACTGATGAGACGGACAGATTGGGAAGTGAAAGAACATGTCCTGGAGATCCAGAGAGCAAAACCACATGCCTAGTTCCAAGGATGGAATGATCTGAGCCAGAGTGACCATCCTGAAGGTGCGAGTCTTAGGAACTTGTTCAGGTCATGCAGATCGAGAATGGGGAGCCAGCCCCCATCCGCTTTGGGACCAGAAAGTACCTGGACACAAACCCTGGGTTTGAGGAGGATCCGCCACCGCTGATCACCTCCTTTGGAGCAGAGCTGTGTCAGCTTGACAAGCTGACAGAGAGGCTGTGGAACCTGTAGCCTCCCAGGGCGACTGCTCGATAGGGAGGAGTCTGCTCGAATTCCAGAGGCAGACCCTGCCAACCACTTCCAGCACCCAATGGTCCGCGTGATAGCAGACCAGGTGGAAAGGAAGTGTGGAGCCATCTCCACGGGGACCCAGGAGAGGAGTGACAAGGTTGGGGCAACACCTCAACCCATCACTGGGCAGGCTTGAGGAAGGGTCGGCCGAGGAGCCACCTGGACCCTTACCTCCAGGCTTCCTACTGGAGGAAGCAGCAGACTTGGCCTTTGGGCACCAATTGCTGGTGCTGCTGGGTCAGATGTGCCACAGGGGCGGATTACAAAGGGCTTACGCTGCTGCTGGTGGCCTTTATCCTTCTGGGCAGACGTGACTGAGTCCAAGGTGACACTGGACTTCTCGATCCTCTGGAGATGGCCTTCCACCTCAGCCCAAACAAGTTGGTACCCAGGAAGGAACGCCTGCCAGCTTGTGCTGGGTATCCACCGTGAAGGTGGAGATCCACAGCCACGCTCTGCGGCGCATGGCTACTGTGGCCGCTACTGATTGGGCACGAGTCTCCAATGTCCAAAGCAGTTTGGAGCTGTTGTTTGGCCAGCCCTTCCTGATCCCGCACCTGCTTGACCGTCAACTGAAGGTCAGCCAGGAGATGAGGAAGCACCTCATCAGGGAACCCATAAGGGCGTGAAAAATGTGCCATCAGCACGGCCGAGCTAGCCTGTTGAAGGCCCAGGAGGAGGCAACATAAACTTTGCACCCGAGTAGTCCAGTTTCTTGGACTTCTTGTCGGGAGGCTTTTCCATATCCCTAGCATTTCCAGAGTGCCGGAGACGTTATCGGTTACCAGCCCTCTGCCGAGGGGTGCTCCAAAAACTGGAGAGGAACCAGTGGGGACTGCGATTATGAGCCATCCTGGCCAAAGGCACAGGACAGGATGCAGGCCACTGCCACAACTCCAGGGCTAGACCAATGATGGCTTCAGCCACAGGGAAGGCCTCCTGGGATCCTCGGTCCAGAATCTCCATGAGGGATATCTGGCCCTTTTTGTATGGGTTTGAGCTGCATCCCAGTGGACTCTGAGATGAGCCAAAGAATTCCCAGGAACAATGATGGCTCCCATCCACTGACTGACCTCGGAAGATTCCAGGTCAAGGGTCTGGAATACAAGAAGGAGTCGCAGACTTCGAGGAGTCCACGAACAGCTGCCAAGCGCCTGAGCCACCCTCCACTTGCCGAGGCCGATCGGGGTGAGGGTGACCGACAACCTGTGGGCAAGCCCTGACCTGACCGAGAATCCTTGGTCAGGGCCCCAGTCTTAGGTTGTGGAGGCAGTGGTTCCACCACAATGGGTGGAGCAGCCAGTTTCGGCTGAGCAATCGGTGCGGAGTTGGCTCCTCGGCGATAGCAAGGGTTGCTTGATCCGTTCAGGTGACAGCCACCTAATGGCCGTGAAGGTGGCGAGTCAGCTTATTACCAGCTAGTAAGAGTTGCTGCCCATCATGTCTCATAGTGCCGGACGCAACTTGCGCCGGAGCCTATCCTCCTCAAGAGGATGATGAGGATGAGCGGCGATGCCACCTTCGTGGATGCTGGGACCGAGACCGCCGATGTCAGCGACCTACTCCGATAGAGGCAGACCGAGACCTGGGTGCAGGATGGTGGGTCAAAGAGGGGCGGAGAAACCCGCCATCCCTTGCCTTGGTTCAGGGTCCTTAACTGGGGACTTCAGCACAGGAGGCACGGGCAAGTCCTTGGTAACTACAGGGAACCAGTAAAGAAGGGTTGTCAGCTTCCAGTTGACAACCCATCCAACGGGTCGAGAAAAATCTCGCCTGCATCAGCGGGTGTCTTGGACGGCTGACCTGATGGGGACACCGTGAAGCCAGTGGCCTTGAGCCGCAACCGACGGTCGAGCAGCAGACACTCTGGGAAACGAGATCTCCTGTTTCCATGAGCGTTGATGGTGGGACTCACCGTTCCTCTTTTCTTCGGCCTACTCGTAGAGTCCCTGAGGGCCCTTCTCCTTGGTGGGAGGGAATGACAAAGCTCCTTAAAAGAGGCAGTGTAGGAGGACCCCAAGAAGAGGGATAAATGCTCACAATGAGGAAGAAGAAGATGGGCCTGGGCCTCTTCCTCCTCGAGGGTGATCAACTGCTCCAGCTGCTCCATGGAGCTCACAGCCATGGACACCACCCAATGGACCTCCTTGCCTTCACCGGTGGAAACTGTTTCTCGGTGCCCCAGCTGAAGTCGGGCAGCGCGATCCTCTAGAACGAAGGCGTGAAGAACTTGCATAGATCACAGGCCCATGCGGACCATGAGCAAGTCCCAGGCAGTAAATGCACATGGTGTGCAAGTCAGTCAAGACATCTTCTGCCTGCAAGGGCACCGATGGAAGCCGGAGTAGATTTTGTATCCATCACAGCCATGAAGGAAGATGAAGACTTAAGTCTTGTAAACTTTAAAATTATTTTCAGAAAATCCCAAGAATTAGTATCCAGGCCTACAAATGCAGAGCGCTAAGGAGGGAACCTGAGCTTCCAAGCGGTAGAAGATCTGCGTCATGGGGAGAGCTATGGTTTTACCACCGGTGGGTGGGAGGAGCCAGCTTGAAGACTTCCAGCAAGATTTAAAGCGGCAAGGAACCTGCCAGACAGTGTGGATTGAACAACATATCCACATCCCTACAACCTCTATTTATGTCTAAAAGAGGAATATTCTACAGCCTGGCAATTCTTTTGTAGTTTCTATGTGTATCTTCACCAGAGAGTATCATAGAGGATACTTTTTATTGAGGAAATGCTTTTAAACTTCTCAGGTAGAACTCATGTCTGTTTGGAGTTCTGAAAACCTTTCTATTCTGCAGCGCTACCAGAAAGGTAACAGCAAAGTGTTTTGTGCTCTGCTCATTCTTGTTATCAAAATAGTTAAAATGATTATTTTTGTGTTAAAACAAACAGTATGGTGTAAAGGGATTTTATTTCCTCAACTTTAAACCCTGTTTTGAGTCAGTTCCTTGGTTTGTTTTGTGTTTACAAAACTAAGAGAAAGTGCAAAAGATGCTCTGCATCAACATACACTTTCTCTTAATATTTTAGATACAGAAAACCCTTGTGTAAAACCTAGCAGCTACTGTCTGTCTTATGGCTATTATACAGTTTTTTATGTACCAAATACGGTTTTGATATTTTTTGTTGGTGTTATTTCTCCTCCTGGCCCCAGTTGGCTACATCTACCTGGCAACCTGTCCTTCTGTCTGCCATCCATCCCGGCGCCCCGCACTTCAAACCATCACTGCTTTTTACCCCATGGCTTACCTTCCATGGCGGGAACCCTCAGCTTCCCCATCAGGACTGGATCATTCCATGGACGGCCACAAGCCGCGCAACCAGAGCCATTTTTTTTTCTATTTTCTTCCCTTGTGAGGATGAGGCATGCAATGATGCCAGCAGAGGGGCGTGCATGCACCCACAGCGCTCCTCCAGGCGTCTGCCCCATCTCCGCCCCATCTGCAGTTTTGGCATGCTGCCCCCAGCCTCTGCTAGTGGCCAGTCATACCCCAACCACTAACACCCCGCCTCCCAGAGAAGGAGAGCAGTCCCTTGGATGCTCAATCCTTCTTCTCCTGCTGACCCTCAGTGGTCCATGCTCATTCCCGAACATGGGTTGCCAGCATAGTGCAGTACGGCATTCAGTGCCTCAGCCCTCAGTGCCACCAGGCTGGCACTAAAATAGAGTTTTCAACATAGCACTATGTTATGGGGTGGGTCTACAGGCAGACAAATAACGTACACAAAAGCAGCAGTTTAGTGCAACCCACTGTTTGCTTGGTGAGACGTTATTACTTCATAAACAATCTTCAGCACCAAAAAGTAAAAATAAATACAGAAAACAAAAGAAACAAAATAATAAACAATCAATGGTAATTCCAAAGACTTCTTTTCACTCATAGACTGGAACTTCCCTCCAGCTAGGTCAGGAAGAACTGACCCTATCTAACTTGCCACTTGGAGAGGTAGGGTTTATATACACCGCCTCCTTGGTCAGGTGACCCAGTGTTCCTTTGGTACAAGGTAAATTTGATGAATAACCTTTCAAAATAGTGTTAAGTATCATAACCTTCTTTATACATTAGTACAAACTTCCTTCTTAGTTTTCTATACAATAAAATCTCTGTGCAAAGGATTTTATATCATCAACAGTCACCTCACATTTGATTGACAGTTTGCTTTCTTTAAATATAGACCACTAGGGCCGCTCACTCCTATAGTGGCTCTCATTCTGCTGCAGGGGGCTGTTGGCAAGCAGACCTCCTCTTTACTTCAAGGAGCAGCCCAGCAATGGCTGCTGGTAACTTCCTTTGTTTGACTGTTTTTAATACTTTCTAGGTCTGAAATAACAAACTCTCCTTAGGTCTACTATGTCACAAGAGTAATTATAACACAGAAAAGTGTAACTGTTTCCTCCTTTTTCAGGTGTTTGCAGCACAGGAGTTAGTTTTGGTTTAATTGCAGTTTGAAATCTCCAAACATATTTTGGGGCAAAACAATTCTGTGCTTCCTTAAACATACACCTTTTAAAACAGAAGCTAAGCAAACTATTTTAGCTATTCCCTTTTCTTTACAAAAGGGCCTAAGTGGTGTGTTTTTTAAGTACAGAGTCCAGCATATTTGAGAGCTTTCATTTTCTCTAGCTGCACTTTAAAAGGCTCTCCAGTATCCTTAGAAGCTTAATTCACACAGAAAATATATTGCAGAGCTTAGTCTCTTTAGTAGACACTTGTCTTACAAAAGAAGTTTTCCAATATTTGGAAAAACGGCACTGTCTATGATGCACATGATCACAAGAGGCGTACGTGAACATGCGAGCCATCGTGCTGGCGCTTATGCAAGTGCTAACTTTGCAATTTTAAGCAGGAGCACTGCTTGAGGGGTTATCTACTAAATAAAGGATTTTCTTCAGCCTATCTTTATAATACAGCTACCTGCAGTTTATAAATGCCTTTTAAATCTATATTATGCTTATGTAACAGAGTTTTCACCAGCTCAGGAAACTCAGGGAGACATGAACAGACAAGGGACCAGGAAATGAAGAGAAATTTAAACAGCAGGGAATTGAGAAGGGAAGAGGGGATTTTGTAAGGAGATGGCCTGCCTCCATTACAGAAAATAGGGACAGCATAAAAAGGAACAGGAAAGTGGTTGCAACCGAGGTTTAAGAAGTAGAAAAGGTCCCATGCCTCAGTGGCAGGGACAGACCCTGTCACACACTACAATAGTGTTCCCGAATAAAAGGGAAAACAAAAGCCACAACCTGCTGAAAAGACTGGTACTAGCTGATGGCAGCCAGTCCTATGTGTATGCACAAACTAAAAAGCAGCATCACTGAAGACCAACTCTGCCAATGCAAGATGCTGAAACAGTTCGAATAAATTTAAACTTTTAAATAAAGTAAATCAAAGGCAGACACTCTGGCATGCCAACTAACCACACCCGACTCCTCCACAAGTCTTAGAGGACGGAGAGGCATTTAAATACACTGACAGCTCATTTCAAATTCATGATGTCACATAATATCAGGTGCATATCACTTTAAGAAACCAAAACCATAATTACTTATCAAGCTAAAGTGTTTCCAATATTATACAAAAGAAGCTACGTATTTATTTCAATTTCATAAATTCTCATATTAAATGTACCTAGTGCTGGTTTGGGACTGTGGTAAAAAAGATTATTTATTTATATGCATAATATAATCACACATTGTGAGTTAAATAAATAAGTGCTGGTCTAGTTAAGCCACAGTGTTATAATTATTCTGTAGTTTTAGGCTCTTACAAGCTGAACAGGTTTTTTTATTTTAAAGTGCTTTTCTGCTGGTCATATGAATACAAAAAAAACAGGATAAAGAATATTTAGTTTAAAGAGGAGACATCATACTCTGTCATCACAAAAGGCAAATAGGCTTGGACCTCACACTCTGATAGTAAGTGGTTGCTTTTACCACAGAATTATTTATCTTAGCATTCATTTATCTTAGGCCTAAGCTGCTCATATTTTATAAGCGCTATTGCTACATTTACTTGCAGGTTAGAAGAACAAAGTTAAATTACCAAATTAAATTAACAATTCAAACATTAAACCATGTCTTGGCAAATCTGTTTTCCCACATAGCAGAAGACTTCTGGAGTGTAAAGACCTGAAAACAAAATTAAAAATGCAATTGTTACCACAAAGTTAATTTATTTTTGATATATCCTTTTCAATAAACCTTTTAATAATATTACTCTTGTGTCTATGTTTAAGGAAGGGCTTTAGGTCCATCTATCATTTAAACCAATGGGTTTTACACTCTGCAACTTGTAGATCCACTGACTTTCTTTTCTAGCAATACATTTGATTTTTCACCCCAAATTCTAGCGGTGGTACCCATTCAGTTCCAGTGAACCTTAGAGTCAGGTTTAGACTGATGACAAAGGCCAAAACAGATACCCACTGGTGTGTCTTCTCTGTTATTAATGATTGAGCGATATGCTCCTGCACCCTCTGTTTTAAAGGACGTACAGTTTTGCCCCATATACTAAATTACAACTCCACCAAAGTGCATAAACCACATAACTGGTGTCACAGGTTATTAGTTGTTTAATCTCAACTTTGCTACCCTGGAACTTCAGATATTCGAATATTTTACCTGAGCTACCGTGCTTGCAAATATTGCATCTTGCACATTTTAAGTAACCTCTTGTTCTCTGTGGCAGCCATGTAGTATTTAGGTTGTTAAAATTACTAAGTCTACTATGTACCAATGCATCCTTCAAATTCTTGGCTCTGTTAACGAGACTCTTGGATGAGGCCCACAGTTTGTCCTACTGTAACATCACTGAGTAGGATGGGCCAGTTCTTAGATCTTACATTTCCTATTTTCCCTGCTTTGTAGTTGTATTCTGTCACAAATGTGCAAGGCTGTGTGCTGGATGTTCCAATTGGTCTCTTAAGCAGGCTATCTCTATTGGTTGACATAACTCTTTATTTTGTTTCTTTAATAAAGCAGGATCATAACCCCTTTTCTCAAACCTACCAATAAGTTCCTCAGATTGTTTTCAAAAGAGTGTCTGAGCTACAGTTCCTCGTAGTTGAATTAACTGGCTATAAGGTATTGAATCCTAAAGATGTTGTGAATAAGCACTGTCTGCATGTAAAACTGAGTTTGTGGCTGTGGGTTTACGATAACAACAGGTGTTAATGATATGTTTTATCAGTAGTAACAGAGATTTAGATCCAAAAATTAATACTGTGGACATCAGTTACATGTGTGAATTTCAGATTTAAATGGTTGTCATTCAGCCAATCAATAAAAGCTGGTACTGTGTTTATGTCTCCTCCCATATACAAAGCACATCATCAATAAAACAAAACCAGTGCTTTATATGGATTAATATCAGGGTTATATATGATGGTGCATTCCCAAACCCCCAAGAATAAGTTTGCATAACTTGGGGCCATTGCAGCACCTATAGCAGTACCGCATTTCTGCTAAAAACTATCTTCAAACTTAAAGTGGTTATGATGTAAAATAAATTTGAGTGCCTGAATGATAAAATCACTTGGTATCTGTTCAGTTATGTACAGGTCTTCCAAGAAAAACTGTATTGGTGAAATGCCTTGGTTATGTTGAAAAAAATGTTGTAGGTGCCGTATTGGTCCTTTTAAGAACAGATCCAGAAAGAAATGATTTGATACCTTTTATTGGACCAACATGGATGTTACAGAAAAGAACAAATTGCTTTAGCTTTCAAACCAACCAGGTCCTTCTTCAGAAGCTTTGTGCAAATATTATTGGTTATGTTGAATGCATGATGTACAAATTCAACGTCGATTCCTACTCAGTACATATTCGTTTCCAATTCTATATCCTGGATTTTTGTAACAAACGTTTTGTATCTTTAATATATAAATTCAGACTCAGAACACTGTGCTGAAGAAAGGAATCGACAAACTTACCCAAATTTAAGTATCATGCTACACTTCAGACACAATCAGCCTACCTGGATTTGTCCTATTCTTATGCAATTTGGGTAAAATATAAAAACCAGGCACTATTGGATGTTCATTCCATAAGTACTGAAATTCACTTTTGATATGCCACCATTTCATTGTGCCTGTAACAAGAATCTATACAGCTCTTTTTATACAGGATAGTGGGGTGAAAATGTAACCTTTAGTAGTTTTGTTCATCTTCTACTAGAGACATAACTATGGACTTATAATGGTCCCTGTTGAGAATGACAATATTACCCCTTTTGTCAGCTGGTTTTATTACAATTGAATTTTCAATGGATTGCCTGACGTTCTTGTTTAGTTAAATTATATCTGGGGTAACATTGTCATTCAGGACAGCCTCCACTTGTTGACACACTATTTTTTCATATGTGTTAATCCACCATTGTAAACATTTGGACAAAAGGTGGAGTTAGGTTTAAACCTATTCAATCGCAATTTATGTATATGGTCTCTTGCTGTGAGCATCCCTACCCCTCGCTGAGTGTAGGAGGTCAAAAGGTCACCACCTTCCATATTCTCCTGTAAAAGAAATTCCAAAATGTCTACATCTAAGAAATTGCATCAGCTGCAATCTCATTCAATTCAGTATTTCCATCCAATATATGTCCATTAAAGTCACTGCTTGTGGTATCCGAGATTAGTTGTATATTACTCAGGGACTGATATGAGCTATATCATCATTGCCTCTAGTAGAAAGTCAATGTCCTCATTTTGAACAGTTTTAATATTTGAGCCCCCCTTGCTGAGGTCATCCATAGCTGCTTGTTTTGAAGAAAAAATAGCTTGTCTTAGCTTGCTAAAGAACTTAAGTAAATTCACAAAGATGTGAAAGTTATGAATGGGAGGGGTCGGAACGAGCTCAGTCAAGCTCAGTTCTTTACTAAGGACTCTAGTTTATGTCTCTGTTAGCTGGCATTGGTTTGTAAGTCTTCCTGCCCTTGCCCCTCATGATTCGTTCTGTGGTGGTGGTGTTTTCCCCTCATTGCCCCTCCTGGTTTCCTCCTGCTGCACCATTTTTAAGTCTTATTCGTGTTGGTAGTAGTGCTAGCCTGGTTCTCTTGATGAGATTACAGCAAATTTCGGGAGAACTTTCAGGTCTGTTAGTGCCAGTGCTTCTTTTTAGCTTCTGTTACTGGAGCTTCTTTCAAAATGGACCCTAGAATGACCTCAACTTAGGGACCTGTTTATCTTATTCGTTGGCCAGCTCACAATATTCCCTTCTCATAATCCCTGTTCTCTCTTAGCAGCTTCTTTGCTTTTCTCAGTTATAGTAATCTCATGCTTAATTAACTTTTTAAGTTGTGAATCTAGTTTGTTATGCTGTGTTTCTCCTTTATGGCTAAAACCTTCTCTTTGCATTTTGTAATTCTTTAAGCAGTTCTTCATATTTTTGGTATCACTTTTAATTAAAAGTTTACGAAAATTTTAGAACATTCCCCAAGTACTGATGTTCCAGATCATAATTACTGTATAACATCTGCTGGCTAGTAACATGTTATTTTAGCATATGCATGCTTTTCTTTCTTAAGCTAACTAGCATCTCATTATTAATGTACCTTCTGAGCACTGGTGCACTTTATGTCCCTGGGAGAACTGGAAAATGAGAGGAAAAAAGAAAAATAAAGTGGGTAATAGATACAATAGAGAAATTGGGGGGACATTCTCCAGGTGGCCAGCCTGAAATAATTAGGATAGAAAAAGGATAGTTAGAGGTGCTGTTGCAACAGACAAAGTACAAAAGGAAGACTCCCAGGTCGCTGGAGACCAGCCCTGCTATGCTTGCTTAGGAGCTCCTTTGTTTGTGTTTGGATTATTCAGACATTTTCTCTGGTTTACTCTTTTCTGCTTCTGAAATGGATCTTTTAATTCTTTGACTTTTAAGTTATCTGCTGTTCTTTCTCTGGAGGATATTTCTTGTTGATCTTGAAGCGCATTTAAGTTTGGTCCTGTAAGGGTGGTGATTATAAAGACAAATCGAGACTATGATATTCAGTTGAGGACAGAAGAAAAATAATGTTATTTCTGACTTCTCTGTTTTCAGGGAGAGTTGGAGTAAACCGATTTTCCTCTAGTTGCTTTGCTTTCTCCTTCATTTAGTAGATTTGACATGTTTAATTCTCCTGGGTTAGGGTCAAATCTTTCAGAGTTTGTTTCTAATTTTTTTCAGTTTTGTTCCTTCTCTTGGCTTCTGGTAAATATCAGAGGAGCAGGGCAGCTAAATGATTTACTTGATACTTAATTAAACTGGGAATGCTTATATAATACTGTGTGGGTTGAATTAGCGTCCGTTATATTTAGCGAGTCAACCTTCTATATATTTGCATCCGAGAGAATTAGCATGGACAGCTTACTCTTTGGTACACTACTACTGATAATCATCTGTCCATTATTTTTCACTATCTGTTTATTTTCAGTGATTGTCAGCAATAGTGAATATAGTAAAAATAAACAGTGAAAATAACCTTCTATACAGTAGGTTTTTTCAATTCAAAATGTCTCATTAGTGTCTCAGTGCACCCCACACCTACGCTATTGTTTCTTTTGGATATGTCCTAAGTGACAGTATAACTTGGTACCAGATGGAATCTTGAGAAATCAGACTTAGTCAGGTTTGAAACTCCATGTCCAAATATTTTCTATTTGACGTAATACAGTGCTAGTGTCCAATTTAAACAGTCTGTATTTTGGCCTACTCTTTCTTAAATACCAGGTCTGTCACAACAGGCAAACTTAAATATCTCTTCCTAGAGCAGGTAAATGTTTGTTATATATTGAGAGTGCAATATTTTAAATGTAGAGGCAGCAAATATGTAGTTACAGTAAAGTCAGCCTTGAATGCACTTCCGTGCTCACTGATAAGTTGTTTGAAAAGGGGGCTGTTATGTGTTACTACAGAAGCAAACCTACTAATTTGCAAACACAGTCCATAAATACCCTCGAGTTACGTGAATTAAAGTTACTACTAGTGTTTGAGTGTTCCTCTGATCATAGATACAGTAGTACAGTGGCATTCATTAAGAGCCATGAAAGACTCTTGTAACGTGGCAATAATGGCAACACTGAAATCAAGTAATCTAATTGGTCAAAACACATCAGCTGACACACATCCAACCATGCATTAATTCCTAGATATGACCTGCTATTTTTCAAAGCAAGAAAATCAGGATCGCACCTCAGTGAAAGTCTCAATCTGACCTATAGGTGGCACTGTGTTAAGAATACTGTGCTATCTTTTAAAACAAGAAAATCAGGATCACACCTCAGTGAAAGTTGCAATCTGACCTATAGGTGGCACTGTGTTAAGAATACTGTGCAAGAACGTATGCATGTTAGAAATTTTTCCCAGAATGCATTACTGACATAAATGAATGTGTGGTAGGAATAGAACTGAAAAGAATGAAAGTGGTCAGTACAAGTAGGAATTTTTGAAGTTGAATCAGTATTGTATATGTGTTTCCTACATAATCAAAATTTAGTAGTTGTAATAAATTGGTAGCCACTACATTAATACATGTGGTCTGTGCAACATGCACATTGGGAGTTATGAAAGGCACAGAAGTGAAGCATTTCTTCTAAGACATGAAGTTCTTTACTATACATGATTGTTGTGATTTCACTATTTTTCCATGAAAAATACCAGTATACAACAATAATCCATTGTATAATTCCATGTTACAAGTTGCCTTAATGACTCGACAGAGGTCATTTCCAAACGATTAATGCATGATTGGGCAGTGGGAAGACCTCAACCATGCATTAATGCCTGGGAAATGACCTCCTGTCTCAGTCATTAAGGCTTACTTAACACACCCAAGCATTTAGCTTTAACAAAACAAACTTGCCATACACTTCTGTGCCCCTAGTTTCTCGGTTTAATATATATGGAAAAAGCAACAGATTAGTGGAATTTCAGGGAAAAACTAAGCTCTGTTAACTTCGACCCTACTAAATGGTACCTTCATTTGTCCCACCTTACATCTTATACTTGCTTGGCATTTCTTGCCTTGATAAGCGTTAACACTTCTGATACAAACACCATTGAGCAAGAAAAATGTTCACCTGTATTTCAAGTCAAGCGTGTTCTAGTGCAGAGTTTCCAAGTCACCCGCATACTGCACTCCAAATGTATGGTCAGGTATAGGTTGATTCTTGGATTCTGTTGCTGCCGCCGGTTGCACCAATACTGAGATGCCGCTAATAGCAAGGCATTCTAAGAACCACAGTACTGAAAGATTCAGACAAACATGGAGCTAATTTTAGAAAGCTACCATCTCAGAGTTCTCCTGTGTTCACCACTGCATGGATGGAGCTGTGGAAGTCTGACTAGCAACACGTCACTTTTCCGTCCTTACCCAGCATCACCCCCAGAGTGCTCCTTCGCCTCTTTTCTAGACTTGGGAACACCACAACACAGTCTAGCCACTCATGAAGCAGTGCAAGAGGAAACTATTGCATCATGAGTGACTGCACTTTTGGGGTGTTCCTAATGTTCAGGAAGTATGCAATAACACTAGATCAAGGATTTGAAACAAAAAGAGGTGGTTATGAATGTACTATTAGCAGGCATTTTAGTTCTACTAAGAAAGCAAACAGATAAAGCAACCAGCAATGTCACTGAATTTTAGAGATGGCAAGCAATCATAAAGCGTGGGTTTTCAGTTAAGTAGTATGATGCAAAAGGGTTGACACTGTCCCTTTAAAGAGCCCATGATGCCTCTGAGAGGCTAGTTGTATTCCCTATATCTCTTGTGTTTATCTTACCCTCATTCTGCATTGCAATGGAAATGCACATGAACCTTTGGACTTCACCGCTTTGTACATTTGTTTACCCATGATGTCATAATCTCCTACTTGTGACAGCATAATCACTTCCATGGCAACCAGTTGTGATTCATAAACAGGATTATGACATCAGGCATAGACAAGCAAGAGGAGCAGATGAAATCTGAGTGACATGTATTCTATTTTCAAGCAGCTGTCAGTACTAAACAGGTGGAGATAAATACTGAACCTATGAGTAATACAAGCAGAGTTGTGTGTATACATTGTTTTTATGTTTTCTTAGAGATTGCACAGGATCTTTAAAGAATCATGATCCCAAGAAGCACACAGGTATTTAGCACATCTAACATGGCCCAAGCTGCTGAATAGTGTAGGCAATTGTGTGTGTGTTTGGGGGCTACAGTCTGTAACTCCAGTTCCATAGGAATATACACAGGATAAAACTGACCCAGTGTCCATTGTGCTTGTCTCCTATTCTCAGGCAGCAGAATCATAATATAAACACTTTAAAACTATTAGAAACTAGTACTATAACATTAATAAAATTAATTAACTATTTAATTTTATATAGGTACTGTTATAAAGTACTTCTTCATGGAAAGAGTGATGGATGCCTGGATTAGACTTCCAGCAGAGGTGGTTGAAGCAAAAACTGTAGTAGGTTATAAGAATGTATGGGATAAACATAAGGGAATGTTATTAGTTTAGAATGGGGGCAAAGCCAGAGGCCAAGTTGGGTCTGCAGTATTACATTAGGTAGGGACAAGGGCAGACTGGATGGGCCAAGTGGCCTATATCTGCTGACAATTTCTATGTGATTCTATAAAGGAAGATAGTTTCCTCATGTGCCCTTATGATACACAGATGATTACTGTGAACTCCATGTTTTGTCCTGTATTTTATTCTGAATGCAATTATTATATGTATTGAAAATACCTCTTGACATTGATATTTCTGTTATTATTTTGAACTACATTACAAGTTTTTGTATTTTATTCTCTGTATTGTATTATTTCATTGTTTGTATAGGGACCTCCTTGCAAATGAGCTTGCTCAATGGATATTATTCATTCACAATAAACCTGAACTTGAAACAGCAGCCATTTCAGTCAGACTAAATATTTCAACCTGTAGTTATTACAGTAGTAGTAGTAATGTCATCCTAAATTCCTCCAATTCATCTTTAGTAGATTTGTAATTTGTCTCAAAATCTTTTCAATGTAGTTTAATACCAATTTTGCAATTAATGCTACAGTCAGTAAAGACTGCTGCCATCAGCAGAGTTTGAATCACTTCCTGACTTCTCTTCCTTACCGTGCTTATTGAAGCACAGAAGCAGTGACCCAGTGGTAGTTCAGTCCAAAATATTTTCCTTTGCACTGATACCATGCTGAAGACTCATGTGATGCCTTCTGGGAACTATGAGAAGGGGTTGTATTACTGATATAATGGCATGCTAATGACAAGCAACACCATGATAATTCTTCAGTCTCACTGAATACTACCTATACAAACAGGACAGAGGTAAAAGAGGTGGAGTGGAAGCATATGTGTGAATTTCTCCCCTCCTCCACTGTACTCCAGCAGTCCTACCCCTCATCACATGAGCTATTGCTCCATAAACTATCCTATCCCTCCACATCCCCAATCCACATAGGGTTTTATTATTTCTCCCCAAAGCCCAGCCCTCTGCCATTATACACAGTCTGACATCCCTTGCCTCTCTCACCCAGTCTGGTGAACTACTATTTTTGAGCGACTACAATGTAAACTGCCTTTCTTCCCCAGTCCAATTCTGTCACCCAACAAATCGAGGCCTTAACTCTAGCCCAGCTACTATCCAAACCCACTAGGCTAAACCCCCACTCCACAAATCATTCCCTGATTGACTGGATCTTAGCATCCCAATCACTCAAATACCCATCTGCTGGCACCCTACTGGATGCTTTCAGCGACTGGTCACTGTATGAAATATTGCATTAGGAATACTCGCCTCCAAACAAACCCCTATGTATCTATGGCTCCATCCACTCAGATCACTTGATGTTCATGCCCTCTTGTCAGACCTCTACCTGGCTGATTTGTCCGGGTTTTCACAGCACCAGACATACTGTTGACTCCACCCTCACATCTTTCACCAAAACCCTACTCAAAATCTGGGACCAAGATGCTCCTCCCAAAAGCGATGTCTGCAATGTAAACACCTCCTTGGGTTACACATAACCTAATCACACTTTTCAAGTACAGAGACCAAGCCTGGCACATTGCCAGAACCTCCTCAAGCCAAGCTGACCTGCAAAACTATATAGATCTAAGGAATGCCTGCCTGAAATCAGTGTGCTCAGTAAAGGCTCGTTTCTTCTAAAGCAAACTGAATGATATGAAGACTTTCCTGCTGAATTATGGAAAACCCTACACCCCTTCTAAGTTCCTCCACCCTGACCGCCCTGCTTTTCCCAGCTCATGTGACCTAGACCCTCCTCCGCTGCCTCCTCTATCAATCTATATTTCACCACATGTGCTCTTCCAACTGACCTCCTCCTCCCCATCCCCCACCCTCCCTCTCTCCCCCCACATCCACTGGGTTCTCCTTCCCACCTATTACTATCACAGAAGTACTTTGAGCACTAAACACCCTAAATCTCTCCAAATAAAAGCCCAGATGGTCTTGATCCAAAACTTCTTAAAATCTCTGCTCCAGCTATAGCTCCCCCCACCCACCTCTTTCAACCTATCTATTGCTCAATATGTAGTCCCCAGGGTGTGGAAACTGGCCAAAGTCATTCCACTACACAAAAGAGGTGATCCCTCTCAACCAGGTAACTACAGACCGATCTCCCTCCTCCCTACTTTCCAAACGCCAGGAAGCATTAACCTCCAAAGGCTAAGCTCCTTCCTGGATGACTCAGATACTCTAAGCCACTTCCAATCTGGTTTCAGGCACATCCATTCCACCTCCTCCTCCTCCTCCTCCTTGCTTTGCTTCACAAACCACATACTTTCTGCCATGGACAAGGGTGACCTCACCTTGGCGATTTTAAATCAACCTCGCCAAGGCATTTGACTCGGTATCCCACAACCTCCTCCTAAATAAATTATCCTCCATAGGACTATAGCCTCCTCCACAAACTGGTTTAGATTGTACCTAATGGACATATACCAATATGTAACCAGACTACCCACTTCCTCCCTCCCAATTCATGCTGGCATTCCCCAGGGCTCTATTCTGGGTCCTACACTATTCTCAGTCTTTGTAAACAACCTTCTCTCGCTTGCTCACCCCTAAGCCTGCACATGTGTGCCAATGACACCACCATCTTTGCCTCCAGCCCATCACTCCCAGAGAACCAATCATCCTTGCAGGCTACTTTTGAAACCGCTCTCAAATGGTTTGAGGACAATCACCTCAAATGCAACACAAATAAAAAATGTTGCCTTGGCTTTAGGCTCCATGAAGAATTGTCAAACTCCCTTCCCTTCCATCCTTCCTTTCTTTGGACAGTACAAAATTGAAACAGTACAGTCCTTCAAATACCTAGAGGTCTGGCTGGACCCTAAGTTATAATCCTTTTGCCATATTAACTCAATTCACTCCAAACTCCATCCCAAGCTGGAAGCCTTGCACAGGATTAAAGACTGTCCATCCCTTCCTATCCACAAAGAGCTCATTACCAAGCTAATCCTCCCTTAATGGCCTGGTGGCGCTGAGGTTGGCGCTGGATGCCACACCTCTGGCGAAGCTGGTGACCTGGGTTCGGGAATGAGCCCAGACTGCGGGGTTGGCAGGAGGAGAGGATTGAGCATCTGATGGACAGTTCTCCTGTCCTGGGAGGGAGGGGCACCTGCTCGGTGCTTGTCTGGCCTCTGGCTGAGCTGGAGGCATAGCAATCACAGGAGCCGCAAGAAAGGGTTAGGAGTGGCAGACATCGCAGGAGCCTTGATGTCAGGGCTGGCCGCTTCCTCAGAAAGGAGGGAAAACACACCACCAGCATGGGTAGACAGAGCACTGGTACTGACCCTAATGGCAACTGCCTGCCTGACCACGGGGACCCGAGCGAGACATTGAAGTTATTGGGACATTGGGCTCCGTCCGTACCTGCCTGGGGGGTATATCAGGCTCCATGGGGAACTCCTGGGGATTCAGGTAAGGCAAGTAGCAGGGTGGTACCTTGGTGTCTCCGGAAGCGTAGCTCCAGGGTGAGGAAGGCGATAAAATAGAAAGTAAAAAAATCCTCCCTTAATAGGTTATGCAGATGTAGTCTACAGCTTGGCCCCTAAATCATCTCTTGCTAAATTAGACCCCTGTACAACACCTTTTGTCATTTAATTTCAAACCTCCCTTTCATACCACCATTGCTCCCTATACTCTGCCCTATCCCTCCTCTCTTGAAGATTGCCAGTTAATACACTGTGCTGCCTTTGTCAACAAGTACTGGTTCAATACCCTTCCCTGCTAGCTCACTAACCTTCTATCCCTCCCCTCAACATCAAGCTACTGCCTCAGAACCCGACTCTCACACCTTCTCTCTCCCTCAACCCTCACAATCTGGAAAGGCAGTGTTCTCTGTCAGACTTCCCAACATCTGGAATTGTCTCCCTACCTCAATATGCCTTGGACCTGCCCTTGCCACTCTCAAAAGCTGCTAAAACTTCATTTCCCCACCACTGCAACTGCCTCTTCCCTCCACCTGACACCCCTTGTTCCTTTGATAATCTTCTGTTGTAGTCAGTTTACCTACTGTGCATAATCATTTTGCATTTGTACCTTGTCTGTACTTGTCTGTACTGAATATATTGTAATGTACTGCCTGTCGCACTTTTGTGCTTGTAATCTCTGCTTTGCCATTTATGTACCTGTAATGTAGTTACTGTATTTATCTTGTTAAACCTATTCAGACAGTGTTTTGATGTTCTTAATAATCTGACTTGTCTAATTCCATTGCCCTCTCCCTGGGTCGCACCTGGAAATGAGTCTCAGCTCAGTGTGCCTTCCTGGTCATCACATTTTAAATAAATGAATAAATAAATAAGTTTATTGTAATGATATGGTAACATGGGGATCAGGGCAATGTAAACTTGTACTGCACTTTTGCCATTTTGTGACCTAATTTACATCAGTTGCCTCTGTGGCTAGCACAGAAGCCTAGTAGTGTAAACAGTGACCTGCTTCAACTGCAGCTTTGCCTTACTCCACCTTTGTGTCCACTGAGTTGCTGTTGCATTTTGCACGTCCCTGTTGCTATATTCAAAGCTGTCTTGTTCCCTGGGCTATTTAGCACTGCACTCCCAAGCCCTGTTTGCACTGTTTCCTTTACATGCTATGTTCAGCAGATTTAGCCCAGGGATATTCCTTTGAAAATAGCTTGCTACTGGTTCAGAGCTAATTTAGCATGCTGTGCAGTGCTAATGTAGCCCAGGGTTAATTTTGAATATCTGGCCCCTGGGATGGATGGAGCTCCTGCAGAGTTATTCCAGTAAAGTCTGAATGGTGGGCTGAGATATTCTGTAAATTATATGCTTTTACTACCAAGTCAACTCAAATTCCAGATACTTGACTTGCTGCTGAGACTGTCCCAGTCTTTAAAAAAGTATGTAGGAAATATCCCTCTAATAATTAGACCTATTTCCTACAGTATATCTCTGTAAAAAAATCTTTACATGGGTCCTCTTGGAAAAAATACATACAGGGTATACGGGTAAAGAAAACAATAGAAGTAAAGACAATTTGGATTTTGTGAACAATTTTCAACTGGGCCATCACGGTGGTGCTGAGGTTGAGGCACTGGATGCCTTACTTCATTCCGCTGATGATCAGTGTTCGGGAATGAGCACAGGCCATCGTAGGCCAGCGGGGGAGCGTACAGAGCTGGATGGAGTAGCTGAAGGCAGTTCTCCACTCCGGGAGGACTGGTTGCATCCCTCGGCTCTTGTCTGCCTCCTGGTGGAGGCCAGGGTGCAGAAAAAGCTAGAGGGTGCAGGTGCTAGGCCAATGGGTGGGTGGGTGGAAGGGACTGTCACTGGGGCCACAGTGCATATGCTTCCTACCCTGGGGCCCCGGGTAAATTGAGGCAAAAACTGAAGGAGAAAAAAATCCTGTGGCAGGATGACGCCTGACCCGCAGGCACCACTCCCCAGGTCGGGCATAAGGTAAGCCCCAGTAATCCCATGTGTCGGTGCTGAGGGGGCGGTCAGACTGAATGGGGCTTGCCAGAAGGAGAAATAATACAGTAAAAATAAAATCAAAAAAATTTCAGCTGTAGATAATCTATTCATAATAGACTATCTTGGAGAAAATCAAATTCATAAATAAAAGTTGATTATTTTCAGCTTTCTTAGATATAGGTGCAGCTTGCAACAATCTGGATGCATTGATTTTGTGGCAAATTCTGGAAGCTGGAATATGGACAGCAGATTGTTAATTCTGATACAAAGACTACACAAAGATATGAAAGCTCAAATTAGATTTTATGTGATGGAAAACTGATAGATCCTACTAGTACCTATAAAGGTATTAAACAAGGATGCCTTTTAGCACCAGTAGTATTTAATATATATATTGATCAAGTCGTTTACAGTCTTGATAAAGAAGATGCACCATACAAGGCAATCCTATTAATATACTTTTGCATGCCGATGATGCAATATTAATTTCTAAATCTTCTAAAGGGCTACAAAAAGCACATGATTCTATAGTATGCTCGTTGAATAAACTAAAGTTGCAGATTAATGTGGATAAATAAAAGTTTTGGTTATTAATAGACCTAAGAATCTAAAATTTAAATGGATTGCCAGTGGCATTCCTTTAGAAGAAATTGAAATTACGACTATTTAAGAATGAATACAAGTACAAAGCAGGATTGGAAATCTCATATAGAAATATATATAAAAAGACTAGGCAGGTAGTGTTGGCTATTAATAGTTTTCAAAGCAATTTATTAATGAGTTCACTTGTTCCTTATTAAAGATATCTCAAATGAAAGTTAACTCTGCTATCCTATGGCTCAGAGATTTGGGAAGCGAATAAGGGTGGGTTTGTTGCAACCTATTCAAAACCTATTCTTGTGTCTTACATTGGGTTTGCTGCAGTTTATTCCACGAGAATTTCTAAGGGCTAAAACTGTATGCCATCATTAAAAGCCATATCAAAGGCTAGCAAATAACACATTTTAAAAATTAATTAAAATAAGGGAATAAACTATTATATCTTGTTGGATGGATGCACAAAATGTGTCAGACAGTGGCATAACTTTAACTTTAAAACCATGGACCTGGTTCAGGGAAGTGGAATCAAGATGTATGGGATTAGATAGTATCCATAAAGACCGAATGTCCTGGATTTAAAACAATTTACATGCATGGCTAAGAAAAGGGTCTGGGATACCTATAAGCAGAAGGATATGGAAAGACTGGGTTCAACTAAAAATTTTCTAGGTTATAGTAATTTTAAAAAAGTACATAAAAGAAAAGATTATAGTGTATGGTAGAACGTTATTGTGGGCAAAATTCAGTACAAACACACAGCTGTTGTACCATCATGGAGATATCACGATGGTGTTGTACCTGCCGAGGGCATCACCACGATGGTACAACAACATGGAGCGTCCTGCTCATGTGCATTGAAGCGGCACTCAGCCGCTGGCGGACAGATCTGTGCGATCGGGAAAGCGGCTACTGTGGTGAGATTTTTAAAGCGAAGACAGCAGCACTGATGAAACCACACAGTCCGGATCTTCTGCATCGGTGGGTAGCATCATATTTTGTTTAAATACTTTATTCTGTGGCAGTTGGACAACATGGACTGAGCAGGGCTTCTTCTTGTGGAGGTTTGAGGCGGGGGATGAGCAACAACACAATTGTAACAATACGATCAAGAAATGTTTTGCTGATGCCCATACACTATACAAGACATACATAGAAACATACATAGATTTTGACAGCAGATAGGACCGCTTGGCCCACCCAGTCTGCCCATTTCCCTACCTAATGGATAAGCTGCAGATTTATTTATTTATTTGATTTTGTTAACCAGGTAAACCCACTGAGACCAAGGTCTCTTTTTCAGAAGCGACCAGTGTGAAAAACACCACCAAATTTACATTAGGTACAGTATACAGCACTGAAAAATATATATACAATTTGCATATAAGGTACAGCATATAGCTTCAGAAACAAAAAATAAAATATAAACACTTTATACAGGAGGTTGTGAAACAATAAGACAGAGGCAGAGAGAAATGAGGCAGGTAACAGTAGTTCAGAGAAGAAGTGCATTGCCCAGGGAAAGAAAAAAGTACAGATGTCCAATGGGTCATTCAAAAAAGAAAAGACATAACACAGTTTGTAATGAGTATAGAGTATAAGGAGGTTAGTTGGTACACGGGGCACCAGGGATTCATAAGATAGTCATGGCAGGTCATGAGGGTTGGGGAGTTTTCTAGCGGTTACAGTAGCAGTGGCTCAGTTCCAGGAGGTATATTTTGAGACCGGCCTTGAAAGAGAGAGGGAGGGTTTGTCAAGCAGCGAGGAGGGCGAGTTCCATAAATGGGGGCAGTGTACTCGAAGAGTGTTTACCTTGATTCGTGCGGATAGGTATGTTCAAGAGTCGACTTGAGGTAGACCGAAGGTTACGGAGGGGACTTTAGAGCAAGCAGGTCACTAAGGTGAGGTGGATGGTGCATGGAGAGGAGTTTGTAGGAAAGGCAGGCAGGGAAAGGATGGTTTAAGCTTGAGTGCCGGCCAGTTAAGGTCCATAAGAACTTGCGGTGGTGCCGCCTAGGGAGGAGTAGGTTGCAAAGCGAGCAATGCGGTGGGAGAGTGGAGAGTTTGGTTAGCTCGGTCTCCCTGAGGGAGTGTAATAATGGTGAACCATATAGTAAAGAAGGAGGAGGTTGCAGTTTGCAATGGTTCTGTGTGCCTCTCCAGAGAAGGAGTTTCAGGGGTATAGCAAGCCCAGTCTCCGGTGGATAGATTTAGTTAGGATATCTATGTGAGGTTTGAAGGTTGGCTCCTGATCGAGGGTAACCCCAAGATACTTAAACTGGTCAGTGACCTCAACACGCATGCCTCGAGCTGATGTTATGGGAGAAGACCACAATGGTCTTTGCCCAGTCAATCCTAGTTAACCAGCAGCCTACTTCTTCCTACCCCCACCCCTAGAATTGCCTACGACTGTCCCATGCATGCTAGATTCCACCACTGTTTTGACTCCACAACCTCCTCAGAAGGCCGTTCCATGCATCCACAACCCTCTCTGTGAAAAAATACTTCCTTAAATTACCTCTGAGCCGCCCCCTTCTATCTTCAAATTGTGCCCCTTGTTCTTGCGCACCTCTTTTTGAAGATGCTACCCTCTTGGACTTTGTTGATTCCCTTGAGATACTTGAAAGTTTCTATCATGTCCCCCTCTCCCTTCTTCCTCGAGACTATACAAGTTCAGCTCCTTAAATCTCTCTTCATACGTCTTCCAGTGCAGACCCTGCACCATTTTAGTGCCCTCCTCTGGACAGCCTCCATCCTGTCTATGTCCTTACGGAGATCGGTCTCCAGAACTACATACAGTACTCCAGATGGGGTCTCACCAACTGTCTGTACAGAGGGATAATAACTTCCTGTTTTCTACTGGTGACAGTGTACAGGAGACAATGTATGGGCATCAGTTAACAACAGTGCTGAATTCACTTCTAGGGGTTACATGGCAACAGTGAACCTCTCGAGCTTTGCTCTCGAGGTTTACACAGTTGCCATGGTAACCTTCAAAGTGAATACAGTGTTGTTAACTGATGCCCATACATATCCTCTATATATTGAGAAATGCAATGACAACTTACCTGTTAAAGCAATTGCAAGGTTACGTTTTTAATGTAAATGCAGGAAGCAAATACACACTTCTTAACCTGGTCTTAGTACCTAAGAAGTTTAAAATAAGAGCAGATGCTCAGGGAAATGGTGTACAAAACATATTCTCTTGGTGTGTGAGATCTTGAATTAAGAAAGAACCCAAATGGTGCATATTTCAGCAGAGGAAAAACAGTTTATCTGCTGAATTCTTCTAGTGTAAAGGTCCTTTACTTTGTTGCCAAATGTGTGATAGCTGACAACTCAAAGAAATAAGTGCTTGAGAAATATTTGTATATAGAGCTAGTATAAGAATTTATTAATCCTTATATTGCATGGTCCTATGGCTAATAAATTATTAACCTTGCTAAGTAGGAATAAGACAAGCTTATTTTGCATATCATTAATTAGGATGCATTACTTATACTGAACTGTTTGAACCCATATCCTAATAGGCATTTAGATTTTATATAACTGTATTCCTAGTATTTTATCTACTTTTTAATCATGTTTTAATATCTGTATATGAACTTAAATGTTATACATACTTGTATTGCAATAAACTTGACTGAACTATAGCTCTACTGTCACCAACCCTCAAGGGCTATACTTATAGGAAACCACCTACTGATAGAACATTTAAGACAATCAGACATGTAGCGGTCTGTATTGAAGATTTCAACGCAAACCTTCTGAGTTCTAAGCAGAAATAAGGCAGCAATACAACACCTTTAAAAACAAAGTCCCACCACCTAATGGAACCCACTCAATTAGACAACTAGAGTTATTCAGGCAAGCAACTAATAACAAGAGCTAAGTTATAGAAGAGTCTAGGAAAAGGGTAATTGAAGTAGTTCAAGTGTTCTCACCATGTTTGAGTCATTTTAGAAAAACAGTATGGCTGTTGTAAAAGCACATGTACGGCTGCCAGCAGCCTCCATGGCTGACTCTAGGAAGACTCCCTCGATGACCTTTGTACTGCAACCCCTTTGCTTGGAGGACTGCAGCACAGAAGGCAACCAGAAGGTTACTGCCTGTAAGAGGGGCAGCAGTCGCTGATTGGCTGGAGGCTTGAATGGACAAAGGAAAGCTACTGGCAAGTTGGAGTTTGGTGGGTTTTCTAGCTCTGCCCACTTCTGCAAAAGTTGTACACACTGATTGGCTGGAATATCTTTGGGGAGGCATGGGTCTTAAAAGGGTTCCCTACAGGCACTGGAGGTTGCCAGAGTGACCATCAGTGGAGGCTGGGAAGGATGAGTTAGTTGCAGAGTGCCTCATGACTCCAGATATGAGTATGTGCAACCCTGTTTGTGCAGGTAAACCATGATGGTTGTGGATCTAAACAGAACCCCTGTAAGACAAAGGGCCTTTCAACTGCTGAAAGGGCATTAAATGACTTAAAGATACGTTATGGGTCACTGACCCTTTGAGTACACGCTACTGATCAAAATAGTGTACCTTTCACTCACCAGTTCATGGTTCAGATTCTAGGCTGAACTTTTTTTGGTCCTACCAGTTGGTTAAGAGTCTCTATTGATTTGAAACTGGGACAACAGCAGTGTTGGACAATAAGCTGGTTGTGCTCACATTATCCCCAGATCAAGCCTGGAAGGACAAAATGTGGAAGGTGAATAATCACCTGTTGAAATATCTAGCTTGCCAACAGCACCTGCAGAAGTGCAACAAATCCTTGTTTCAGCAGAATTTAAGTGCTGTCTCTAACACTATCTTAGAGGCATATCAATCTATGGTTTGGGCACGCTTATTAGACTTGCTGCCATGAGAAAACAGAAGCAAATGCAAGAGGTGCCCAGTTGTTCCAAACTATCTGGCAATGACAGACAGATCAAGGCCATCTCCACAAATGAGGAATGGCACAATTTTATAGTGGCCACAGAGAAATATGCTGAACTACTTCAGGATGGGGCAGAGTGGGCTACCTTTAAGACCAAGCTTACATATCTTGAACAAGGGAAAAGGCAGGCAGACTATTGTGCTGCGGCTGAGGCAAAGTGAAGCCACTAGAATGGTCTTGGTGATCTGAGCTGCTCCCAATCCCCTTGTTGGCGTGCCCTAGGGACATTGTAAACTGTTTGGGCGCCTTCTTTGGAAGCTTCCATGCCTCTGAACTGCCAGTGGCTGAGGTGGATATTCAGGTCTTTTGCAGGCTGCCAAGCTTCCTAGGCTTCAAGAGGAACAGAGGCGAAATTAGGCAGGCCAATATCCTGCACAGAAGGCTCTTGAACTATTCAAGTCCTTCCACCTGATGAGCCCCTGGACCTAGCAGGTTTTCCCCAACTTTACAAGGCCTTGTGAATGAATTGGCTCACCAACCAAGTGTTCTTTTAATGAGACCTATGATCAGGGTTTCCTGGATCCCTGTTTCCAAGAGCTTTGATCATCTTACTCCCAAACTAGGGAGGGATCAGGAGTTAGTGGGCAACTATAGACCTACCTCTCTGCTCAATTTAGACATTCAAATTCTTGCTAAAATCTTGGCTGAATGAGTTATTAAGGTGTGTCTGGGCCTGGTGGGTTATAAACAGCTTGTCAAAGGTTTTCCAGTGCTACACAACCTTTCAAAGAAGACTGGACCAAGTCAAACTCTCTTATTTCTGGATTGTAGGTAATGTTATATATCACGGCATCATTCATGCCTCTGGGCTTTGCTGTGTCTGGACGGAAAATGTAGTAACTTATTCGTTGGAGAAGGAGAGTCCTGTCTGTTCCCCCTCTAGGTGGTGGTTCACATGCTCCAGCCCCATGAATTTTAATGTCTTTGTTTCAAAATTATGTAGCTGGAGGAAATGCCTCCCAACTGGTGTGTCAATTCTGTTATTTATTATAGAGCACTACCTTTTATTCCCTTCTGAAAGTTCATAAAAGTATGAATAATCCACCTGGAAGGTCAACTGTGTCTGGGTGGGTTCACTAACTGCTCCCTTATGTGAATTCCTGATTTCTTTCTTCAGAATAGTATGAAAACCCTTCCTTCATACCTAAGGGACACTGGGGATACTATTAGGAAGTTTGGCTCTATGGAGTGGCAGGGTCATTATAAATGGATCACTATAGATGTAGAGGCTCTTTATACCTCTATTCAACATGACATGGGATATTAGAGCAACAGAAGTATTCCTAAGTGAAGAAAATAACAGATGAATTAACCAGGGAATTTCTGAAAGAGGGTCTGAAATTTGTACTTGTTCATAGCTTCTTTGAGTTCAATGGTGAATATTATAGACAAAAATGTGGAACAGCAATGAGGGCCTCTGTGGTCCCTGCTTATGCTCATTTGTTTATGGGGCTATGGGAAAGAGAAGTGCTCTTTGATCATATGACAACTCCCTTTTAGGAAACATAAAAAGTGGGGACTTTTATAGATGACTGCCTTTATGTGGGAGTAGCACTATGGAGAGTGCCAATGACTTTGTAAAATGGTTGAACTGCAGCACCTGGAATCTTAGATTCACACTGAGGATTAATGAAAAGAAACAGATTTCTAGATGTGACATTTACGGAAATTCAACAACCCAAAAAATCGCCACAAAAGGATATAGGAAAGAAACAGCAACCAATGCACTATTGCACAATAAAAGCTCACAACCAGAGAAGCTCAATGGAATCTATTCCCTTTAGTTAACTTATTTGCATTAGAAGAATTGCTCAGATGACAGTTTTATGGAGCAGGCTGGTGAACTCTTAGGGAGAGGGGCTACTTAGAAGTCACTTTACAGGAAGCGTTAGAAAAGTAAAATACATGACACAAGCTGAACTGTTTAAATCATTACCTAATAGTGAGTGGAGGAAAACACAGGGTATGGGAGGACCCACTGTATAACATTCTCTACTTGGTACAACTCGGTTGCTGAACAGGTGGGAAACATTGTATGGAGAAATTGGGAAATGCTGAAAAGTGATATTGACTTGAAAGAAATACTAGAAACATACAGAGAATAACATTTAGGAAGTCAGCAGTATTGAAAGACAAACTAGTGTATAGCTAGTTTAAAAGAAGAACAAAGGGAGAATTAATACATGGCTACCAGTAAGACCAGCAGGTACATAAATGCTGGCAATGCAATGTTTGTCAGTTTATGCAGCCAGGAAGGAATTTGTCACCCAGAAACGACCAGAAAAATTGGAATTAGAGAGTTTATAAGCTGTTCCACAACCTTTGTTGTGGATGTACCCTATACTACATAGGAAAACTGTTAGGATGCTAAAAGAATGTATTTAGGAACATAGTGCTCTATAATAAACAACAGAATTGACACACCAGTTGGGAGGCATTTCCTCCAGGTACATAATTCTGAAACAAAACATTAAAATTAATGGGGCTAGAGCATGTGGAACAATCACCTAGAGGGTGGAACAGACAGGATCTCCTTCTCCAACAAGAAAGTTACTAGATTTTCTGTCTAGAACAGTAAAACCCAGAGGCATGAATGATGCAGGGATATATAACCTTACCTACGATCAAGAAATGAGAGTTTGACTTGGAATTATGAAATCATGTTGGATGTCTATCATAGAAACATAGAAACATAGAATTTGATGGTAGATAAGGACAGCAGCCCACCCAGTCTGCCCATTTCCCTACCTAATGGATAAGCTGCAGATCCTGGTTAACCAGCAGCCTCGTCTTCCTACCTCCACCCTAAATTGCCTGACTGTCCATACGTAGCTTGAGATTCCACCACTGTTTTTGACTCCACACCTCCTCCAGAAGGCTGTTCCATGCATCCACAGCCCTCTCTATGAAAAAATACTTCCTTAAATTACCTCTGAGCCGCCCCCCTCTATCTTTCAAATTGTGCCCCTTGTTCTTGCACACCTCTTTTTTTTGAGAGATGCTACCCTGTTCGACTTTAGTTGATTCCTTGAGGTACTTGGAAAGTTTCTATCATGTCCTCCTCTCCCTCCTTTCCTCAAGGCTATACATATTAAGCTCCTTAAGTCTCTCTTCATATGTCTTTCAGTGCAGACCCTGCACCATTTAGTGCCCTCCTCTGGACAGCTTCCATCCTGTCAATGTCTTTGCAGAGATTGGGTCTCCAGAACTGCCGCAGTACTCAGATGGGGTCTCACCAGCTGTCTGTACAGAGGGATAATAACTTCCAGTTTTGTACTGGTGATGCCTCTCCTATGCATCCCAATATCCCCAGCCCTCCTTGCTGCCCTCTCACATTGCTTGCCCACCTTTAGGTCATCTGATATGACTACCCCGGTCCCTTTCCATTTTGTTGTTGTTAGTATCTCACCCCCATTGTGTACTCTTCCCTGGGTTTTGTTTCAGGTGCATTACCTTGCACTTCTTAGCATTGAATCTAAGCTGCCATACATTTGACCATTCCTCTAACCTTGCCAAGTCCCTTCTCATCCTTTCCACCCCACCTTGTGCATCAACTCTGTTGCAGATCTTTGTGTCATCTGCAAAGAGACATACTTTCCTTCCAGTCCCTCTGCAATGTTGCTTATAAAGACATTGAAGAGGACCGTCTAATACTGAACCCTGTGGTACCCACTAATAACCCCCTTTCTTCAGAGTGGACTCCATTTACTATTACTCTCTGTGTCCTATTCTCCAGCCAATTCTTTAACCAGGCTGTCATCTTGGAACCACTCCCAGGCTGGCTAACTTGTATATTAATCTTTTGTGTGGGACTGTGTCAAATGCCTTGCTAAAGTCTAGGTAGGCCATGTCCACAGCCCCTCCCTGATCTACTACTTTGGTCACCCAGTCAAAGAAACCTATCAGATTCATCTGGCATGACCTTCCTGCTGTGAATCCATGCTGCCTTGGGTCCTGTGCCCCTCTGGCCTCTAGATACTCGACAATTATTTCCTTCAAGTGATTCCATAATTTTCCCTATCACTGAGGGTTAAACTAACAGGTCTGTAGTTTCCTGCTTCTGACTTGCTCCCACTTTTGTGAAGGGGAATCACATCTGCCCTCCTCCAGTCCTCGGGTACCACCCCATCCTCCCATGATTTGTTAAGAGGGTAGTCAGTGGTGTCACTACTTCTACCCTTAGTTCTTTTAGAATTCTGGGATGAATCCCATCAGACTCTATTGCTTTGTCCACCTTCAGTTTTAAGAGTTTTTCAGAACCCTTTCTTCTATAAATGGGTTGGTATCAACTTCTGTATCCAGAGTGTTTCTACTGTTTGTTTTAGGTACCTCCCCTCTTCATTTGTAAATACTGAGCAAAAATATTTGTTTAGTATCTCTGCCTTTCACAGTCACCCTCTGCCCACCCTCCTCCCTTTATTAAGCCTCACTATCCCTCCCTTGGTCTTCCTTGGCTCCTGATGTACCTATAAAAGTTTTATCCCCTTCTTAACTGGGTTGCTATCTTTTCCTCGGTTTGGGCCTTTGCTGTTCTGACTGCCTTCCAGCTTCCTTTTGCTTTAACTGATACAGTTCTCTGTCCGCTCCTTCTGTGATTCCTTGTACTTCCTGAATGCTTTCTTTTCTCTTGAACCTTCCTGCCACTTCCTTTGAGAACCATAGTGGTTTCTTACATCATTTTGTTTCGTTTATTTGCTTCACACAAAGGCTTGTTACCTCTGTGATGGCAGTTTTATTATTCCCATTGTTCTTCCACCCTCCTTCCTGCCCATTTGCTAGTGCATTCCTTGGCGCTCACCCATTTTGTCAAAGTCAGCCCTCCTAAAGTCCAGTACTTTTGCCTTTGTATGGCTTGACTCTATTGCTGTGTTAATTGTGAACCATACTGTTTGATGGTAGCTAGTTCCCAGATGGCTACCCACTTCTACATCTGTGATCCTCTCTCCATCTCCATTTGAGAGAACCAGGTCTAAGATTGCTCCCTCTCGAGTGGGCTCCAATACTAGTTGTCTAAGGCATGCCCCGTAGGGCATCTAGAATAACCTCACTCTTTGAAGTGGCTGCTGCAACTGCATTCCAGTTAACATCTGCATATTCAGATCACCCATCAGTAATATCTCCCTTTTTCTGCCATTCTGAGTATACTGTCTATCATTTCCTTGTCCATTTTCCTCCCCTGAGAAGGGGGTCTGCATTAACCCCTGTGTGGATTGTGGTGCCATTGCTGTCTCCAAATTTATCCACAATGCTTTTTCTCCTCCCTGTTTACCCTTTTGCTTCCTCATTGCCCTCCCCTGCCCCCAACCCCACCCCTGACTAGTACCTGGAAATTATTGATTTTAACAGTCATCATGAATGGATAATTATCATATGCAATTGATGTAATATTTGTTTCTTCTTTGTTAAGGTTCTTTTGGAGACCCTGACCTCTGTTTCTCTGCTCCAGAGACCTGGCCACCATAGAAAACTGAATTACTAAAGTTCAGCACACCTACATCATTTTCTGCATTGTGTTTTCTCTTTTACTCCTTTCTACTAATCCTCTCTTAATAAAATATTGGGATCTGGTAAGAAATTAAGTGTTGGATCACTAGAGATGTTTTGTTTCAGATCATCGCATTTTCTGATAAGGTTTAAAGGAGCCAACATCAATAGAGAGTTATATTGTTGACAGCATGAATTTGTCTTTAGCTGGAGTTTTACTTTAAGGATGGGCCAGAAGTAATATTGCTTTTGTATTAATGTGTATAATTTTGATAAAGTAATTAAACTGTTTCTTTCATTTAAATGAAATGTGGAGAGTACTAATCAGACAAAGTTTTTGAGTGTAGTGATGACAGAGGCAACATAGTACAACATAGGAGGCAGTATAGTGCAGTGGTTTTAAGGCTCTGAGCTACAAGTCTGATGACATTCAGCAGACCAGACCTGGGTTTGAATCCCACAGCTTCCACTTACATACTGTGTGACCCTGAGTGAGTCACTTAACTTTTCTATGCTCCCAGGTTGTGCCTGTAAAAAGCTTTCAGCTTAGTGTGCTACTCCTGGTTAAACTAAAAAAAAAAAACACCATGTAAGAATGTAGGTAAAATAACCAGGGACATACCCTCCATAAGGTGTGAGCTGAAGCACTGGGATAACAAAGTACAGGGTGTATCTTAAAAGATCTGTTCAGTTTGATGAATAAACTACAGAATTTCCCAAGAAATTGTGGTCCAGTCTTCTCTTTCAAAAGGCTGGTGTAGCGCTGGAAAACCTTTTGGACCAGTGATTTAATTGTTTAATTTGGGAGTAACTAGAATGATCCCAAGACTAGCTAAGAAGTCTTATCAATCAAGACTAGCAGATACAGGACTCCACTCTTTACATAATAGAGAAATAAGAGGGACTTACTTTTAATTTATAAACTACATAATTTAGATCTCATGGAGAAATGGGATTACTCCAGACACCAGGCAAACTGTCTCTAGATGTCATAATAAGCAACTGTTTGTACCCAAAGCAAGAACCAAACTTAGATATAACTTTTTACAGTTAGAGTGTCCACCGCTGGAACAGACTTCCCCAGGAAATGGTAGACTCTGCTAATATCGAAACATTCAAAAGGGACTTGACAAGTGGTTATCAGGGACTCACTTTGAGTAAACCAATACCCACATAGTGTGGGGAAAAATTCAGATGGCCTCAGCCTTCTTTTTTACAACAACCAAGTAAACCAAGCAACCCTTTAACCCCCCATCCTGGGTGCAGGCAACAAAGTGGAATTGCTTGGACAGTAACGAACAGAGTTTTATGTAGAGCAGGCTCTCCAGGGCTAACATGCAGAAACTGGCTTACATCATGTCTGCGTGGACTCCAGGACCCTGCAGTACCGGTGTCCTCAATGCAGAAAAGCCTTTGATAAGAGTTGCCTGGTGCATCTCTTTACCACACTAGAGCCCTTTGGGTTCCTCCAGAGTTTATTAAGTGGGTATAACTGCTTTTATTCCCAACCCACAGGTCAGATATGTTGTAATGGCCTTTACTCCACTGCCTTTAAGTTGGGGAGGGGGACAAGGCAGGGCTGCCCTTATCTCTGCTTCTTTTAATTTATATCTTGAACTGCTAATCCAAACTATTGTCAGAGATCCCAGAATTTGGGGGTTAAGGTTGGAGAGCATAGATATCCTATGTCCACTTATATGGATGACATTTTGTTACATTTAGAGCAGCCATGCACGTCTGTTCTAGCAGTCTTCGAGGTCCTAGGTCATTCTAGGCAACTTTCTAGTTACAAACTGAACTTAGATAAAACTGTCATTATACCCTTAAACTACCACATCCACAATGCAGAGGTCATGTGATGGGGCAGTACTTAGCCCTCTAGTTCTATCAAATATTTAGGCATTGCAGTTAGTAGGGCCAGACATGTCATGTTAGATAGCAATCTTACCAAACTCGTGGCACAACTTAAATCAGATCTTGACAGATGGTAAGCATTGCCATTGACCCTATGGGCATGTATTAATGTTATAAAGATGAATGTGTTACCGAGGACACTTTATCCTTTCAGCATGACTGGTCTGCTCCCATCCAAGGTTTGCCACACTCTGATCCACCCTGACACACTTTCTAGAGGCTAGGAAACTGCACAGACGGGAATACTCCAAGCTAACTCCAGACAAACTCAAAGGGGTGGGGCTACTGGACTTTTATTTATACTACCTTGTAGGACGTGCCACCCATTTTGTGTGGGGTGATTGGATCCCTGACAGAGGCAGAAAAAATAGCTCTACCCACATACAAGATTATTGAGATGGATCTGGCAAAACACTAAATAATTGATCTTAAGGTCCTGACCAGCTGTAAGCTTATTTATTTTATTTATTTTGCTTTTGTTTACCAGGTAAGCACACTAGGCAGCCAGGTGCCTATTTTCAGGAGCGACCCAGGAGGTTACAAAGGTAACAGATACAAACATTACAGGGAACAATACCATCAGTATTAGGCAGAGTCAAGGTAACATACAGTAACATCAAGCATTGACAGATTCAATTGACAGGTAAAGAACAACATATATACAGGCATAGTCAGTATCGTTCAATCAGGGATTTAGCCCTAAATCCTAGGAGTGTGGAAGGGATAGGAGATTAAGAGGAGTAAGGAGGAGAGAGATGGGAAAAAGAATGGGAAGGGCTTTACTAAGTAAACCCTCAAGGAGCAATTAGGGCAGAGAATGGGCCCAGTGTTTTGGGATACAGTTAACACAGCTAACTCTCCTCCTCCTCCACCACACCCCAGTGGGCATATCATTAAGAGTATGTGAACTGAACTAGTTTTTGGGCACCACTCATTCCCTTTTGATATACTGTACATCAATCTATTTGTCACAATCCTAACTTCACCATAGGTGGTAAAATGGTAGGAAATTCTCTCCAAGGACCAACCTTAATCAGTTAGTGTCTTTGCTTCATAACAATGCCCCAATTTCATTTGTTACCTTTCTGGCACATAATAATTTAGGGCCCAGCTTGACTTTCAATTTATGCAACTACAACACCTTCTATGTCAAATGTTGGTTCTCTGTCTCTGGCCTATTCAACCATATGGGATCTGGACCTCCCTCAGCCTAGACTCCACCCAGACACATGCTGTTTCCTCTGACAAGAGGCTTTGACATAGCTGTGAACTCCTAAATCTGAAACTCTACTATTGGAGTAAAAATATTCAGGAGTTAAAAGAAGTGGATAATGTTAATATGGTATGACTTAAAGCCATGCTAAGGGAATAACACATACCACAGTTTCCATAGATAGAGAATCTCACCTTTCAGTATGGTACCCTGATGCTTGGGTACTCTAGACTTGACCTTAACAGTGATTACTGCATCATTTATTATCGACACACAGTATGGCTCATAGTGTAGGTTCACATATTGTTTATACTGTTGTGTTCTCCTGTTGTTCATAAAATTCTATAAAGTACTGTACATTTACTTAAAAAATGATGGTCATCTTGCATGACCGATGGCCATGGTTGGACAAATGGAATTCTTTCAAGAGATTAGTGAGAACAACCACCAGCAGATGGCAACCAGCATCATCTGGTCACCCAAACCAGCAGTTCCAGTGCTGAGTGCATCTAGGATCACTGGCACCTCAGTTCCTGCTAAATAGTTCTTATGAGCCAGCTGGCCCAAGGCCATGAAGCCCAAGTGCTTGAGAAAATCCCAGGTCAGATGCAATTGCCCTATCTGGTGCAAGTCACACAGTGGCTTGCAGCACGTTAATTATGCCCTGCTAAACACCACCTCCTACTTTATAGTTAGCTTGGATTTGGTTAGGTTGATGAGAAAACCCAGGTAATGGAAGGTTTGCATGGCTATGTCCCTGGCCCTCCACATCCTGCATGGAACTGCATGTTAGAAGCCAGTCACTGAGGTAGTACAACACCTTGAGTACCTGCATCTGAAGAAAGTGGATACTACTGACAGATATGTGACAGAGCTAGCTACGCCCTCAGCTGTGACTGATGGACCACTTTTCTATTTCTTTATCTACCAAAACTTCTGTTGCACAACTGTTATGCTTTTCTCTTTGCTTTTCTTCTTTTTCCCTACCCTAGGTTGGACACCTAAGCGTAGCCGTGATAGGTAGAATAGGACCCTGTCCCAGTTGTTATGGAGAGTTTGAATGCAGGGATATGTTCTGTTCTCTCCTTTTCTGTCTTCTTGTCTGTCTGCTTGTGCAACAAATTTTCCTCTGAGACCTAGGATTTGATCACCCCGACAGTCTGCAGTTCTCTGCCTCGTGCTATCTTTCTACCCTCACTTGCTGTTCTGTCTTTTCCTCCTTGCATATCTGCTGGTATAAAATATATGCAAATCATTATGTGGAAATGCAACTGTTATTGGGATCTCTTTGTTTAGAAATTATATAGTTACTGTTGAAATGTATATAATTATAGTTTGAGGTGATTGCAGAAAGCTATTGGGAACTCAAGGGTTAGCCTGAAATGCAATTTTTAAGCCTTTTGCAGAAGCTGTGGAAAATGAGGCCTCAGTTCTGGGACATAGTGTTCTAGCTGCACATGCCTGATATTTACAAGAACATTTTAGAAAAAACAGGATGCTTGCTAAGAAGGGGTTGCAGGACTTATAAAACAAAGCTGCAATTTCTCATAAGAGACAAACACAGAGATTGAAGGAAAACTCAGATGATCTTCTCTGTTTATTCTGCCTTTGTAAATAGTTATTCTGAACAATTTTCTTTTATTTTATTGTTATTCATAATAAAACTACGTTGAATTTTACAACAGCTCCTGGTTTTTCCTATGCTTCCTGACCTGTGCCTCGATGACAGTAGCCCTTACTATCCCTACCAAACTTCCTATTACTCTCTCTTTTCATTCTTTTTCCATTTCCATCCATCCAGTCCCTGGAATTATGCCAAACACGGAGAGGTGCTGTGTAAAGTGCTTAAGTGCATTTTGTGTACAAAAACATGAAGACTATTTTAAATAGGAATAAATACAGTTAATAAAGCCTTTTAAATAAAAGGTCTCAGAAGCCATATAGAACAATAATAATTTCATGAGTACAGTTATAAGAAATCATTAAGGTATTTTCATAAATTACTCACTATAAACCTTTTAGTTCAAAGTTAGTAAAAGTTCATTTTCTCAGAAGAAGCAGAAGGGAAGGAAGGAAACATATTCAATTCGGTGCTTTAGAGTAACTGGTAATTGCTATTTTCTTTAAACTTAGATTGAGGGCTTTTAGTGACACTTAAATTTCTTTGTTGTCTTTACTTATAATTGTTTTGGGCTGTTGAAAATTTAAAACATGGTGGTGGTGTAATTCTGTGCTGTCTTTAATTGCTGCAAATTTTATCTTGGCTTGTCTGACTGCCCTGTAGTTGGGTGAAGGGTGTTAATTGTCTGGCCTCTGACCTCAGCTACGTGATAACTGGAGGTGGGGCTTAGTCAGAGTTGAAGTAGCAAGTAGAGTTAATTTTCTCAGAAGAAGCCAGAAGGGAAGAGAAGGAAACATATTCAATTCAGTGCTTTAGAGTAACTGGTAATTGCTATTTTTCTTTTAAACTTAGATTGAGGGCTTTTAGTGACACTATAATTTCTTTGTTGTCTTTACTTATAATTGTTTTGGCTGTTGAAAATTTAAAACATAGTGGTGGTGTAATTCTGTGCTGTTTTTAATTGCTGCAAATTTTAGCCCCCTCCTCCCCTTCCCCAACTCTTAATTATATGCCCTGTTAAATCGATTGACTGGAGCTAAACACAGGGTATAGTAAGGGTGTGAAGTAGGAGGGCATAAGGGAAGAAGCCACCCTCAGCACGACAAGTGTTTTGATTCATTTATTTATTGTTTTCTTTCTTTAAAAAAAATTATCTGAGGATCAGTGGCAGGATTTTTAGGACAGTAAATTAATAAAAGGGAACTAGGAGAGCTTCAGTAGCAGACAAGTAGTGGAATTGCAGTATAATGTGGGGAGTGGTGCAATACAGTGGCTGTGGGGCAGCCATATTCAGGCAGACCTTCTGGACACTGAGGTGCTGCCCTATCTGCATGCATCTCTCTGGACTGTGGGAGGAGGTAGCCAGACTCAGAACGAAGTAAACTGGGTCAGGAGTGCCATCACCCCTATCCAGGGACCACCCAGTCCAATGCAACTGCCTCAAAGGATGCCGAGAACGAGGAGCACTTGGATGACAGTGGGCTCAGGAGGTTAGAGCAGTCAGGCAGAGGCACATCCCAGATCCTATTCCACTCAAGAACTCATTGCCACACTGGCAAATGAGGACAACCAAATAGAGGTACCCAGAGAAGTGGAAGGAAAGGATGTGGAGGTTAGCCAGGAGGTGAACTCAGCGGGAAAGCAGTGGACCCCAGAGGAGGAGGAAGTGAATCCTGGTGGGGGACTCCATCATAAGAGGGATCCAGCTAGGGACACAGGAGGGGAGGACAGGGAGGTGAGGTGCCTACCAGGTGCCACGGCATGGAGGGATGGAAGGAAGATCCTGGGGATCACTGGGAAGGCAAGACGGGAGGGTGAGCTGGATGTTATTATCCACCTAGGTACTAATGACCTGGCAAATGGGGAGCCAAAGGAAGTTCAGAAAGAGTTTAGGAAACTGGGAGGGTCTCCAAGCAAGTAGCTACTTCTGTCACTTTCTCAGAAGTACTACCTGTGAGAGGCAAGGGAGAGCATAGGAGTGCATGCACCAGGAACTTTAACTCATGGTTGAAGAACTGGTGCTGTGAGGAAGGGTTTGGATTCATTGGTGACTGGGGACCCACCTGGAGGGATGGAGGTTTGTTCAAGCCTGGCGGCCTGCATCCATTCTGGAGGGAATCCAAGCACTCAATGATAAGTTTAAATGCTACATTGACAAGCATTTAAACTAGCAAGGGGTGGCAGGCCAGCAAGGAGGGTACCTACTTGCTCACCCCACAGCTAGCAGTGGAACCAATGAACCAGAGGTGGCTATCTCTGCAAAGCAGTGTGCAAAGATGGAGATTAGTGCCCAAGAGGTGGATAAGCAGAAAAGGGCAAAATTCAGCAGAAGGCAGACAGCAAGGAGAACCAGGGATAAATTACAACCAAGGAAGGGCTGAGTAGAACTGTGAAACAGTCTAGGAGGTCAAATCATGGAAAGCCATGTGTGAAAATGCCAGGAGCCTTAGCAACAAGATGGAAGATCTGGAGGCTGTCATGGTGCAGTCAGACCTGGACATTGTGGCCATCACTGAAACCTGGTGTAATGATAACCATGACTGGGAGATGGCCATACCTGGCTACAACATATTCAGAAGAGACAGAGCAGGCAGGAAGGGAGGAGGGTGGCACTGTATGTGAAAATGACATAAGGGCCACAGAGATCCAGGAGGAACAAAATGGGGAGAGATACTGTGGGTTAAGCTGGAAAGGAAAATGGGGCCAGCCATCTGTACAGGTGTGGTCTATAGACCACCAGCCCAGGAGGAAGAAACAGATGAGAGTTGATGCTAGCCATCCAAAGGATGGCAGACAAGGAGTGGTAGTACTGGTTGGAGACTTCAATATTCAGACGTGGACTGGAGCATCCCAGCAGCAGCATCAACTAGGAGCAGATTTATCCTGGACTCCTTCAGGGTACCTTCCTTAAGCAACTGGTCATGGAACCAACTCGGCAGAAGGCAATACTGGACCTTGTGCTCACAAACAGGGACAGTGTGATGGGGGTAACAGTGGGGAGCACCTGGGAAACAGTGACCACCAGTCATTGTGGTTTGAAATCACAGAAAGAGCAGAACCAAACAGCACAAAAACACGTATCCTGGATTTTAGGGGGCAGACTTTGGGAAAATGGGAGATACTTGAAAGAGGCATTAAGGAATGGGACAGGAATCAGGGTTGAGGAACAGTGGGCAGTATTTAAAATGGGATTACAAGAACAACAGAATTATGCATTAAGCAGGTTAGCAAGAGGAAAAGGAAGAGGAGACCATTATGGTTTTCCAAAGAGGTAGCAAAGAAAGTGAAAGTCAAAAGATTGCATTCAGGCAATACAAAAGACACAGGCAGAAGGGGATAGGGAGAAGTACCAGGAGAAGCAAAGGAAGGCAGGGAGGTCAGTAAGGGAAGCCAAAGCTCAGACAGAAGAGCACATTGCAAAATCAGTGGGTAGAGGGACAAAACCTTTACAGGTACATAAGTGAAAAAGAAAGACAAAGTGAGGGATAGTGAGACTGAAGGGGAGGATGGGGCCACGTGAAGGATGACAACAGTAAAGCTGACATGAACAGGTATTTCTGCTCAGTCTTTACTGAGGAAGAGGGGGGTAATGGGTCTGAAGGAGTACAAGGGGTGAGAATGGTGCAGAAATGGACACAAGTCCCTTACATGAGAAAGGGTCCTGAAGGAACTGGAAGTAATAAGAGTTGATAAAGCAATGGGGCCAGATTGGGTGCACCCAGGGTCCTTAAAGAACTAAGAGAGGTGGTGGCTGAACCTCTGGCTATCCTGTTTAGCCGATCACTGGAAACAGGGAGGTACCCAAAGACTGGAGGACAGCAGATGTAGTCCCTCATACAAAAGTGGGAACAAAAGGAAGCAGGGAACTACAGACCAGTCAGCCTCACCTCGGTAGTGGGGAAGATCATGGAAGCACTACTGAAGGAGAGATTGGTAGAACATCTGGTTGTCAATGGACTACAGGACCCAAGGCAGCATGGTTTCACCAGGGGAGGTCATGTCAGACCAACCTCGTTTAATTTTTGACTGGATGACTAGGGAGGTGGATCAGGGAGGCGGTGGACATGGCCTATCTGGACTTCAGCAAGGCCTTTGACACTGTGCCACTAGAAGACCATTACACAAACTGGGGAATATGGGTGTGGGCAGGACAGTAGTGTGGTGGGTAGGTAACTGGCTGGGTGGCAGGACACAGAGGGTGGTGGTAAATGGCTGTCACTCCACAGAGGGAAGAGTGACCAGTGGGGTACCACAGGGATCAGTGCTGGGACGGTCCTATTCAATATCTTCATCAGTGACATTGGCGCAGGACCTAGAAGGCAGAATTTCACTGTTCACTGATAACACAAAGCTCTGTAACAGAGTAGACACACCAGAGGGTGTAGACAGAATGAGAAGCGACCTGCAGAAACTTGAAGAATGGTCAGGGTTTGGCAGTTGAAATTCAATGCAAAGAAGTGCAAGATAATGCATATGGGCACAAAACCCCTGGCACAATATATCAGTTGGGGGTGAGGATATAGCATGCACCAAGCAGGAAAGGATCTTGGGGTTATCATCTCTGATGACCTCAAGGTAGGGAAACAGTGTGACAAGGCAGCAGGTAAAGCAAATAGGATGCTGGGATGTATAGGCAGGGGCATCACCAGCAGGAAAAGGGAGGTCATAATTCGCTTATACAAGACACTAGTGAGGACCCACCTGGAGTACAGTATACAGTTCTGAGACCATACCACGTAAGGACATAGACAGGGTAGAGAAGGTTCAGAGGAGGGCAACAAAGATGGTGCATGGATTGCATCACAAGTCCTATGAAGACAGGTTAAAGGAACTGAACATGTACTCCCTGGAGGAGAGGAGAGAGAGGGATATGATAGAGACATACAAGTATCTTACAGGGAGGAACAGGGTGCAGGAAAACACTATTTTTAAGCGAAAAGATGTTCCAGGACTAGAGGGCATGGGTTGAAGTTGGAGGAGGACGATTCAGAGGAAACATGAGAAAGAATTTCTTCACAGAACGGGTGGTGGACAAGTGGAACACCCTGCCAGAGGAAGTGGTGGGGACTGAAACAATCACGGGATTTAAGAATGCATGGGATAGACATAAAGGAATTCTGGAGGTCAGGGGTAAGGGCAACAGACTTCTAGGAAAACAAACTGAACTTACAAGCTCAAATGGGCAGACTGGGTGGGCCATAGGCCTTATCTGCCGACACTGTCTATGTATCTATGTATCTATGATAACCTGTTACTGTGTAAGGTTCTATGTATGAGGCTGAACAAAAGAATGTGGTATGCTTCATAAAAGTGCTTAGTCACTGTGGATCAGAGATATAGAGAGTCAGTATCTGTAGAGATATACACTGTACCTTTAACTGAGCCAGGAAGTCCTCTGAAACAAAATCCCCTTGGTTTTGAAACAACATGTCCAGGCATGTAAATAGAAAGGGCTCAGTCAGGACAGGATACTTGAACATGCTGGTGGCTGAGGACAGGCCAAACAGCATGACTCAGTATGAGTAGAGGGTTATGTTCACTCTGACTTTAGAAATAATCCATATGAGCTGATAGTAGGATGTGGAAGTACACTTCCTGGATTTCCAGGCAACAAAACCAAGCCACTGGTTCCAGGGTGGAATGTTCCAGCTCAAGGTAACCATGTGAAACTTCCATCAGTGAATTAACTTGTTCAAACCTGAGACACCATCCCAACCCTTCCACTTCCACTTATGTCCAGAAAATAAGAAATGAACCCCTGCTTGACTTTCTGGGACAGGCTTTTGCATACCACCCTAGAAGCTGATGAACCTCATAACACAGAGATGTATTCCAGCAAGACATGTCTTCCAGCAATGCATGGGCCAACAAAGTGGCAGAGTCCTGAATTAAACAGACAACCAAATCTACCACTTCTAGGACCCAACTGTCGTGGTAGCAGTGGACTACTGCAAGAGATTCAGTCTCTGACCGACAGCTGCAGTGTAGACTGGCAGAGGGAGGGATGGATGGAGTCCTTCATCCTGTCACCTTTTGGCTTTGGAGGTGGATTCAGCAGCCTGGCCACCAGAGGCACTTCCCTCACCACTATAGCAAGACCCTTGCCCAGAGTTCTTGGGGTTGAAGAACTTGGTTGGGCGTACTGTGAATACTGCTGCCTCTGTTGCTGCTGCTCAGCTTGCACACCACAAAAGTAGGCAGTGCTTAGTGGTCTGTTTAGCATGAGTGAAGTGACAGACTGGAGAAACATTTATCTTCTCAATCCTAGTGAGGTACCCCATGACCTCTGGCCCAAACAGATTCTTCCTAACAAAGGAAAGACCTGCCACCATCTGCTACATTTCTTATAAACAGACACCTATGGAGACCACTGAATTAACAAGGCCACCTGCAGCTAATGCTTGGCCATGGAAAACCCTAAGCCCTGAATACATAACAGGTCCTGCTGGCTCCCTTCTGGCAGGAGACCGCATGTCATTCAAACAGCTCTACCTTGCCGTCAGGGCCACAGAACTTGCCTGATAAGTAGAAAAGAACAGTTATGTACCTACCATAACAGTAGATCTTCTCTTTTATCAGGTCACACCTATGGAACTACAGCCACCAGGCACTAGGACCACACAGAAACTTTTATTAAGCAGCCCACTAGGGGCTGCCCATGATGACGCCCTACATTGGCATTTCATATAAACGTGGGCAGCCCCTTTCCTTCTAGTTCCCTGCCAGTGATTATGCTTGGAGAACCTCCTGCAGGGAATCAGGAGTGAACCTATGGCTATGCCTACCAGGCAAGGTAGAAGCAGAAGGTAAACCTTCTCAAGAAAGACACAGGAGTTACAGAGCTCTCAATCCTCAGAGGATGGAGGGTGGGCGCTATGGCCTGATGAAACAGAGCTCTCAAGATCTACTGTAACGGTAAGTACGTAACTGTTCTATCTTCTTTGAGGGTATCTCTCATCAGGCCACACCTATGGAACAAGTACTAAGCAGTACAGCAAAACAGTCTTCTAGAGGCATTGAAGCACAGCTAGGCCAAAACCACCCTTTTGGCAAAGCAATGTCCAGATTATAATGTTTTTCTTTGTTTTTTTGTCACCTCCTCTGTTCTTCCTCTCGCACTCCTGGCACTGTCCCCTTCATGCCTGATCCCAATCCCCCAGCCCCCCAGGTGGGGCCACAGATATAACCCCAACGATGGAACACACATCCAGAGTACCAGTCACATCACTGTGACTGGCAAGGCTCCTGGACTTACCCTCCAGGTTTGGCCATGGGGAAGCCACTGCACAGAACACCTTCTGGTGGATTGGATGGGCAGTTCAGGGTAGGCAGAGCAGGAGGCAGGCTTCATGTGTGGTGGCAGCATTTTCTTGTATGCTACATTTCCTGGGGTGGGATGTGCATTGATGGCCAGCATCCACCCCCCAAGTGTTAAGGTGCCATCAGCGGCAGTACACCCAGCCTCCGCCAGAGGTTCACAATGCGCTGGACACTCTTTCCCTCCCCTGGGGAAGGAGAGCAGTCCCTGGGATGCTTAATCCTTCTCACCCCATCTCTGAACCCAGGATGGCAGTGCCACAAAGCAGATGCCTTGCCACTCCACCGGGGCTGGCAGACTACAGTGTTTAGTGAAGGTGTGTACAGTATTCCAGGTGGCAGCTGCACGTCTCAGCAGCTGACATTTTGAAACAAGCAACAGAAGTGGCCATGCTTCTAGTTGAATGGTCAGGAACAACTCAGGAAGGTCTGTGCCATTCTTCCAAAACAGAAAGTAATACAGTTAGCCAGCCATTTGGACTGGCATGGTTTAGAAAAGGGCACCCTCTTTCCCAGGGGTGAATGAAACAAAAGCAGTGAGGACTTCCTGCAGTCCTTCATACAGTGTATACAACACCAGAGTAGTCTATGTACATCTAAAGTATGGAGCAATGCTTCCTCTGGATTGGCATTCTCCAGAAAATAAACTGGCAGGTGGATGGTTTGATTCAAAGCAAACTCAAGCACTATGTTTGGAAGAAAAGTACAGTTACTTAAGAACTTATTGCAACAGTAGATCTCGAGAGGAGCTCTTGCAGCAGGCTACACTGTTAGGACTAAGCCACCAGGGTGCCAGGACCCCATGAAAACTTCTAGTTAGCAGTCTCCAGTGGGTCATCACCCCTGACATCAGCCCACCCCGCCATCGGCCAATGGTGTAAAGGTGCGGTCCCGAGGCTCCACCTCAGTTCTTCCACTGGTTCCTGGCCTGCACAGAAATGGAGAACTGAGAAGGTTCTAGCAACCCTGGATAAGGAGAAGAAAAGGCCAGGGGAAGAAGGAGGAAAGCAGCGCCTGCTGCAAGATTTCCTCTCGAAGATCTAGTGTTATGGTAAATTTTTACGTAACTGTACTATCTTATTCGAGGGTGAGCTCTTGCAGCGGCTACACCATTAGGACTGAGTCTCAAGCAGTCAAAGGATAAACACAGGTCAGACGGGCGATAGTGAAGGAAATCAAGTGAAGCTCTCAAGAGAGCAGGCCCTGGAGGGCAGCTAGGCTGAAGCAAGTTCTACAGGCAATGTCCAACTGTAACGCTTGATGAATGTATGGACAGAACTCCAAGTTGCAGCTGCACAGATGTCCTGCTGAAACATTCCTCAGTGAGGCGAAAGAGGTAGCAACACCCCTGGTAGAATGACCTTTAACCAGGCCCAGTAAAGGTTTGTTGTACTTACAGTAACAATATACAATGCTGTTGACTAACCACTTGGATAAAGTCTATTTGGTAACTGGGACCCTTCAGTTTTTGGGGTGAAAGAAATGATTGGTCAGACTTTGACGGACGATGCGGTCCAAATAATAAAGCACCCTATGAACATCCAGAGTATGAATCAGAGCCTCCCTTGATTGGAGTACTCTGGATAATAACAAAGCAAATGGATGTCCTGATTAGGTGTAAACTCGGACACCACTTGGCAGAAACTTAGGGTTAGTTCATAAGGACACCAGGTCCTGTGGAAAACTAAATAAGGCTCATTGCACATCAGAGCCTGAAGCTCAGAAATCCTTCAAGCAGAAGTAATGGCAACTAAAAATAGCACTTTTCATGACAGAAAGTGCAGCTTGCAATTCGGCAGGTTCAAAGAGGCAAGGTGAGTTTTTCTAACAAAAACATAAAGTCCCATTGAGGACAGTATCCGTATGGGAGGTTTCAGGTGCAAGATGCCAAGCAAAAGGGTGTGGAACAGATCCAACTGGGCAAGGGTCTTGCCTTCTATAGGTGCATGATAGGCAGAAACAGCAGAAAGATGCACCTTGATGGAGGAGTAACAAAGCCCAGAATCTGATAGCAAGAGGAGGTACTCCAGGATGGAGTTCACCGAGCAGGCGAGGATGCAGGTTATGGGCAGAGGCCCACAGGCAGAACAGTTTCCACTTCATGGCATATGTGGCTCTGGTAGAAGGGTTCTAGCAGCCACTAAGAAATCTGCCACCCTGGGTAAACCCCAAAATGGGCCCTAGCTAGGTCTGCAGGAGCCATGCATGCAGATGCAGTGATATGAGGTCTGGGTGCAACAGGGTGCTTTGCTCCTTGGAGAGCAAGGCGGAGGTCAGGGGCAGAGGAACCAGAGGCTCCACTGCCAATTGCTGGAGCAGAGGGAACTAAATCTGTCGAGGCCAGAAGGAAGCAATCAGGATCATGTCTGACCCTCTGATTGCAGTTCAAGCAGGACTCTGCAGCATTAGAAAGGGAAGAAAGGCATACAGAAACCTCCCTGTCCAAGAGAAGGATAACAAGTTTCACCAGAAAACATCAGGCTCTGGATCAAGTGGGCAGAAACTGGGCAGTTTGACACTGAGCGGGGCGCAAAGAGGTCCAACTTGGGATGCCCCCACCTTTGAAGAGGTCCTCTGCTATGGACTGTAGGAGTTCCCATTCATGGGCCTGGATTGAGACCTGCTTAGGCTGTTGGCCAAGGTGTTTTGGATGCCTGGAACATGATCTGCAGTGAGTTCCAGACTGTGTTCAACTGCCCAGAACCAGACTCTCATGGCTTCCTACAGAGGGATAGAAATGAGTCAACACCACAGACATATTGTCCATCTGGATCAGCAGAGAACCTGGGGAGAGATCAGACTGGAATGCCTGCAGAGCGTAGAGGATCACCCTCATCTCCAACATGCTGATGTGGAGATTCTGTTCCATAGGAGACCAGGTCCTCTGTGTTTGGCGGTCTCGAGATGAGCTCCCATCCCTGGCCTGAAGCATCTGTCATCAGGATCTGCTGAGGGGTTGCTCTCTGGAAAGGAGCCCTTTTCAAAATTGGAAGGGTTCAGCCACCATTCCATTGTCTGGCACATTGCTCTGGAGACCTTCACAGGCTGCTCAAGGTCATCTGTGTGCTGGTCCCATTGAACCCTCAGAGTCCACTGGGGTACTCTCATATGAAGCTGTTCCAAGGAATGGCTGATAATGGTGGCCACCATGTGGCCGAGAAACTTGAAGAAAGTTCTGTCCAGGACCCAACGAGATGAGGAAATCTCCCAAGCTTGAGCCTGAAGGTGATCTGCCCTGTCAGAAGGAAGGAAAGAAAGCTTTCCTTTGGATTGTATGCAAGACTTCCCCATGTAATGCAGCTTTTGGCTGGGCCATGGGGAAGATTTTGGGAGGTTCAAGTGATCCCCAGATATCCGATACACCGTAAAGGTGTCTTTCAGGGTTTTAGCAGCTGGTCCCTTGTGGGAGCTGTCAGAGCCAGTCATCTAGGTAAGGGAAGATGTAATGACCCTGTCTCCTGAGGGCCATAGCCACCACTTCCAGGCACTTGGTGTGGTGAAGACATAGGTAGCAGAGGACAGGCTGAAGGGCATAGCTCGGAACTGATAGTGACTTCTTGGAAGATAAAGTATAAGAACCTTCTGTGGGCTGGTAGGACCATGATGTGAAGGTACACGTCCTGCATGTCCAATATGCAAAGCCAATCCCTTAATGGAGCATGGGGAGCAGGCCGGAAGAATCACCATCCTGATCCTTGTACTCCCATGTAGTTGTTCAGGTGGCTGAGATCAGTATGGGGCAAAGATCTCCTGTCTTCTTGGGGACCAAGAAAATGGAAGTAAAAGCCCTTCCCCTTTGGTTCAGAGGAACTGGCTCTATGGCCTGTTTGAACAGAAGCATCTGAATCTCTGCTTGGATCAGAATGGCGTGGGACAGAGAGTAATGGGAAAGAACAGGAGGCAGTTCCAAAAACTCCACAGTGTCCTCTCTCCATCAGTTATAGGACCCACTGATCCGATGTAATCTTGATCCAACCTTTGAGGTACAGTAAGAACAGACTTCCCACAGCCTCACCCAAAAGCTCTGCCGGAGGAGAGGGGTCAGTCAAGGGAAAGGCAGAGGCATCAAGGTGGGCAAGGAGACCTGGGAGGCCTTGGTGGTTCTAGGGCCTGAGGCCCCTGAAGGCCAGGAGGAGGCCTACATTTAAAAGCCCTCTGGACTGCTGCCTTTGACTGTTGGCCTGCCTACTGATGAAAGGCCGGCATCTGGAGGAGTTAGTTCTAATTTGTATATTCTATGGACTGACTGGACAGCCTTTCCAGAATCCTGGAGGCCCATAATAATCTTTTCAGTGTCTTCCCAAAAGCACTGGGCCTTGGAAAGGAGCATCTAAGATGGCCTCTTGAAGGTTCTGGCAAAAGCCTGAGACTGGAGTCAGGAGTATTTGCAAAGACAGATGCCAGTGGCAGCTGCCCTGGCGGCAGTGTCTGCTGAATTGTAGGATGAGCAAAGAGCATTGCTTACCTCGTTCCGCCTGACTGGAGGATGTCCAGCAACTTGGATTTCTGAGAGGTGTGGTTGGCCTGCCAATTCCAGAGCCTTTTCCACAAGAAGTTCTGGTTTTGGACCATATGTGCAAAAAGTTAAGAGAGTGGATAGTATAGGTGGCTGAAGAATAGACCTTGCAACCAAACTGGTCAATCCTTTTAGACTCTTTATCTGGAGGCTGAGAGCTAAGGTGTCTAAGCTGTTTGGTCCTACCATGAGCTGCAGTCAACACCATAGAATCGGCTCTAGGTTGCTCCCCAAGTAAGGCTCACTCCTGGGGGTTCTGTAGAGCCCGTCAGCCTTCTTACAATCCATGCCAGAGCAGATGAGAGGTGTTTCCAGGTGCGCTTAGTAATGTCCTGGAAAGGGCTACCAACAGAGGCACAACCAGGGGCTTAGGATCATTCAGATCAAGGAACTGAGCATGGCAGCTCTCTCTGGGTCCAGGTCCTCGGTGTTCCACCTATTGAGGAACTGGATGTGTCACATTACATTCATAAATGTGGGATCATCCAGGGTGACCTCTGAGAATCCTTATGGGTATCTGGATGAGAAGGAGGAAGATATCCTCTTGCGATGACCTGGATGAGGAGGAAGAGCTCTGACTGGAATACTCTGATGAGGGAGAGAGTATAGGAACGCTGGGACTGGCATCCATGGGAGCAGTGCTGACACCTGGAAGAGGATCTGGAGTGATCAGGAGGAGGGTGGACTTTGAGGGCAGTGAGGGTTTCCTGGGTTGAGGGAGAAGGCTGCTTAGGTGGGGCCAGAGGCTGGACCACCGAAGGAGCAAGTTTTGAGCCTGGGAGTGGGTGGACCCCAGGCAGAAGGTCCCTTTAACAGTGTTCCACCAGGAGTTAAATAGGGCCCCACTTCTGTGAGAGAGACAAGAGGGCGCCGGGAGGCCTGGGCATCAGCAGAGGGATATTAGAGGGCCCTGGCATCATATGCACCAGAACAGGCATCCCGGCATCAGGTCTGGAAGTGCAGGATTAGCTGGCTTTAGTCCTCGGGCGTCGGGTTGTTTTGGTGTCAGATTATCTGGCATCAGGTTAGGGGGCACCAGGTTAGCTGGCATTGGGTCCTCAGGCATCAGCTCGGGGAAGCCTGAAGGCTGGCAAGATGGGGAAGCCGGGGTTGAAGAGATCGTCAACTGCTGACGGTGGTCTGGGGTACTGGCAGCGCCGGCTGCCAAGTGGGAGCAAACTCCTGTTTGAGCTCCTGCTCCTGGCATTGCTTACTGTCACCAGACCCTGAAGACCGGTTGGATGATGCAGAAACCCCAGCCAGGGGACAATGGGTCCCAACCCACAGCCCAAAGAAATACAGGCTGATCCGCCTGGCTTAGGCCCAGAGATGTGTTTAAGGGCCCAAGACTCAGGGAGAGAGAGGGCAGATGAAGGCCCATGCCCCAAAGACCCCCCTCCACCGGATGTTAGGACTAAGATGGGAATTTCACCAGCGGAAGACTGAGGGTTGCGAGGGGGAGCAGAGTCCAACCTCCCGTGACAGGAAGAACTCAAAGAGGCCACCAACTTGTGCAGTGACCTGGAGCGGAGTCCGACCGGGACCTATCCTTGTCCTGGTGATGTTTCCTGCTGGTTTTCTCCTTGTGGGTCAAAGAAGAGGAGGAGGTCCCTGGAACCAAAGAAAGCAAGGTGTTTGTGACTGTCCAGAAGGTGTCTTCTGCATGGCGGCTAAATGCTTTTCCAGCAAGAAGGTCTTCAAGGTTTTCAGGCAGCGGATCCTAGTCCTATGGTTTGAAGCTTTGGCAATGCTGGCAGGTCACAGAATTGTGGTCAGGGCCTGAGGCAGATGAGGCAGGCTGAATGGCTGTCCTTTTATGATTGCTTGCCGCAGGCAGCAAACTTGTGTAACCACCCAGTCCCCTGGGGTTACTAGAATCCCTCAGTTACAGTGCTAGGCAGGAAGAGACAGCTTGTGATTAACTGGTTAAATGGGGTTTTCACCTGCTCACTCTCTTGTTTACTTAGCTGAGATGGAAGTGATCAGCTAGTTTGGAACTCTCACACCAGCATAAGCCTTTGCCAGCTGTGAGAGGGAGTTTAGAATATTGAGGCGAGGCTCAGTGGGAGTCAGTACTTGGAAGTTGGAGGGAGAGAACATCTCAGCTGAGGTCTCTGAGTTGATGGCCCTGCATTCTCCATGTTGCCAAGAGAAGTGGTGGAAACTATTGTCTACAGCAGGATCTCCTGATTTTCAGTCTTGGATGGGTCCAAGGGCAATCCTTTTCGATCCAGGATGTTTGAAGCTGCCTGAAATGTCTAACAGTGAGTAGGATCTAACTTTTTTGCATGAAAGCAAGTACCTGTGCTGTTGTGTTCTCTGGCTAAAAGGAAGGCACAACCTTTCTGTGAATTCAGAAGTGTGAGACTGTTCTAATTTAAAGTTGGCTGAAGTGTGTGATGTCCAGCGGTGTATATCACATTGTTTGGGACTTATACCAGCAGAGAAATCATTTGAACTTTAAAGTAATTTCAGCAGCTAGAAAGGTTGGAAACACAGTTTTGAGCAAGTTAAACAGATTTTGATGCACAGAGAAAGTTACAGATGCCATGACAGGGCAGGGTCAGCAATGTAAACAGCAGCAGTGAGACATTTTGTGAGACAATATGTGACTAGTGAGCAACTCAGTAATGAAAAGTTTGTGTTTGCTTTCAGACATGGCTTGGGAACTTCCGCTATCCAGATCGTGCCAGAGCTATGATAGCTGAGGAGGTGGCAGCACTAAGTGGTAGAGAGGCCTACTATGGTGAAAGGTTACCTCTGGATGTTGGATTCCTAGCTATCCAGTGAGACTATGCATTGCGTGTCTAAAGGCTGGAAGGGCAGCGTTTCTGATACCCATTGCTCGGACTGCCTTGTGAAGTTTGGAATGAACAGGGTGCAGCACCAAGAGGGCAACAAGAATTCAATTGTCTCTATAGGGACCATGGCAGGACCCTGCCAGTAGCAGCAACAGCACCAGGTTGAACCTGTTGTGGAAAGTTCTACAGAGTGTGTTACAAAGAGCAAGTAAAATTGATGTTAATTCACTGCAAGAGCAGAAACAGAGAAGGTTTCCATGCCTGTGTCCCAGATGGACAGTGCAACAGAGGATCAGTGGACCCATGGAATCAGGGTCCAAGTCCTAGCCTAGTGGGGGAGGACGAATTGTAAGAGACATTGAGTTGGGAGGCATCTACCTCCATGACCAGTGAGGAATGTAATGTCTCAGAAGTGAGGATGTTTGCTTACTCTTGGGCACAGATCATGAGTGAGGATGAAGAAGGTATCTTCATGTTGAGGGCTACTGTGAGTCACCTCAAGCTCTTGCCTCAGAGGAGCCAGTCAGTTGGAAAACTCTAGCAACTTGTCCCCAGAGATAGTGGAGACAAGTTATTTTGTTCTTTGAATTTAAGACACTGGCTCAACCAGGACTGGCCACCCCAAGCCAGGCCATGGGCAGCAGACTAGTAAAGAGTAGTAAGGAGGAGAAATTGATTCATAGGAGTGCTGATGCCACATATGAAAGCTCTTTCATACCTTTCCTCGGTGAGTCTGGGAGGAAATCGAATAGAACAGGCAGTCCTGGCTAATGGAAGAGGCAAGTAAAATTTGCACCAGGTGCAGCAGAATATATGAGAGACAAAATCATCAGTGATCGCCTTAGATTCTGGAGACTGGGCAGGACTCTGTTTGTGGACACTGTGCTAATGTGTGAATGGGGCTGGGCAAGAGACATTTCACAACATCAGTTAGGAACACCCAGATGGGGTCATAGTCCTCGCCCCACACACTGAGTGGTATTACCCTTAATGGTGCCACTCCTGTGAATATACCCAGCATGCCTAAAGGAAGTGAGCAGTGGCAGGCCAGTGCCTGTCATCTGAAGCAGCAGTATCCATGAAGGAAGATGCAGCTCTTCTGGTATTCCAGGATTTCTTCAGGTGTATCCAGATTCATCAGCCCAGCAGTTTTCCTGTTCCATCGTCTGGCCTTCCAGAGGACATCAGTTCAGCAGTTTTCTGTTTCATCATTTGGTTTTCCAGAAACATCAAGCCAGTGTTTCCTGTTTCATCATTTGCTTTTCAGAGACATCAACCCAGCAGTATTCAGAGGTGCCATCTGGTCTGAAGGAGAAAGGTCCTCAGCTCACAAAGTAAAAGAAAGTTTTGGTTCTTCAAGGAGCAGGTAAGAAAACTTTTATTTACATTAACTGACTTAGCACAACATCCTACATTTGAAGACTATCCAAGGAACTTAAATTTTCATCGAAGACTCTCTCCATGGATTGCAGTGCTATATAGGCCCTGTCAAGAACTGTTTTCAGCAGGCATTGGCCTAGAAGAGACTCTTTAATGGACAATGCCTATGGGCAACAGTGATGATCCTAATGTGGGACCTTTAGAAATTCAATCCCCAAATGTGTTGTATAAATGTCTTCTTTCCATTTTTTTATCTTTGTACTTTTGTGAAAAAATGTTTTTGGAGTTCTTTAGTGTTAAGTGGAGGTTTAGGCACTGTGTGGAATGCAGAATGTGTTTTGAGTTCTTTTCTTCTCTTGCAGGTGTTCCTGAAGAAGAAAATAAGAACAGAAGAGGATGTTGGAACCCATCCGGTTCCCTTTTCTTAGTGTTTCTAGAACTGTTATGGTTAACAGGGTGTTAACATGTTTTCTTCACAGGTGTAGAATTTTAGGAAATGTAATGCAATATAGCGTATGTTTTCCTTTTGTTGTTTACAGGTACCCTGGGAAGTCTGGGGATGTGTTTTCCCCAGTAGGCAGCATAGGTCAGATAGTTTTCCCTAGAGGGCAAGAGGAAAGGCAGGTTGGTGGTCCTGATTCATGATAGGGTCATCAATTCTGTTAAGGCATGCTTCAAGCAGTTTTCTTGGAACCACTGAGAATCCATAGATAGATCACAGGATCTGGGCTGAAGTTTCATCAGCTGGCCTCTGTTCCTTTAGTATTACCTGCCTGTGCCTGGCACATGGTAGGGAAGACTAGTGCTACCTACCGTGGGTAACACAGAGGTAGGATGGCCTAGTGCGAATGGAGATATGACTGCAGACAGTTATTCATCTGGTTGCAGTGAGTATAACCACCCAGTCCCCTGGGGTTCCTAGAATCCCCTCAATTACATTGCTAGGCAGGGAGGCAGCTGGTGATTAACTAGTTCAATGGGTTTTCACCTGCTCACTCTTTTGTTTACTTGGCTTCGGCTGAGATAGAAGTGAGGAGCTCTTGGAACTCTCACAGCAGCATAAGCCTTTGCCATCTTGTGAAAGGGAGTTTAGAATGTTGAGGTGGGAGTCAGTAGTTGGAAGTTGAAGGGTGAGAACTGCTCAGCTGAGGCTCGAGTTGAGGGTCCTGCATGCTCACCCTAGTCCTGGTATTCTCAGTTTGCCAAGAGAAATGGTGGAAACCGTTGTCTACAGCAGGATCTCCGATTGTCATCCCTGATGGGGTGAAAAGGACTCCTAGTGGATGGGTCCAAGGAGCAACTCCCTTTTGATCCAGGATGTTTGAAGTTGCCTGAAATGTCTAACAGTGAGTAGGATTTGACTTTTGCTGTAGAAAGCAAGAACCTGTGCTGTTGTAGTCTCTGGCTAAAGGGAAGACACAACTTTTCTGTGAATTCAGAAATGTGAGACTGTTCTAATTTAAAATTGGCTGAAGCATGTGATGTACAGAGGTATGACTATATCACATTGCTTGGGACTTAGTTTTCCACTACCAGTGTAGTGATTCAAATGCTGGATGCCAAAGTTTCATTTAATAGGCATTTTCCAAAGTGTATTTCCGAATGTTTAAGGTGCAACTCTGAAAGAATAGCCAAGTATGGATTTGGGAGCAAAGGTGGGCAGACCCCATCTGGAGTAACCAGTTCAGGACTACAGGTTCAATGCTGGCACCTGGTTATTTTAGACAAAGGGCCAACGTCTGAAGAAATTTTACCCCTGAAGTGGGTTGCAGTTTCTTCTCTGGTTATGAAGAATGGTGCTAGTTGTTAGCAAAATGTGTGTTCAGTTGTGGCCAGTGCCACTAGAAGCAATGTTCAATGTCTATGAAATGTAGGAATCCAAGTCCAAGTTGTTCAATGTCCTACGACATGATGGGAAACAAAGTGCAAGTGTCCTGTTGGCAACTGTGTGGCCAGTGCCAGTGGAAGAAATGTCCTATGTCCTACTGAGGTGGGACTATGAAGAGTTTTCTGTCAGATACAGTAAATTTGTCGTTCTGCAAGTTCCTAGTGCCACAATGTGTAAACCATGGGGTCCACCTTGCTTTAGAGAACATCTTTGGGATAAAGTCATACTCTAGAACCCAACTTTGGTCTAGATATTTACGTTATTGCTTCTTGTGTGGAGTTACTGGGTACCCCTCAGAAGTTAGGTCTAGCATAGCCCTAGCAAAACGTTCTGTCCTCCAGACCTAGTTTTGTAAATACCAAATAGGTTATATTTCTTTTGTACACACTCAACCCTTTGATCTCTAGAAGAATTAGCCTGGTATACATTCCCAAATGGTACCAATTGTCTAAATGGGTTTCAGGGTCTGTACCCAGTATGGGTGCCAGGAATAGCTAACTGGGTAAAGAGAGGGAGTTGGTTACACTTGGATTTCTGCCGCTCAGATGATGAACTTGGAAGAAGACATGCAGAAAAAGTCGGTAAGGAACACTGTTTTAAGTAAAATAATAACACACGAGTAAATGTGAAAATGGCAGTCGACAGAGCAGAAGGTGTCCATGGAGCCAACGTGCATGGGTCAAAGGTGGAAAAGAACAGAGGTGGGGCTGGGGACCACCCCTTTGTACCATTGGCCAATGGAGGCGGACCAACATCAGGGACGGTCCCCGCTGGAGACTGCTAGCTAGAAGTTTCCGTGGGGTCCTGGTGCCTAACAGTGTAGTCTGCTGCAGGCGTACCCTCAAAGTAACATCTTAGGGTATAGCCTGAAGCTCTGAAATTCTTGAACACAAGTAATAGCAACTAAAAATAACACTTTCCAAGAGGAAGCATAGGCCACAAGTCACGGTCGGCTCAAAGGAGCCAAAGTAAGCTTCTTGAACACAAAATTCAGGTCCCAAGCTGGGACTGGATTGTGGATAGGAGGCTTCAAGTGCAGAACATCTCTTAAAAATGTCGGGCCACCTCAGCTGAGCAATAGTACAACCATCAGCAGGCACATGGAAAGCTGAAATGGCAGCCAAATACACTTTGACAGAAGAGTATTATAGTCCTGCACCTGACAAGGACAGCAAATACTCCAGAATCTGGTTTAACGGACAAGTGAAAGGATCCAGTTTGTGAGAAGCAGCCCACAAGCAAACTGCTTCCACTTCATGGAATAAGTGGCCCTTGTGGAAGGTTTTCTGGCAGCCACCAAGATATCAGTCACATTTGTGACACCCCATACCGAGCAATGGCTATGTCTTCAGGAGCCATGCATGAAACAGGAGTGACTCAATGCCTGGATGGGGCAGGTTCCCTGTTCCTGTGACAGTAGGCCTGGGCATAGTGGCAGAGGTACTGGAGGTTCACTGCCAATTGTTGCAGTAAGGGACCCAAATCTGACGAGGCCTCAAGGGAGCAATGAGTATCAGAGTTGCACTCTCCCTTTAGAGCTGATTAGTGCACTGTGAATTAGAGGAAGGCATACAAGAACTTCCCCTTCCAAGAGAGGGAGAATGAGGCTCACCAGAAAACTCCAGGTCCTGGAATGAGCAAGCAGAAAGTGGCAGTTTTGCATTGTGTGGGGATGCAAAAGGTCCAACTCTGGACAACTTCACCTGTCGAACAGTTCTTCTGGGACAGGAATCAGCAGCTTCCAGTCGTGCATCCTGGAGTGTGACCTGCTTAGCCTGTCTGCCAGGACATTTTGGGCCCCTGGAACATGTACTGCTGACAGTTCTAGACTGTGTTCTGGTGCCCTATACCAGAGTGAGTTCCCCTCTGCTTGTTAATGTACTGTATCACACTGATGTTGTCTGTTTGCATTAACAGATGACCTGGGTATAGATGGGACTGGAAGAGTTGCAGGCTGTACAGAACAGCTAATTTCTAAGATGTTTATGTGGAAGGTGCTCTTCACTTTGGTCCAAGTACCCTGTGTCAGAAGGGCCCAAGATGTGCCCCATAGGCCATTCCTGAGGCATCTATAAAGAGAATCTGGTGAGGGAAGGAGTCAGGAAAGGAACCCCTTCAGTAATTGACTGGGTTCCATCCACCATTTAAGTATTGTTTGGACAGGGGAGATTACTAGAACCTTCTGTTCTAGGTCATCTGTACATCGGTCATACTGGACTCAGTGTCCATTGCGGGATTCTCATATACAGTCTGGTGAGTGGCATGGTTAAAATGGCTGCCTTCAAGCCTAGTAGTCTCAGGAATGTTCTGGGTGTGACATACCTGTTGTTGTGGCCCATCTGAGCCTGTACAATTAGAAGCTCAGCCCAGTCCTGGGGCAGAAAGGCAAAATCTTGGGCTCTGTCCAGAACTGCTGCTATGTACTGTTATTTGCTGGCAAGGGTCAAGGAGGACTTCGCACACCAACAGTAATCCCTAGAGCATCAAACAGGTGTCTGATGCATGCTGGGAGTGGAAAAGCTGTTCCTTTGGGAGAGCTTTGAGAAGCCAGTCATCCAGGCAGGGGAAGAGACATAGGCCTTCCTGCAGAGGGCTGTTGCAACCACTGCTACACATTTGGTAAAGATATGTGGTGCAGATGATAAGCCAAAGGGCAGTACTCTGAACTGGTAGTGTTCCCCCAAACAGAAACCTTAGATATTTTTTGGGGGCAAATCTTGATATGCAGGTAGGTATCCTGCATATCCAGAACAAATCAGTCCCCTACTTGCAGTAGTGAGAGTAGGCCTTGCAGAATGAACTTCTTGTATGTGATAAAAAGTTCAGGCCTCCGAGATCTAGAATGGGCCCTAGATCTCCTGTCCACTTTGGGAGTAGGAAGTACCGAGAATAGAACCTTGTGTTCCTTTGTTCCCAGCGAACAGGTTCTATGCCCTTTTCTGAAGTAGCATTTCAATTTCTTCCGACACAATGGGATGTGCTCTGGAGGGTAATGTGAGGGTACTGGTGGATGGTCTGGAGATAATTCCGGTAATTCCAGAGCATGACCTTGAGGCTATTACTGTATCTGCAGGACCCAAGCATCTGATGTTATCATCCTTCACTGGTCCAGGTGGAGGAAGAGGTAACCCCAGACAACCACCCTGGAGGCACTGGAAGCTGGAGGTTTAAGGAGTCAGGCAGAGCCAGTTGCTGTGGCTGCTGCCATAGTGCCACCTCTGGGACTTTTAAGTGGGCATATGGAGTGGATCCTGGGGTAGGCAGGGCAGCTGCTCTTCTACCGTAACATGTTTTCTGGCAATGGGCGGTGTCTGTTACTGGCTGGATGAAAAGGTGCCCTCTGTTTACTCATTGGCTGGGTAGGACAGAGGAATGGACCGATTCAGGGTTCTACCTGGGGCTTGTAAATTAGAGGGATATCTTGCTCATCTGCACCAAACAATTTATATTATTTTATCTGAATGGGGCACTGAGAATGAATTGTTTAATATCATTTGCAAAGCCAGCTACCCTGAGCCAGGAATACTTCTTGAGGCATACTTCAAAGTCTGCTGCCCAGGCAGAAGCACGGAGATATATGTGGAATGTAGGAGACATTTGCCTACATTTGCCCCTGCTGTTAGAGCCCTCAGCAGCTTCTGCTTAGGTGTACTTTCTGGGAAGGCTTCGGCAGCTGCTTTGGCCTTCTTCCAGAGTATTCGGTGTTTAACTATATGGACCTGATAGTTTGCAATTCTCAAGCCCAACGTGGCAGAGGCAAATGTTTTTGCCCAGGACATCTAGCCTCCTGGACTCCTTATGAGGAAGAAGAGAATGAAGGTGTTTTGGTGCCTTAGATCTGTCATGGGCAGCATTTATGACCACCAAATCAGTCTCAGGTTGGCCTGCAAAAAGGGTTTGCTGGGAGCCTCATACATCTTTGTCTGCCTTCCTAGGTATGATAGGTATTGTGTTAGACTTATACCAGGCAGCAAGGGTGGCGTCCTTCAAAGCAAGTAGGAGGAAGGGATGATGATGGGTGGGGAATCCGGTAAGTCTAAGAATTACACCAGGTTATTCCTAGTAATGTCTTGTTCCTCTAAAGAAAATCCCATTGCAATCTGTGGTTCTTACATCATGGTGATAAAAGAGGGATCCTTCAGGGAGCACATGGGTGTGTACATTACAAGTCCTCACTCCCTGTGGAGTCCATGGAAATAGTCCTTGTGGCGGAGCTGCCAGCTGCTAACCCTTATTTGTAGATATTATTCTGTCGTATATATATTTTTTATTGTAATTCTATGTGCATGCCAGTGTCAAAGGCACACAAAGAAAAACTTAGTTTTATTTTTTTAGAGAGGTTTGACCTTCTTCTGCCCTGAGAGGCCAGCTAATTGCAGGAAATCTGACAGTTCTTGTCAAAAAGCTTGTGGATGCATGATCAAAGGTGTATTTCCAATAGGAACTGACCAAGAAACAAGTAATAAAATCACCTGTATAATCATAAAACTTACAGGATCTTCGTTATAACTAATTAAACCAGTTCAAAGCCTGGGATGTTTTAGCCAGGAAAGCTCATTCTAATATGCCTGTGTGAGGTAATACAAAAGAAACACATTCTTATAGCATACCTTTGTGAGATTGTAAAACCTAGGTTAACTATGAGAATCTGACATCAAAGATTATCAGGAAAAAACAATTTTGGGAAGCTCAACAGTGTCATCTACTGGCCTAAATGTGGGATTTTCACTCACTATTTCAAGAGTTTCACAGAAGTATAAATAGCCCCATATCAGGGCATTTGAACACACATTTTGCTTGGACTTTCCTGACAACAGACAACACTTGTCCGCACAGAGACTGCCCAAGAACCAAAGGCTACAAGAAAGACCACAATATTTTTCAAATCAGCGATTATCTGGACTTTGAAATCTTCAGTATCTCAGGTGGATTTAGCTAACCTGTCAGTGTATTTTCTGCACAATTTTCCATTTTCTTATGCTGTAACCTAATTTGGTACATGTTCTCTTTTAGTGTAACTGCATTTAATTATTTTAGTAAAACTTTTGCTTTTCTACAGAATTCTACCTGTGTGAGAGTTCTTATATTGCATGTGTGACTGTAGGTGGTTGATTAATAATCTGGGACAACTGCTAATTGCTTAGAGGGCCACCATAAGCAACCATTGAGAAATGGTCTGTAAAGAGACATCTGGAAGGATAAGGAGAATACCAGAGTCTACACAGATTTTGAACCAGGCTGTTGCATGTCCTGTAGAAGAGGCCAAATCAGGTGTTACACTGCTACCACCAAGAGAGTGCAACACCTGGGTCTTCCTCCATTGTGTAATAGCCAAGGAAAGGTTAATATTTGACCACACGATTTGAGACTGGTATTTGCCCTTATCCAGAGCTAGAGGGATGCCTGGATTCTCATGGCAGAGGTGCAGTCATGACCTCGGTCAGCATTATAAAGGATGAAGAAGACATCCCTGTTCCCCATCACGGATTGCACTTAAGGGTGGGCACTGTGAGCTCAGTGGGCCCAACCCCAGGAGTGGATTGTGACAGATCTGGTGGCAGTAGTGGGATCCTAGAGATCTGGTTGCATACAGTTGCGATTTGAGATATTGGTGGCACAGGCATAGCAGTGGATTCGAGCCCAGTGTATCAGACTGAAACTGTTAACAGTCCACACACAATCAAGGCAGAGATTTAAATAAATACATAATTTGGTTACAGTATAAAGTTCCCTACCCATTTTTTTGTTTCTCTGGTGCAAGCTAGTGTAGCTGTAGTTAGGAAGAAGATGGCTTCCATATACAGTGAATACTCTGCAGAATACCTAAAGCAATTGTGTCACGAAGAGGGGTTCAATACAAGGAGTGAATCAAAAGCACCCTGTAGAGGCTCTTGTGGCAGCTGATGAGCAAGCGACTGCCCAGGACCTCAAGTCACAGTTGGTGATTGAAAGGGACCAGACCTTGGGTGTGGGATGCCAAGGGGCGTCACAGTGTCCAGTCCCAGGAGGAGAGCGAGACCAAAGGGAACCCAGAGCCACAGCACCAGGGAAACCACAATGCTGGAGCCAGAGGATCAGGCTGCAGCTAGAGTTGAAGATTGAGCTGGAATTCGAGCAGAAAAAGTGTGAAGCCCAGCAACAAAGGGAATTTGAGCAAAGAAGTTCCAGATGGAGTTGGAGATGCAGGAAAAGAAACCCAGCATCAGAGAGAGGCTGAGGAAAATAAAGGCAACTGGAGAGGCTGAGAGAGTGGCAAGAGAGCCCAGAGAATTCAAACTGGTGAAGCCAAGACTTCAGTGACCAGCACCAGAGGAGGTAAGTGGCAGGAGTGAACTCAGTACTAAGGACTGGGGTACAAATGAAATTCTAAATGAATAGCTGAATTTAAAGAGGGAGGTTATGGATGCATTTTGAATTTGTTTGAAAAGGTCTGTACCCAGGCTAAAATACCCAGGGAGTCCTGGAGCTTCCAGCTATCCCGCTGCTTACTGGGAAAGGGCGTGAGGTACTAGGCCAAATGGCTAATCAAGAAAGTAGTAATTTTGAGAAACTTAAAGCTGCATTGCTTAAAAGTATGAATTACGCCTGACGATACAGGGTTAAGTTCCGTAGCTCTGGAGAAGCCTTGACATGAGCTATGAGGAACTCGCCACAAAGCAATATCAGTTTTAAAATGTTGATGGAAGGGAGTAGAAAACTCTGTAGATAAAATTGAGGCGGTTGTACACCTGGAGAAATTCTTTTGGCTTGCCCAGCAGAGCTAAAAACCTGGTTAGAGGACCGAGACCCCAAAACAGCACAGCAGGCTGCTGAACTCTCAGACTGCTATGCCAGGAACAGACCTGCTTTGAAAGCGGTGGGGCGGGCATGGTAGCACAGAAGGGAAAACGCACCTTCTGGGCAGCTAAAACCCTCGATGCCTCCACAGAAAGGGTAAGCCCTGGTTACAAAAAGGTTTATCGGATGAAAGTAATGATGATTGTTGGTTTTGCAAACAGCCACGGCATCTCACTAGGCAGTGTCCTAAAAGGCACTGAGTGGACAAAGGGTGCTCAAACAGAGTTGGTGCGCTGTGTATCCCTAAAGCATGTCTATAAACATGAGGGAGCACATACACCTGGTTACTGTAAATGGGGTGCAGACCCATGGGTTAAGGGACACAGGGCATCTCTTTCCTTAGTAAAAGGGATTTGGTTGAGCCTGAACAGCTTACAACTAATCAGTCTGTAATGGTGAGGGATTCACTGGGGAGGAGAAAACTGTGCCACTAGCTAGTGTTCTCCTGGACTGGGGTGAAACAGGAGAGAGGGTGCAAAAAGTGGCCATGGCAGACAACCTCGCCCTGGATGTGATTCTAGGGAACAACCTCCAGAAGGCAGTGGTGTGTATGGTTACCCGCAGTTAACAAAGGCCAATTGTAGTTCCCTGGACCCCACAGAGGCCCTTGAGGAAAACAATGGGAGGCTGGTTCCCCAGGCTGTCTTCCCTGAAATGGAGAGTAGTGAAAGGGAGCTAGGGCGTCCCGGTAGCAGTTCACAAAACAGCTACAGAAGGTTACTCGGAGGAGGAGGGGCAACCAGTGGTCAGAAGGTGAGGGATGGCAGTGACCCAGAATGCCCCTACACTAGAGTTATGGACCCCAGTTTAGAAACTGAAAGGGACATGTCCCATGCCTTGGTACGATGTAAAGAATTGCAGCTGCTCAGAGGACTGATCCTAGTTTGGAGGCTGAGGGCTTGTGCAGAATATGATGGAACAGAGGAGGTGATGGGAGACGGAGTATATTGGGACAATGGACTGTTGTATATGCAGGATGTAAGGACAGAGGGAGGGGTGATGGGCAGACAGCTTGTTGTTCCCCAGGGTACTGTGAGAGGTTGCTCAAAATCGCTCATGATATCCTCATGTTTGGACATCTAGGAATCGCGCACACCACACAGTGATTGGTCCAGAATTTCTATTGGCCCAACTTCACCAAGCAGGTGAAGGACTATAGCAAGGTCTCTTCACGGTGCCACCAAATAGGAAGGCAGGTAGTAGAACCAAAGTCACCGTAATTCCCTTGCCCATTGTGGAGGAGCCATTCCAGAGGGTAGGAATGGATACTGTGGGACCATTGAGTACCCCAAGCTACTCTGGGAAGAGGTTTATCCTGACAGTGGTAGATTATGCTACCCAATACCAGAGGCGGTTGCCCTCTCCTCACTTAGGACAGACAAACTGCAGGAGGATATCACTGATTGAGGGGTACCTTCATGTCAGATCTGATGGAAGTGTTTGTGAGAGAAGTGTGAGGTGGTGTAGAGATGTACAGCAGCTTATCACCCGCAAGCCAATGGGCTTGTGGAAAGGTTTAATGGTACCCTAAAATCAATGCTCCAAGCATTTGCTTAACAGCATGGGAGGGACTGGGAGAAATGTCTTCCCACCTGTTGTTCGCATACAGGAAGTGCCTCAAGAGTCGACAGGGATTTCCCCTTCAAACTCTTATATGGACGAGGATGCGTGGGTCTCTAGACATGATCTGGGAAGACTAGGAAGGCAAACACACCACCCAGGAACTCCCGTAGTAGAGTATGTGCCTAAAGTTTGGGGAAAAGCTAATGGTGCTTATGGGAGCAGCCCAGAGCAACCTGTCAGCTGCCCAGCAGAAGCAAAAGGTCTGGTACGACCAGAGAGTCAGAGCTCACTCACCTACAGTGTAGGTCAGGAAGTCATAGTCCTAATCCCAGTCCAGAAGGATAAGACAGATAAAGACCTTTATTTTTCAACAGGAAGTAACTTTTAGGACTGTAAGGATCTGTTTTACAATGTTGTCCTGTAATAAGATTACAGTTACACAGAAAGTGCAAAACATATGATGCACAAATTGCACTTGGGGCATACAATAATCTGTAATACAAACATGTAGAAAGCAGGGATCCATACAAAGATGAACCCCTGTCAAATCACCCCCAAGACAGACCCCAAGATATATCCACGAGATGATTCATACACATCTTGATCAGAACATAGGCAGATGTCGATCCTATGAAGGAGACAAAAGGGAAGACCAAAGAACACTATACACAAGAGCCAAAGCATATGCATGTGTCTTTCCAGACTGAATCCAGACATTGTTTAAACTGTCCTAAGTTATTCACATTACGAGTTTTTGGGTCTAACTCATTCCACAATTTTGACAAAATCTTCTTTGCATCCTGTATAGATGTTGATCTCCAAGGGATTTTAAACATTTATGTTTTATGTCCCTTAGATTATATTTGGTTAAGAACTTGTAGATGCTTAGTTACTTCCGCATTGCCTCCTCCATATTCTACATATGCTTTATGCCCAGTACTTTTTTCCTTCCATTTTCAAGGGAATCCCAGTTCAATTGTTGTAGAAGACTACAATGGTAGATAGAATAAGGACATTTTATTTGTTCCCATAGATGCCATATGGCGTCAGAACCATCCATTGTTAGAACTGACCTACAATGGCCACTGGAATAAATGAGTTCAAACATATTTGGCCATTTTATAATATATTTTATCCAGTTTATTTAATGAAGTCTTGGAAGCATGCTGATGTATTGAGCTACCATATTCTAATATTGGTAAACTGTAGTTTCTCTGGGAAGAATTGAAGTTTTTCTTCTGAGCACTCCCAGTCTGATGTTGACCTTGCCAGCAACACTGGTGGTGATTGGTTGGCATCCATGGCACTCCAGTCATTACCTCATGGGTTGTAGCCCACCTGATAGGCTAGTGATGCACATGACCCAGATCAAATTTCTAGCATATCCAGGTCCCAGGAACCCTGCTCTCCAGTTTCAATCGTGCATCTGATCAGGCAGGAAGCACACCAGGGATCCCTGTCTACTCCTACCAGGTAAGATCCTGTATGGGATATATCTATATAAACCAATTATCAACCTCACAGGCATGTATGCAGTTACAGTAAAAAAAAAACCCTCCTGGGAATTAACTGGGAGGAATATATGGGGCTAGCTCAGCCCCAGTGTTAGCTAGCCTTGTTTGCACCACATAATGCTGTTAATCAGTACACTAGCAGGCTTCTGCTTTCCTTCCTAGGGTACTGAGTTCAAGTAATACATAAGTGAAAATGCCTTTCTTTACCTCAGTCATACAAAGTTGAAAATGTATATCTCTCCCCAGCAGAAGATATAAAAGGTACCTGTTTATTTTTTGCTAAGGGGCAACAAGTTTTGGGTGTCTGCCCTCATGTAACGCTATCTCGCTGGATTAGGCTCCTTAGCTTGGGGAGGGGCGCCGTGCTGGCTCGGCTTTAGCACCGCTGGCGCTCACTATTCCGGCTTCTCCCCTTCCTCCTTGTTTCCTTCCTCCTGTCGTCCTGTGGCTCTCTCCCTCTCTCGGAGCTTTTTCAGCCTCCCAGACCACCGGCTGGTGGGTGGCCTACCCGACCACGCTGGCGACGCGTGGCTTCCTGCTCCAGGGTTCCTGAAGGGAGTAGGGGAGAGTCGGGCGTTCGCATCGGAGCTCTCCGTACCGCCAGCTCTTGGCGGTCTAACCGCCCATCAGCGCGCCACCGGGAAGCAGTTTCTCTACCCCTTGATCCCTCCTAGGAAGGTTAGGGAGGCGCGGGGCCATCCAGTCGCCGCTCCGTCGTTTCGCCGTGGCGGAGGCAGCATAGCTCAGTGGTTTTAAGCTCCGAGCTGGATTGTGGAGTCCAGGTTTCGAATCCATCCTCAGAGGGGCCTCAGAGGATCCCGGCCCCATCCACTCAGTCGCGACGCCTCACGCCGCCCTGCCTTTTAGTAGGTCGCTGGCTGGGCCTTCACCCCCAGGCTTCCCCCAACCAGAACTGCTCTGGTGGTTGGCGCCTCCGGCTAGGCTGCCACTCTGAGTGGGGGGAGCAACGCCAGGTGTTATTCTCCACGTGACCTGGCTACAGCGGGGGTTCCCACGTCGCAGAAAGGAAGAGAAAATCTTATTGTGTAGGCACATTCAGCCTGTGTTCCCTCGCCGCCCACGGAGAAACACCAATGGCAAGAGGGGCACCAGTGCCATCAGGGACTCGTTTTCTTCAGGGGAGACCTCGGCCTCCTGCAGACCCTCAGCCTAATTGGTAGGGGCGCCGATTTGCCGCGCTTTTCTGGCCGCCATTCCCAGTAATGGGGAAGTATCAGAACCTTCTAGCCAGGGGCATTGAGGACCCCCTCAAAAAAAAAAGCCTGCAGGTTAGAGGATCAGGGTGCGATCGAGCCCATTACTTCAGGTGCTCCAGCCCTGACCTCGAGGCTCGCCACCCTCTCTCGGCAAGGAGGCAGTATAGCGCAGTGGTCTAGGCTCTAGCTGTTAAGCTGGTGACATCCAGCAGCCCAGACCTGATGCTGAACCCCACTGCTTCCACTTGCATACTGTGTGACCCTGGGATCAGGGTGCGATCGAGCTCATCACATCAGGTGTTTTCTGAGCAAGTCACTTAAACTCTTTACGCAGCGGGGTGGTTATCTGGGCCATCAGCGGATGTTTGGGGGTTCCTCCGCCATAGGGTCCCTCCCACAGCATCCTTCCAGCGGGATCCCCCATAACAGGTCTACCCACTCCGCCCCCCCCTTTCTCTCTATCTTGTCTTCTACCTCTCCGTCCCTCCCACAGCGACCCGAGAAGGTAGTCTCTCTCCCGTCATCCCACGGCTCCCTCCCATAGCGAGCCCTGGTTTCAACCGTGGACCAAAACCATCTCTCACACTTGACATGGTTGCGGGGCCCCTCTCATAGCTCCCCCCAACCTGCATTCAGGTTCTCTCCCACACAACAGATCTATCGATTTTTTTCCGGAGCCTCCCTTCTTCTTCTTCTTCTCTCTTGTCCCCTACCACTCGGTCCCTCCCACAGCGACCCGAGAAGGTAGTCTCTCTCCCGGTCGTCCCACGGCCCCTCCCATAGCGAGCCCTGGTGTCGAACCTGTGGAACCATAACCTTCTCTCTCCCTTTGTCCTGGTTGCGGGCTCCTCGCTTAGCTCCTCCACAACCTGTATTGTCTTTTTCAGTATATAAAAAAAAAAAAAAAAAAAGGAGAGAAATTCTGAGGACAAGGTATTGCCTGGCTCTACTGCTCGCCCGACTCCCATCAGACCACACCTCCGAACCGGAACCAGACAGGTCGGGGGACAGCCAGAAGAGTCTCCACCCTGAGGATTCTGTCCTACACGTCCCTTACGTCATGAAGTGCGAGGACATGGAGAAGTAGTCTGCCACTGCCTCAACCCAGGGCCGCAAGAGGCTAAGGCCTCTATGGCACTCTACCGAAGAAATCGGATAGGTCGCCCGGGCCCGGGAGAACCAGATGCCCGGAGAGGGCACTTCCAGTTGGCCCTAGGCAGCAGCCCTTAGAAAGGACGGTGCTACCATGCGGTTCTTAGCACCCAAGAACGCCTATAAGGATGACTGAAGATTACCTGGGGGTCCTTGTCTCCACTCTCAACGACACTGCAGCTAGGCAGCCACCAGCCGACCCTTTGGCTCCAGCGAACCCGCTAACCCTAGGTCCCTCAGGAACTAGTCCCTTGAACCCAGGGAGGTGGAACTGCGGGATGTGCCTAATACAGCCGAATTTTCCTGGCCGTCTTGGCGGTAGTCACCACGTGTCCACTTGCCAGGGCCACTGCCGCCCCCAGCACTATAGCCAAACCAGGGATGCGCCTCATGTCAGCAGACTCTGCTCCTGAGTCAGAGGATCCGACCCCACATACGTCCCGAGGACCCTCAGCTCCCTCCCCGGAGTCCAGGGGTTTCCAATCCCGAGGACGAGGTAGAACTACAGGGTAGCAGTGGCTACTCTCTCGCAACATCTCAGGTCAATCCAAGCCGCGCAGTTCAGGCATATGACTTGATGTCAAGGAGGGAGTCCCACAGGGTGCGAACCCGCCTCCTCCTCTCGGCTCGGATAAGTGGGTTCAAGTCACGGTACCAAGGATACCCATAAACCGTTCAGCACCTAGTTTTTTCCCAAGGGTTACCCCCCTGAACTAGGAGGAGGCCCCTCCATACCGTTTTTATTACGGAACAGACTCTTGGGGCGCTCTCACCCTCGCCCTGATACCAAGAAGTCAGAGGGGGCCCCTGACCTATCGAGGGCCGTAGCTACCTATGCCACCACGCGGCGCACCCTGTCAATGACGGCCACCGGGCACATCATACGAGGCATTCGTAGGCCTTCCTACCACCGATAGACTACATGGCCGCTCTCCCCATATCGGGAGGCAGTATAGTGCAGTGGTCAAAAGCTCTGACCTGCAAGCGTGGTGTCCTGGGTTTGAATCCCACAGCCTCCATGTGTGTACTGTGTGTCCCTGAGCAAATTACTTAACTTTCTATCATCCCACGGTTACTCTAACAACTCCCACGACTTCAATGGCCTTACACTTCACAAGCACTCAAGTCCACGGCTGGATGGAAAACAGAGAAGAAAGCTCCCCTCTCGCTCACAGGTCAAGCAAGGCGAACACTCACAATTCTGCCCAGGAGGGGACACAAGAACTAAAACCCGAGAGCCAACAGCAGGATTTCGGTAGGGCTCCAGGCCTCAGGGTTAGAGCACTGATCTGGTCAACCAAGGGTCGTGAGTTCAATCACAGGGGCCTGACATGGCCCATGGAATGAAGGCCCACCCTAAGCCAGGCGGCCCATCGCCCTCTCCAAATCAAGGGGCAACACCAAGCAAATTACAACAGGCCAGGGCACCGCGCCTCGCAGTGAGGTTTGGCCTGGGCAGGATGGACGGTGGAGACCAACTTGATATGGGGACTCCCTCAGGAGACACTGCTCCAACCGCCATTGTAGCAGGCGTGACACTCCTGCGGGACAGCTTGCTGGGAGACGAACACCACAGGGCGGTGACCAGCAGCAGGGTCGGACTCTCCATCTGACTGGAGGTGAGAACCGTGTCGCTCGCCATAATACCTACAAAATTGTATTCACCTGGTTAGGTGGTTGTGTCGGCTCCAGGCCCACGCCGACCCGTCCCCAGCCCAGTTGACAATCGAGCTATGGCCACACAGCAAACTAGGGGGACGACTCCAGCTGCCTAGGAGCGGCTCACCTGGCAAGGGGATCAGGTCAGTGGTCACTATTCCTCCGCCTCCACTGATCCTCCGCCCCAACCAGGCACAGGAGTCACAGCACCCAGCCACTAGTGACACCATACCGCCACGCAGGCCATGACCCAGCGGCCAGGCAGAAGGTCACTGTCAGCTTCAGGATCCCTCCCGAACAGGCATACTTTCTCAGGGTCAGGCTTCACCAACACCATGGACCCTGAAGCTCATGGCCCGGCTCCAGGGAGGAGGGTCCGGGAGGCAGCAGGTTTATGATGACATCATCAACACCCACCCCAGTCAGACGGTCTCGCCCCCGTGACAGGGAGTCATGGTCCGTCCCAGCGGTGGTAACCGGAGCAGGGCATAGTCCCCGAGCAGGCCGACAGGGCTAACTTCATATTGTTCCAACAACTGGGGTACCTGGAACAAGGCAAGACCCTCGAGCAGGCCGACAGGGCTAACACCCTTCTGCTCCACCAACTGGGAGTAGACGAAACTAGCATCCTCCGCCCTCAGGGTGCAGCCACCAGTTGTAGGGAGGCTACAGGCCTCATCGTAGAGACCCTCTAATCGGGGACGCGACTGGCAACGGATCCGTGGGTTTTCCTCTGGTCCTAGAGTCTCTTGACTGGGCTCCTCGCCAGAGAGTTCTCTAGTGTAGTGGTCATCATGCTTACCTCACACGCGAGGCCTGGGTTCAGGCCCCAGTGTAACTGATTTGGAACCCCACGTGGAACGGACCGGTCGGGTCTTCCTCAAGACTGGATCTGGGGGCAATCGGCTCAGCTAGGAGTGCTGGGGTTTGGGGCTCACGCGCGCGGAACCTGGTCGGTGCTCATCCCATCAGGGGTCTGCGGACATCGGTTCCAGTCTACCAGCCAGGGCATTCCCAGTTGTCACAGAGGCAACCAATCGAACTAACCAGCAGCGGAAGGGCTAACAGGGCCCCATAAACCCATTACCTGTACATTGGTCGCCCCCTCTGGACTCTGACGGAACCCGAGTCTTCCACAAGACAGAGAGTCTGCGCCACCTCGCAGGTCAGCGGCAGAGCAGAACCGCTCCAAGGCCCATTGGGAGATGACTAAGGAGAATCACCCAGAATGACGTGCCTGCTAGCCGATTGACTCCAACCCACAGGGGTTCAGGCTCATCCTCCAGAGCGATCGCCACGCTTGGTGGGAGCAGGCTAATGCGACCTCGGGGACCTAGATAGGCAGTCACGTGGAGTCCTTTCCTCCACTCCGCCAGGCATCTATTACTCTATTACTGGTCCAGTCACGGGCCAGAGGGCCCACTGCTGCCCAGACCCCCACGGTGACACCCTCAGCCCTTCACTCTTAGACCACTCGGTTCCCACCCTTGGTTCTTACTGCTTCTTATCTCCCATGAGGTAATGACTGAGTGCCATGGATGCCAACCAATCACAATAGGTGTTTACTCACCTGGTAAAGGTGATTGTGTTGGTTGGCATCCATGGCACTCCAAGGCCCTCCCATCCAAGTGCTCAGTGTGACCGGGACTGATCAAGGGGATCTCCCCATGGTAGACCCAATAGAGGACTAAGCACAAGTTGTCTTGCTCTAGAACTAATTACCAGTCGGGCCTCGGACCGAGACTAGTCTGTACAGACTAGAGGAATAAGAGTTCAGCCGGCCCGTCGGTACCCTTCCGCAGCCCGCATTCTACTTTGCTCTTTGATCCTCTCTCTCTTTAATTTTCAGGTGATTGTGCCTGCACGGTATGTTCTTCTTTTACACTAACTAACCTTGATTTCAGCTATGGAAGATTCGAACTGGAGAGCAGGGTTCCTGGGACCTGGATATGCTAGAAATTTGATCTGGGTCATGTGCATCACTAGCCTATCAGGTGGGCTATAACCCATGAGGTAATGACTGGAGTGCCATGGATGCCAACCAACACAATCACCTTTACCAGGTGAGTAAACACCCATTACATGTTCTGCAAAGGTGAGGCTGTTATCTACATGCACCCCTGGTACTTACTGTATATGATGTAACCTTTTCAATTTATGTCCATCTGATGTTTGTATATCTAATTTTAGATTAGATCTTTTGCCTGTAGAATTAAACATTACCCAGTTTTCTTCTTGCTATGTACCATTTTGGAGTCTATTAACCAGTGTTGCACGATGTCAAAATCTGACTGAAGGATTTTTGCAGACTATCCTGTCTTTTGCTATACCTATTAAGGCTATATCGTCGTGTGTATAAACAAATAAATCTTACTGCTTTTATTACTGATGGGAGTGGATTTATACAAGGAACAGCAAGAAGCCCAGGACTGAGCCCTGGAGCACTCCCTGTAAGTTTCTTCCTGGCTGCCAGTATTCCATTTATGCATACTTGTGTACACTCAGTCAAGTAAGAAAGCATCCATGTCTAACATGTTCGGACATGTCTATAAGTAGCATTCGCTTTATCAGTAACTTATAGTCTACCAACTCAAAGGCCTTTGAGAGGTCGGATGAACACCACACCGACAGACTCCTCTGCAGGATGAGTGGGTGGAACCATACAAGGTAGTCCAACAGCTTAATGATGTGAACTGTATTGTAGAACTGAATAGCAGGAGACATACCCATAGAATGTACCATGTCAGCATGATGAAGCCATATGCAAATTGGGCAGACAAGGTATTTAAAGTATGTAGTCCTGGTGAGGGACGAATGAAGAAGACCCCTACTGGACTTGCTGGAGGAAAGCAAGCATGAGTCCTCTGTGGGGCAATCAAACTGTCGCTCTAGTTTATCCCAGAACAGACCCAAGATGTGAGGGAGATTTTAGTGGACTCTGCCCTTTGTTTATGGCCAAGTCTGGACCAACCCACGATGTAGACAGGGGACTGCCTCATACGGCAGACAGCCTACCAGGTGTCTGAGGTTGTCCTAAAGGACATTAGGAGGGAGGTGGAGGAAATGCTGGATTTAGGATAATCCAGAAATCCCACAGCCCAGGGCCTCACCTATATTCCTTATTCCCAAGCTGGATGGCTCTACTTGCTTTTATGTGGACTATTGTGGACTCAATGTAGTCAGACCCCACCCAATGCCATGGGCGGATGAACTACTGGACAAGTTGGGAGGGCAACATACCTTACCACAATTGACTTGACAAAAGGGTATTGACAGGTGGAATTAACTGCCAAAGCTAGGAGAGGTTGGCCTTCATCACTCCAATAGGATTATTCGAGTTCAGGGTACAGGTTGGTCAACCAGGTGTTACATGGTATTGAAGTGTACGCAGTGGCATATCTGAATGATATTGCCATCTTCAGTACCAGTTGGAAGGAAGACCTATCCCACCAGAAGGAAGTGCCGAGCAGGATACAGAAGGCTGGGCTCACCGTCAAGGATGAAAAGTGCCAGGTAGCCATGGCGGAAGTGGCATATCTAGGACATGTAGTGGGTTGGGGAAGCTACGCCTAATCAAGCCGTGATAGAGGTGTGGCCCAGGCCTGAAACCCAAAAGCAAGTTCAGAGTTTCTAGGGACCACTGGGTACAATTGAATGTTTGTACCAAATTACAGTACCCTGGGCAGCTCCTCTCTGGCCTGCTGAGAAGAAAGAATGCCCAAAAGGGTAAAATGAGGAGCCAGCCTGTGAACGAGCCTTTGCACAGCTAAAGGAGGCACTGTGCAGTGCCTGTGTTGGCTATTCCAGACTACAGTAAGCCATTTGTAGTCCAGACAGATGCCGAGATGTGGGGATTGGAGCAGTCCTCAGTCAGACCTCTAACCAAGGGAAAGATCACCCAATAGGGTTTCTTAGCAAGCGCTGCTTCACCAGGAGCAGGCCTATTCCACAGTTGAGAAGGAATGCCTTGCGCTGGTATGGGCCCTGAAGAAATTAGAGCCGTACCTCTACAGGAGGCACTGAGGTACAGACCGATCATAACCCCTGGTGTGGCTGACTCGGGTAAAACGAATGGTCATTTCTTAAGATAGAGCACTGCCTTACAGGGCTACGATATGACCATTATCCACAGGGCCAATCAGCCAATGCTAACGTAGACCAATCAGAGCAGTGAACAGAATTTCTACCCTGCCTAGGGATGGATTCCCACAAATACAGTCTAGGAGGGAGGGTTGTGGCGAGCTGCATAGCTGCTAGCCCTCATTTGTAGATATTGTAGTGTATATATGTGTTTTTGTTGTAGTTCTATGTTCATGTCAGTGTCAGCAAAGGCACACAGAGAAAAAACTGGATTAAAAAAGAAAAAAAAGGGTTTAACATTCTTCTGACCTGAGAGGCCAGCTGCTTGCAGGAATCTGACAAGTTCTTGTTAAAAAGCTTGTGGATGCATGATCAAAGGGATATTTACAATATGAACTGACAAAGGAAACAGAAGTAATATAATCATAAATCTTACGGGATCATTCTTATAAATAATTAAATTAAGCCAGTTCAAAGCCCAGGATGTTTTAGCCAGGAAAGATCCTAACAAGCTTGTGTGAGGTAACAGAAAGAAACACATCCTTATAGCATACCTGTGAGAGACTGTAAAATTTAGGTTAACTATGAAAATCTGACAAAAGATAATCAGGAAAATAAGATTTTGGGAAACGCAACAGTGCCATCTGCTGGCCTAAATGTGTGATTTTTGCCCACTATTTCAAGATTTACAGAGGAGTATAAATAGCCCTTGATCGGGGCATTTGAACACACATTTTGCTTGGACTCTCATGACGACAGAGAACACCTGTCAGCACAGAGACTGCCTAAGAACCAAAGGCTACAGCAAGACTAATATTTTGCAAACCAGCGATTCTCTGGACTTTGAAATCTTGAACCTCAGGTAGACCTGGCTACCCTGTCAGTGAGTTTTTCTGTATACTGTAACCTAATTTAGTATATGTTCTCTTAATTGTAACTGCATTTATTTATTTTAGTAAAACCTTTGCTTTTCTCAGAAATTCTGCCTATGTGAGAGTTCTTACATTGTGTGACTGTAGAAGGTTTATTAATAATCTGACAACTGTTAATTGCTTAGAGGCCACCATAAGCAACCAAATTGAGAAAGGGTCTGTAAAGGGACATCTAGAAGGATAGGGAGAATATCAGAGTCTACACAGATTTTAAACCAGGCTATTGCATGTCCTGTAGGGAGAAGACAAAAATCAGGTGTTATACTGCTACCCGAAGAGAGCGACAAATGGATCTTCCTCCTTTGTGTAATAGCCAAGGAAAGGTTCATATTTGGCCACAAGACTGGTATTGTGCCCTTATCCAGAGCTAGAGGGATGCCCAGGATCCTCATGGCAGAGGTGCAGTTGTGACCTCGGTGAGCATTCTAAAGGTTGAGGACATCCCTGTACCCCGTCATGGATTGCACTTAAGGGAGGAGGCACTGTGAGCTCAGTGGGCCTGACCCCCAGGAGTGGGTTCATGACAGTCCTCTCAAGAGTCCACATAATCCTCTTCCTCATCCTGCATAATAAGGTCAGAATTGTACTCCTGGCCCTCATCGACATGCGCAGTTGGATGCAGGGAGGTGCAGGTGAAGCCATCAACACGACATGAGAGCTGGCTTGTCAATTCAGCAGTTGTTGATGCTGTTTTTTTTTTTTGTGAAGGCCTTGTTGACATAGCTCCTGTTACTGGAGGAGGAAGTAGCAAGTGCTTAAGTATGTCTGTGAAGGACGGGAGTATTGCCTGCACATTGGCACCCGTTTGGGCGACTGAACACCGGATGATGTCGACAGGGAGGCGTAGTCCTCGATGTTGACTCATCACCCGCACTAAGTCTGTCTGGTGGCACTCAAGCCTGCCCAGACCTGGAGAAGGTAAGACAGTCTGGGCAGCTGGCGGTGTTGCCACCAGAGTGGTCAACAGTGCTGAAGTGGTCACTCTGGAGTGGAGGGGAGGTAGCACCGTAGCAGGCAGTCATGTTCGTGAAGGGCGAGTGTATGGCCTGCATGTTGGCACCCATGTGGTTGATAGGAACACCGTGACGATGACAATGGGGAGGCGCAGTCTTAGACATTGACTCACCAGCCATACTAGGTCTGGTGGCACTCAAAGCCTGCCTGGACCTAGGAAGATAGACTGTCATGCAGCTGACAGTGTTGCCACCAGAGCGGTCGACATTGCTGAAGTGGTCACTCTGGAGTGGAAGGGGAGGTAGCAGGCACTTAAGCATGTCCGTGAAGGACAAAGTATTGCCTGCATGTCAGCACCCATGTAGTCGGTGGGAACACCTATGCGTGATGGGGGCGCAGTCCTTGGCGTTGACTCACTAGCCGTACTAGGTCTGGTGGCACTCAGACTGCCCGTCCTGGGAAGGTTGACAGTCTGGGCAGCTGGCAGCATCTCTGCCACAGTGGTTAGCGGTGCTGAAGTGAATCGCACTGGAGTAGAGGGCAACAGTGAGCCGAACCAGGGAGGCTTTGCGTTGCTGCACTCCCTCTCCTGGTGCTTATGTTTGTGCTGCCCAGAGGTCTTCTCCTGGGACTTGGATGAATAAGAGCCAGAGAAGCAGGCTGGCAACATGGTAGAGCTCTTCTCTTGGAGTTCTTTCTCCATTCTGGCTACCTGCTGCTTTAGAAGGTGGGTCTCTAAAGCCTTCTCTCGACATTGCTAGGTAGCAGTATTGAATTTTCTTTAGATCTGGCAGGCCTTTCGTTATGGGCAGAGGCAGCACATGCACACATCATGCAGCTGCCGAATATATTTTTTCACTGCCTTCACAGTATTGAAAACAGTCTGGATGGCTCTTTAATCAACTTACACGTCGTCAAAAATCACTTTATACAAAGTGATACTCAACTAAGGTGAGAAATGAATGGTCGATTAATGATGGCATGATCGACAGAGGGAAAAGAACAGAGTTGGAAGGGCTGCCATGTTTATATGGGAAGCAAATGTGGGTCATCGTTGTGGTGGCCCCTAGTGGTCTGCTTGCAAACGTTTCTTTGTGGTCCTAGTGCCTGGTGGATATAGTTCCATAGGTGTGGCCTGATGAAAGCTATCCTCAAAGATGATCATAGAATCTGATGGCAGTTAAGGGCCATAGGTCCACCCAATCTGCCCATTTTTCCCTACCTACATTATCACTGTAGACCCTACTTGATCTCTCACAGCTCTTTCTCCTCCCCTTTCCTTTCCACTGTGATTTCTGTGTTCTTATCGCAGGCATTCTTAAACCCCACCATTTTCACCCCACTACCTCTGCTGGAAGGCTGTTCCAGGAATCCACCACTCTTTCTGTGAAGAAATTTCCTCAGATCTCTCCTGAATCTACCCCTTCAGCTTCATATCATGTCTTCTTGTTCTTCAGTACCTTTTCCCCAGAAAACACTTCCTCCTGTACTTTATTTACCCCTGTGAGGTACTTGAAGGTCTTTATCCCCCAGGGTGTACACGTTGAGGTCCTTTAGTCTCTCCTCATAGGGCTTTTCATGCAGACCCTGCACCATTTTTAGTTGCCCTCTTCTGGACAGGCTCCACTCTATGTCCTTCCAGAGATGTGGTCTCCAGAAATGGACAGCACTCAAGGTGGGGTCATACCAGTGATTTATACAGGGGCAACACCACCTCCCTTTTCTGCTGGTGACACCCTTCCTATGCACTCCAGCATCCCACTTGCCCTCCTGACTGCCTTGTCGCACTGTCTGGTCACCTTTAGGTCATCTGACATGATTACCCCTAGGTCTCCATCAGTCTTGGTTGTTCTCAGTACCATGCCATCCATTGTAGTCCGTGCCCAGGTTTCTGTGCCCTAAATGCATTATTTTGCACTTTTTAGCACTGAAACCCAGCTACCATACCTAACCACTTGAGTTCTCAGGTTTCTGCTCATTCATTATCCACAAAGTGGCAGACCTTCTCTTCCAGCTCCTCTGCAATGTCACTTATAAAAAGACATTAAGGAGGACTGGTCCCAGCACTGATCCCTGAGGTACCCCACTGGTCATCCTCTCTTCCTTGGAGTGAACTGTAACACCACACTAAGTATTTCCCTAATGAATTTCTTACCCAGTTTACCACCTTTTACCCACCCAGAAGCAGCCACCTTACTCTCTAGTCTTCCATGTGGAACAGTGTTGAAAGCCTTACTGAAATCTAGGTAGGCCATGTCTACCACCCTCCCTGATCCAATTCCTCGGTCACCCAGTCAAATAAATGAAATTTGTTTGACATGACTCTCCGATGAGAATTCATGCTGCCTCAGTTCCTGTAACCCACTAGATTCAAGATATTCCACAATCCTTTCCTTTAGCAGTATTTACATTAACCTTGTCACCACTGATGCAAGGCCAACAGGCCTATAATTGCCAGCCTCTTCCTGCTACCATTTTAGGACTACATCTGCCCTTTTCCAGTCTTGCAGAACCACTCCAGTTTCCAGTGAACTGTTAAACAAGACTGCCAGATGTGCAGCCAGTACCTCCTGGAGCTCCCTCAACATCCTTGGATGCACCCAGTCTGGCCCTACTTGCAGATTAGCAAGTTCCTTCAGGACTCTCCTCTGAAAAGGACTAGTGTCCACATCCCTGCCCTTCAAAGCTCCCGTTGCTTTTTTGTGGTCCCTCCCTTCCTCTGTAAAACTTAGAAGTATTTGTTCAATATGCCTTCTTTTCCTTGTTCCCCTCTGTACAGTACCCCTTCCCTTTTATCCTTACAATCCCTCCCTTGGTCTTCCTCTTTTCGACACATGCTTAAAAATGTCGTCTCCTTTTGATACTGCCCTGGGCTACTTCTATCTTCAGTTTGCACCTTTGCACAACTTACTACTTTCCCTAATGCACCTCCCTAGCCTCCTCTCTGTATCTTCTGAATGCAACCCTTTAGCCTTTACCTTCCACCACCTCTTTCTATCTCCACCACCTCTTTCTAGAACCATAGCAGTCTCCTTTTGCTCACTTGTTGACAGAGGTTTGTTGGCCTTCACTATGCCCCTTTTAGCTTGACCCACTGTTCCTCCACGCCCCTAGGTCATCCCAGAGGCATTCACCCATCTTTATAAAATCTGCCCTTCTGAAGTCCAGGACCTTTGCCTGTATGGGGTGCGATTCTGCAGCTGTTCTTATATTTAAGCTTACCATATGGAGGTCACTGCGCCCAAGATGGCCTCCCACTTTGACATCTGCAATGCTTTCCCCATTGGTGAGTTCCAGGTCCAGTACTTCCCTAACACAGTGGCCTCATTTAGTTGGCTTATGTGTGCCCCTTGTAGGGAGTCAGGATGTCCCTGCTTCTAGTTGAAGTTGCAGCTGAGAGGTTCCAATCTACATCAGTCAGACTTTGGTCATCCACCAGCAGCACCCCCATTTTGCCAGCGGCTTCAACAGTACTTTCTCCAACTTCTCCCCTGTGCCAAGGTCTGTAGATCATGTCAGTGTAAATAGTGGCTCTATTCCCAGACTTCAAGGTGACCCACTGTACTGCTGTCCCAGATTCCCTGCATCTCCGTTGCTTTTATGTTTTCTTCACATAAGCACACCTCCTTTCCTTCCCACCCTATCCTTTCGAACAGGGTATAGCCTGGTATGGCCATGTCCCAGTCATGGATGTCAGTGCACCGTGACTCAGTAATGGCCACTATATCCAGGGTTGACCTCTGTCATGATGGCCTCCAGGTCTAATTTTATATCCTAGACTGTTAGCATTTGCACCATGGCCTTCCACAGTTTATTAGCACTCTTTTGCTTTTTATTTTTTGCATATTCTTTTTATGCCCGTGCCACCCAGCCACTCATTTAGGCGGCCATTCCATCCATCCACCACCCTCCTGTTGTTGCTGTCCATTGCCCCCACCACTCTACTGACCTGATGTATCACTTCGTCGGGTGGGGGAGGGTCCACCCATGGGAGGCAATTGGGAGGGTAGATTGAAGTGCCCAAAGGCACCTCCTTGCATCTGTGTCAGGCAGTGAAAATGCAGTTAGGGCTGTCCTAGCGGGGCCACCATCATCCTTCTGGCTTGATGCCTTTTTTTTTTTTATTATAGATTTTACTGCCTCACCACACCACCAATGAGGCGGAACTGGTGGTGATCTGAGGTGGGGACATGGCAAGAGCTGCTGCCACCTACATGTCCCCAGTCCACCTCCAGGTGCTGAGGCGCCCTACCCTCCAGGAGGGAAGTGTCCAATGGACCCTCTGGAATCCCTCCTGCTGGTCTCCCCTCTGTCACCCGGGCTTAGGGCAAGGACCTGGGTCGCCCGGCATGCCAAGTGAACCCCTTTGCTCTGTGCCATGGAGCTGGCTTGCCCCGTTTAATGTTTCTATTCCCCCCTCTCTCTCTCTCTCTCTCAGTTATGGTCACCCTGCTTCCTTTATTACTTTGCACCCTGGGAGTGCTCTCCTTGGACTCTCCCTACTTTCTACTTCAGCCTGTGGAAGGTACACAGTCTCTACCTCTCCAATTCTTTCCGCCACCCCTCAGCTAGTTTAAATTTTCATTGAAGTAACATTTAAACCATACACTGAGGACTGCCGTTCCTCCCAGATGGATGCAGACCATCACCCCATAAAAGCCCTCATCCTGTTAGATGGGTCCCCAGCTAGCAGAACCCCTCCTCCTGTGCCATTCCTTTAGCCATGAGTTTAAGGTCCTAGCGTGAAGAACCCTTCTTCCCCCGTCGTAGACAGGCAGCACCTCAGCAAAAGCTAATGAGTGTGCCACTTGTCTAAGACCACTGTCTAGTTCCCTAAACTCCCTTGCAATATTGCAGCCCCATCCTAGCCAGGTCATTTGTCCCCAGGTGGACAAGGACATCCAGCTCCCTCTCTACCTGCTGCCCTAGTGATCTCTAGGATACATTTCCATCTTTCTGGGCCATGGTGCCATGTAGGCATCTGACCTCCCTCTCCATCCCTCCTCGTATGCACAAATCTATCCCCCGTCAATCTAGTCCCCACCAGTTGCACCTTCCTTCTCCGAGGTTCTCTCCCATGATCCTTGGGGTCTCCCACACAGAAGGCCCTCTAAATCTTCCCTGGCCACTGCCACTGGTGCCTGCTCCTGACAGTCCTGCCCCACCAGAGCAGCATAGGAATTTTGTAGCATTACTGGTTGAGGGATGTGCCTCAGCCCCGGCCTTCCGAGCCCACCACCCCACCCTTACTGAGCTAACCGTGAGTCCGCCGCTCCTCCTCCCTGGCACCCTTTGAGGCAATGGTGTCACACTTTGTGGCTCCTGGGTGGGGAGAAGGTCCCCAAATCCTAGCCAACTTGGCACAGAGTCTGGTGACCTCCTCCTTCAACCCAGAGAGGTGCACGAGATGGGGGCAGCACCACAGTCTCCAGGTCTCTGAAACTGCCACCCACAGTTAATGTTGGGAGTAGTGCAGTGCAGTCTTACTATCAGTGTTACTTGGAAATCTCTTCCCTTATGTTTGTTATACCCTTTGTATACCTACCCTAGATAGGGCATTGCTCCTATTCCTAGTTTGGGGCCATCCCTTTTCTTTCAGTCATCCATTTCATATCCTTTACCCCAATAGGGCATTAGTGTTGCCCCTTTGTTGTTTATTCTCCTTGTACACCTACTCTATATAGGGTGTTACTACTATTCCCAGTATAGGCCTATTTTTTACCTTCTGCCCTTCCCAGCAGTGAATGCAACAAGAGTGAACAGGTACCTTGCCTTAGTCAACCAGCAGAGTTCCTGCTTCTCTGCATGGATGCCTTGCAACACCTAAAACACCAATTTACACCTGTTCCACTCACATGCCATGGCACAAATATATGTAGGGACATGTTAAGAGTGGCAGAATTTATCTTGGGCTCTGGCCCCTGGCAGTTGCCCATTAGCTCACTGCTGCTGTTCCTGCCCCTGGTCCTAGCTATTAAACTGGCAGACTTCCTTGTTCCGTTTACCAAACTGGCCGACTTCCTTGTTCCTGTTTAGGCAGGATCCTCAGCCCCAGCAGTGAATTACAGCCCAAAACATTTTTGGTAGGAACAATGTCTCTGACCTCTTTAGTCTGTGCTCACCTTCTTCCCCAAGGATGCTGCTGTATACACTCTGTAGTCAAAGTGGTGCAGTCTCTCTGAATTCTTGTCCAAGGACTTATCAGACTCTCCCACATCTTGACCTGCAGAAAACCATGCCCGCCACCAGACATTCCATAAAGTTGTGCCCCAACGAGCCGTGAGGCCCCCCTTAGGGACCATATAGTTCTAGTCTATTCTACAAGGTAAGGCTGAACAAGAAGTAGAGGACTTGATCACAAGTGTTGCATCCAGCACAGTGGAGCAATGGGTAATGCCGCATTCTGCAAGGGATTCATCTCTATGATCTAGGATGTCCATTAATGATAGGTTTCCTCTTCTGGACCTCCTTCAGGGGAGTGTACAGAGACAAAAACATTCAGTACAGCAATGACACAAAGAGAAAGGGTTCCTGGAGGCAGGTTACTCAGTCAGCAGGCTGTTTTGTCTGGATTATCGAGCAAAATGATGATAGAAAGCGAGTCTGGGTGCAGCAGGTACAGCAGCACTGGATGCAGACACAGTGACAAGACTGGCTATTAAGCAGTGGTGACCACAAAAGGGCACAAGAAATTCCTTTCCCAGATTTGGAATCTGTAGTCTGTGCCCCTCCTGACCCTGAGCTATGGTGGTTGTATAAGAATGGGCCACAAGTGAAGCAGGCATTCACAAAATCCCATCTCATCCTCATGTGGCATGGAATTCTTCACGTTAGACACCTACCTCAAACTGTCCTCCGTCACCTGCAGGTGCATGGCCTGTCCACATCATGGGAGATTCTCAAACAGTGAAAGTGGGTGTCAAGGTGGTCATTGAGTAACATGGTGACTAAAAGCACACACCTTTTAAATCCCATTTTTCTTTTGTTCCATGGTTGCATTCTATGGGGCAGTGAATCTGAGCAGAGGTGTACATGAGGAATCAAAAGAAGAATCAAAATCCTGAATGAATTTTTCAAAATGCCTGGTAAAAGCCAGATAGCTCAGTGTTGAGTATCACAACTGTATTCTGGGGGCTTGGGTTCAATTCCCAATTAGTTCACATTTTCCTCATTACAATTTCTGTTTTAATTGCTTAGTACTAGCTAATAACTAGGTACAACTGAAAAAGCCCCAAAACTTTGCATAATTCTAATTCAGAAGCAGAAGCTGTGCAGGAGAAGATGGTTTTGTTTTCCAGTGGAAGAAAAGATTAGAGTGTGGGGCACGTGAGTGCAAGGATCACTTAATGGGTAGTAGGATGAGTCAAGCATGAAGACTGGTTTTGGTGGCAGAACATGCCCCATGGAATAGTGTCTACATGTGGATAGGGAACACAGACTAGGTACTTAGAACAGGGTAAGACCGATTTTACTGTACACCCTCAGCACTGTATACTGTGTGGCCTGAGGCAAACTAAGTACCTTCAACACCGGGAAATGCAGCAAGATCAGTTTTATCGCACATCCTAGAGTGAAATATTGTATTTAAATAGCTTATTTAGGCAGAAAATATCTTAAGATGTTGTAAGTGAAGAAAAAAATGGCTATTTAAATGAAACAGTGCATGGTCACATGATGTTCAGTCAATTACGTGCTTCCTTTTCAAGCTGCCATTACAGGAGATTTATAACAGGTCAGAAACAATGCAGTGCGGCTCCTGCATCCGATTATTCATTACTTTTAATTTATTTAGGACTATTTTATAAGCACTATTCAATGTGGCTGATCATACATAAATGTACAGACCTTTTGGTGAATGAAGGCACTTGGCTTGGCCTCATGCCTCAGAACACACCCAAGTCACCCATATATTTCAGCAGAACCACACACCTTGTTGGGTGTGATTGCTTACATACCATTTACGTTTACTGCAGTACTCCAAAAAGGCAAACAATGGTGACTGCTAAGAGTACAACGTTACCGTGCACCACCGTAACGTATCAGTATAAATGTTATTCAATGGGTACCACATTTGCATGGTAGCAGTATACAGCGCTACTAGTATACTTTTGCATGATCACCACTGTATCTGGGATAAATGTAGACTACTTTTCTACCAGGGACAGAGGAACCAAAACGCCACTGAATGAGTCTCCTGATGAGGACAGTACATTGACAGACCAAAGTGTGGGATGTTGGTTGGTATCTACACTAGCACACATTAAGTCAGCCTGCCAAACAGGTAAGAATGAACCATGTTCTGGTAACTTAATTCACAGGTTGATAAAATTCTTGAGTTTTTCTTTATTATAAAAAAAACAAAGTATACAGATTTAAACAAGTTGACAATCATGATCTGGAACGTACTTTACACTCTGACACAACTCCCATGTTTTCAGTACAAAACAACTGGTACAAAAAAAAAAAAGACAACTATAAAACATATTTAAACTGAGAAACTCTCAGCCTGTCCACACACAGAGTCGAGGCTTAATTTGAAATGGATTACATTTCATGAGACAGTAGTAGGGCACGGGAAGTGCCTCTGGAGAGGAAGTACACCACTTTGTAACTGTGGCACTGCCCTTCCAAGAGAACATAATGACAGGAATAGGTTTTCTAGGTCAAGGAAATCTGTCAATCTTAGCGATTTTGCACAGTGCAATTTCAGTTGAAAGTGGGGTTCAGTTCAATTTCATGCCAATACTGTATACATAGAGGGACCCCCCCTCCAAGTTAGAAAGGACAGTCGAGTTAGTACACTTAAATTGAGGCAGACCACTCATTATAAATGTATTTTATTATAGACTACATGGTCTGCTTCATTTTGAGTTTGCCAATAATAATATATAAAAAATGTATTTAGATCTAAGTTTTGAAAAACAGCCTGACCCAGTGGCATCAGTAACCTTGCAGGAGACCCAGGAGTGTTGTAGAATGCAGTGCTCCAAGCTTACTGTTGGGGAAGAGGGCGGTAGAAGGAGGAAGGGAGGAGCGCGCTTTCTGCTGCTGAAGCACCTGCTTTTGACAGTCTTTCTCATTAAATTTTAAGCAGTTTAAAGCATGCTTCCTTCCCCACCGTGTCCATGCATTAAATACTGTTCCACAACAAGAACACAAGCGTGTTCCTTACCAACATTGGTTAAGACACACTGGTCAACACTGACCATTAAAAACAATAAAGAACTTCCACCTCCCAATCCCCACTGCACCACCATCCTCCATTCTACAACAGTATGTCAGCTCATAGTTCGTCGTGCACCTCTGTGGATTCTTCATCTTTCAGTTTAAATTCTGCCTCTGTGATCTTGCCATCTCCATTCCTGTCCTGGTTGGAGAACATGTTTGCAATAACTTTTGCAGGATCAAACCCAGGGCCAGCTTCCCTTCCCATGAGTTACTTGTAGGTTGATGTAATCTGAAACTGCAAAGAAAACTGAAGTGAATTACTGACCATAACCTTCCCCTTACACCCCCCACACATATACACAAATGCACTCCACTTATAGAGACTGGATATACAATTTTGAGGAAAGGCAGTAAATCCTCTATGTTTTCCCCAGAAATAGGCCACTATCAAACCAGGGCCAGGAGCACTTGAGTTACAAGTCTCTTCTAGTCACTGCTAACAAAGTAGAGTTACGCAAGAACTAACAGTAGATCTTCAAGAGGAACTCTTGCAGCAGGTAACACCTTTGGGACTGAAGCCAGCAGGCTGCAGGACCTCCGACAGTACTAGCTAGCCAGGTATACAGGTGAAACTGCCCCCCAACATCACGTATGGTATAAAGGAGTGGTCCCTCAGCCCATCCCCAGTTCTCCCGCCAGAGACCCTAGCAAGCAAGTAAAAACAGAGAACAGAGGAGGTTCCTCTAAATGAAGAAAAGTCAAAGGTATCCTTTATGGAGAAGTAGCTACCAGGTAGAAGGTGGGTGGGAAAAATAGTACCTGCTGCAAGAGCTCTTCTGGAAGATCTACTATTATGGTAAGTTCTTAGTAACTGTACTATCTTACTTGAGGGGCTCTTGCAGAAGATAACACCTTTAGGACAGAATCCCAGTCAGCTGGGTGGAGGAGAAGTCTCCCAAAAGGAATAGGAGAGGAGGCCCTGGAGGATTGCTAGTCCAAAGCCTGCTCTGTGTCAAGATGCAATGTCCAAACTGTAGTGCTTGATGAAGGTGTGGACAGAATTCAAGTAGCGGCTGCAGAAATATCGCAGCCGACACGCTTCTCAAGGCGCAAAGAAAGCAGCCATGCCCTGGTAGAGTGAGACCTTTACTGAGCCCAGTAAGGGTTTGTCATACTTGTTATAGCAGAAAACAATGCAATTAACCAACCATTTGGATATAAACTGCTTAGAAACAGGAGCCCCTAGCATTTGGGGGTGAAAGATATGAACAACTAGTCAGACTTTAACAAGCACCCTGTGAACGTCTCAGAGTATGAAGTAATGCCTCCCCTGATTAGAGTACTCTGGATAGTAGACAGAAAGTTGAATGTCCCGATTCAAAAGTAAACTCTGACACCACCTTGGGAATAAACTTAGGATTAGGGGGCAGACTTTGGGAACATGGGGAGATGCTTGAAAGAGGCATTAAGGGAATGGGAGCGGAATCAGGGGTTGAGGAACAGTGGCCAGTATTTAAAACGGGATTACAAGAGCAACAGAATTATGCATTAATCAGGTTAGCAAGGGGAAGAGTAGCCATTATGGTTTCTCCAAGGAGGCAGTGGAGAAAGTGAAAGCCAAAAGATTGCATTCAGGCAATACAAAAAAAAGACATGGGCAGAAGGAATAGGGAGAAGTACCAGAAGAAGCAAAGGGAGGCAGGGAGGTCAGTAAGGGAAGCCAAAGCTCAGACAGAAGAGCACATTGCAAAATCAGTGTGTAGAGGGACAAAACCTTTGCAGGTACATAAGTGAAAAAGAAAAACAAAGTGAGGGATAGTGAGACTGAAGGAGGAGGATGGGGGCCACGTGGAGGATGACAAAGTAAAGCAAACATATTGAACAGGCATTTCTGCTCAGTCTTTACTGAGGAGGAGGAGGAAATGGGCCTGAAGGTAGTACAAGGTGGGAAGGATGCAGAAATGGACACAAGTCCCTTACACGAGAAAGGGTCCTGAAGGAACTGGAAGGAATAAGAGTTGATAAAGCAATGGGCGCACCCTAGGGTCCTTAAAGAACTAAGAGGTGGTGGCTGAACCTCTAGCAATCCTGTTTAGCCGATCACTGGAAACAGGGAGGTATCCAAAGACTTGTATAAGGGGACTACATCTGCTGTCCTCCAAAGTGGGAACAAAGAGGAAGGGAACTACAGACCGTCAGCCTCACCTTGGTAGTGGAGAAGATCATGGAAGCACTACTGAAGGAGAGATTTCACCAGGGAGGTCATGTCAGACCAACCTCGTTGAATTTTTGACTGGGTGACTAGGGAGGTGGATCAGGGAGGGCAGTGGACATGGCCTATCTGGACTTCAGCAAGGCCTTTGACACTGTGCCACATAGAAGGCTATTATACAAACTGGGGAATATGGGTGTGGGCAGGACAGTAGTGTGGTGGGTAGTTAACTGGGCGATAGGACACAGAGGGTGGTGGTAAATGGCTGTCACTCCACAGAGGGAAGAGTGACCAGTGATACCACCGGGATCAGTGCTGGGAGCGGTCCTATTCAACATCTTCATCAGTGACATTGCGCAGGACCTAGAAGGCAGAATTTCCTGTTCACTAATGACACAAAGCTCTGTAACAGAGTGGACACACCAGAGGGTGTAGACAGAATGAGAAGGACCTGCAGAAAGTCAAGAATGGTCAGGGGTTTGGCAGTTGAAATTCAATGCAAAGAAGTGCAAAATAATGCATATGGGGCACAAAAACCCTGGCACAATATATCAGTCGGGGGTGAGGATATAGCATGCACCAAGCAGGAAAGGGATCTTGGGGTTGTCTCTGATGACCTCAAGGTAGAGAAACAGTGACAAGGCAGCAGGTAAAGCAAATGGGATGCTGGGATGCATAGGCAGGGCATCACCAGCAGGAAAAGGGAGGTCATAATTCCACTATACAAGACACTAGCGAGGCTCCACCTGGAGTACAGTGTACAGTTCTGGAGACCATACCTACGTGAGGACATAGACAGAGTAGAGAAGGTTCAGAGGAGGGCAACAAAGGTGGTACATGGATTGCATCACAAGTCCTATGAGGATATGTTGAAGGACTTTAATATGTACTCCCTGGAGGAGAGGGAGGAGAGGGGATATGATAGAGACATACAAGTATCTCACGGGAGGAACAGGGTGCAGGAATACACTATTTTAAATGAAAAAGATGTTCCGGGACTAGAGGGCATGGGATGAAGTTGGAGGTAGTACGATTCAGAGGAAACGTGAGGAAGAATTTCTTCACAAATGGGTGGTGGACAAGTGGAACACCCTGCCAGAGGAAGTGGTGGGGCTGAAACAATCATGGGATTTAAGAATGCATGGATAGACAAAGGAATTCTAGAGGTCATGGGTATAGGGCAACAGACTTCTAGGAAAACATAAAGTGAACTTACAAGCTCAAATGGGCAGACTGGGTGGGCTGTAGGCCCTTATCTGCCGACACTGTATGTATCTATGGTTAGTCCCTCAAGGACACCCTGTCCTTAGAAAACCGAATACACATCAGGGCCTGAAGCTCGGAAATTCTTCTACCAGAGTAATGGCAACTAAAATTACGCTTCCATTGACAGAAAGCGTAGCTATAACATGGGAGTTTAAAGGGAGGCAAAGTGAGCTTTTCTAGAACAAACAAACGATCCCAAGGTGGGACAGGGTCCCTAATGTGAGGCTTCACATGCAGAATGCCCCATAAAATGGTACGGGAAGTTTCAGCTGGGCAAGAGTTTTCCTCATAACAGGTGCATGATAGGCTGAAATGGTAGACAGGTGCACCTTGGAGTGAGGAGTAGCTCAATGCAGAGTGAGGCAGGGAGAGGAGATACTCCAGAACCAAATTCACGGGCAGGTGACTGGGTCCAAATGCAGAGTGGTGGCCCAGATGCCGAACCACTTTCATTTCATACTATAGGTGGCCCTAGTGGAGGGTTTCCTAGTGGCAACCAGGACATCTGCTACCCTAGGATACCCCAAACCTGGATATGGCTAGGTCTGTATGAGCCATGCGTGGAGATGCAGAGATCTGGATGGACCAGGGTTCCCTGCTCCTGGGACAGCATGTCTGAATGGAGGTCAGGAAACTGGAGGCTCCGCTGCAAGTTGCTGGAGGAGCGGAAACCAAATCTGATGTGCCAGAAAGGTGAAACCAGAATCATTTCTGCTCCTTCCAACTACAGCTTGAGAAGAACTCACTGCAGTAGAGGAAAAGGAGAAACATGTAAAGGAACCTCCCAGTCTAGGACAGTGACAACGTGTCTCATCAGAAAAACACCAGGCCTTGGATCTAGTGAGCAAAAACTGGGCAGTTTTGCATTGGATGGGGAAGCAAACTGATCCAGTTCTGATGTCCTCATCTGTCGAAGAAGTCTTCTGCCACCAAGGGTGAAGTTCCCACTCGTGAGCCCATGACAGAGACCGGCTTAGGCTGTCGGCCAGAGTGTTTTGCCCTCCTAGCACATGGACTGCTGTCAGGTCTAGCTGATGGTCCACTGCCCATGACCATACACTCATGGCCTCCCTGCAGAGGGACAAGAATGACCCCCCGCTTGTTTATGTAAAAGACCACAGACATGTCTGTCTGATCAACAGAAGGCCAGATAGCAGGACTGTCTGGAAAGCCTGCAAGGCATACAGAATCACCCTCATCTCGAGGACATGGATGTGGAAATGTAGCTCTTGCTGAGACCAGGTCCCCTGTGTCTGGCAGCCTCCCAGATATGCTCCTCAGCCTTGGCTCGATGCGTCTGGTTAGGATCTGGCTGACAGAGTCCTTCTGCAGACAAACCCCTTTGGAAAGGTTGGCAGAATTCAACCACCATGCCAATGCCTGTCGTGACGGGTTAGACGCCAAGACAGGTTGCTCTATGTCATCTGAACACTGGTCCCATTAAACGTTCAGGTTCCACTGAATCACTTATGTATAGCCTGGCCGGGGACTGTTGCAATGGCAGTTGCCATGTGTCCCAAGAGTCTTAGGACAGACCTGGCCAGTACTTGGTGAGAGAAGTGTGTCTCTGAAGACGCCTGCTCTGTTGTGAGGCAGGAATGCTCTACCTTGCGCAGTGTCCAGGATTGCCTCTATGTATTGCAGCCACTGGCTTGCCCAAGGAGAGGACTTGGGAGGTTCAAGGTAACCCCTAGGTCCTGAAATAGGGAAAAGGTGGCCTGCATGGTGTGGAGTAGCCAGTTCCAGATGGGAGTGGTTAGAAGACAGTCATCCAGATAAGGGATGTCCCCTGCCTCCTTAGAGCTGCAGCCACCACTGCGAGGCATTTGGTGAAACCCCAGGGCCAAGGACAGGCAGAAGGGGCAAAGCCCGAAACTAGTAGTGACTTTCCTGGAAGCGAAGGAACCGCCTGTGCTGTTGGAAAATCAGAATGTGGAGGTATGCATCCTACATATCGAGGAGCATAACCATCCCCCGATGAAGTAGAGGTAGACAACTAAGCAGGGTCACCGTCTGGAATTGTTTGTACTCACGTACTGATTCAGGTGGCTGAGGTTGAGGATAGGGCGCAGATCTCCGGTTTTCTTTGGCACCAGGAAGTGAGAATAAAACCCTTTCCATGTTGTGCAGAGGGACTGGCTCTATGGCCTGCTTTTGCAGGATGGCCTGGATCTCCTCTGTGCTGACAGCGCTATGAGCCTGAGAATAATGGGAGGGGACCGTGGGTTGTCTGGGGTATCTGTGAACTCCAGAGTGTGCCCTTTTGAGGAGTTGCAGGACCCAATGATCTGTGGTTATCAATGTCATCCCTCTATGTACAAGGAGAATCAACCCCCACCACCTCCCCAAGGCCTCAGCTGGGGGAGGTCATGCAACGAGTTGGGTGGAGGAACTGGGGAGGGCAGTGTTGCCCAAGAGGTCCTTGGGGCCAGAGGAGTAGAACCTCCAGAAGCAGGAGTGGAAGCTTTGCACTTAAAGCCCACTCTCTGCTGCTGTCCTCTGGTTGCTATCTGGTGTTCCTCTGAAAGGACTGCTCAGGATGCTGCTTGGGCTGGGATTTGTACAGTGTGCAGATCAGATAGCCTTCCTGATTCCTGCAGGAGGTTATGATATTCTGCGAATCTTTGCCAAACAGAACTGGGCCCCTAAAGGTGTACTCATGATTTTAGATTGCTCGTCTGGAGCAAAGCCGGACACATGCAACCAAGAAGAATGCCAGAGACAGTGGAGGCTGCAGCTCTGCCCACAGAGTCCACTGTATCATAAGCGGCTCAGAGGATGTGGTTGCCTACATTCGAGACAGACTTCAAAATGGCCATCAATCCTGCCTTACCTGGACAATCTGGTAAGGCTTGAGCCACTCCACCGCCTTGTCCCACAGGGCATCCTGGTATTGCACCATATGGGCAAGAAAATTCTGAGACCTTATAGCACACGTGGCCAAAGAATAAACCTTTCTGGCCAGCAGGTCAAACTGCTTGGAGTCTTTGTCAGGAGGTTGTGTACTCAGGTGCTGAGGGCGCCTGGAGGGTCATGGGTAGCACCGATTACGACTGAGTTGGCCTCTTGGTGTTCCCCATAAAAGGGATCCTCTTGTGGAGTGCAATAAAGCCAGTTTGATATTTTGGAGATGGCGGCATAGAAAAGTAGTCCTTGCAGGCCGCTCTGTTCAGACATCCTTATAGGACTCTACAAGTGGAGGGACACCATGGGTTGGGTGTCTTTCCTCCTAAGGAAGGTGGCCAACCGACTACATTCTGGAAACAGCTCCTCTGTGTCTCAGCCATTCAACTGCTGGATGCACTACATTACATCCTTGAAGGATGTGTTTCAGGTGGGGAGCGAGGAGTGTCCTTGATGCCATTGGGTTCCAAAGGAAGGTCCGAGTTCCCTGGCCTGAAGAGGAGAAGGAGGAACCACCATTCAATTCCCCGAATCCGGTGAGGGGTGAGGCGATAGGATACTTGCCCAGCTATTATTTGAAGTGTGCCCCATCTGCAGATCTGAAAGGCCCTCCTTTGGGAGGAGGGGGGCGTAAACTGGAGGCTTATTGGGGTGGTCCCTGGTGGTTAGGCTTTAGAGGGCCTGGCGTCTGGTCGTCAGGCTGGGGTGACTCTGGTGGAGTAAGCAGATCCAGTTACTGGGCGTTGGACCCAGAGGGACATCACCATCTGATGTCGGATGAACTGGATCCAATGTCCGATCATCGGGTCTTCTGGCATTGGCTGAGGGTGGGCGCAGGCCCAGCTAGTGACTTCGGAGGATTAGATGATGACAAGTTGGCCTGAAGGGACATCAGGGATGCCGGCATCGAAGGCACAGCCGTGAGGCTGGGGCTGCTGATTCGTCCGCAGCACCTAGGAGGAGTTGCCAGGATAGGCGAGCTGGCTCCCGAGCGGACGGAGGTTCTGCTTCCTGGAGGAGGGCATCAGTCTTGGGCGTTGCTTACTGGAGTAGGCCCCAACATTGGGGAGGACTCAGCAGACACCCTGGCTGGGAAATAAACAGGCAAAGGCCTGCCACCAAGACCCACTGGCCGAGCCACTCTGCTTAGAGCCGCTGGGACTATGGGTTTAAGCTTGAGAGGCTGGGAGGAGGTCCCACGCCTAAAAGAACCTTCTCCCACCATATTGATAAGGGAGGAGATTTTGCCACTGGAAGCCCAAAGGGAAAAAGGGCAGCCATGGTGGAAGGAGCTGACTCATTGGGGAGTCCCAACATAGTTCTTTGACTTGGGTGGGGACTGCGAGTGGAGTCCGACTGAGGTTTCTCTTTATGCTTCTCGCTCGATTTCCGCTCCTTTAGAGAAGATGATGAGGCAGAGGCCCTGGAGTCTGGGGAAAGGAAGAACTCTTTCAGTGAAGCTCCTTCTCCATTTGGGATAGCTTTTGGTAAGCAAGAAGGCTTGAGGTCTTCTGGTGACAGAGCAGAGTGCGCTGGTTAAAATCTTGACAATACTGGCAGGCCTCGATGTTGTGGTCCAGGCCTAGGCAGAAAAGTCAGGCTGAATGACTGTCCTTGTGAGGGATCTGCTTGCCACATGCACAGTTAGATTGCTGCCCTCGAGATGAAGGCAATTTTGTATGCCTAGCAGGCTTTCCAGACAGTCCTGGAGAAGAAGATATGCAAGATGAATCTCTGAAGAAAACAGCAAAATGTAGGTAAGCGCGATGCAAAATGGCGGTCGACTAGCTGAAAGCATTTGCGGAGTCCGACTTACATGGTCTGGGGCGGGCGGCGTTGGCGGTTCCCCACTTTCAGATGCAGCTAGAAGTTTTCCTCAGAGGTCCTGGCGCCTGCCAGCCAGTCCTAAGCAGATTCCTGCTGCAAGAGCTTCCTCGAGGTAAGATCTTGCTTGACAATCGGGGGTTACACAGACAGACTAGTTCAAAAGTAGCAGCTGTATCATGGATGGGCATGACTATTAAGCAAGCAGAAGGGACCAGATATGGCCCTGTGCTTCCATTTGTAAGACAACAGGAACCAAACTGTCAACATCTCACACCTGTGCACTGGCTCTAAAGTCCTGCCCTGAGCACTGCAATACCAGCAGCACGTCCCACGGTGAAGGTGGAACACGCACGGAGGGACAAGTGGTCAAGGCCTTTGAAAATGTACCAGACCACCTTCTCCTGGCCACAGTCTGCTTACCAGCCCACGCCCAGTAAACAGAGATGGCTGCCAGGTGCATCTTGAGGTAGTCACCCACAGAACCAGCTGGGAAAGGGACCAGAGGTAGTCAAGGGTGCTAGCCACAGGACAAGCAGGGGATCCAGCCCGATGCCACATGGAAAATCTCTTCAATCTGAAAGCATAGCATCTGTGAGTCAACTTTCCTGGAGACATCCACAATGTGGAGAACATACTAAGAGACCCAAGGCCTGGAACTCCAGCCCCTCAGGAACTAGACCTTGAAGTGGAAGGACTGAAGGTCCAGGTGCAGGACCATCCCTGATGTCTAGTCAGCAGGTCTGGGTGAAAAGGCAGTCTTCACGAGGCCTGCTGCTGAGGCTGTGGAGATCCAGGAACCAAAACTGCCATGGCCAGTCAGGATCCATCAGGATTATCCAGGCCTTGTCATTCCGGGCCTTGACAATCATCTTGTGGATCGGGGGAGGAGAAAAGGCCTACACGAGGCCTGGGGACCAGGACCTCACAATCATTCCCCAGCAGTGTCCCAGACTGAGGAGAGCAGGCGAAAACAGTCTCAGTTTGGCATTCTACCAGGAAGCAGACAGGTCCACCAAGGGTGTCCCACAGAGAGCAGGCGATTCATCACGTCCTGATACATGGGCCACTTGTACACAGCCTCTCTCCTACTCAGCGGACAGCGTCCACCAGCTGATCGTTTCTGCGACATGGATCACCAGATCATCTGTACTCAAACTGAGCATGAGCATCCAGCTGTGGAGTTCTTCCAGACACAGAGGAAGTGAGTTCTGCCATGCATGCTCAGATAGAACATGGTCATGGTGTTGTCCATCTGGACCTGCACAACCTGACAACTAGCACAGCAAATTCCTTCAGAGCCAAACATACTCATGGAGCTCCAAGCAGGCTGATGTGGTGTCAGGACTCCATGGGTGACCAGAATCCATGAGCTCTGTGGTCTCCCAGGTGTGCTCTCATCCCACCAGAGACGATCCATCGTGGAGTGTGACTGCTGGTTCTGGGCAGGCAAAGGCAAACAGGACCTTCCTCCAGGTGTTCTGAGACGAGCCACCACTGGATGATGTCCCACATCAGCCAAGTCACCACGACCGGCTGGTCCAGTGGCCTAGGCACTGGGATCAGTGCCAGTCCAATTCCACTGAAAGTGGTGCATCCGCAATGGACCCAATGACCATGCTGGTGTCGGATGTCATGTACCCCAGCAGCCGCAGGGAAATCCTGGGCAAGGTGAGACAGCCAAACCTGAAATGAGGGCAGAGGAGGCAACATCAGTGCTGGTCCACAGGAGGCAGGCTTTGACCCACAGAGACTGTGAACCGCACCAAGCAGGTGGTCAGGTTCATCACGGCAGAACTAGACTCTCCAGGTTAACCAGCAGGCCCAAGTCTCAAGTCTGGAGAGCCAGATCTGTGGATCTCTCCATGGCTCTCTGGAGGGACCGGTCAACAGCCAGTCATCCAGACAAGGCACACTGACCCTGAGGCACTGCATGTAGGTAGCCACCACTGGCCACACAATTGGTGAAGACCCTGGGCACTGAGGAGAGGCAAAGGACGTGACTGAAACTGGCACAGGACCCCTCCACCCAGAACGGGGGTACCAGCAGTAGGACTAATGGACAGGAAAGTGGAAAACCGTATCCTGAGGTCTAGGGAGCAGAACTGTATGTTCTGCTTCAAGGATGGAATAATCTGGTTCAAAGTGTCCATTCAGAACTTGCGCTTCCTCATGAACTGGTTGAGACTCTGCAAATTTAGTATCAGGTGCCAGTCTCCCTCTCCCCACCACCCCAATCTGTTTCGGGACTAGGAAGTACCTGGACAGGCAACCCTGACTGGCCAGGCCATCTGGGACACAGCCTATCACTTCTTCTGCAAGGAGCTGAGCGATATCACTTACGGTGCACAATGTGTCTTGGGACACACGAGGTGTGTAGAGGCGGTAAGCTGAGGGCCTTAGTCCAGAGACAGTCCTCTGCCCACTACATCCAACACCCACTTGCCCACTGAGCTAGCAGACCAGTGTGGCTAGAAGTGATGCAGCTGGTCTCCTACAGGAACAGCAGTCAGGGACAGGACATGTGGAGGGAAGATGCCCCGTCCTGTCACTGGGCACCTCTTGCAGGGCACCGCGGCTACTGTCACAGGGGCACTGCTACCCCTGCCTCCCTTTTTAGACTCTGGTCCCCGACTGCTGCTTGGGGCACCAGGCCCAGAACTGCCCCTGCTTAGCTGCTACCAAGGAGGCGGTGACTGAAGAGGCTGGCATGGGAAAGCCTGTTTCTTAGCTTCTTGTCAGGTCCTTCTGGGATGAAGTCACAGAATCTAGGGTGGCAGTAGACTTCGTGATTCATGTGAACTGTCCTTCCACCTCAGGTCCGAAGAGGTTGGTGTCCAAGAAAGGGACAGCAGCCAGCTTATGCTGGGTGCTCACCATGAAATTGGACAGACCAGCCAGGCCTCAAGCGATGCACGGAGACAGCTGCCGCCACTTCATAGGGCATACAGAATTGCCCAGGTCCAAGGCTGTCTGAACTGCTGTTTAGCCAGTGACTGACCCTGGTGTCTGATCAGCTTCACCATCAACTGTTGCTAGACAGGAGGTGAAGGAGGACTACATCGAAAACTCCCATCAGGGACCAGATCTGGGAACAGACCAATAAAACCATGGCTTCGCTGACATGAAAAGAATTATGGTGGCAGCTAGTACCAAGGTTCTTTAAGACCCTGTGGTAACAGCATTACGGTAATCCTCCATCAAATAAGTGCTGTAGAGGGTGTGGACAGGTGGGAAACCATGGCACATCTTCTGGAGCTGCCCCAGGCTGCAGAAATGGTGCTCAGTAAAAGGCAATTGGCAAAATACTGGATACCCAAATCACCAATTCTTGTGAAAATCTGATCTTAGGACAGTTTCAGAAGGGGTCCGTGAGTGCAAAGGGTAAATATCTATTCAATTATCTTTACAGCAGCAGCTGCCAATGCTGTAACTCAAAATATGGCCAACAAGCTCTGGATGAAGTCCAGTGGTTGACTTGCTGTCCACAGATTAAGGAGCTGGACAAGATAACAGCTCTTTTACATTTACAGAAAGATAAATTTACAGCCAGGTGGCTTCCTGCAATGAGTCTGTAATTATTTATTTAATTTTGTTTTGTTTACTGAAATGTTTCTCAGGAAGGCAGCTGAGCAACAAGTTGCTCGTTACCGAGATAGACCTGTGGGGTGAGGAACAATGGGATGAATACAAGAAATGTTACAATGTTGGAATACAATTTGCTTACTTGCATACAATGAAGAGCAGGAGGGATTACAGGTGGATCACACTACTAACAATGCAACAGTTAACTATAGTAGATATGAAGACACGTAGCAATTTGCAACAGTATGCAGCTCTAGATGGTAAGGTGAGAATGGTGACTGGTAGCCATTAGTGTAACATAGATATTCAAGATTTACAGTGACTGGAGTAAAGAAAGGAAGAATGGAAGGAGGGAACGAAAAATTGTGGATGGAAGAAGGAAAGGAACTTACAGAGAGACACAGGCAGAACACAATTTTCAAGGCAAACAGATGACAGGGTGGACTAAAGTGCATATAAAAGAGAGGTATGTTGCTTAATTGAGTGTAGTGGTAGGCCAGTGTTGGGCTATGTTAACCAGAAGGGCGGGTAGGAGGAGAGGTAGTGTGGTAGGGTGATGAGAGGTATTGTAGGTGAGGGGTATCCAAGGAGGGAAGAGTTGAAATTCAACAGTGTCCTGTTATCCCCATCTGGGCAGGGCAGTGGACAGCCCTACTGGCAGGACACAAGTTATAGGAGATGAGAGTTATTTATATAGGTGATGCAAGAAAGGGGTTGTTGGGGAGGGATGTTGTGGGAGGGGGTAGCAGAGGCCAACTATAGCAGGCGGGGTAGTACCCCACCAGTGTGCTGGGTGACCCTGCCTGCACAAGGCAGTGATCTGGCAGTGACTGTGGGGGGTGCAGTAAAAAGAAGAAATAGGGCAAGGGGTGTCAAGCTGTTGCCCACCGTGCTATGGATCCTGCCTGCACAAGGCAGTGATTGAGCTCACAGGAGGAGATAGAGATGGCAGAGAAAGGAGGAGGAAGTACACTTTAGAGGAGGGAGAGTAGGGGACCACGAGGAGCACGATCATAGGGAACAGGGTGGTGGGAGTAGCCATATGGTAATAAGGGCTTAGGGGAGATGGCGGGGGGGATTATGGAAGGTCATGGCAGGCACAGGAGGGCAATGAAGTTCTTGAGGGCAGAGTTACTGAAGTAGCAAGAGGATGAGTGGCAAATTTGAGGGGAAGTGAATTCAGATTTTTGGGAGGCAACAATGATAACCACATTGGCCAATAAGGTTGGAGCAGCATGAGACCACCAGGGTTTGTGAGTTAGTAGATCTTAGGGGAGTGAGGGGGTTGTAAAGGCAGGGAAAGATAGGAGGAAGATCTCCCAGCCAGTGCTTGCAGGTGAATTCTGCACAGTGAGAGATGTCCGCTTGTCAGGGAAGGACAGGGCATGATGAGTGGAGGGGCATCAAGGGCAAAATGAGTTGAAGAGTACCTAGTCTGGCAAGCGAGGACTTGGGGCAGCACCATAGACTATGTCACAGTAGTCAAAGATTGGTGGGATCAACTTCTGGACAATCTCATGCCTAGCCGTGGGTGGGATGCAAGCACAGTTACGGAATAAGGCGCCGAGCTTGGGACGCAATTTTTCTGAATGGCGTTGATATGGCCCTCCTGTCTGGAGGTGGCTGAAAGCACCTTCTACTGCATGTCTTCCCACTGGTGATTCATGGGGAGCTGTGAAAAGGAATTTCAGATGCAGACCTACCACTATCTGCATGAGGCATGATGCAAAGGCGAGTTTGTGTCTAGGGCTGGAGTTAGTGGGGACATCAGAAAGTTAAAGGGATAAAGGTATTTTCTCAGGCCATAGGAGATATTGCAGGCCATGATGCAGGGGGAATTCATGGAGGCGACAGTACTTTTACGTAGGTTGTGCCACCCCTAGAGAACTACTCCACTTGCCTGGCCTCACTTTCCGTGGTGGAAGAGTTCTCTAGGGAATTATGCATTCTCTCTAGATTGCCAACTAAAGATAGGCTGCAAATAGATTCAAGAGGAAACAAGGCTGAGAGAAGAAGCATTAACCAGCAGGGTACACTTAGCCCAGGGGTCCCTCAAATGGGACAAGCTTGGGGAGAATGGAAGGAGGTACCAACCCAAGATCAAGGACAAAATGGTGGGAAGTGAGAAGAAAATAAAAAACCCACCAGTAATACTTATATTACTGGGAACAGAAGGAAAATACAGTTTCATACTTACGTAACAACAGATCTTCAAGAGGATCTCTTGCAGCAGGTAATACTCTTGTGTATCCACCAGAGGGTGCTCTTGTTTTCACTAGCAGTGTTTATTGGGGCTGCCACAATGATGCCATCACGTATACCTGTATAAAATTGGTGAGCAGCCCCAAGCGACCTCAATTCCTGCCTGCGATAAGTTCATGGAGCAAGACCCGAGGGGCGGAGGAGACGGAGGTACCTTCTGTTAATTTTGAGCAAGTTTGCAGAAGATCGCTCTCTCTGCAAAGGAGAGGGAAGGAGGAGGGCATTACCTGCTGCAAGAGATCCTCTTGAAGATCTACCATTATGGTAAGTACGAAACTGTACCATCTTCTTCTAGGTATCTCTTGCAGATATGAGTCATGGGATGATTCCCAAGCAGTGGAGTAGGAAGGGTGGAAAGATTAAGAAAGGAGGCCCTGCAGGATGGCACGCCGAAGGCAGCGCGGCATCGGAGGCTAAATCTATACTGTAGTGCTTTGTAAAAGTGTGTACATTAGATCAGGTGGCAGCATTGCAGATGTCAGTGATGGAGACACCCAAACATGCAGCAGTTGTAGACAGAGCCCAGGTGGAGTGAGCATGCACAGCACCAGTAAAGGTTTATTATATTTATTGTAACAGTAGGTTATGCAATGTGCAAGCCAATTTGATAAGGTTTGTTTGGTGACTGGTAGACCCTCTCGCCTGGAGCAAAGGTGACAAAGAGTTGTTTGGACTTTGAGTGGCTTTGGGAGTGTAATGTAGTAATGTAGGATGCGGTGCATCCATGGTATGGAGGAGGTATTCACCGGATTGGGTGATCGGGGTAGAAGATCGGCAAATGTATGGACTGGTCCAGTGTGTATTCAAACTACCTTTGGGAGAAAGGCTGGATTTGCAAAGTGAGACCCAGTCTTTGTGGAAGAGAAGGCAAGGTTCAGAGCACATGAGGACCTGAGCTTGAAATGCGGCAAGTGTAGGTAATGGCCACTAAAAACAAGGTTTTCCATGCCAGAAAACATGTTGCATGTAGCAGCTGGCTCAAAAGGAGGCCAGTTAATTTTTCTATGAAGAAATTGAGTTTCCAAGGTGGCACTGGCCGAATCCGAGGCTTAAGATGAAAAATGCCTTTATGAACATACAGGCAAGATCATGCTGGGCAACCTGGCGTACCTCTGTGGGCTCGTGGAAGCTGAAATGGCTGCCAGGTGTACCTTAATGGATGAGTAACCAACCCTTGTGAGGAAAGGGAGGCCAGATAGTCAGTGATAGAGGGAAGACAGGAAAGGGGGCTAGTGCGTGAGCAGCTGCCCAATTAGTGAAACGTTCCACTTAGCTTAACAATTCTTTCTAGTGGATGGCTTCGGAGGCCAATAGAATATTCGCCACTGTTGCAGATACTTCTATTTATAAAGACATCCTCAGGAGCCAGGCATGAAAGTGCAAGAAGTAGACAGGGTGTAGGAGGACCCGTGATGTGTGGAGTAGGTCTGAATGGGGTTACGGGATCGGCGATAATAGCTGTTCGAGTAGAAACCAGACCTGACGGGCCAGAGTGGTGCTATCAGTATCATCTTCGTGGGCTATAGTTGGAGTTTGAGGAGGATGCGCTGGAGGAGAGGAACGGGGGGCATATAAAAACTGTCCTGTCCCCACCACGCTGGACAGAAGGCATCGACAGAGTTCCTCGTTGTCCAGCATAATGAAGTAGTAGTGAGGATCAGTGGTTGTCTGGGAGGCAAGGAGGTCAATGTCTGGTGTACTCAGAGGGCAGAACATGTCCTAGAGGGCCAATCGTTACAGGTCCACTAGGGACCCTGGGTGTAATGACTGAGGATCTACCAAGGCATTCTGGGCTCCTGGCACATGTACTACTACAAGCAGCAGTTGTTGCTGTAAGCTTCTTGCTAAACACGGACTGTTTCCTGACAAAGGCGTTGGGCTCTCATGCCCCATTGTTTATTTATGTAATACACCACACAGGTGTTCTCTGTTTGTACCAGAAGGGCTCTGTGCTGGACATGGTTGAAGGTCGCCAGTGCAAGGCAGACCACCTCATCTCTGGAATGTTTTGTGAGAGAGAGAGAGAGAGAGAGAGAGAGAGAGAGAGAGAGAGAGAGAGAGAGAGATAGGTCATGGTCGGATCCGCAGACCTTGGGTCTGATGGGGACAGAGGTGGGCACCCAACACATGGTGGAGACGTCCGTGGTCAAGATCTGGAATAGTGGGGAGTCTGAAAGGAATGCCTTGATCCAGACTGAATTGCATGGTCCACCAAGTCAGGGGCTCACGCAGTGTTGGGGTGATGATCTGATCTTGAAGTCCCCTATGTGCTGTTGCCATTGGTGCAAGACCCAGTGTGCAGTCGCATGTGTAATGGCGTGTAGGACTGGATATAGTGGCAGCCACATGGCCTAGAAAAGCATATACTGTCGGCCATGACATGCGGAACAGACCAACAATGACCTGCAGTGTCAGTGTCCGACATTGGTCCTCAGGTAGAAATGCTTGCCGAGCTGTGTGTCTAGAACGGCACCTATGTATTGTAGGACGTGTCAGTTCCAGGTGGGATTTGGGCAGATTGACAGGAATGCCCACTTCTTGAAAAGGTCAGGTAGCATGAAGAGACTGTAGCAAGCCCTCCTTGGAAAAAGCCTTGATGAGTCAGTCATCCAGATATGGGAAGATGGAGTGTCCTTGATGCCTTAGGGCAGCGGCTACCACCGCTAGTCATTTTGTAAAACCTGGGTGCCAAGGACAGGTCAAAGGGTAATGCCTGAATTTGTAGTGATGTTCCAACAGTTGAAAATGGAGGTAGTGACGATATCAGGATGGATTTGGATATGAAGGTAGGCATCCTTCATCTCCAGAGTGCAATGTCAATCTCCTCGATGTAGAAGAGGAAGGACTGTGGCCAGAGTTACCATTCTGAATCAGTTGTACTGTATGTACAGATTTAGGTCTCAGAGATCCAGAACTGGTCGCAAATCTCCTGTGCATTTGGTACCAAACAAGATGTGGAGTAAAATCCCGATCGTTCTAAGGGCAGGTTGTACCGTGTTTTCTGGGTGAGGAGGCTAGTTCTCTAGTGGTGATTGGAATGTGGTCCAGTGAATCGTGGCGAGTGTGGGGTGTAGAGATGGGGTGGGCGAGTTCGTGTGTGTCCTGTTTTTATACCACTAAGTGAAGTGAAAACCTCCCCAAAGCCTCCAAGGCTGGTGAAAATGCTGGGGAGGCAGAGGTCCAAGTCAGAAGGACTGTGAAGCCGGCCACTGCAGAAGGGGTGGCACGGGTGCCTTAGAGGCAAAGCAGCAGGGGTACAGTTAGCAGGTTGGTTTTGCTGTTGACCACAGACAGTCTACCAGAGCCACACGGACCGTTAACTCTGCGGAACTGGAAGGGCTGAAAATACTTTCTGGCCCGCAGATTGTGATGTGTGGTGCCATGTACCATTCGGAGGGTACAACTGGAAGCCTGGCGATCATCCAGGATGGTTAGAGTATCAGAGCCAAATATCTTATGTCAATTGAAAGGGGCACTGAGAATGGTTTGTTGTACATCAGAGTAAACTGGACCGCAGAGCCAGGCTTACTGATGATGAGGGAAAGCTTACTGGCAACCTCCGATGCTGTAGTCCAGAGGGTTTTCTGGTACTTTTAGCTCATGTGCAAGATAATTTAGGATGTAAATTCATAGTAGCATCCTGATATACCCTTTCCCCCATTAGATCCAAACACTGAGACTCCTGTCTGGGTGGAGGGAGCTCAAATGTTGGATGTTTTGTACTATCATGTGCAGCATTAATAATCACAGAGTCTGCCTGTGGTGCAGTGGCAAAGGGTAGTCTGTCGTGCCTGATATAGGTGTCTGCCTTTCTAGAGCCGTGGAACCACTGATGGATGATGCCAGGCAGCAAGAACAGTGTCCTGGTATGCCTGTATTAAAGACAGTACTACTATCGAGGATTCTCTGTAAGTCCAAGTAGTCTGCCATTAGTTGACAATGTTTAGTCTTGTTGCACCACAGGCAGACTTGATTATTAATGCACATGATAGTACAAAACATCCGAAACATTTGAGCTCCCTCCACCCAGACAGGGAGTCTCGGTGTTTGGATCTAATGGGAAAAGGTTATCAGGCTGCTACTATGAATTTACGCATCCTAAATTATCTTGCACATGAGCTAAAGTACCAGAAAACCCTCTGACTACAGCATCGGAGGTTGCAGTAAGCTTCCCCATCATCGGTAAGCCTGGCTCTGGGTGTAGTAGGCTGCTGGTTAACTAGATCTGCAGCTTATCCAGTAGGTAGGAAATGAGCAGACTGGGTGGGCCAAGGTCCTTATCTGCCGTCAAATTCTATGTTTCTATGTGGTACTAAAACCCATTACTTGTTGGAGTTTGGGTCATCTCCATAAATGTTGGGTCATCTGGAGGAGAACAGGGCATGTAGAGTCCTGGGTCTTCCTCTACAGATGACACTATAGTTACTGGAGGGCAAAGGCCATCCCCTGTATCCATATTTTCCTCATTCTTCTCCTAATCTGGAAGAAAATACAGGTTACTCACCTGTAACAGGAGTTCTAGGAGTGGTATATGTGGTTCATCCACACTTATTGGCAGGTTCACTTGCAGCTTTAAATCTTGAAGGTCTTCAAGCTGGCTCTTTCCATACCGGGTGGTAAAACTCTTGGCTCAGCCCCATGGCGTGAATAGCCCGGCTGGGCCAGGTTGCTGCGCTGAGCGGGAGGTTGGTGGGTTGTGTGGATGAACATATACCACCCTAGAACTCCTGTTACAGGTGAGTAACCTGTATTTAGGACGTGATATGTTACTCAATCCACACTTATTGGCAGACTCCTAGCAGTTCTCCGGGAGGAGGAGGCAAGGCATGCACCCCTACTTGGGAATAAGGACTGGAGAACAGAGGTCCCAAAACCAGCATCCCGGCGTGACTCAAGGTCGAGTGGTATGGGTGATGAAGGGTTGCCGACTTCCAGGTAGCAGCCCTGCAGATTTCCTGGATAGGGCGTCCCTGGAAGCAGCCACAGCAAGTATCTGCATGGCGGGTAGAATGAGCCTATCCTTTGGGAGGCTCAATGCCCACCAACCCAGGCAGAGATCTACGCAGGAGGTGACCCACCCGGCCTATCGCTTGCTTGGCTGAGGTCTGCCAGGTGCGGCTTGCGAGGGTGACAAACAACAGGTGAACCTCTCCCCGAACTTCAGCTGTCCGCTCCTTATAATAAGAGGCGCTCTTCTAGGGTCCAGGCATGAGCTATATTAAACCTCCGAGGTGTGATTGGGGTAGAACACCGGCAGAGTCAACACCTGGTTAAGGTGAAACTCCACACCACCTTTGGAAGGAATTTCGGGTGGGGCACAGGACAACCTTGTCCTGTGGAAGACCAGATAAGGAGACTCTATGGAAAGCACCTGGAGTTCTCCCATCCTTCTGGGTGACGAATAGCCACCAAAGGCGGTCTTCCATGACAGGTGGGAGATATCGCACCTGTGCATCGGTTCGAATGGCTTGCCCATGAGCTCAGCCAACACCAGCAGTAGATTCCACAGAGGTGAAGGTTCTCGCACTGGAGGATACGTGATCAAGGCCTTTGAAAAAGCGCCAGACCACCTTCTCCTGCGCCGACTGCTTTCCAGCCCGCACCCGGTAAGCAGAGATGGCTGCCAGGTACATCTTGAGGTGTCATCGACCAAGCCCTAGCTGAGAAAGGGACTACAGGTAGTCGAGAATGCTAGCCAATGGACAGGAGGAAGGGTCCATCCTCTTGCCCAGACACCAAATGGAGAATCTCTTCCATTTGAAGGCATAGCATTTTCTGGTCGACTCCTTACAGGATGCCTCAACAACGTTGAGGACCTCGTCGGAAAGACCCAAGGCCTGGAACTCTAGCCACTCAGGAAGCAGGCCATCAAGTGCAAGGATTGAAGGTCTGGATGAGTACCTTCCCTTGTTGACTGAGATCAGGTCCAGATGGGCTGGAAGCAGCCTCGGGAGCCTGGAGCCGAGGCTGAGAGATCTGGATACCAGAACTGGCGGGGTCAGTTTGGGGCTACCAGAATCATCTGCCCTGGTCCCTCTTCACCTTGAGAAGCACCTTGTGGATCAAGGGAATGGAGGAAGGCGAGAAGAGGCCCGGGGTCCACGGCCTCAAGAAGGCATCCCCTGCAGCGAGCCCCACTGGGGGCGGGCATGAAACAGCCTCAGCTCGCATTCTCCCTGGAGGTGAACAGGTCCACCTGAGGGTGGCCCCAGTGGGAGAACAGATCTTGTACTACTTCCGGCAGGAAAGACCACTGTGAGATGCAGCACCTATCTGGCTGAGGGCATCGGCCAGACTGTTGGAGGCTCCTGCCACATGGATGGCTAGGAGATCCGCCCAGGCTGATCACGAGACCAAGTGCAGGCGCCTCCATGCACAGAGGCAAGAGTGCGTCCCGCCCTGTCAGTTGAGGTAGTAAATGGTCGTGGTGTTGTCCGTCTGGACCTGGACCACTTGACCCCGTACAAACGGAGGCCGAAGGTGGTGAGGGCTAGTCTGACCATGAAGCTCCAGCAGGTTGATGTGGCATCGAGACTCCTGGGGGACCAGAGGCTGTGGACTCTGAGCTCCCAGATGGGCACCCCAACCCATCAGAGCGTCGGTCATCAGGTGACCGTCGGCTCGTCTTGAGATAAATGGGATACCCTCCTGCAGATGAGCTGGAATGAGCTACCACTGGAGGCCGTTCCACATCTCCTGGGTCACCGTCACTGGCTGGACCAGAGAAGCAGGCGCTGACCATTGGCAGGCCAGCCCCATTGTAGGGATGCATTGCCAGCGGGCCCAACGGACCATGCTGGTGCAGGCCGCCATAAGGCCCAGGAGGCGCAGGAAGTCCCGGGCAGGGTGCAATTGCCCAACCAAATAATGGGCCAAGGAAGAAAGGACCTCTGCCTGTCCGCGGGAGCCATGCTCTGGCCTCAAGAGAGTCGAGCTCTGCCCGATGAACAGAATCACCTGCCATGGCAGAAGTTCCAGCTTGGCCTCGTTGATGAGGAGGCCAATCTGAGAGCAGACCTTGAGGCCAGATCCCTGGACCGCTCCACCTCTAACCAGAGGGGGCTGCAATCAGCCGGTCGTCCAGGTAGAGGTACACCTGGACCCCTCGGCACCTGGGAATGCTGTCACCACTGCCATGCATTTGGTGAAGACCCTGGGAGCTGGAGAGGCGGAGGCATGGCCCACAACCGTAAAGGGATCCCTCTGCCCTGAAGTGGAGGAATCGCTGGTGAGACGGATGGATTGGGACATGAAAGAACACGTCCTGAAGGTCCAGAGAACAGAACCACACCGTTCCAAGGATGGAATGATCTGAGCCAGAGTGACCATCCTGAAGGTGCGAGACCTAGGAACTTTTCAGGTCATGTAGGTAGAGAATGGGCACCAGCCCCCCATCCGTTTAGAACCAGAAGTACCTGGACACAAACCTGGGTCTGGAGGAGGGTCCGCCACCTCCTGATCACCTCCTTCTGGAGGAGACAGAGAGGCTGCGGAACCCATAGCCCCTGCAGTGTGACAGCTCGATAGGAGGGGACTGCTCGAATTCCAGAGGCAGACCCCTGCCTACCACTTCCAACACCCAGTGGTCCATGGTGATATCAGACCAGGCCGAAAGGAAGTGGCAGAGCCGTCCCCACAGGGGAACCTGGGGAGGAGTGGCGAGGTTGGGGTGACACCCCAACCAGTCACTGGGCAGGCTTGGAGGAAGGGCCGGCCGAGGGCCACCTGGGCCTTTCCTCCCGGCTTCCTGCTGGAGGAAGCAGCAGGCTTGGCTTTGGGTGCCAGTGCACGAGCCTGCTGGCCCTGATGCTGGTGTTGCTGGGCCGGACGTGCCACAGGGCTGAAGGACGAAAGGGCTTACGCTGCTGCTGGTGGCCTTTGTCCTTCTGGGCAGACATGACAGAGTCCAAGGTGGTGCTGGACTTGATTCGTTGGAGATGACCCTCCACCCGGGTCCAACAAGTCGGTGCCCAGGAAGGGGCGTCTGCCAGCTTGTGCTGGGTATCAGCCGTAAGGTGGAGATCCGCAGTAAGCTCTGCGGCGCGATGGCCACTGCGGCCGTTACTGACCAGGCACACGAATCAGCGATGTCCAATGAAGTTTGGAGCTGTTTGCTACCGCCCTTCCCTGATCCGCACCTGCTTGACTGTCGTTTGAAGGTCAGCGGAGATGAGAATCACCTCATCAGGGAGCCCAAAAGGGCGTGTGTAAAGTGTGCCAACATAACGGCAGAGCTAGCCTGATGAAGGCCTAGGGAGGAAGCAGCATAAACTTTCCACCCTGAGTAGTCCAATCTTCTTGGACTCCTTATCGGGTGGTTTGTCCACATCCAGCGTTCCCGGAATGCCGGAAACGCGGTCAGTCACTAACCCTCCGCAGAGGGGTGCTCCAAGAAACCAGAGAGTGAACCTGTAGGGACCGCACTTCTAAGCCATCCTGACCGAAGGTGCTGGACAAGAAGCTGGCCGCTGCCACAGCTCCAGGGCCGGGCCAACAATGGCTTTGGCCACTGGAAAAGCCTCGTGAGGAATCCTCGGTCCAGTATCTCCGTGGGGGATACTTGGCCAGTTTTGAAATGGGTTCGAAGCTTCATCTCAGTGGACTCTGAGATGAGTCGGCATTCAAAAACTAGGATGGGCCTCGTCCACCGACTGACCCCAGTGGACTCCAGGTCAAACAGCCTGGAGAACAAGGAGTCATCATGGTCAGAATCGGAGGTCTGCGAACAGCTGCCGGCGCCTGAGCCACCCTCCACGTGCAGGCTCGATCGGGAGCCGAGGTGACCAACAACCTATGGGGCAAACCCTGACCCGACCGAGAATCCTTGGTCGGGCCCCAGTCTTCAGTTGTGGAGACGGAGGTTCCATCACAATGGGTGGAGCAACCGGTTTGGCCGAACAACCAGCGCGGTTCGCTCCTCGACCACAAGGGGTTGTTTCGCTGCTCAGGTGACAGCCACTTAATGGCCGGAGAAGGCGACGGGTCGGCTTTTCCTGGTCCATAAGAGCTGCTGCCACATTAAATCCTCGTGTGCCGATGCAACTTGCGCGGGCCTATCCTCCGAAGGGGCGACAAGGATGGCGGTGCTGCAGCTTTCCATGGTGCCGAGACAGACCGCCCGACTTTGCAGGACCGGCTGGACCTGAAAGAGGTCCGAGAGAGACCTTCGGGATTCCGAGGTGGGTCAGAGAGGGACAGGGAAACCGCTCCTCACTCGGTTCAGGGACCTTAACTGGGGACTCTGGCACAGGAGGCACAGGCAAGTCCTTGGTTTCTACCAGGGACACCGGTGAAGTAGGGTTGTCGGCATCACGAGTCAACAAACCGTCCGACGGGTCAGAAAAATCTCGACTGTGTTGACAGGTGTCTCGGCCGACTGACCCAACGGGACACCGTGAAGCCAGCTGCCTTAGCCACAACCTCGATCGAAGTCGAAAGTCGACCATCTGGTGAAGGGGATCTCTCCGCTCCCACGAACGTCGATGGTGGAAACATACCTTGGAGTCCTTCTTTTGGACCGACTGGAGTGTCCTGATGGTCCTCTCTCTTGGTGGGGAGGGACTGGCAAAGTTCCTTAAAAGAAGCTGTATAGGAGGAGGCCAAGGAGAGCAGGATAAATGCCACGACCGAGGAAGATGATGATGCGCCAGGGCCGCCTCCTCCTCGAGGGCGATCATCTACTCCAACTGATCCGCTGGAGCCCGCCACCGGACACCGCCCAATGGGCCTCCTTGACTTGATCAGAGATATTGTTTTCAGGGCACCCCAAAGAAGTCAAGCAGCGGTCCTCCAAGACTGAGGCAAAAGGATTTGCACAATTCGCAAGCCTGCGATCGTGGCAGAGTCCTAGGCAGTAAACACATGTGGAGTGCGGGTTTGGTCTGGGACATCTTCTGATCTACAGGGCACTGGACGTAAGTCTGGGAGTCAATTTGTCCATCGACGGCTGCAAGGGAAAGAGAAGATTGAAGTCTTGTAAATTTAAGAATAAGTTTGGATAAACCGAGAGTGTGGATCCAGGCCTAAAACGCAGGCGCTAAGGAGGAACCTGAGCTTCCAAGCAGTAAGGAAGATCTGAAGGCCATGGGCGGAGCTGAGAGTTTTACCACCTGGCTGCGGAGTGGAGCCAGCTTGCAGACCTTCCGCAAGATTTAAAGCACAAGAACCTGCCAATAAATGTGGATTGAACAACATATCCATGTCCCTAGAAGTACAGTTACAAGAACACAGATCTTCGAAAGAGGCTCTTGCAGTAGGCAACATCATAAGGACTGAGCTGTCAGGTGCTAGGACCACACAGAAAAATTAGCTAGCAGTGTCTGGCGGGGACCACCCACCTGGTGTTACGTGGCGATGTCAGACCAGCGCTATATAATGGGTAGTCCCCCATGCCAGCCTCCAGTTCTCCTGCGGGAGACCTGTGAAAAGTCTGACAGGAGAATGAATGAGCTCCTGGAGAAAAGGCTGAATAGAAAGAAGCAGCAGCAGGGGGAAGGATGAAGGAAACTTCTGCTACTGCAAGAACCTCTCTTGAAGATCTACTGTTATGGTAAGTTCTTACGAACTGTACGGTCTTACTTTGAGAGGGCTCTTGCAGAGGCAACCCCATAAAGACGGAATCCCAAGCAGTGTAAGTCAAACAAAGACTAAACATGGGAAGCAGGAAAAGGTCTGCAGTAGACCGGAGCTAAGAGACAAGGCCCTGAAGGACAGCCAGTTCAAAGCCTGCCTACGTCTAGAGGCAATGTCCAGACTGTAGTGTTTAGTGAAGGTGTGGACAGTGCTCCTGATGGCTGCCGCACAAGATGTCTGCAGCAGAAACGTTTCTGAAACAAGCAGCAGATGCAGCCATGCCTCTGGCTGAGTGCCCTCTAGCTTCCTGAAGGGTTTGTTATACTTGATAACAGAACAGAATGCAGTTTGCTAACCATTTAGATAAACACTGTTTGGAAACTCGGCACCCCCTCTTTAGGCACAAAAGAAACTAAATGCTGATCTGTTTTGTGGATTGACTTCATCTGATTAGTGCAATAACACAAAATTCTGTGCACATCCAGAGTGTCTGAATTGCCTCCCTCTATTAGAGTGCTCAGGATAATACACTGGCAAATGGATGGTCTGATTTGAAGTAAACTCAGAAACAACCTTCAGTAAAACGTAGGATTTGTAGGCAGAGCCACCTCGTCTCTGTGGAAAATCAAATAGGGCTCCTTACACACAAGGGCCTGAAGCTCAGAAATCCTTCGGCAGACTCAATAGCAAATAAAGAAGCACTTTCCAAGACAGATAGCACAGATTGCAACTTGTCCCGGTTCAAAAGGAGGCAGGCGAGTTTCTCAAAAATAAGATTCAGGTCCCAAGGGGACAGGGTTCTAACCTGGGGTTTCATGTGGAGGATTCCCTTCAGAAAGGTATGGAAGGCCTCAACTGAGTTAAACTTTTGCCTTCCACCGGAGTGTGGCAGGCAGATATGGCAGACAAGTGGACCTTCAGCGAGGAATAACTCAGCCCTAGGTCGGAGAGGTGCAAGAGATACTATAAGACCTGAGGAACAGGGCAGGAAAGGGGTCCCAACCCTTGGAGACTGCCCAGATGGAGAATCTCTTCCATTTCATTGTGTAGGTGGTTCTTGTAGATGGCCTTCTGGCCTCTACAAGGACTTCTGCTACTCTGCAGGCCCCATGCATGAAGGTGAAGGGACTGGAGGTCCGGATGGACAGCCTACCATGATCTCAAGTCAGAAGATCATGGCAGAGGAGAAGAGGAACCAGAGGCTTCACCCAACAGCTGAGCAGAGGGAACCATATCTGGCACGGCCAATATGGAGCGATGAGAATTATCTGAGCTCCCTCCACTTGGCAATTTCAGGAGGACCCTCTGCAAGATCGGTAAGGAGGGAACACATACAGGAACCTCCTGTCCAGCAAAGAGACAGCACATCCTGGGTAGTTTTGCATTGTATGGGGAGGCGTAACAGATCGAGATGACCCCAGAGGTCTAAGATGTCCTCTATCATCGACTGACAAAGTTCCGCACTCAGGAACCCACACCTGGTGCAGCCGGTGCGGTCACCAGGACGCTCTGGACACCCAGGATATGTACTGCTGTTAGCTGAAGCCAATGCTGCACTGCCCAATACCATACTTGCATCGATTCCCCTGCACAAGGGTATGACCAAGTGCCTCCTGTTTGTTTAGATACCACACTACACACGTTGTCCGACTGGACCAAGAGTAGTCCGGAGAAGGGACTGGGATGCCTGGAGGGCATACAGCACAGCATGCATCTCGAGCATGCGGATGTGCAGTGAGAGCTCCCACCGAGACTAGGATCCCTAGGTTCTGCCGCTCCCAGATGTGCTCCCCAGCCCTGACATGATGCATCCATCGTCAGGGTCTGAGCAGGCAAGAGAGGCTGGAAGTGGACCTCCGCAGAGATTCTCCAGATCCTGCCACCAAAGAAGATCCCTTCATACAGGGTTGGACACCAGATCCCTGTGATCCAGGTCATCCGACCTTTGATCCACCATAGCCTGAGCGCCCACTGTGTGACTCGCATGCGAGCTGGGCCAGAAGTACCATGGGAAAAGCAGCCACCATGAGACCCAGGAGGTGGAGGACCATTCTGGCCATTATCCAATGGCTGGAGGCCACAGGTCGAGCTTGCCTCTGCAGCATTTCCACCCTGTCCAAGGGAGAAAGGCCTGAACTTGGGTAGTATCAGTACCGCCCAATAAACTGGAGGTGCTGGGACGGGAAAGGTGAGACTTCTGTGACCCTACTCTGTGGAACAGGTCCAGGATGGCTGGCAGAGAAACTTCTAGGCCATCCTTTGATGGGGCTGACAGGAGCCAGTCAGTCATCGGGTATGGAAACACAGTGACCCTGACACCGTAAAGCAGCTGCCACCACCACTAGGCACTTGAACACCCTGGATGCTGATGAAAGGCCAACGGGAGTGCCTTAAATTGGAAATGCTCCTCCGGAATGTAAACCTAAGGAAGTGGCGGGCTGGGAATATAGGGATATGTAGGTATGCATCCTGCATATCCAAGGCACAGAGCCAGTTTCCGGTTGGAGCAGTGGTAACAGTACCAGGAGGGTCAGCATGCAAAACCTCTTGTATTCTATGAAGAGGTTGAGCATGCTGAGGTCCAGTATCAGCCGGAGGTCTCCAGTCTTTTGGGACCAGGAAAGTGGGAGTAATACCTCTTCCTACTTGACCCTGAGGAATGAGTTCTATAGGATTTTAGCAACAGAGCCTGAATCTCCTCTCTGTTGAGTGGAATGTGACCTTGCAGGTAATGAGTGTCACCTAGAGGATTTTCTGGAGGCCTCTATGAACTCCATTGTGTGACCGTGAGCTATTAGCTGAAGAACCAAAGAGTCTGTCGTGATCGCCTCCCACCTGGACAGGTGACTGGCGATCTGCCCCAACTGGTTCCTCCGGAACTATGGATGGAGGAAGGGGGTGGACTGTGAGTCAAGAGGTGGAGGGAGGGTTAGGAGTGCTGCCCGGAGGTCTGCAGCGACCTGGTGTGGGTGGGTGGGGGTAGTGGAGGCAGAAGAGGTAGCCAGATGCTTGCCGGACGTTTGGCAGGCTGCTGCCTTGCCTGGCCTGCAGAACAGTGAAATGGCTGCCAAGACTTGGGGTTAAAGGGACAAGAGGGAGCACTCGAATGAAGTGCCTTCCTTCACTCCTGCAGGTCAGTCATGATGTCCCAATGTCCCTCCAAAGAGCACCGAGCCCCTGAATAAGGCATCCAGGGACGGACGCTTGAACATCCTGGGTGAAACAGATACCCACAGCCAGGAGTGCCTGCAGTAGACAGACTGCCGTTACTGCTTCTGGTGAAGGCGCTGACAACATAAGTCGCTCATAGGGTATGCTGTCTTAACCATCTGTTCAATCTCGGTCTTGGCTTCAGACTCTGCAAGGCCACAAATTCAATTTTCAGTTGACTCAGGATGGCCTTCTGGTAGCAAACCATGTGGACTACACAATTCAGAGCCATTGAGGCCACAGTAGAGAATGAATAAACCCTGCGACCAAACTAGTCAAGTTGCCTCGACTCCTTGTCGGGAAGGGAGGTACTATATGCTTAAGTCTTAGCAGAGCGGTCATGCACCACATTGATAACCACTGAAATCAGCTTTAGGGTGGTTGATCAAATGGTCTTTCTCCTCAGGGACATGATGCAATCTGTCCGCCTTCTTGGACACAGCGTGACAGCGGCTGCTGCCAAATCATTGTGGGGCCCCACCCAAGGGGGATAAGAAGGTGGGGGGTAAGCTCTGGGAGGTCAAGGTGCTCTGCCAACCTCCGACACAGAGGATCCTGCTCCTCTGTCTTCCAGCCAGTGGTCTCCTGAATTTTCAGGGATATCCACGAAGGAGGAGTCCTCTGGGGAGACTTAGGGCTGGGATCCTCCGATGGAGGGACTCAAGCAAGAGGAAGAAATGCAGAGTCCAAATCATCCAATACCCTGACTGTAGGTAGCCTGGGCTGGGTACTCCGGCATCGGGTACCCAGATGTTGAATACCCTAGCACTGAATACCCCAGCGTTGGGTGGCCTGGAGCAGGGTAGCCTGGCATCTGGTAACCTGGATAAGACCGACAGTAGGGCCGAGGGACCTTGCTGAGGCCGAAAGGGATGCCAGAAGGCCCAGGCTGAGTATCCGCTGTGGACCCGCTGCAGGAGCTGGCATCAAACCCATGGGGTGGGGGGGGAGGGGACCGGTGGAGCTAGTGTCAGCCTGGGCGACTGGCATCTCCTGAGTCTGGGGTGAGGAGGGGCCCCAGATAAAGGGATCACAGGCAAGGGGCTGGAAGGCCCCAGCGTATTGGCACCCAGTGCTGGCTGGGTGATCGGCCAGCAGGCGGCAGTTCCTCTGGCTCCAGGTGGGTGGGAAAGAGTGCAGGTCCCACGGAGGAGACGAAGGGTTGTCCGGGGATTCCTCTTGGGATGGCTGCGGCCAGCAGTTCTTCTGACTCTAGGTGGCGGGGAGTGTGCAGGTCCCACTGGAGACTAAGGTGTCCAGGGTGGGGATTCTCTCAGGATGGCTACAGCCAGAGTGGCAGCAGGCACTGGTCCAAAGGACTGACACCAGACATTGTATGGGGTCAGACATGGAACCGAGGGTTGTGCAGATATTGGTGAAGCCGCATCAAACTTACCAGCTGACCCACCCACTTTACGCCCTGGCTGAGATTTGAAGGGCCTAAGGGTGGGAGTAGCCTCTGAATCCCCAGTGGTCCCTGCCAGAACTGATACCAGCTCGGTGGGTGGGCCAAAGGCTGTCCAAAGCAGGAGGAGCAGGTTTCACTGGAGCAGCGCCTCCCTTACCAGTAGAGGTCCATTGCCTGCCGCAGTCTCCGAAGAGGTCCGTGGCTTGGAGGAGACCGATCCCAGTCCCAACTTGTGCTTCTTCTGCTTGGAGGAGTGGAGCCAGAAGAGCTTCCAGGAGATGAAGAAGCATTCCACATCTGTTGCAGTTCCTGCAGCTCCTTTTCCATCGAAACCAGTTTTGTTTCAAAGATAGGCTTTTCAGGACTTTTGACAGGCGCTTTCATATGGCCTGGTTGAAGCTCTGACAGGCCTCACAGTCCTCAGTGTTGTGGTCAAGCCCCAGGCAGAAGAGAAACAAGGTAATGTCATCTTTCTCTGGATCTGCTTGCTGCAGGTGAACTTGTTCTTGGGAATCTACAGAAAAGGAGAAGACACGCACTCCAATGACGAAAATACTAATTATTTGTAGAAAATAAGAAATTTGAAAGGATACTTAAATGGTGGTCAACTGTAGCAGCATTCTGCGAGGTCTGACATCGCATGGTCAAGAGTGAGAAAGAACTAGAAGCAGGCATGGGGGACCGCTCATTATAAAGCGTTGAGCTGACATCGGTCATGTGACACCGGTATGTGTCCCCCTACCAGACACTGCTAGCTAATTTTCCACGTGGTCCTATCACCTGGTGGCTCAGTCCTCATGCTGTTGCCTACTGCAAGAGCCCTCTTGAAGTAAGATCTCTTCCTCCAAAGAATAAAATGAAGGAACAGGAGAAGGCTCCCTGTGTGATGCAGAAGAGGGCTCCTGGTAGGGTCACTAGGTGGAGGAGGAATGAGAGGAAGAGGTTTGAGGTTGAGAAGGCTGAGAGGTCATGGTGGTTGCAGGCCTTGCATTACCTAAAGATCTGCTTGCACCATGGTAGCCACATCTATGGAGGGGTTGACAGGAAGCGGAGGTCGTGGCCTTTGTCTCAACAGTGGCATAATCCTGAAGAGGCAAGACACAAGATGTAGGGCATGGCTGCAGGTGCATCCAAGTACCTGAGCCACAAGAAGTTGCACCTCGAAAGACATCAGCTTGGCATTGGTGAGTGGCTGCCTGGGAGGAAGGCGGCAGTTTGAAGCAGTCAGAGAAATCTCTTTAATGACATACCCCATGTCTGTCGTGGTGCTTCGTCAACAGAGACTGAAAAGGGGCTGAGGCTGAATGTGAAGACAGCATCAGTGACAAGACACCAGGGTCCATGCTGGAGGACTGGGCCGTTGACAAGTGACCAGTTGCCGTGGGAAGGAGCAGCCGTGGTCACGAAAACTAGAACTTTGGCTAAGGCCATCGACGAGGGGAACAAGAGGGCCATCGCTGATGCAGGTCTAGGCCTACCTGAGTGAGTCTTTTCCTTGGATGAGGTAGTAGCAGAGGCAGACGATGTGCAGCCAGAAGCGGTAGCTGCCGATGGGTGAAACTTCTTACCTGGAAAAGGAAGGTTTGTCTTTGTCTCTATGCTCGTGTTTTTCCAAATGTTTGCGTGAGGACTGGGAGGTCTGACACCATCGACTAAGTATGGGGAACAAATTCTTCTCAAGGAGAGCAATCTTCTGTTCCATTAGATAGAACTCACACTCTTGTAGGCGCCGATTACTGGTGGCTTGATTGAAGTCCTGGCAGTGAGCACAGGAGAAAACGTTATGGGCGGCCCTAAGATGACAACGAACACAAATGTGATTATCGATTTATAGATTTTTGGCTGCAACAGTACGCTCTGAATAAAGAATCCAAACTAGACATCCAGAGAAATGGAAAGAAAAGGAGAACAAATGGATAACCATTCCAGCTTCAATTTCCATGTCGATGGCAGCTTAGTACACTAGAAGCGAAGCTACTCATGCAGAGAGCTGACAGCTGGCAGGAAAAGAACCGAGGTCGCTAGGCTGCCCACCTATTTATACAGATATACGTGATGACAATTGTGGGTGACCCCAGTCAACACTGCTAGTGAAAGGTACCATTGACTAGAGCACCCTCTGGCGGATACCCAAGAATAATACCTGCTGCAAGAGATACCCTCAAGATCAATTATTAAGAACATAGCTCAATTATTAAGAACATGTAAAGGTCAACCAGGATATAAAACCCTATAACCAATAAGCCCATGGATCAGCATGGCATGGGGTTTTGACAAGGAATTTAAAGTAGAACTCACATACAGTGTTTTAATGGGATGGCTTAATTAAAGAACAGCAGGTAAAGCAATGGACTGCCCAATATAATACAAATCAACTAACAGTTTAAAAATGAAAATCAATGACATCTCAGAACTGGAAGCATACCAGCAGTTACAGTATTTCATATGTGTGCCATGACTTGTCATGGAGATTGTGCTCAACAAGAGCAGTAGTCCTTGAAACAGTAATGCAGTGGCACCTTCCATGTATAAAGCGCTGTGCATGGAGAAATTCTAGATTGGGTATCTAATAGCACCCGCTATGTCTAACAAAAACAAATTTGGAAGTTGTGGTTGGCCTGGGAAATATAGGGAAGGTGGCAGTAAATATAAAATGAAAAATTCTTCTGTACAGAGACACGATGCATGGAAGGGCACAACTGCAACCGTCTTGGGCAGTATGTCATAGCACTTGAAATGTCTTGTTTGCGTGCTGGCAGTTTAGAAAAGTGGCACTGGCTTAATTATCAAAACTGTAAGTGGATTCTATAAATTATATTGGGGAATCCGCTCTTCAGACCTCTTTCAATTTTGTTTCCAACAGACAAAAGGTTGCAGCTCTGCAAATCTTCCATTTCAGCAATATATCATGACGGGATTATGACACCTTTTGTAGCCTAGATTTCTCCATAAATCAGGACCAACCTCATCCAGAAGAATCTGACCGTCACCATTCTTATCGATTTCTTTAAAAAGATCTGGTGAGACCTCCCCATTCCAGATGAACATGTATCCTTCAGGCAATCCTTCCGTCAGCTCAATGAGTTCAATATCAAAAACCAGCACAGCACTGCCAGGCACCTCTCCTCTGTCCCAAGAAGAAAATGGAAGGTCAGTATCACACTAGAAGCATATGCCATTAATACCAACGGTGGCCACAAAATCGAGATTTCACTGTGAGTACTTTAAACACTACACAGTAGAGGGCTCTTGTTTTTCCCTTTCTGTAGAGCTTTTCTCCCTGCCTGCCTCACGTTATTTATGGAGCTGTAACTGGCAACCACACAGCAAAAATTAAAACCCTAACCACGGTGCTGGCACAGTATCCCACAACTTCCCCTCTGTGGCATGAGATTATGTGGAAGGCCAGCTACCTCCTGGTTTAACCAGGATCTGTAGTAGGTAGCAGGGTGCGGGTCCCAGGTGTATCGCAGCCATCATCCAGATGGAGACTAGGATTTTCTCTCAGGAAGATCACCCATTTCCCATGGTGTCGGCACAGCCATTGTTAGCCCCAAGCATGCACAGGGCATCCCTGCAGGGCAGCAAGCTCACTAGCTCTGTGCAGGGGTCATTGTGGCATCAGAATCCACAACCAGCCCTCCCTGGGCCAAGGAGCAACACTGTCAGCTCAGCCCTGGACTGCCTGGACACAAGCGACCCAAGTCCGCTCCCAAACCCAGGCTGCCAGCACAGGAGAGAAATGCATTACCACTGGGCCATCAGAGTGCCCCTTCACAGTAAAGGTTTGTCATTTAGATCTTTTGAATTTCTAGAAAACACAAGTTATTCACCTGTAACAGTAGTTCTAAGAGTGGTATATGATGTTTATCCACACATCTTCACAGTGTTCTTCCCCTTTAAGATGTATACGGAAAGTCTTCAAGCTGACTCCTTCCACTCACCGAGGTAACTCCCCTAACATCACCCTGTGAAGCCAGATCTTGCCCGCTGGAAGCAGAAGCAGTGTGCCACTGCCAGGGTAGGTCAGGTGAGTCCATGTGGATGATCATATACCACTCCTAGAACTACTGTTATGGGTGAGTAACCGGTTTTCTAGGGATGTGTATATGATGTTCTAACCACACATCTTGGCAGACTCTAGCAGTTCTCCTGGGAAGAGGAGCAAGGTGCACACCCCTATTTAGGGAACAGAGATTGAGAACTAAGGCCCCAAACCCAGCATCCTGTGTGACTCAAGGTCAATGTGGTAGTGGGAAATGAAGGTGTGTGCAGACTCCAAGTAGCAGCCCGACAGATTTCCTGGATGGGGACCTCCCTGGAAGCAGTGGAATGATGAATAGAATGAGCAGTTAGACCCTACGGGAGGCTCCGTGACAGTCAGTCAATATATAACAGAGATTGATGCAGGATATGATACACCTGCCAATCATCCACTTAGCTGCTGGTCTGCATAGGTGGACAAATGTCTGGCAAACCTCTCCCGAACTCCAGCCAGCGCTCCTTATAGTAGGCTAGCACTTGTTGCAGGTACATGTGTGGAGCCTGTGCTCGCTTCAGACGTGGTTGATTGTGAAATACACCAGGAGATTAATCCTGACACAACCTTCGAAGATCTTCGGTTGGGGACAATGACAATCTTATCCCTGTGGAAGACCAGATAAGGAGACTCCACCGAGAGCCCCTGGAGCTCACTACTGATCCTTCTGGATGACGTGATCACCACCAAGAAGGCGGTCTTCCATGACAGGTGTGACATCTCACACCTGTGCATCAGTTCAAGTGGCTTGCCCGTAAGCTTTGCCAAAACTAGCAACAGATCCAAAGGTGGTGGTGTTTTAGCACTGCAGGGAAATGTGGTCAAGGCCTTTAAAAAGCATGAGACCAACTTTTCCTGTGATGATTAGCCCGCACCCAGGAGGAGAGATGGCTGCCAGATGCACCAACAGAGGGGACCAGAGGCAGTCAAGGATGCTAGCCACTGGACAGGATCAATGGTCCAGCCCCTGGCCTGGCACTAAATGGAGAAATTTGAAAGCATAGCATTTCCTGATCAGAGAAGTCTCAACAATGGTGAGGACATCTTCAGAGACCCAAGGCCTGGAACTCTAGCCACTCAGGAACCAGGCTGTCTGGTGCAGGATTGAAGGTCCGAGTGGAGCACCTTCCCTGATGGATAGAGAGCAGATCCAGGCATAGGAAGACCCCTCAGGAGACTGCTGCTAAGGCTAAGGAGATCAGGGTACAGAACTGAGCGAGCCAGTCCAGAGCCACCAGTATCATCCAAGCCTTGTCCTTCCTCACCTTGAGCAACACCTTGTGGATCAAGGGAAACAGAGAAGGCACAGAGGATGCCTGGGGTCCAGTGCCTCAAGAAGGCATCCCCTGAAGTGTTCCCTGCTGGGGGATTGGGGCATAATACAGCCTCAGCTTTGTGCTCTCCCTGGAGGCTAACAGGTCCACCAGGGGGTGCCCCAATGGAAGAACAGATAGTGCACTACCTCAAGATAAAGAAACCTCGCCCACCTGACTAAGAGTGTCTGCCAGTTGGTTGGAGACACCAGCCACATGGATGGCCAGGAGACTGGCCTCCAGGCTGTGCATAAGGGTCCAGACATGCACAGCATTCCTGCACAATGGAAGGGAATGCCGCCACCCTGCCTGTTGAGGTAGTACATAGTCGTGGTGTTATCTGTCTGGACCTGAACCACCGGACCCCTGAGATGAGGAGCAAGTGGTCAACTCTAGCTGAACTGCCCTGATCTCCAGCTGGTTGATGTGGCATCGGGATGCCTCAGGGTCCACAGCCCATGGACTGCGGTCTCCCAAGTGGGCTCTCCAGCCCAGTAGAGAGGCATCAGTCATCAGGATGACCATCGGCTCTGGGTGGACAAACTAGTTACCTTCCTGCAGATGCTCCAGGACTATCCACCACTGGAGTCGTCCCACATCCACTGGGTCACACAGTGACCAACCCCTACGTGAGACTACTGGCTGGCCAGCTCCCACTGCAGGGAATGCATTCGAAGGACACCATGCCCCCATGGGGTGCAGGCTTGGCTAGTGGATAGGCCTCGAATTCCAGAGGTAGACCCTGACAGGCCACCCTGAGGACCCACCTGTCCGTGGTAACAGTGGACCAGACAGAAAGGAAGTGGTGGAGCCGGCTCCCCATGGCTGTCTGGAACTGCTGCTGTAACAACATGACCTTGGTCCCAGACCTGCTTGACAGTAGTCTGCAGGTCAGCAGGGAAGCATCTTGTCCAGGGACCCCAAGAAGGCATCACGAAAAGTGGGCCATCAGGAGGGTCGAACTCACCTACCGAAGGCCAAGCAAAGAGGCAGAATACACTTATTTCGCCATGTTGTCCAACTTCTTGGACTCTTTGTCAGGGGTTTGTCCACATCCCTGACATTGCCCATGCTGGAAAACTGAGTCAGCTACTAGCCCCTCAGTCGAGGGATGCTCCGTGAATCCTGACAGGGATCTGGTAGGGACTGCATACTTGCGGGCCATCTGCGCAGATGGTGCAGGTCAAGTTGCTGCCACAGCTACAGGGCAGGACTGAGAATAGCATCCTGTACCAGGAAGGCCTCCATAGAAGTGTCGTCTCGGTCAAGGATCCCAGTGGTGCGGTACCTCTCCTGCTTTTGGACAGGTTCCAGCTGGAGACCTGTGGAGGCAGAAATCAAGCAGAGCCGCACATGAAGGATGTGGGGCCCTGATATGTTGACAAGTCCCCTCAGACTCTTCGTCCAGCTGGTGGGAGTAGATAGAGACCCCTGTGATTCCAAAGAATTGTGAATAAAAAGTGGTCAACACGCCAGAGTCCCCTACTCATATGCGAGGGCAATCCGGGTGACTGACTGGCAGCTGGTAGGGTAAACCTTTGGCCGGCCGAGCCCTAGTTGGAGTGCCGGTCGCTGGTTGTTTAGGCGGCACCACCAGGATCGGGTGGAGATGCTGGAGGGGCTGTGCTGAGACCATATGAACTGGCTCCTGCCGGGTGGGGTCTGCTAGTGCTCTGGTAGTGGCACCCTAGGAAGGGCCTGGGGTGGTTGAAATCGGCGGATCTGGGTTGGCCAAAACTGCTGCCACATAAGATCCTCTTCACACGTATGCAGCTTTGTGTCAGTGCTCTCCTCACCAAAGGAAGATTAGGACGAGGAATAGTAGTGGCGCTGCTTGCCCCGGCTACAGTGTGAGCGTCGCTGAATGATCGGGCTGCGGAGTCCAGGCTTCTGAAGCGGAACCTGGAACCCTGACCAGGACTGCCGGGGTGCGGAGAGGACTGGCAGCGGTGTCAGAGGGGGTTGATGAATACAGGCCCTCCAGGTCCTGAGGCTCTGGTGTGTGTGTGTGTGTGTGTGTGTGTGTGTGTGTGTGTGTGTGTGTGTGTGTGTGTGTGTGTATATACACACAGTGGAGTGCCCGTGCCCCTGAGAGAAAGTCAGAACTGGAGTCCTGGACAGGGAGGGTTACCCTCCTTGGTAGATGAAGTGTCGGCTGGGTCAAGAAAATTCTCTGCTGGAACACTAACCTGAGCCTCAGCCAACCGGCCCAACAGCGAGACCATGGAACTGGTGGCCAGATACAAAGCACCCACCATAGTCAGGTGCTCCAGTGAAGCTTGGGACTCGGAAGCCAAGAGCACTCCTGATCCCAAGCGAAGAGATCGCTCTTTTGGTCTCTTTTCTGTCCTTTTCAATTTCTTTGACTTGGTGCCCTTAGAACCCCTGCCCATGGGTGGGTAGGGATTGATTAGCACAAGTCCTTAAATGCCCTGAAAAGAAGCACCTAAAGGGAGCAGCAAAGGCCAGAGCCGAGAAGGACTGTGCTGTGGCCTGAGCCACAGCCTCCTCACCGCAACAAGTAGTTGCTCAGCATACCCTCAAGAAATGCTGAGCCCACCTGACGAGCATCCTCTGAGTGAAAGGGTGGATCCTGATCATCCGGATGGCCAAGAAGCAGGTGGGTGAGGCGATCTTCTAAAGTCACCAGTAAAATGGAACGCCAATGGCAAGCCCGGACATCGTAGTAGTGGCTCAGGTAGTAAATGCACGAGGAGTGCAGATCCAATCGAGATAAGTTTCCCAACAACCACATTTCCGAAACCTGGAGCAGACTTTGTGTCGATATATTCACAAGTAGAAGTAGAAATGAAGACAAAGTTAGATTTATTAATTGTGAGCAAAGAAACAGCAAAAAGGCCCCACTAGCAGGCCTATTCATGAAAAGGTGTTACCAATGCCCACCATACAGTGCATACCACATTTAAAAAAAAAAAAAATCAAGAACTGTCAGGCACATATTTTTGACTAAATCTGAATGCTGGCTATATGGGCAGTTAAATAACATAACTATTGAATTCTAGGGTATCCATATTTTTTGGATGGGGTATACCACTCCATTTTGCTGCTTTTTACCTGAAAAGTGTGACATGCAAAACACATGTTTTACTGATTGTTTTGCAAGCTTTATTTACTGTTTTCCATTATTAAAGTAAGTCCACTTACTAATATGGAGTTGTGTTTTATTATCTGTACTCTTTAGCCCATGGTAATGCTCCATTTTAATTTACGCAGCTTTGTATTTAGTGTGGTGAATGTAACAGTTGGTGTCACAGCACGTTACATTCACCACACGCCCAAATCTAATTGTGCTATTAGCACTTTAAAAGATTTTCTGGCTTCTCTCCTATTTGCCTCCTTGTGATAACTGACTGTGTTACTGCCTGATCTATCTTTCCCACAGAAGGACAGCAACATTTGACCCTCACTACTTAGGGTCACATCAGGCCCAATGTTTACCTGTCAGTCTGTGACAGTTGCAAAGTCATAACCTGCCCATCAGAACCAAAGAGCAACCATAGAGAAAGGAGCAGAGTTGTGGTTTAAAACCCATTGGTTGCACATGGTTCCTCCATTTGTAGGGCTACACTTCATGAAGATAAGCACTGCATGCAACAATGAGGGTTGCAGTTACATTCACCACAGGTAGACTTTGGCTACCATCATTCACGGATTGTTGGGCAAATTTTCAGAGAGCATATTTCAGTGACAACTGCATGTCTAAGGAAAGTGCTGGGTATAAATTGTAATAGGGATTATTCAGTGTATATGGGGTGGAGAGTTAAAATGTATTTTCTTTGTGGTGTCACTCATTACATTCACCACGATATGGCGTCAACCATCATACCTACCAGTACTGTTATTATTGTCAAATTGCTCCAGGTTTTGTAACACTATGTCAGTTATTAGTAGTGGTGTGATAGCCATGAGGCATGTTCAGTAAATTTGTTACAACTTGAAACAAAATGTGGTGTCACTTGTTACATTCACCATGGTATGTGGTGTCAAACATCACACCTGTCACTACTATTATTGTCAGATTTCTCCAGGTTTTGTAGCATTGTGTCAGTTAATATTAGTAGCATGTTAGCCATTAGGCATGTTCACTAAACTTTGTAAAACTGAAACAAATGTGTGGTGTCACTCGTTACATTCACCACAGTATGTGGTGTTAATTACATTACTGGCAAATGTGATGCTTGTCAAATTTTTTCATGTTCTATAGTAGTATGTCAGTCAGTAGCAGTAGTATGTTAGTTGTTGGACATGTTTAGTATAGTTTTAGTAAGTGAAACTTAAGTGTGGTGTCACTTATTACATTCACCAGTGCATGGTGCAAAACATCACATTTACAATCAATATAATATAATTCTTAAAATATTTGTTTCTCATGTTTTAATACAACTCATTACATGTTTATCAAAGTTTTACTACTAAAATGTTTTGTGTCAGGTGCTACATTCACTACGGTGTGTGGTGTCACTTGTTACACTCACCACAATACAGTTCTTTTATCTCAGGAACCTGTGGGGCTTTTATCTCCCAATATGTTTATTTTTTATACTTGGGTCATAATATCTTGAAATGCATCACAAATGTAATCTAGAAATAATCTGAAAATGTGACCTCATGTCACACTTTGGTAACCCCTTTTCATGAACAGACCTCAGCACTAGAGCGATAAGGAGGGACTCTTCTTCCAGCCGAAAGGAAGATCTGGTGTCATGGGCGGTGTTAGGGGAATTATCACCCAGGTGGGTGGGAGGAGCCAGCTTTAAGACTTTCCGCACATCTTAAAGGGAAAGAACACTGCCAAGACATGTGGATAGATCATACTCGCGTCCCTAGACCAATGAGTTTTCAGTTAGCTCATCAGATGCGTTTGGGAAAGACTGTATTCATTTAAAATGTCAAGGTTCATGTCTGCTCCAACCCTGCCTGACCTAGGAATTTGGAAAGTTGCTCCAACCCCCTTCCCCACCTATGCTCCCGTCCGCTCCCTCCCCACCTATGCTCTGTCCGCACCCCTTCCTCTCTAACGCTCCTGTCCGCCCCTCCCCAATGCTCCTGTCCCCCTCCCCATCGACCCCTCCCCATCAATCTTTTGTTCCCAAACTAATGACTGAAGTTGCCATAGCTGCACTTTCCTCCAGCCAGCCGGCATCTGCCTTTGAATCGGGAGGTTAATGTGCTCACCCAAAAAAAAAGCTAGCGCTTTGCTCTCCTCTGATGCCCTTGGTCCCCAGGGCTTGTATAGGAATCCGGTCTGCTGCTGTACCACACTCTACACTGGCCATGCTGAGCAGCCTTTGCCAAGATATTACAAAATTCTACATTAGTAGGAAAACATCTTTTATTTATGTTAATTGGGGAGGGTTGTGCAGGGCAGAAAGACTGAAAACCAGCACCAGTGAGTGAAACAAAGTCATATCACTTACCAAACTCCTGTTCTCCATAGCCAAGGTGTGGTGGAATAATGACAGTCCGTTTTTCTCCCACGCACATATTGCTAAGTCCCATATCCATCCCCATAACCACTTGTCCAGATCCTAGAATAATATCATAGGTTTTGCCATAGTTGTGCCTGCGAAATAAGAACAGCTGTCAGGCCATTGCTCAGCACAGTGCATAAAAGTACAGTTACGTAAGAACTTACTGTAACAGTAGATCTTCGAGAGAGGCTCTTGCAGTAGGTAATTACATATGGGACTGACGCCGGCCGGCAGGACCCCACGGAAAAATTCTCTAGCTAGCAGTCCCTGGCATGGACCGCCTGCCAGGTGACCGCGCCATGAGATCGCCGGTATAAAGGGCGGTCCCAGACGCCGCCTTCCAGTTCCTTTCCCACAGGCCCGGAGAGAGAGAGAAGCAGATATTTCCTCAATGGAAAAGGAGCTGAAAAAGCCTAGGGGATGGCGGTGGGAGGTGTACCTACTGCAAGAGCCTCTCTGAAGATCTACTATTACAGTAAGTTCTTACGTAACTGTACTATCTTACTTCGAGGGCTCTTGCAGTAGGTAATACATATAGGACAGAATCCCAAGCAGTCTGGAACCAATAAGAAAGGCACGGGAGGAGGAACTACTCCAGATAAGTAGTAGGAAAGCTTGCAACCCTGAAGAAAGGAGGCCTTAGCAAGACCACTAACCCGAAGCCTGCTCTCTGACGAGAGGCAACATCCAAACTGTAATGTTCAGTGAAGGTATGGACGGAAGTCAAGTGGAGGCAGCACAAATGTCTGCACGGACACATTCTTGAAACAAGCCACTAGAGGCAGCAACTCTCAGGTGGAGTGACCTCTGACTTGACCCAGAAGGGTCTTGTTATACTTGTCATAACAGAAAGTGATGCAATGAGCTAACCACTTTGACAGGCATTGCTTGAAACAGCATTGCCTTCTCTTTTGTGAGCGAAAAGAGACAAACAACTGATCAGTCTTTCTGAGATCTTTCGTCCTATTAGTATATCATCTCAGAATCCTGTGAACATCCATGGTGTGAAGCAAGTATTCTCCATGATTGGAGTATTGCGTGAAAAAGGCAGGTAATTCAATAGACTGATTCAAAGTAGAAGCAGCTACCACCTGGAGAAACTTAGGGTTTGTGTGAGAGCTACTCATTCTTTGTGGAAGATCAAGTAAGGATTTTGCACATAAGGGCCTGAAGCTCGGAAATTCTGCGAGCTGAGGTAATGGCCACTCTGAAAAGCGCCTTCCACGATAAAACATCAAGTCTGCAGAAGCTGCAGGCTCGAAGGGGGGAGAGTAAGTTTCTCAGGACAAAATTTAAGTCCCAAGGTGGAGCTGGGGTCCGGATCGGGATCTGAGATTAAGGACCCCTCTAAGGAAGGTTATGGATACCTCTAGCTGGGCAAAGGCCTTATCAGCGAAAGGTACGTGGTAGGCAGAGATAGCTGCCATGTGAACCTTCAGAGAGAGTGACTGAGACCCAGGTCAAAAGATGACGCAAGTAATCCAGCAAAGTGGTTACGGGCAGGAAAAGGGTTCCTCATTCCTGGACACAGCCCAGATGTAAAATCTCTTCCATTTCATGGCATAGGTGGACCTAGTGGAGGGCTTTCTAGCCTCTACCAAAATCTCGCTACCTTAGGGGATACTCCAAAGCAAGATTGAACTAGGTCTGAAGGAGCCATGCATGAAGTTGAAGGGACTTGAGTCCCAGATGGACAGGATCCCCTGATCCTGAGTCAGCAATCCCAGAGATAAGGGAAGAGGAAGAGGAGAAACCTCCGAGTATTGTTGTAGAAGAGAGAACCAAATTTGCCTGGGCCAGAAAGGAGCAATTAGAATCATTTTGTTCCTTCTAGAGCCAGTTTCTGTAACACACGTGGGACCAGTGGAATTGGGGAAACGCACAGATGAATCTGTCCTTCCAGCTTAGAGACAGAGCGCTCTCCAGAAAGCTCCTCGCTCTGGAGCGAGCGAGCAAAAGATTGGAAGTTTTGCATTTTGGGAGGAGGCGAATAGATCTATTTGAGGAGTCCCCAAGCCTGAAAAATGCTGTTTAGGACTATTCCGTCTAATTCCCACTCGTGTGGAAGAGCTGACGACTTAGCCTGTCTGCTAGGACACTCGTCTACTCCCGGAACATGGATCGCCGTGGAGGTGAAGGTGGCCCACTCCCAGACTCTCATCGCTTCCCTGCACAGTGGGTAGGATCGAGTTCCTCCCTGCTTGTTAATGTACCACACCACACATGTCCGTTTGGACAGCTAGGTGACCGGGAAGGATGTGATGAAGGACCTGGAGTGCACAAAGCACTGCTCGAGCTCAAGAACACTGATGTGGAGAGCTACCTCAATTTCGATCAAAGTCCTTGAGTTCGATGAGGACCAAGATGGGCCCCCAACCTTCGCCGGAGGTGTCCGTAGTCAAGGTCTGATCGGGAGGATGAAAGAAGGGGACCCCCGGAAGAGGTTCTCTTGTACCATCCACCACTTTAAAGTCTCTGACCATCGGTGAGGAGATCAGGATCGGAAGATCTAGGTCGCTACTCGTTGGTCCCACTGACATCGAAGAGTCCATTGAGATATTCTCATGTGGAGGCGTGCTCGTGGATCGTCGGGATGGCAGCCGCCATGAGCCCCAGTAGACGGGCACCGACCTTGCCGGAACCCTCCCAGAGTTCAGTAGGAGGGAAATCTGTGACTGGAGGTAACCCCCAGTCCGGAGGCAGAAAAGCTTTGCACAAAGTTGTGTCGAGAATCTCCCTATAAACTGGAGCCTCTGAGAAGGCTCCAGAAGAGACTTGGAGAGGTTGATGGTAATACCCAGGTTGGTAAAACCTGCTGGGTGAGGGAGAGGAAATGGAGAGTTCCTCCTGACGGAGACGCCAGGAGCCAATCGTCCAGGTAGGGAAAAACTTGAGCTCCCAAAGAATGCAGGTGGGCGCTACCACACGCAGGCATTTGGTAAAGACTAGGAGCTGAGGAAAGGCCAAGGAAGCACCCGGAATTGGTAATGGACCCCTGGAACACAAATCTGAGGTACTTGCAGTGCGAATGGGGATGTGCAGGTATGCATCCTGCATATCCAGTGCACAAAGCCATTAGCCCGGCGAAGTAGGGCAGAAGGATTGAAAGGAGAGCATCCTGAACCTTTGTATTCCACAAACAGGTTCAAGAGCTGAGATCAGAAATCGGTCTGAGATCTCCAGTCTTCTTTGGTACAAGGAAGAAGGAATAGTACCCATTCCGTAGAGGTGAGGAGGAATGGGTTCTATAGCCCATTTTGTAAGAAGAGCTGAGATTTCTTCCTGACCAGAAAAAGATGGTCCCTTGAATAAGCTGGAATTCAGAGGGGTGACGTGAGGTTTCTGCAGAAACTCTATGTAGTGTCCCTCCAGATGATTTAAAGCACCCATGAATCAGGTTATCCTCTCCCACTCCGGGAGGTGGAGGAGAACCTCCCTCCTACCAGTTCCTCCGGAGTGTCCGGAGGCGTGAGAGAGGAGAGGAGTCAGGTAGTGTGAGGCAGCGCCGCAGCTGGAGTGCCCGCACTTTTTAGGCGGAGTGGCCTGGCAGCTGTGGGGGCCCAAGCGTTAGTGGCCCGCCTTCCTGGGGTTTCGCTTGAGGCCGGCTGAGTCTGCGAAAGGGACGGCGGAGCGGAGGATGGGGACGGTACAGCGAATCCACGGATTTAAGGGCGTTCCTTCTCCTGCAAGTCAGCGATGATGTTCTTGACATCACCACTGAAAAGCATGGAACCCCTGAAAGGTGCCTCTTGAATGGCGGATTGCACCTCCGGGACCAAACCTGACATGCAAGCCATGCGTGAGTGCCAAAGGCTAACGGCAAATGCAGAGCTCTCCAGCAGTGTCCACTGCATCGTATGTCATCCTTAGCATGTGACGACTGGCCGAGCGAGCAGGCGGACTAGATCGGCCAACTCCTGCTTGAGTTGGGAGTCTGGTAAGGAGTTTATCTTGGATTCCGCCTGGGTAAGGGACGGCCTTCTGGTAATCCCCCATGTGAGCTATATAGTTCAGAGCCCTTATACCCAGTGTGAGGAAGTGTAAATCTTCTTTCCAAACTGATCCAGAAGGTAGATTCCTTATCTGGGGAGACAAGCTTAAATGTTTAAGATGTGCGGACTGGCCGTGAGCTGCGCGTGATCACGACAGAGTCGGCACGAGGGTGAGAATCTAAAGTCTACACCTCCGAGCCTGGTATAGCCTGTTTGACTTCCTAGGAAGTGGGCTAGCAGACGGTTGCTCCAAACAGTGAAACAAGGTGGGCGTGAGGCTCGATCCAGGGTGGCACTAAAGTAGGGGTCAGGGCAAATCCAGATGTTTGGCGAGTTTCACCCACTGAGGATCTGGATCTAAGGACTGCCACTGATGGACCTCCTGGATTTTCTTAAGTAACTCTGTGAAAGAAGGATCCTCCGAGGAGACCTGGAGGAGTCCTCGGCCGGGTTTGGACGGAGGACGTGGCTCGTGTCTTTATCGGAAACTCCCGGAGGCTTCAGGAGTCCGAAAGGACCGCAGAGGAAGAATCCGAGGCAGAAAAAGATTCCCTCACCAGTCTAGAGGGAGGAACGTGTTCCGTGGAAGAGACCCAGAACGCGTGTCCTGCCCCTCTGGAACCCGAGGGAGGGAGAGCGCAGTCTAGGGGCGCACGGAACCGGGTGGAGGCACAGTCGCCGTAAGACGGCTCGATTTCTGGTGAGCTGAGCCTTGGCTCAGCCCACCAGGAGGCAAAAGTCTTCTGCAAATCCACGCGGCCTGGGGGCGGTGGAGGAGGGGGTAGTGAAATGGAGGATATCCATAGGAGTACCCCAAGACCCGTCTCGGATAAGTCGGAGACGGGTAGTGAGTTGTCGGGCTCTGAGAGCCAGAGGATTCGTGCCGGGTACGGTGGCGTGGGGGTACTACGGGCCCAGGAAGACCGCGCCTGGTAAGGACGGCAGGTACCAAGGCACTGGAGGAGCTGCAGGAGCAGACGCCCAGCCGGGCACTCCAGGGGCGGATCAGCTGAAAAGGCCCTTGGGGTGGAGGGCCCAGAGGAGGGAGAAAATTCCCTGCTGGTGTCCAGAGAGGCCGGTGTGGGTCCGGGCAGCAGCGGGCGGTGTCGGCTCGGCCGGTGTCGGAGGGACGGTGTCGGGGAACCGGCATCAGATCCGGGTTCTCAATGGGGATCCGACAGCAGCCCAGGATCCTAGTCTCATAAAGGGAAGGTGGTGAAAAATCCCTGAGTCAGGTAAGGGGACTGGGGCTCCCCTGACGGCAGCGAAGGCTGCGGAGAGCCTGGCACAACGGAAGAGGGTGGTTCTGACGTAGGCTCTGGGACCTGGCGCACATCGGAGGAGCAGACGGTGACTTATGGTCAGAAACCCGACGGACGCCGGAGGAGCCGGCATCAGACCCCCGGGATCTCACGTCCGAGATGGGCCGAGGAAGAGGAGAGGCCCGTCGGAGGAGAGACAGCCCGCGCCGCCTCGAAGGGTCGGGTGACTTAGGGCCTTCTCCCAGCGGATGGGGAAGAGCCGATGCCGGCTTATGGAGGCGCCAGCGCCAGTAGGCCGAGGATGTGAGACCGTACTGGGGGCTAGAGTCTCCTTTATCCTGAGACACCCGACAGGCCCGAACTCGAGCCTGAAGGGCGGGCCGACGCCTCCTCAAACCCTTGAGGCTGCCTTCTGAGGATCCCCGGGAGGGAGGTTGCCCCCGACTCTGGCCGGAGTCGCGGAGGAGGAGGCCTTCCTGGTGCCTATCCTTGTCCTTTTATGCCCTTCCGGAGAAGTCGATGCCTTCCTTAACTTTCTCAGCTCTTTCTCCATTGCAGACATCTTTTTCTTCAGGAGATGGGCTTCGAGGGACTGCTGGCGTTGCTTGCGGGTTGCGCGTTGGATGCGGAGGCAGTGCGGACAGTTATCCACCGCGTGGTGGGGCCTAGGCAGAGGGAGTGACCGTCCTTGTGTGGCAGTTGGCGTGCTGCGAATCGCGCTTGTTTTAGAGGGGCGACATAAAGCGACATTCACCGGCGGTCAGACAAGAAAACTGTAGCTTTCTCGGGAAAAACAGACGAAGAGACAGAACTCAACTAACTGAACGGTGCTACCGTAGCTAACGGTGGAAGAACTGAAGGCGAAGCGCCAGACCGCCCTTTATACCGACATCACCTGATGCCAGTCACCCGACGAGGGGCGGTCCCACGCTAGGGACTGCTTGCTAGAAAATTTTCTGTGGGGGTCCTGCCGCCGCCAGTCCTATATATAATTACCTACTGCAAGAGCCCTCTCAAGTAAGATCTGTACATTTTTGTTTTAAAACACCTGCTGCTTAATTCTGGAAACTATGGCTTGCCAACCTTGACTGATGCAGTGACAGGTTGAAAGGCTGAAATTCTTGCAAGGGGAGAATATTTTTCATCAGTGAACCTCTCTTATAAGTATTCCATTTTTCAAACAGTAACATACAGAACATTTACATTAGTAAACTAACCAAACAGTAAATAGAACGATCACAAAAAACTTTCTAAACTTGCACTAGAACACTATAAATAACAGAAACATCAGCACGTTTCTATAGTCTCCAAAGCCAATAAAGAAAACACAAATACCCAACACTGTTAAAGGAAAATTACCCATTAAAATAGATTAGAATTTAGATATACTGTAGTTCCCAAATGTCACAGAATCTGTGTAGCCTGTTCATATTAGCATAAACCACTCTTTCATAGCGAGCTCTAATGGCAAGATCTTGTATCCACTCTCACTATAGAGGATCAGTGCTCCTCCAATGCCCAAGTATAACATTTAGCAGTGATAAAGGCAACACTAAGCCAGATGTACAATCTGTCAATTCAGAACAGATTTCTAAGACTACAAATTTTGCAGAGCAAATCAGCTTTTTGGTTATCTTCTCACAAATTGAGACAATGTCCTTCCAGAAAGGCATTAGAGATGAGCAAGACCATAATACATGAGAGAGTACCTTTCTCAGCTAAACATCTCAGCATGACTCATCTGTGGAAATACCCAGTTCAAACCAATTTACATAGAGTATGATGTCATCTATGTAGAATTTTGTACTGGATAAGTCTACCTTTAGCTTCCCTTCATGCCTTCAAGGTCATGTTCCATAACTGGCTCCACTCATCAGGGAACTCCGCTTGCCATTTGGATATCACAGAATCTACAGGATTGGGCTTAGAGCCAATAAGCATTTTATCAATTCTTTTGTGGCCATTAGTCATGCAAATTTTATCTAAGATATGTATCAGGTGAAAATTCATGTCTTTGTTTACAGTAGTTCTAAGAATATCTCTGAGCTGAAGATACAAGACTGGTGGCCTGCAGAAAACAGGAGCGAAACAGCAGGGGCTGAAACTTTGGTGGGATACCCAAGCCAGAGGAACCAAAGCCTGCCAAGGTAAGGCTGGGAGCTGTCAATGGTAGCCCTGTGGGAGGGGCTGCCATCGATAGGAAGACTACCCCGTCGTGGCCGCCTGCGTAAGCTTGGCGACTGCGAGCAAGTCTGGGAGGACCAGTCCTTGGTGCAGTCCTTGTCTCATTGTTCATGCTTCCCACCAGATTTCTCCCAGGCCTTGGTGGACTACGGACCCTAGGATGGGGTCAGAGGAACTCCTGACCTGCAGCTCCTTCTCTATATGGGCAACCTACTGCTGAAGCTGTAATGTTTCCAAGGTCTTCTGGACAGTGCCGCCGTGGCAGTCTTCACATGCCTGGGTGTCACGGCTGGGGCCTAGGGCAGCAGATGAAAGCTTCATCATGGTCACCCTTCTCGGGATCTTCTTCCCACAGGCACAAGTCCTGAAGATTTTATCCGTGACTGAGCTCAGCATACATAGTGAAAGAAATCACTGTAAAGTGACACTACACTACAGAAAGAAGAACAAAATGAAAACAGGAAATGGCAGTCTACTGAAGCTGGCAGGATCTCCATGAAGTCAGATGTCAGGAAAAGAACTGAGGAGGCAGGAAAAGAACTGAGGAGGACAGGGCGACTTCAGCGCACAAGGTCAGAATGGGCAGCCCCTGGTAGACTGATCGCTAGAAAAGTTTGTGTGGTCGCACCTGGCGAGTATAGTTCCATAGGTATGGCTTGCTACAAGAGATGCCCTCGAAGTTGGCCTATACCTCAGTGGTTAGATCACTGGTCTTGTAAACCAGGGGTCGTGGAGCTCAAGTCTCACTAGGGCGGTGTGTACTTCTCCAGTTACTGAAGTTGCATAGTCAGAAGCATTTTCTTAGGGCAGACTAGGTGGGCCAGGAGGTATTTTCTGTCGACAGCTTCTGTTTCTATAAGATCTATGGTGACAGGTGAGTAACCCTTTTGGGGGGTGTGTATAGTTCACTATCCACATAGGCAGAACCTCCAGAAGTTCTTAGGAGGAGGCGGCAAGGTGTGAACCCCAGTTTGGAGAACAGAGGTCCCAAATGCAGCACCCAGAGGAGACTCTGGGTCAGTGTTGTAATAGCAGATGAATGTGTGTGGCGACTTCAGATGGAAGCCCTGCAGATCTCTTGGACAGAAACATCCCTGGAAGCAGCCACCAAGGCAGTGGTTCGTCTGGTGGACTGAGCCCTAAGGGAGGCTCACTACCAGACAACCTACAGCAGAGATAGATACAGGATGTGATCCACATGGCAATCATCCACATAGTTGTCAGTTTGCCCAGCATGCTGTAGTGTATGTAACAAACAGCTGGCAAGCCTCACCCCAAACTCCGGCCATGCGCTCCCTATAACAGGAGACCACCCTCCAGCAGGCCCAGGGTATGGAGTTTGCTGCTGGTGTCAAGAAGGATTATAAAAGTATACCGACAAGTTAAATCACCCGATTAAGATGAAACTCCGATACTACATTCAGGAGGAACTTCGGATGAGAGCGAAGGGCGACCTTGTCCTTGTGGAAGACTAGATATAGAAACTCCACTGAGAGCATCTACAGCTCACTGACCCTTCTAGCTGACATAATGACCACCAAGAAGGCAGTGTTCCCGATACCTCGCACCTGTATATATAGACTCACATGGGTTGCCCATGAGCTTAGCCAACACCAGAAATAGTTCCCTTTGGAGCATGAACCAGCACCACCACCATGGGGACAGGTGGTCAAGGCCCTTGAAAAAAAAAAAAAAAAAATCTGACCACCTTCTCCTGGACCATGTCGACATACCAGCCTGCTCCCAGTATGAAGAGATGGCTGCCAGGTGCACCATGTGGTTGTCGGCTAGCCCCATCTAGAGAGAATCAAAGGTACCCGAGGATACTAGCCACTGGGCAAGCAAGGAGATCAAGCTCCTTGCCTTGACACCAACTTGAAAATCTTTTCCTTCATGCAGCACCTGTGAGTAAACTCTTGAGGCCTCCACAAAGTGTATTAAAAACTTCTGAAAGATCCAGTGTTTGGAACTCTAGCCACTCAGAAACCAAGCTGGGAGTGCAGTAACTGAAGGTCAAGGTGCACAACCATCTCCTGCTATCTGGTCAGTAGGTCCAGAAGGAAGAGGAAACTGCCAGGAAGGCCTGTTGCTGAGGCGATTTGGGTACCAGAACTGCCGTGGCCAATCTGGAGCCATCAGACTCATCTGGACCTTGTCCCTCTGGTCCTGACCACTACTCGATCAAGAGGAAAGGAAGAAAGGTGCACATGAGGCCTGGAATCCAGGATCTCGCAAAGACAACCCAGCGTCCCAGACTGGGGGTGGGTATAAAAGCAGTCACAGTTTTGTGTTCTCCCATGAGGCAAACAGGTCCACCAGTCATGCCCTGCAGGAGAACAGGGTTCACCCCTCTCAGGGACCACTCATGTGAAGTCTCTCCTACCCGGCTGAGAGTGTCTGCCAGTTGGCTGTCCAAGTATAACATGGTCGTGGTGTTGTCCATCTGGACATGCATGACTAAGCCCTGACTAGAGGAGTGAATTTAGTCAGAGCCAGCCACTCTGCACAGAGCTGCAGCTGGTTGATGTGATGTTCTTCCCTGGGTGATGAGAACTTGGGAGTTCTGTGGTCCCCAGGTGTGCTCCCAACCCATCAGTAGTGTATCCGTTGTGAGTGTGATGGTTGGTTCTCGGTGGATGAACAAGACTCCTTCCTCCAGATGTTATGGGATCGGTCACCACTGGATGGCATCCCACAGGGTCACTGTGACCAGGTGGTCCAAGTAGCCTAGGTGCTGGGACCACTGATGGCTCAACAAACTGCAGGTGGTGCATCCACCAGCAGGCCCAACAGACCACGCTGGTGCGAAGCCATATGCGCAGCAGCTACAGGAAGTATCGGGCAGGCGTGAGGCCGAACCTGAAATGATCAGGCAAAGGACGTAGTTCAGTGCTCAGTCCACAGGGAGGAAGGACCTGGCCTGCAGAGATCCTAACTCTGCCTGAATTAACTGAATTTCCTGTATGAGAAATCAGTTCTGACTTGCCAGTTTGACCAAAAGGCCCAAGTCTCGCAGGTCTGGAGGGCCAGGTCCTCCTTAGCCTCCCTGGATGGCCCAACTATCAGCCAGTTGTCCAGGCAGGGATACACACTGATGCCTTTGTGTGTCTCAGAAAGGCTGCCACCACTGCCATGTACCTGGTGAAGACTAGGTGAACATGAGAGACTGAAGGCATGACCTGGAACGACACAGAATCCCTTCTGCATGAAATTGAAGTACTGCCAGTTGGAAGGATGGACTGGGATGTGGAAGAACATGTCCTGGGGTACAGGGAGCAGAACCACATGCCTTCAAAACCCAATTAGTGAAGCCCAACACACCAATTCTGTTGGAGAAGAAGCCTTTACATGAATGCTCAGTGCAGTACAATAAAAATGGCTCACAAGACAGAGTTCCCCAAAGCACTGGGTTAATCAGTCCACCATCTTTATGTTAATGTAATTTTAATTATAGTTGCTATTTTTTACTAATAGTCTCAGGACTGTGTCACAGTAATTTGCTCATGGTGGTACAGATGGATTGTCCAAGTTTGAGTGGAAAAGGTTTTTATTAACGAGCCTGTGTCTTCTGTGAGACATTTGTTTATTGTACTGCACTAAGCATTCAAGTATTAGACTTCTTCTCATGCAGAATTTGTGTGCTGTGCTTTACTAACTGGACTTTGAAGGAGTTTGGATTTGAGTCTAGCACCACCCTCTAGAGTACTGCAGAGGAATCCTTGTGGTTGATGGAGCAGAACCCGTGCTCCGCTCCAAGGATGGTATGATCTGGTACAGGGTTACCATCTGAAACTTGCACTTCCACATATACTGATTGAGACTGATTAGTATGGTGCATCAGCCCCACTGTCTGATTCAGGACCAGGAAGGGCCGGACATACCCCTGACTTGCCTTGGGTGTCTGGGATACAGAGCTAACCCCTATCGAAGGGCAGTGACACCTTCCCTTAGGGCAGACAGGTTGTCCGGTGACCCTAGAAAATCGAGAAGTGTGGGATCAGTAGGTGGGACAGCCTGGAAATCTTGAGGCAGCCCTCTGCTTATCAATTCTAGTACTCACTTGTTCGTGGTAATGACACCGATGTGGCTAGAAGAGGCAAAGCAGACTCCCCACAGGGAGCTGGACAGGGACTGGAAAGGCAGAGTCTGACACCCCCAAACCGTCAGTAAGCAGCTTTGGAGGGACACCAGGCTTTTGGGAAGGAGGGCACCACTTCACAATCCCCACCTCTTTTTGCCCTTGGCCAGCGAACTTGGCCTTGGGGCACTAGGTTTGTTGTTGCCCCACCTGGGACTGCTGCTGAGGCTGAAAGGACCAAACCTGAAAGGTCTTTTGGGTTTCTGGGCCATCTGCTCCTGTTCTCTATCCACTCACTCCTGTACTAGCTCCTCCTAGTTGCCTACCAGCTCCAACCTCTACTACTCTCAAACCTCCCTGCAAATCTTGCTATTTCCTCTCTTCTAGCACTTACTCACTAGTTGTATGACTTATGGCTGTTAGTTATTTGCACTTATATTCCTGTTTTGTTACTACATATAGAGTCCTGCAAATGTACGGTCATTGCTGAAAATTTTGTAGAAGTGTACTATGTGGACTTCTACTTGTTCCCATGTTTTCTTGGATCTACTATTGTCTATGTACCTTTTGTAAGTAATCTCGAGGTTGTACCTGAAAATGAGCAGCTATGCTGTCTAGTGTACCTACCAGTTAACAAAAACTAAATAAATAAGATAAAATAGTGTAATTCTGGGAAGAAGCCACAGAGCACAAGGTGGCAACAGACTTCAATTCTGGTGAGATGTCCTTCCATCCCCTGCCCCACGCAGAAAGGTTGGTACCCAGGAAAGGGACAATGGACAGATTGTGCAGAGTGTCTGCCGTGAAGGTGGAGAGTCTCGGCCAGGCCCTGTGATATATCTTGATGGTTGCTGCCATGGCACAGGCTCAAGAGTTGCCCACATCTATGACCATCTTAAGCTGGTGTTTAGCCAGTGCTAGACCCTGTCTCTGACCAACTTCACCAGCAGCTGCTTGTCAAGAAGTGACCAAAGCTGGCCATCACAGCACAGCTCACCTGACAGACTGAAAAAGAAGCAGAACAGACCTTCTTGCCATGTGGTCAAGCTTCCTGGACTCCTTGTCAGGGGCTTGTAAACAACCCCTAGCCTCTGGAATTACAGAAGGCAGAGTCCAAGACCAGTTCTTTGGCAGAGGGATGGTCGAGAAACATGAAAAGGGACTGGGCAGGGACCACACATTGAGGATCATATGGATGGAAGGTGCTGGGCAAGCTGCTGCTAGAGCTCAGGGCTGGTCATAATACGGCCTCAGCCATGGGAAAAGCAACCCGGATTCAACCCCATCCAGGATGGTCTGTGAAAGGGTACTTGGTCCTTTCTGAACAGGCTCCGAGGGAGCCTCATGGACTGAGAGGAGTTGGATTAGAGCCCCAAATGACACTGGTAAAGCAGTTTTATTTATATGGTACCCAATCCCAGAATCTCTGGGCACCTACCAATAAATAAAACAAATAAAATAAACATTAAATAAGGCTATAAATTATTTAAAAATCAGGAAGTGGGTTTAAGGATCTTTAAAAGCAGCCAGTGAAGGAGCACCTCTCACTTCCGGGAAAGGCATTCCAAAGAGTCAGCGGTCGCTAAACTGAACGCCCTGTCACCAGAGTATTTCAACCGAGTTCTAGGTACAGACAGGGAGTTCTGCCTCCACTGACCAGAGGGCGCAATCAGAAGCATGTGGCACTGGAAGGTTTTGCAGATAGCCTGGATCCAGACTGTGCAGGGCCTTGTAAACCAGCACACCTTGAAGCTAATGCACCACCAAACTGGCAGCCAGTGGACAGCATGAAGAACCAGAGTGATGGGCTTGAACCAGGAGGTCCCAGTGACCAGCCATGCTAACACATTCTGAACTAGCTGTAGGTGACGCATCAGCCTCTAGAATAACCCCAAGGTACAGAGCGTTGCAGTAATCCAACCCAGACATGACCAAGGCATGCATCAGTGTTGCCAGATCAGTTGGTTCAAGAGAGGGCTTGATCTGGGTGATGTCTGCAGTGGCTTTACCACCTTCGTAACAACAGCCAACCCATAGAATTCCAGAGTCAGCATGGAATCCACAATGATGGTATTCTTCACCCTACCTGCAGCATAAAGGGACATGCCATCCAGCGGAGGAAGGGCTGTGCTACCACTTGTCACTGAACCTGACCAGCCCGATTCCACCAGCAACACCTCCATCTTTGATGGATTAAGCTAATCCAGCTAGCTGCCATCAGTCTTGTATTTCTCTGAGGCACTCGCTCAGTCCCAGGACAGCTGCACTATCAGCAGCACAAGACACATACAACTGGGTGTCATCAGCATAGCAGTGAAACACCAAGCCATAGCATCTAACAATCTCCCCAATGGCAACATGTACGCGGCAAACATGGGGTCTGGAATTGCCAAGGTACACTGCAGCACTGCTTGATGTGAAAGAGCCAAGTACCACCTGCTGCATTCTGCCAGACATGTAGGACTCCAACCACTGCAACACTGTTCCTGCTGCTCAGGCTGAGGGAGATTGGGGTACCATAACTGGTGTGGCCAGTCCAGAGCCACAAGGGTCACCTGTGCCTTGTCTCTCTGCACCCAAAGCAGTACCCTGTGAATCAGGAAAGACATACAGGGGCCCTGTGCCCAATGCCTCACAAAGGCATCCCCTGTAGTATCCGGCACTGAAGGGGTGGGCACAAAACAACCTCAGCTTTGTGTTCTCCCTGGAGGAGAAGAGGTCGACCTGGGGCATGCACCACCAGGCCAAGAGATGGTCTACTTCCTCCTGACAAAGACACCATTCATGAGACGCCTTGCCCACCTGGCTGACAGCATCCTCGCGAAGCTGGATAGACACTCTGTCCACATGAAAACGCCAGAAGATCAGCATCCAAGCTGTGCAAGAGGGTCAGATGCAGGAACTTCCCAGAGAGGAAGGGGTGCATCCTGCCTTGTTTGTTGAGATAGTACATGGTTGTCGTGTTGTCTGTCTGGACTTGACCTGACCCTGAGCGATGGGGAGCGAAAGCAGTCAGGTTCTAGCAGAGCTCCAGCAGGTTGATTTGGCAGCAGGACTCCTTGGTGTTCCAATGCCCGTGGACTCTGGATCCCTAGGTGGGTACCCCACCCCACAAGAGCAGCATCGGTCGTTAGGGTCACTGTCGGCTCCATGGGACGATGGGGACTCCTTCCTGGAGATAGTCTTGGACTAGCCACCACTGGATGGCTTCCCACATCCTCCAGGTCACTGGTTGAGGTGACTGTGGTGCTAAGACCATTGCCTGGCCAGTTCCCACTGCAGCGTGCCCAATGGACCAATGCTGGTGCATGCTGCCATGAGGCCTAGGAGGCACAGAAAGTCCTGGGCAGGGTGCAATCGCCAAACCAAAATGAGCAGGCAAGGAGGCAAGATCCTCCACCCGTCCACTGGTAACCAGGCCACAGCCGGGCAGGAGTCTAGCTCTGCTCTGATGAACTGAATCAGCTGAGATGGAACAAGTTCTGACTTGCCTCACCAACAGACCAAGGACTGAGCAGGTAGCAGGCCTAAAGGGTTAGATCTCTGGACCTCTCCACCTCCAATCTGGAGGATCCCGCAATCAGCGAGTCGTCCAAGTAGGAGTAACACGCATCTCCCACCCCCAGCGCCCAGGAAGCTGCCACCACTGCAATGCACTTGAAGACCCTGGGTGCTGAGGAGAGGCCGAATGGCACTGGAACTCATACAGAGTCTCTTTTCTGAGTGGAACCAAAGGAACTGCAGGTGGGATGGGTGGATGGAGACATGAAAGAAGGTGTCCTAGAGGTGCAGAGAGCAGAGCCACATGTTCTGATTGAAGGACGGAATGATCTGGTTCAGAGTGACCATACAGAACTTGTGAGGATGCAGGAACTGATGGAGGTCGTGCAGATCCAGAATGGGGTGCCAACCCCTGTCCGCTTTGGGACCAGAAGATATCTGGACATGAACCCTGGGCTGGGCACGGCACACTGGACACGTACCACCTTCTTGAGAAGGAGGAGGCAAATGTACTCCCAAAGGGCAGACACCATGTCTTCCCATGGGGCATGGGCTCAGCTAGACGGAGGAGTCTCGAATCGGGGTGCCATGAGGGGCATGGTGACCCGCCTCTTAAACCCTCTACCTGGGGTTGTTTACCTCCCTGTCCCTACAAAGGGATGGCGAAGGGGCCCTGAGGCTCTGATTTGTACATCCTATGCTAGCTTTGCCGACTCTTGAAGTTCTTTTACCATAGTTTCAGCCTCCTTGCCGAACAATACTGGGCCCTGGAAGGAAGCATCCAGGATGGACTCTTGGAGGTCTGGATGGAACCCAGTGAGCCTGAGCCAAGAATATCTCCTCATGCAGATACCCGTGGCAGCCGCACAGGAAGCCATGTCCACAGTGTCATGTAAGCATCTTAGGACATGCTTATCTACATCCAATCTGGACTAAGCATACGCTTAGGATCTCCTCCTTGGTGTCAGAGTCCGGTAGGGTCTTGATAAGCTCCAAAGATTTCTTCCATAGGGACTGTTTGTATGTCACCATATGGGCCTGGAAGTTCAGCAAACAGATGGAGCGTCACCGATTGGAGAGCCTTCCTGTCCCAGCTGTCCGACCTTTTGGATTCCGCATCTGGAGGTTGTGAGCTAAGGTGCTTGGGCTGACTACTCCGCCATGAGCAACCGCAGGCACCAAGGAGTTGGCTCTAGGTTGCTCATCCAAGAAAGGTTCATCCTTGGGTGGCTTATAAACCTGTCTGCCTTCTTTGGGATGGCAGGAGTGGATGAAGGCTTGTGCCATCTAATCCTGGTCACATCCTGGAATGGCTAAAAAGAGAGGTGGAATGACCAGGAGTTTTGGTTCCTTTCAGCCCAGAAACTTGGCTAGTCTTCTCGCTCTGGATCTAGTTCTTCAGTGTTCCACTCATAGGTGGATTGAATGTGGAACATGGTGTCCAAAAATGAGGGGTCATCTGGTGGAGAGCTTGGTGAATCCTGGGCCCAGAGAGTCAGAATATACTCATCCTTGTCCGAGGACTCTGAGGAAGAATGGCTTGCAGCCCCATCGTCCAGTGAGGACAGCGTCTGCTGGAGGAGAGAACTGGGAAGGCAGCCGCCATCTCGCTTCCCCTTGGTCTGGGTGGGCGACATCCTCTCTTGTTGGGGTAGGAGGAGGCCCCATAGGAAGTTTTGGAGTAGGGTTGGGGGGATCTGTATAGCAGGTCCCCTTGACTGCATGCCACCAGTAGTGGCTGACGATGTCGCCACTGGGGCGACTACCGTGGCAGACAGCAGGTTGCTGGACCAGGCGCCTGGGGTTCTTGTGTCTGGCGCCTGGTCTGAGAGCCCATTTATCTCCATCTAGCTGCTTGACATCCATGTCCCTAGGGAACTGGCGTCGGAGCAGGCGGGGTGCGTCGGATATCCGACCCTCAGAGGGTAGGGGCGGGTGTCCAGGTTGATGAAGTGGATGACTGACTAGGTGAGCACCTGTCAGGGGAGGATGGCGCACCTTAGTCGGAGGTGGCGGAGGGAGTCCTGTGACAGATGGCCTCCAGTCGTCTACCTAGGTCATCAAGTGCTTGCGGTTCTCGAACAAATGTTTACTCCTGGAGTCTTTGGACTTACTGGTAGACACATGGCCTTCCTGGCTCGACCCTGAGGACTTATGGGGTTCGGTGAGCCAAGGAAGAATGAGCGGCGAATGCCTGGAAGAAGATGGCTTCCTATGTTTGCCCTGTGAAGAGGTGGGAGCGGATTTAGACAAGGACTCTGCCATTTTAAGCAAGACCGAGCCAGACCTCCTATCGGAGGTTGAAGAAAGAGGGCCTTCGGGAGGAAGGGGACTTGAGGCGGTACTCAGACCTGGCCCTATCCTTCTCCCTATGAAGCTTCCCTCCGATGGCTTGTCTTTAGGCCGGGAGTCCTTGGCAGGAGAAGAAGAACTATGCTCCAGTGCCCACTGCATGGCCGCCACCTTCTGCTCCATTAAGTAGACCTTTAGGGCAATGGCTCTTCTGATCCTAGTCTTCTGATTAACTTCTGGCAGTGCAGGCAGCCAGCTGGTTGATGATCGGGTCTAGACAGATTAGACAGGCCACAGTTTGCTAGTATTTGTTTCCCCATACTTGCACTTTGATTTGTGCCCTTGGTGGAAGAAGCGACGACATGCAAGAAAGCGAGGATATTTAGAAATAACATGAAAATTTGAAAAACCTTTCAAGGCGGTTGACTGCGGCGAAAGGTGTCCGTGGAGCCGAACTAGTGGGTCGATGGCGGGAAAAGATCCAGATGGCCTGGGGGTCCACCCTCTATACCACGCCTGACATCGGGCAGGTCCCCGCTACAGACTGCTAGCTACAAGATTTTTCATTGGGTCCCAATGCCTGGCGGCATTAGTCCTAATGGTATGTGCTGCAAGAGCTCCCCTCAAAGTCAGATCGCTGGTGCTTCCTCCTGTAATGCCTGGAGGAAGACCTGGAACGAGAGTACGTCATTCCGTAGATCAGTCATCCGACGGAGCAGGCAATTTTAGACTGCACCCTGACTTCTTTGCTTAGATGCTACAATTCTGTTGCTACTTCTATTACTCACAATATATATCACTATACTACTGTTCACCTTTGACAGAGAAACTATTTTATGTCAGTAATTAAGAATAACTGCAAAAAAAAAAAAAAAAAAAAAAAGTCAAACATTAGATAACTAAGAAAGCAGTACCCAATTATGATAATAGCAATAAGGAACAATATGGCACTCTGCTGCACCTTGTGCAACATTAAGTCCCGGGGTGATTAACAGGACTGTTTTGACCACTAGGCTAGTAGTCAAAGTGCATAGCTGTGAACTTGGCGACCCATGTTTGAATACTACAAATGTCCATTACTGTGTGACTCTAAGCAAGTTATTTATCTCCATGTGCTTAAGCTCTCAATAATCCATCGCTCTGCACTAAACAGCAGTAACATTCTCTGCCTGCTCTCAACTTGGATTGTAAAATGCTTTGGGATGCAGATTGTGTAATGAGGATAAATGACTATCCATTCATTAAGCATAAAGCTTTAAATAATCTTATTAAACAATAAGGAATAATGGGGTTATGTTAATGTCCCGTTAGAAAATGGCCTTAGAAATTCTCCGCTCTGATTGGCTGATAGCCCTGCCAAGGTGGGCATCTATCAGACAACAGAGCCCAGATTAGAAAGCAGCCAGTCCCAACCGACCCCATCACCATTATCAATGGGCACTGCTATTTTCAAACTGAAGAGCCTCCATTTTTTCCCCTCGCTAGCGAAGATTTCCGAGCAACTGATATTGGCTGCCCTCCACCCCGTCCTCATCCAAAAGCATCGGTTCAGCAACAAAACAACTAAGTTATTTAAAATGTAAAAAAATTTTATTGACATGCAAGTGCAGAAGTGACAACCACTGCTCCGTCCCATGCACCCCAAAGGCTGGCCGATGATGTAGCACCTCCAAGTCAGCCATGCATCTCCACTGACAGTGAGTGGAACTTAGAAAGTCCTTCACTGCTCCTCGGCCAATTCTCCGAGCAGTGTCCAGCTGAAACAAAGCAGAAAAAACACAAAAGCACCTAAATCTACCTGCTTTTAGCAGGCAGAGTTTTCTTTTTCCATCCAGCTCACTAGTCCTCAATGAAAATGTACAGACCTTCTGCCCTCTATCCTATCGTCAGCTCCACAGTGTGGCTGCCCATCCCCATCACTCATCGACCCAACTCTCTGAATGCATTTACTTTTTAAATGATACCCTGCCACAATACCCAAGCTTAAAGACACACACCAAAACCACATCGTCTACCTACATTTTTATAAGCTTCGTTTTGCGTTTCCCCTCAGCTCATTTGACCTCCCTCCATGTGAATGTAGAGTCCTACTGTACCTCCACAGAAGCTCCATAGTGCAGCCGCCTGTCCCATACCACCGCTCCTCAGCTCGATTCTCCCAGTGGAATCATTAGCCCTGCTCAGTACCCCATGTAAAAATGGAAGGTAAACCATGGGAAAGCAGAGAAATGTAAATTTTTTTGCAGTGTTTCATTTCACCAGTTTTAAACTGTGTGTGTGTGTGTGTGTGTGTGTGTGTGTGTCACCACCCGTGCCTCGGCTTGATTCTCCCGATGCAGTCATTTAAATTGCAGCCCTGCTCAGTACTCCATGTAAAACTGAAAAGCTGTGTGTGTGTATATATAATATATATATATATATATATACCATGACAACCAACTCCACAATTCACAACTACAGTGGCTCTAGTAGGAAAACAGCATTGTAATGTATGCAGAGGAACTATTTTTCTATAAAATAAAACTCTGAGTTTTAACATGACTATTTTTCTAAAATTACCTACAGTGGCCCATTTTCTAACAATAATACCTCCAGAGTGAGGCGGTATTGGCAATGCCAGATCTTCCAGGGCCATAAGGCCCTCATTACGCCCATGAGCAGTCCGGTATAGCCTCAATATCACCCACCCTGTCAGGTATTATTGCTTAATCACCCCTGGGCTTAATGTTGGGGGTTATGACATCATGCCTAGACAGGCAGCAGGAGCAGTTGAAGTCCAAAGGACAATAATTCTGTTTCCATGCCAATTTCTTTAGCAATAAAAAGGGGAACACAAAGCCAGGAAATGTGTGAAACATAAGCAGAATTACATTTAAATATTAGTTTTTTTTTTTTTTTTCTCAACAATGTCAGAGACTCCAAAATATAAAGTACAGAGAACAGAGTTTCTGTAGTTGGCCTTGGAATCTGAATGAAACGGAGGGTGCATGAAATCAGCTTTGCTCCTCAAGCGCTGAAATGATTAACGGCCGGCACACTTCCTAGCAGGCAATGACTAGTTTGGGTAGCCAGCTACCACAAGCAGTCAGTCTGCCAAGAAATATCTGCTGCCAAAATTAAGGGTTACTGCTATGTAAACCAAATTCTTCTGAAAAGAAAAGGTTTTTAAAAGAAAGACTCTTATTTTAGCCACGTGGTACTGCCACAAGCACCATCCATTGACTCAGTGTGTTCCATTTAGTGCAGCAGCCATTTCCTGGTTGTTCATGATCACTAGAGCAACCAATCTGATCAAAACAGTGGGCTCTAACATGCAATCAGGTTTACAATAGCATTTATGGTCACTGAGAGGTCACATGGCTACTGTGATGTTAGAATCTCAAACGACCACATACAAAGCTCATAGAGATAAATGGGCATATTAAAACAAACAAAAAAAAAAACACCCAATATACTTACTGACAGATTCATTCAATACTTTTCACAGCAACTAAAGCCTTCTCATGATGTCTCACCTTGATAACATGGTGAGGACTTTAAAAGGGAAAAGGCCAGATTTATGGGGTCACTATGAAGCTTTCACTTGGGATAGGGACCTATTCGTAGTAGCAGGAGGAGGTAGGGAGGTTGTTCCTGGAGAGAACTCTCCTCCTAATGATTTAACACTTGGCTTGAAGGGCGGGAGGAGGAGCCCTGTGTCCAAACTGTCCTTAGCACAACCTCTGTTCTCTCAGCAAGGCTGCTGAACGGACCCACTGTTGGGAAGAGGTTGAGACACTGAAACCAGGCCCTTTGCCTCTCTATCAGAAGTGCATTCCTCCTGTTGTCCTTGCCACCTGTAGTTGCTTAAGCCTGGGCATGTCCCCTAGAGCCACCAATTAGGGGCTCTGGGGTCCAACCTCTAGCCCAGACTTGTAAAGGGGTGAGATTTCAGTGATGGCCTGACAGAGAGGAGTGGGGAGCCATAACTCCTTGCAAGTTCAGGTGAAATGAACTACGGGCCAAATAGACTGTTTTGAGCTGCAGTTGGATCCATTAAGTTTGTGCAGTAGGTAGGGCTGACAAGAGGGAAGGTAAGGGGGAATGGACGACTAGAAATACAGTGCTAAACAAACCTTGCTAGCGGCTCCATGGTGCCAAGTGATGGGTGTTAGCGGCATGCTGGCAACCTGGGTTCAAGCCCCAAGCCCAGATCTCAGGAGCAGAGTCCAGCGGGAGGTAATTCAGAGCATTCTTCAGGCGCTTCCCTCCCAGGGGTGTGAGGGTCTTGGAAAGCCCCTGGAGTGGCCCCTGGTGGTGGTTTGCGGTCGGCATTCTTGGGACGTACCACCTCAACATGCTGCTAATGTCCCACCCAGAACACCACCCCCGGAACACCACTGTAACTGACCCGATATGTGGGTGGTGGGTGGGACAGGGAGAAAATGGAAAATGCCTGCTTGGCTAACCTTGGAAGATGGTGGCCAGTCACCACTCATCACAAAGCTCAGAAGCATCTGAGCAGTTTCCTCACCGTGTGTGGCCAGTGTAGAATGAGGCCTATGGGCAAGTCTCCCTCCCAGATTAGCCCCCTGGTCTGCAGAGCCGCAACAAAATGGATAAGTTGGGTCAACTTCGAGGCAGTGGCTTAAGGAGGAGGCGGTGAGAATGCTTGTGGGTAAAAGCAGTCTCGGGGCGTTCAAGGAGTGGCTGGTTGGGGGCCAGGAGGTAAAAACAAAAATTATAAACAAACCTGGTTTGCTACATAATATGAAGAGATTTACTGTAGCAGAGTTTGTGGGTCAAAATAAAGGGATCAGTCAAATGGGACTCTAGGGACAACACCAGTGCTGTGCTTAAAAAAAAAAAAAAAAAACATGAAAAATAGCCACACCAGGAGTCTGGTGCTCAAGTAGATAAACGTACACAAAAACAAAGAAACGGCATTCCCTGCCAATCCGATGGGTCCTCTCTAGTCTGCCAGACAGCTTGCTTCCAAGTGCTCCTCTGAAGGATTCCAGTTCCTGACACAATGAAATGTGCAAAAACAACTCTTTATTGTGGACAATACTGGTGCAATCCGAACAGGAGAGATGTGCTAAGCGGGTCATGTCAAGTCGAACCTAGCATTTGTTTGGCCAAAACAACAATGTGCAAATAAGCAAACAGTGCATAATGTGCAGAGGAGCATCAAACATTTAAACACATGAAGTGCAAACGTGCTAAAAATTCAGAGCAGCTCTCAACAGTGCAGTACTACTGGTGCTTCTACAGAATACCTTCATTAAATTTCCAGAGCCCTAAAACAAACAGTTAATATATTAACATCCACATTAGGATTTGAACTATACCCAACAAACAGGACGAGGAGAGTGGGAGAAGGAGGGGTGGTGAGTGTGTGTGTGTTTGGGGGGAAAGAGGGTGAAGGAAAACCTGATAGGAGGATGCACTGCGGCTATGAAACAGTCTGGAGACAACTTGGCAACCATAAATGTTACAGAAAACAGGACAAAAACACTGTATGTTAATTTAAGGACTCTGTGGATAGTGAAACTGATAGAGGTTTTGAACATGGGTGGATTGATGAAATGACACAGGACTTTAAGACAATTTTCTTATAAAGCCTGTGATTTATGTTCTCCCAATGCTCACAAGTCCCTTATAGATCCCCAAAACAATCCACTATAGGTAGTATTGTGTCACTGACTGAAACTTTGTCTAAATATGCAGTAGTAGTAGCAGTAAAATATTTTATTCATACCAGTCATGTGATATGGATAAACTTGATTGAGAATAATCTCCTTTACAATGAGGTCCATGTGGATAGACAACAGCATTACAATATTCCAAATATATTCATACAAATTATACTCCTTTCATATTAGGTATAAAATTAACAAGATATAATGAATATATCAGATAAAAGCTGCACCGCCCTTCCTGATTTAGAGAAATGAGCAGTCCTACTCACCTATTTGATTATAAACTCCTATCTTTCAGAGCAACTCTGTCTTAATTTGCCTACTGCCTCTCTTAACAGGCCCCAGCTACTTTCAAGATGGATTCCTTAATGCTTTTCGCTTTGGATCAGTTTTATTCCAGCTTACTGGGCCTATAAAGCAAACAAACAAACAAAAAAAAAAAACACACTGACCTATTTCCTGATTACGTTTGGAATATCCAAATCTAAGGTATCTGCAAATCTCGAGGAACCCAGCTTGAGCCTGTGACCAGCCTTTCAAACTTACCCTGGAAGTTCACCCAGCAAATCCTTGCAAATTAAAGTTATTAAATGCTCTTTACTTCTTTCATTTAAATTTGGCCAACCCAGTGTATCATACAAAGGGCACTTATGAATCAGCGTGGGGCACCCAATATAAATCTAGCTAATCTTCCATAACAGGCTTCTAATTTAGTAAGATCTTTTTTCCTCCACAACAATAAAGGATATCTCCATAATTAAATATAAGAATAATCATAGATTACAATACTCTTATGGTATCCAGGCTCATACAGGACCTTACCCTGTGTATGGCTCCCATTCTTTTCCCTACATTCTTAAGTTATATAGTATATCCCAAAGCAAGAATCATCCAGCCATAATCCCAGATATTTATACGACCGTACTTGTTGGATTGAGGATCCCCTAGGTAACCACCTCCAATGCCAAACCCTCCCGTGTCCTATTAGATCTATAAAACAATACAGACTGAGTTTTCTTTGCATTTAAGGTTAGTTTACCATTCTCAAAAAAGCCTGTAACTCATTAATTGCTATTTAGGTTTACCTTGAATTTTGTCTAGATTTCTATCAGAGTATAGATTACAGTATCATCCGCATATAGGTGGTATAATATGGATGAATCTGTAAAACAAACCATTAGCGTGTAATGTTGAACAAAAAAGGTCCCAAAATGGAACCCAACCGGCAACATACCTGAAGCCCAATTGCCCATCTTCACCATCTGGGTTCTACCCATCAAATATGAGACCAGACACCTATTTGAAAGACCCTCTAACCCAGGAATGCTGTCCTGGACAGGAGGACACCGTGGGCAAGGAATCAAAAGCCTTGAAAGGCTCACAAAATGCACCCACTGGTGTCCACCTGTCCAGGGCCATGGATATCCCCACCACTTTCACTAGGGCCGATGTAGTGCTATGGCAGCTGTGGAATCCTGACTGCATGGTTATTAAAAGGTTCTGAGAATCTAGATGTTCCTTTATTTGAACAGCAACCAGTCTTTCAAATATTTTAGAGACCTGTGAAAGCAACAAAATTGGGTGATAATTGCCCAGGTCAGTTTTCTTACCCACCTTATATATGGAATAATCCTTCAAAGCTTTCAAGCCCTCAGATATTCCCCTGTGGATAATGACAGACTGAAAATATAAACCAGCAGATGGGCTATAACCGGTGAAGCATACTTTATTTAGAGGATATTATCCAACCTTATCGCATTGAAATATTCAATTTCAGAAGTTACTTGGCTACAGACAACTGAAAATTTCTGAAAAATAAAGTGTTCTACAGGACCAAGGACTTCTAGCTGCCCTTCAAGCCCCTGAATGGCCAGGTAAATGACTTGTAGTATTCGCTTTATTAAAGTAGTCATTAAACTTATCCACTACCTCTTGTGACATGGAGACCAGCTGGTCCTCCATATTAAATACATTAGAAATATCATTACCTGGCCCTTCAGAAGGATATTTAAACAATATACCATGATAGGCTGTGGGTGATGCGGATTTACCCATGCCTGGTGTGTTCAGTCATGAGCGCAGCCAAGTTCCCAACAACACACCAGAAGTGGAAAATCCTGGCATCCCACAGTCTCAGTGGGATACTGCTATTATACAATTGGGAATTGTGAAGATAGAATCAGAAAACTTTGATGGTTTATTTCATATTACACACACACACACACACACACACACACACACACACACACACACACACACACAAAATATATAATATAATATATTATATTAGGCATACGTGTTGATTTGCAGGAAAAATAGTCCCTGCTAGAATTGTGGAGCTGGCAGGCCTGTTACTAGTGGAGGAGCAGCAGAGGGTGTTAGCAGTAGGTGAAGCTGGTGATGTTATAGGACGGGGAGTTAGTAGCATTGGTGGCGCTTCTGAGGTGTTAGCAGTGGGGGACTGCTGACAAGTAAAACAGTTACTTCAGGTAAGTCTTCCTTGGAAGCCTGAATGTTTATACCCGGCTTGTAAGGCTTCATTAATGTTAAAGAATATGTGGTCTAGGTCCCTTGCAGCAATTATTTTTGAAGGAGCAGTCCATGTGGAGGTTTTAAATTTAATCGTTTCTTATGACGGAGATATACAATGTGACTGGCAGCTCTCTCTGACGTGCTATGCCGGAGGCGATATTACTTGGACACAGGGGCAGCTGGTAACCCCGAGGGTACTATCAAGATTTACACATTATAAATCCTGATAGCTAGCCAATCACAAGCCAAGATTTAACTTGCCTACTGTATAATAACCATTTTCCAGAAGTCTTCAGGATATTGCACTCTATTACTATCTAGAATACATACATAATGTTTCTGCTTAACCTCCCTTAATATGTGGACACCTTTTGGGGATTCTGTAAAACTATGCCTTCATACATAAAGGATTTGGGGGGCATGTTACATGTCCTGGACAAAATGGTGGCATCTGAGAATGCACTGCTGGCAACTTTGGATATCGAGTCACTATATTCAAATATCCCACACCAACAGGGCTAGAAGCACTTGAATATTATCTGAACCAGAGGGAGTGGGTCAACAACATCCACTGTATGCCTCCTCAGACTGGCAGAGTTGATGCTCAAATACAATTGTTTTAAAGAGAAACTTTCAACAGAAAAAAAGAACAGCAATGGGGGCAACATTAGCTTCAATTTTTCTAATCTGTACCTAGCTAAATAGCAGAATGAGTGGATACATGACCCAGCAGTGAACCCCTTCTTTTCACAGCTTGAACTGTGGCAACATTTTGTAGACGGTGTATTGATTGTGTGGTATGGGACAGCAGTCTGCAGAAATTTGTGGATTATTTATTTATTTTTAAACAGTAGTAATTAAAACCTTGTAACCCTGTTACCCATGGGTTACTAGAATCCCAGTAAAACCTAGTGGTAGGCAGTGAAGGCAGCTTGTGAAACTCCAGTTAAATTGATTTCACACTGTCTCACACTCAGTCTTAGCTGAGACTGAAGGATGACATCATTATAGAACTGTCAGCTGCATAAGCCACACTGGAATGTTGCAGTTGGAGGTTAGAGCAGAGCGTTGGGGAATTTGAAGTCAGTCTGTGTGCAGTCCGGGAGAGACCGTGAGTGCAGCTGAGTGTGTGCAGGCTCTCAGGCTTTAAGCTCTGTTTAGAGACTACTTTTGGTAGGTGTGTGTTCCACCTGAAGAGGAACACAGGAACTGGTAATTGAAGTGGTGGGACAACTGCAATGATTTCTAGCCCCATCCTGAGGGGGCCGGAAGGTGTTGCCTGTTTTCCAGGGCAACCCACCCCGAGGTCCAGCTAAGGAAAAAGCTGCCTGTTCAAGTTGTGCTGAGGCACCAGAAGCTCCGAGAGAGAAATTCCTTGTGGAGAAATGCCTGTGGGGCACCTGCAACCAAAAGGTGAGTTCGCTCTGAAAAATGGCCAAGTGTTTTCACCTGAACAGAAGGAAACTAAAGGGACTTACTTTGGGGTCAGGAAAAGACAGCCAAGTACAGTTGGAAAGTGGGGTTGGACTGCTTACTCTGTGGAGGTCTAGAGTAGCGGACAATGCCACCTAATTCAAGTATGTTCAAGTCCAGCACAAAGAGTTGAAGGAAACTGGGATTGGACTGCTTAACCTGTGGGGGTCTAGAGTAATGGACAATGCCACTTAAGTATGTTCAAGTCCAGCACAAATGGGAAGCAAGACCAGTAGATGGAATGTGAAATACATTTAGCAAGAATCTACATTGCAAAGCTTTACAGGATGAGGTGTTTACTGTCCAGAGAAATGGTCGGGTATGAATTGTGGGAGGCGAGAGGTGGGAGACCCCATTAGTAGTAACAAATTCACCTCTATGGATTTGCTCTGAGACACCTTTGCTTTCTCTCAGGTACTTGGCCAGTGCCTGAGAAAGTACCAGAATGTGGGATTGAAAGGAAGATTCCCTGAAGGGCCGAGGTGCTCTTAGGTGGTTTAGGGATCCAACAGAAAATGTTTCCATGAAGTATGGAAGGTGTCCAAGTGGCTGGCAAGGGGCAGAGCCAGGAAAACCCAGAACAGTGTACAAGTTCGGGCTGTGTAACCCATAGCAGCATGCAAGTCTGGGCTGTGTGCCCAGTGGGTTCAAAGCCTGAGGGCTAAAGTGTTGAGGAAGTGTTCTGGTCTCTTAATCTGCATTACCAGGAGTATAGCCCTGTGGAGGTCCATCTATGCTTTTATTCTGTTTGGATGTGAATAAAAGCCACACTTTAGAAACCCACTTCTGGTACTGGACATTAGTGATTGCTTCCTGTGTTGAATTACTTGGGTGCCCCTGTGCAGAGTAGCCAAACCTAGCCTTTGTGCCTAATGACCTATTCCTCCCTGAACCCAGCTCCACCTGGTATTGCGGTTGAGATGGCAACAGCAGATCGGGTAGGGTTACACTTAAATTTACTTTGAAATCCAGTTCAGAGGAGACTGAATTTTATGGGCATAAAAATTAAAATTGATGTGCAGTATAAGGTGTCCAAACAAATACATTTAGAAAACTGACAGATCGGAACACCTGTGTCCAGCCAGCAGCTGTCGCCCGTGCCACAATCAAAAGCATACCCAAGAGCCAGTTGCACAGAATCAAAAGGAACTGCTTTACACAAGAGTACTACCAGGAGTAGGCAACACTATCTCAAAGGTAGGTTCACGGACAGAGTTGCTTCAGGGAGGACTTTAGGATGAACGGAGAGTGTAGAACACATCCCAAGATCAGTTATTCTTGGAAGAATAAGAAAAAACGAATGACAATATAAAAGGTACCATAATCTTTCCGACTACATACACTCCTTCTGCAAAGGATATTGCGGACATGATAAAACAAAACTGGCACATTTGGAGGCGGACATATTCTTGAAGAATGTAGCAAAAACTCACGACCTCTATGAAGAGGACCAATATGGAGGGACCGCATGGTTCACAGCAACCAACCACAAATCCCAGACAGGGCAGTCACTTGGCTGTCCCTCTCCCACACCACCCAAGGGATCACTTCCCTGTGGGAAGTGCAAATCCTGTAAAGTGGTACTAAAGGTAAAGAAGTTCTGAACCCAACAAAAGGTAAAGCAACTGAGCTTAGAACCATGGTGACATGTCATTTACATGGCAGTGCGTAAATGTGGGGCCCACTACCTGGGCAAAATTGAACACCAGTTTAGAGGACGTGTTAGCAGAAACATATCAGGGCAGTAAAGTAATGAAAATAATGAATGTGCAACAGCAGTCCATGCAACAGAAAGTAGGTGCAAAAGAATCATGGGTTTCAGTTCAGTGAACTAGTGATTCCATTTCATAAAGAATAATTTTGAGGCCATTTGTAAATATTCTGGATAATGTCTCCCTCTTTCCAACCCCACCCCAAAATCTGAGTCTTCCTTCAGGTTTCCCCTCACCCTTCCCCATGCTCACTACCCTCCTTCTACCCACTCTCTCCTTGTCCTTTTATTGTCAGAGGGTAGTCCAAATCCTAATACAGATATTAACTGTGTTTGTTTTAGGGCTCCAGAAGCTTAATGAAGGCATTCTGTAGAAACACAGTAGTAGTGCATTATTGAAGCTGCTCTGAGTTTAACAAGTTTACACTTCATGTATTTATGTTTGATACACCTTTGCACATCGTTTGTTTGCACACTGTGAAATGCACTCATTGCGATGTCAGGCAAGGACAACCAGCTAAGTTTCTCAGAGCTATAAAAGCAGCTAGTTGGCAACTGGCTGCACCATTAGAAAAGCGGAGGTGACCGTGAAATGTTGGTTCTACAGATATGACCCTTTAGCATTCCTCTCCTGTTTGACTGCACCAGTACAGTCCGCAATAAAGAGTTGCCTTTGCACATTTCCCTGCCTCCAGATCCTTCAGGGAGAGCACTTGGGAAACAAGCTGTCTGGCAAATCATTGAGACCTATCAGATTCCAAGGCGCCTTGGTTCAGAGTCCCAACTGGGCACTAGCTTCTTTCTCTCCTTTGTCTAGATGTGTTCCATAAATATGCACACCGCACTCTTAGAGCTGAAAATGTTTAACTATCTACGCAGCACTAGGTTTGTACACTGGAGAAGATGTAACGTGCTCCAGGACACACCAATGGTTGCCTTGGTGGTGCAGCTGGTAGTACAACCGGAAAGGTATTGCAGTCAGCCTGGGTTCAAGTCCCAACTAAGGCACTTGCTTCTTTATCTCCTGTTTGTATCTGTCCCATAACTATGCACACCACACTTGTGATTGGGATGGCGCAATAATACTGGACCTGGTACTAACAGTGTTGCAGATATCAAGTGGGAAGACATCTGGGGACTGGGGACCAGGGACCATCACACAGTGTGGTTTAATATAAGAACAACAGGTCATCCAACCCATGAGTGAGGGTCCAGATTTCAAAGGAGCTGACTTTACAAAGATGAGGAAGGCCTCAGAGGACCTGGCAGGGAGAAGTTGTGGGTGGGGTGGTGGGCAAAGGGCATAAGTAAAGACAATAATCCTGTCGTCAGGCAAATAAGCAAATCAGAAGGAAGAGGAGACTATTATGGTTCTTGAGGAGTATGACAAAAAGACAACCCCCAAAAAAAGTTACTCCCTTGTAACAGTAGTTCTAGGAGTGATATGTACTGTTCATCCACACGATCTGGCAGTGTCCTTTCCCTTCAAGATGTGCCAGAAAGTCTTAAAGCCGACTCCTCCCACCAACCAGGGTGGCAACTCCTAGGCACCACCCATGATGCCAGATCTTGCCTGCTGGAAGCAGTGTTGTGTGCCAAAGCCAGGGGCGGTCGGGTGGGTCCATGTGGATGAGCAACATATACCACTCCTATAAATACAAGTTACTCACCTGTAACAGGAGTTCTAGGAATGGTATATGTTGTTCATCCACACTTTCAGCAGGTATCCTTGCAGCTTTAAATCTTGCGGAAGGTCTTCAAGCTGGCTCCTCCACCCACCGGGTGGTAAAACTCGGCTCCGCCCATGCGCCAAATCTGGCCCACTGGAAGCTCAGGTTGTCTCGTCGAAGCCGAGGAGGTCGGGTGGAGTCATGTGGATGAACAACATATACCATTCTAGAACTCCTGTTACAGGTGAGTAACCTGTATTCTAGGGACATGGATATGTTGTTCATCCACACTTTCTGGCAGACTCCTAGCAGTTCTCTGGGAGGAGGAGGCAAGCGCACACCCCTACTTAGGGAATAGAGACTGGAGAACAGAGGCCCCAAAACCAGCATCCCAGCGTGACTCAAGGTCGATGTGGTAGTGGGTTATGAAGGTATGTGCCGACTTCCAGGTAGCAGCCCTGCAGATATCCTGGATAGGGATGTCCCTGGAAGCAGCTACCGATGCAGCGGTATGGTGGATAGAATGAGCTGTTATCCCTCTGGGAGGCTCCATGCCCGCCAACCTATAGCAGAGATCTATGCAGGAGGTGACCCTGCTTATCGTCCGCTTGGCTGCAGGTCTGCAGGTGTGGCTTCAGCGTGGGTGACAAACGGCTGGTGAACCTCTCGAACTTCAGCCGTGCGGCTCCTTACAGTGGCGGCGCCCTTCACAGGGTCAAGAGTATGGAGCCTATATTCGGACCTCAGAAGTGTGATTGGGGTAGAACACCGCAGAGTCAACACCTGGTTAAGGTGAAACTCCGACACCACCTTTGGAAGGAATTGGGTGGGGTGCAGGACAACCTTGTCCCTGTGGAAGACCAGGTAAGGAGACGCGATGGAAAGCGCCTGGAGCTCTCCCATCCTTCTGGCTGATGTGACAGCCACCAAGAGGCGGTCTTCCACGACAGGTGAGAGATGTCACACCTGTGCATTGGTTCAATAGCTTGCCCATGAGCTTTGCCAATACCAGCAGTAGATCCCATGGAGGTGGAGGTTCTTGCACGGAGGAATATGTGATCAAGGCCTTTGAAAAGCGCCAGATCACCTTCTCCTACGCCACTGACTGCTTCCGGCCCGCACCCAGTAAGAGAGATGGCTGCCAGGTGCACCTTTAAGGTAGTCAACCTAAGCCCTTGCTGAGAAAGGGACCATAGGTAGTCCAAGATGCTTGCCAAGGGATAGGAGGAAGGGTCCAGGCCCTTGCCCTGACACAAATGGAGAATCTCTTCCATTTGAAGGCATAGCATTTTCTGGTTGACTCCTTACAGACGCCTCAACTACGTTGAGGACCTCGTCGGAAAGACCCAAGGCCTGGAACTCTGGCAGCTCAGGAACCAGGCCATCAGGTACAGGATTGAAGGTCGGATGGAACACCTTCCCTGATTGACTGATAACAGGTCCGGCGAGGCTGGGAGCTGCCTCGGGAGCCTGGAGCTGAGGCTGAGGAGATCTGGATACCAGCATTGGCGAAGCCAGTCTGGAGGCTACAGAATCACCTCGCCTTGTCCTCCTTGCCTTGAGAAGCACCTTGTGGATCAAGGGAACTGGAGAAGGTGTAGAAGGGCCGGGTCCACGGCCTCGAGGCATCCCCCTGCAGCGAGCCCTGCTGAGAGGCGGCATCAACGGCCTCAGCCGCATTCTCCCTGGGGCAAACAGGTCCACCTGAGGTGTGCCCCAGTGGAGAACAGATCTTGTACTACCTCTGGCAGGAGAGAACCACTCGTGGGACACAGCCCCAATCCAGCTTAGGGCATCGGCCAGGGTGTTGAGGCTCCTGCCACATGGATGGCTAGGAGTCCGCCTCAGACTGTGCCAGTGACCAAGCGGAAGCTTCCTTGCACAGAGCCATGGAGCCGTTCCGCCCTGGCGGTTTAGGTAGTACATGGTCGTGGTATTGTCCGTCTGGACCTGAACCACTTGACCTAGAAGCGGAGCAAAGGCAGTGAGGGCTGGGCGAACCACCCAAAGCTCCAGCAGGTTGATGTGGCATCGGGACTCCCGAGAGGACCAGAGGCCGTGTGCTCTGTGCTCCCCCAGACAGGCACCCCAACCCAACAGAGAGGCATCGGTCGATAGAGAGACCATCGGCTCGGGCAGACAAACAGGATGCCCTCCTGCAAATGTGAGCTGGAACCGGTCCACCACTGGAGGCGTTCCATATCCCCTGGGTCACCGTCACTAGCTGGTCCAATGGATCGCAGCGTTGTGACCACTGGCTGGCCAATCCCACTGAGAGGGGACATGTGCCAGCGGGTCCAGCGGACCACGCTGGTGCAGGGCCATGAGACCCAGGAGGCGCAGGAGAGTCCCGGGCAGGCGCGATTTCCCAACCAAGAAATGATTGGGCAAAGGAGGAAAGAACCTCGGCCCTGTCGCCGGGAGCCGTGTTCTGGCTCGAAGAGAGTCAAGCTCTGCCCGATGAAAAGAATCACCTGCTTCAGTCCAAGTTCCGACTTGGCCTCGTTGATGAAGGCAGATCTGAGAGCAAACCTGGAGGCCAGATCTCTGGACCGCCCCACCTCCTGTCTGGAGGGCTGCTATCAGCCAATCATCCAGGTAAGGGTAAACCAAGGACCCCTCGGTGCCGCAGGGGAATGCTGTCACCACTGCCATGCATTTGGTGAAGACCCTGGAACAGAGAAGGCCAAAGGCGTGGCTCAGAATCTAGTAAAGGGATCCCTCCGCTCAGCGAAGGAATCTCTGGTGGAGACGGACGGACAGGGACGTGAAAGAACGTCCTGCGTCCAGAGAACAGAACCACATGCCTTGTTCCAGGGATGGTATTATCTGAGCCAGAGTGACCATCCTGAAGGTCCGAGACCGTGAGGAACTTGTTTAGGTCGTGCAGGTAGAGAATGAGGCGTTAGCCCCATCCATTTGGGACCAGGAAGTACCTGGACACAAACCCGGGTCTGGGGAGGTCCGCCACCACTCTGATCACCTCTATCTGAGGTAGGCGATGTAGGCAGCGAGCGACAGCGAGGCTGTGGACCGAGGCCCCCAGAGGCGGCGACTCAGAAGGGTGGGGCCTGCTCGAACTCCAGAGGCAGGCCTTTCCTACCACTTCCAGCACCCACCGGGCTGTGGTGATAGCGGACCAGGCAGAAAGGAAGTGGTGGAGCCATCCCCCGGAGGGAACCTGGGAGGGTAGACGAGGTTGGGGCGACACCCCTCAACCTGTCCTGGGCAGACTTGGAGGAGGGACGGCCGAGGGACCTCCTGGGCCTTACCTCCCTGCTTCCTGGAAGAGGAATCCATGAGCTTGGGTTTGGGATGCCAAGTGTGAGCCTGCTGGCCCTGATGCTGCTGGGCGGACGTGACATGGGCGCAGATGGGCGAAAGGGCTTGGGTTGCGGTCTGTGGCCCTTGTTCCTCTGGGCGGATGAGACCGAGTCCAGAGTGGCATTGGACTTTCGATCCTCTGGAGGTGACCTTCCACTCCAGGGTCGAGAGGTCGATCCCAAGAAGGGCGTCTGCAACTTGTGCTGGGTATCCGCTGTGAAGGTGGATATCCTCAGCCATGCCCGACGGCGCATAGCCACTGCGGTCGCAACTGACCTGGCACATGAGTCGCCGATGTCCAGAGCAGTTTGAAGTTGCTGCTGGCCACTGCCCTGCCCTGGTCCCGCACCTGCTTGACCGTGGTCTGCCGGTCAGCCGGGAGATGAGGACTACCTCATCCAGGGAGCCCAACAGGCGGTGAAAAGTGTGCCATCAGCACTGCCGAGCTGGCCTGAAGGCCAAGGGAAGGACGCCAGTGTAACTGCGCCCGGCGTAGTCCAACTTCTTGAACTCCTTGTCGGGAGGCTTGTCCACGTCCCTGGCACTTCCAGCATGCGGAAAGCGCTGTCTGTAACCAGCCCCTTGGCTGAGGGGTGTTCGAAAAACCGGACAGGAACGGTAGGGATGGCATACTTCCTCGCCATCCTGGCAGAGGCTCAGGGCAGGAAGCAGGATGCTGCCAGAGCTCAAGGCCGGGCCGACAATGGCCTCAGCCACGGAAGAAGACCTCCGTGGGAGAATTCCCTCGATCAATATCTCCATTAGGGGATACTTGGCCCGCTTGGATCACGGGCTCGAGCTGCATCGGTGGACTCCGAGATGAGCCTAAGCAAAACCCATGAAGACGATGGGCTATCGTCCAGCGACTGACCTCCGGAGGACTCCAAGTCGACCTGCCTGGAGAACAGGGAGGAATCGTCCGGACTCTGACAAGTCCGCAAGAGCCACCTTGGGCCTGAGCCACCCCTCCACCTGCCGAGGCGGTCGGGAGTGAGGGTGACCAACAGCCTATGGGGCAGGCCCTGGGCCGACCGAGAATTCTTGGCTCGGGGCCCCAATTTTGGCTGTGGAGGTGGAGGTTCCACCAGAATCGGTGGGCAGCCGGGTTCGGTCAGAGCAACAGGCCGGGAGCCGAGCGCGCCTCAGCTAAGGCGAGGGTTGCTTTGGCGCTCTGGTGACAGCCACTTGATGGCCAGGGAAGGCAACGGCGTCGGCACTCCCAGACAGAAGAAGCTGTTGCCACATGAGGTCCTCGTAGCGTCGGCCTTAACTTGTCAAAGCCTCTCCTCGTCCAAGGAGGAAGGCAGGACTGGCTCAGACGCCCCCTCTGATATCGAGACCCGGACCGCCTATGTCGAGCCGAGGATCGGCTGGACCGAGAACATGTCAGAGACGAGAACCTCGCCATTTCCGAGGGGTTCTGGGGCAGGGCGGAAACCCGCTCTCCCTCTGCTTGGAAGTTTCAACTGTGGACTCTGGAACCGGAGGCACAGGAAAGCCACAGGTAACCTCTATCTCTGCCGGGGAACCAGGAGGTGAGGGTTTCGGCTTCACCGGTGGACAACCCATCCGATGGAGTGAGAAAAATCTTGGCTAAATCAGCGGAGTCTCGGTCAACTGACCGCGAAGGGGACACCGTGAGGCCAGTGGCGAAGCTGAAGGTCGACCCAAGTCGACTACTCAGGGAGGGACCTCTCCCGCTCCCAAGAGCGTCGGCGGAGGGTTACCTCTGGAGTCCTTCTTTTTTGGACCGAGAGGGAAAGTCCTGAAGTTGTTGGTCCTCTCCCTTGGTGGAAAGGGACTGACAGAGCTCCTCAAAAAGAAGCTGAATAGGAGGATCCCAAGGAGAGCGAGATAAAGACTGTGGCCGAGGAAGGCGAGAAGCGGCCTGCCGCCGCCTCCTCCTCGAGGCGATCATCTGCTCGAGCTGTTCCACGGAGCCAGCCGCTGCGGAAACATAAATGGGCCTCCTTGACTTTACTGGCGGGAAGCGTTTCTCGGGCGCCCAAGTTGTAAATGGTGTAGCGGTCTTCAGGGCGTGAGCCGGAAGGAAAAGCACAGATCGCCCAGCCTGCGGGTGGGTGCTCAAGGCCTAGTGAGTAGGCAGCACATGGGTGCGGATCCGTCGAGACATCTTCTGCCGCATGGGCACCTCCGAAACAGAGTCGATTTGTCCACCGCGGCCGGAGGAAATAAATGACGAAGTCTTGAAAATCTTAAAAGTTATTTCGGATCGTCGAAGAAATAGGAACCAGTCTTATACATAGGCGTTGAGAGAACCTGAGCCTCCAAGCAGTAAGGAAGATCTGGTGTTATGGGGGCGGAGCCAACCAGACCTTCGGCAAGATTTAAGCAGCAAGGATACCTGCCAAAGTGTGGATGAACAACATATCATGTCCCTAGAGTACAGTTACGTAAAACTTACCATAACAGTAGATCTTTAGAATGTATCTTGCAGTAGATAATACTCCTGGTATCCAGCAGAGGTCACTGTGGTGCCGACAGCTCTTCTAGCAGTTTTCCACCAGGGACTGCCCACATGACATCAGCTTCCTGTTTCCTATACAAGTGTGGGCAGTCTGGTATCCTCGATCCCCACCAGATTCAGCTCACAAAGCGAGGACAGAGTGGAAGCAGAGGTACCAAATGAGTCCCAGCCTAGTCACTGGACCAGAACCTGCTCTCTTGAGAGGAAGGAATGGAGGGTGGAAACAAACCTACTGTAGAGACACTCCTCAAGATCTCGTTACGATGGTTTTACGTAACTGTACCGTCTTCCACAGAGTGGTCTCTTGCAGTAGGCAATACTTTGGGATAAACCCAAGCAGTAATGGCCTGTGGAGACAATTATGATAGGAAATCTTGTAAGACTGCATGGCCCAAAGCCATCCAATGTCGTGAGGCAATATCCAGACTGTAGACCCATGTGAATGTATGAATCGTGGACCAGGTAGCTACATTGCAGATATCTGAAATGGAGAGCTCCCTTAAGCAAGCCACAGTGGTGGCCATAGCTCTCTTGTGGAGTGGGCTTGGACGGAGTCCTGGTAAAGGCTTGTATTTTTGTAACAAAATGTAATACAATGTGCCAACCAGGATGAAAAATGCGTGCCGCAACGGGAGAGCTTTCACGACCGGGCCAAAGTGATGAACAGTTGAGACGTCTTTCTAATCGATTGTCTCGATTGGTATAGTAACGTGGATATCACGGTGGCCATCCAAAGTATGTAGGAGATGTTCACCCTGATTGAGTAGTCTGGATAGTAGACGGAAGCTCAGGACTGATTTAAAGCATGTTCGGAGACTAATTGGGAAGGAAGGAAGGAAGGTTGGTATGAAGAACCACCGGTCCTTGTGGAGAAAATCAAGTAAGTTCCCACACATGAGGCATGGAGCTCAAAATCGTTGAGTAGAAGTGACAGTCACTAGAAATAGGGTTTTCCATGAAACAAAACAGAGATCCCAAGTGGCCACTGGCTCAAAATCTCAAGGTCAATTTTTCTATCATAAAATTGAGATCCCATGGGCAGAGGGTGGGTCTTCTAATAGGAGGTTTAATATGTAACATTCCTTTCAAAAACATCTTGGCCAGATGGTGTTGGTACAGTAACCAGCCATCCAGGGGCTCATGGAAGGCAGAGATGGCAGCCAAGTGGACTTTAATGGAAGAACAACTGAAGACTGGACCTCCGATAGTGAGGCCAGGTAGTCCAGACAACCGTCAGTGGAAAACAGCAAGGGTCCACAGATCAGAAGCTGACCATATGGAAAGTGTTTCCATTTGGAATTATATGTTGCTCTTGTGGCTGGCTTATGGGAAGCCAAGAGAGACTGGCAACAGAAGAGGACACTTGTAAATGAGTTGAAAGCATCCTCAGGGGCCAAGCATGAAGATGAAGAGCCTTCAGGTTGCGGTGTAGGAAGACCCGTGACACTGAGTCAAGAGGTCTGGTCCGATCAGCAGCGGAATGGGGTCCTCCACTGACAGTTGCAGAAGTAGAAGAACCACGCCTGGTGAGGCCACAGTGGGCTAAGGGTATCATCGTGGCTGGTTCTAACTGTAGTTTCAGTTGCAGAAGAGGAACGGGGGCATATAAGAAGAGACCTGTCCAGGGTTGGGACAGGGCATCTATAGATTGTCCCTTTCTGTTTGGGATAATGGAAACATTTCCTGGGAAAGCAAACAGATTCATCTGTGGAGTGCCTCATAGGTTGAAGATTTCTTGGAGCACTTGCTCGTGAAGTGTTCATTCATGAATTGTGGACTGGCGACTCAGCGGTTGACTAACTGATTGCAATGTCCCAGAAGATGGACAGATGTTCGCATCAGTCGTAAACTGTATGGTTCCTGCCAAACAGCAAGTGCCTCCCCTGCATAGGGCGTGAGACTTTGTACTCCCTTACTTGTTGAAGTAGAACACTACTACAGTGTTGTCTGATTGCATCAGTAACAATCCTGGCTTGAGATAGGGCCAGAATGCCTGAAGGGCTTGACTGACTATTCTCATCTCTAAGAGACTGATGCGAGACCGATGGGGAGCGGGCCATTGGCCTTGGGTCTGGTAAGGACCAAGTCGCTCCCAGCCCAGCAGGAAGCATCCATGGTCAGCATTTGCTGGGCAGGAGGGATCAGAAAGGTACTCCCTGATTCAGATGGATTCTGATTGTCCAACATGTCAGGAGGACTTCAGAGAAGGAGTGACATTGATTTTGTCTTTGAACTGTCCTGATTTTTGGGACCATTGATCTGAAGGGTCTACTGGACAGATCCTCATGTGGAGATGGGCGAAGGCTACCACAGGGATGGCACGGACATGTAACCCAGAAGGCACAGCATTTGTCTGGCTGGGACCATCTTCAGAGTCTGATGCGTGTAATGCCAGAGCTATAAGTATATCCTGCCAGGCAGGCGGAAGCTAAGCTTGAGCGTAACACGTATCTAGAACAGCTCCGATGTATTGGAAAGACTGCGTCGGGTTTGGACTGGACTTTGGCCAGTTTACTGTGATTCCCAGATTTGCGAACAGTGTCAAGGTAACATCTAGGGAGGCAAGCAGGGCTACTCTGGAGTCTGCTTTTATTAGCCAGTCTAGATATGGAAGATGAAATACCCTTCTCTTCTCAACGCTGCTGCCGCTGAGCACCTTGAACACTCTGGGGGCTGATGAAAGGCCTAAAGGGAATGTTTGAAACTGGTAAATTTGACCCAGTAAGTGGAAGCGTAAAATTTGTGGTGGGCAGGGTGGATGGGAATATGAAGGTAGGCATCCTTTATGTCTAGGGCACAAAGCCAATAAGCCCGTTTCAGAATCGGCATGATGGCTGGTAGAGTGACAAGCGGAAACGTTTGTACTGAATGTAAAGATTCAGTTGTCCGAGATCTCCGTATGTTTGGGTACCAGGAAGAAATGGAAGTAAAATCCCGTTTGATGTTCTGAAGGGCAGCTGTACAACAGCCTGTTTGGACAAAATGGCAATCAAGTCCTCCTGCAGGATGGTTATATGCTCTGAAGGATAATGAATCTTGCGTGGAGGGCAAGGGCGGATGTGGAAGAAACTCTAATGTATGACCCTTCTGTATAATGTGTAGTACCCAACTGTCGGGAGTGATCATTTGCCAGGCCTCCAGATGGAGGGCAAGCGACCCCAGGCTCCAAGGCCTGGTTGAGGAGGCAGGGGAAAGCCCTAGTGGGTCACTGGGAGGCAGGGCACGGCTCCACCTGCAGGGCGGACTGGGCACCCCAGGCTGCAGAGGTGTTTCTCTGGTGCCTCCTTTATTACCTCTATATTGGCCACCTCTTTTGGAATAAGGGGTGTACTGAGTACGATACATGCCATGGACCGTATGAAGGGTTCTGCCTGATGCTTATAAGTCATCCAGTAAATTCTGAGTACCTGGCCCGAACAGCTTGGACCGTTGAAAGGGCATTAGCTACTTTATGTTGTAGATCAGGTGCAAAGCCTGAAACACAAAGCCAAACAAGGCGATGCAGAGCAATACCAGTGGCTGATAGTCAGGCTGAGGTATCAACAGCATCACATCCTAACCGGAGAAGGTGACAGGAAATTGAATTACTAGTTGTCACTGTAGCCAATAATTTATCACTTTCCTGTAAGGGAGGAAGTTTATTGATAAGCTCAATGGCAAGAGGATCCCAGGGTATGCTAATATTTAATCATATGACCCATATAGTTCAAAATTCTGATATTCATTGCACCTGAGGAAAATACCTTCCCCCACAGGATAGCAAATTCTTTAGGATTCCTTATCAGGAGGAAAGGGCGCATGTGCTTGGGTTTTGAGTGCGGTCATGAGTGGCAGTAATGACCAAAGAATCAGCCTCTGGAATACTAGACAGAAAGGGGATGTCCAGAGGAGCCTGATATAGACAATCTGCTTTGCTGGGGAACAGCAGTGATAGCTGAAAGTTAATGCCAAGCAGACAGCATGGCATTCTGGTAAGTGGTATTAGTGGGTGGGACCACTAAAAACAGGCTCTTCTGGTAACTCAAGGTGTTCTACCATATCCTTACGTTGTTTGTCATGTTCCGTAATGAAGAATTCCACGATGTTTTGAATTTGAACCATCATTTCACGAAAGGAAGAGTCATTGGGGAGAGGCCACGTAAAGCAGATGCAGATCCTAATCCAGCAAAGAGATTTCTAGTGGGGATTCCAGATTAGAAATCCAAATCTTGAAATTCTTCATCCCCAGATCACCAGTGAAATCAGGTGGCAATTTTGGTCATCTGACAAATAGTCCTCTATGAATGGAGGAGGAGACCAGGGTGATCGGGTATCCTGGTCACTGTAGAATCTTTTAGGCGGGGTTGGGAGAGATTAGGTGAGATCACCCAGCCCTTCAGAAGGCTAAGAATGCCACAAGGCATGCAAGACATGTTGGACTACATTAGTGAGGTCCTTGCCCTGGGAAGGGAGGGGTGAGAAGGGGGCACGTTGGAAACCAAAGAGGTGATAGAGGGAATGGGACATGTAGCCTGGAGAAGGTCTTGCCTTGGTAGTAAAGACCAGGGTCCTGATCCCGTCTGCCTGACCACTGTAAGAAGACACCGAGTAGGTGGAGGGCAGTCAATAAAACATCAGCGGTGGACTTCCCTGAGGAATGCAGGGTCTCGTTGATGAGCCCACAGAGAAAGGAGAGTGATTTCCACTGACATTGTCAGATACAGTCGACGGGAGAAGAGAAAACCGCCATTACAGTTATGCCTACATGTCCACAACAGCAACAATCTGGTTGCTGTGCACGGACAACAACGGCACAGAATTGGCAGTGTAATCGAGCATTAAGAGTGCTGAAAGAACTCAAGGAGGTGCTAGCTGCACCCCAGCAGACTTGTTAATAGTTCACCGGAGACTGGCATGGTCCCAGAGGACTGGAGAAGAGCAGACATAATCCCACTTCACAAAATGATAGCAAGGAGGAGGCAGGAAACTATAAGCCTGTCAGCATGACATCTGTAGTAGGGAAACCGATGGAAAACTATTAAAAGGAAAGAACTGTGTAATACCTGGAATCCAACGGACTGCAGGACTCGAGGCAGCAAGGCATTACAGAGGGTGGTCGCTCCAAACAAATCTAATAGATTTTTTTTGACTGGCAACAAGGTGTGTGTGTGGGGGAGGGGGGGAAATCAGAGGGGTGGTGAACATGGCTTTTACCAGGACTTCAGCAAGGCCTTTTACACCATTTCACATAGGATATTGATAAATGAGCGGGTAGCATGGGGATGGACAACAAGGTGGTAATCGGAGTAAGAAAATGGTTAGGGATAGGAGGCAAGGGTGGTGGTAAATGCAGTTTTGCTCCAAGGAGGATAGAGAGGACCAGCGGGTACAGCAGGGTCAGTCAGGACCAGTCCTCTTTAATGTCTTCTATTAGCAATATAGCAGAGGAACTGGAAGGGAATGTCCAACTCTAAAGTTTGGTAGCTAAGGTTTAATGCAATTAGTGCAAAATAATGCACTTGGGTCACCGAAACCAAGGTGCAGTACTAAATGGGAGGAAATACAGGTTACTCACCTGTAACAGGAGTTCTAGGAATGGTATATGTTGTTCATCCACACTTATTGGCAGGTTCCTTGCCGCTTTAATTCTTGCGGGAGGTCTTCAGATGGCTCCTCCACCCACCGGTGTGGTAAAACTCTCGGCTCCGCACCATGATGCCAGATCTGGCCGCTGGAAAGCTCAGGTTGTCGTCGAAGCCAGGGAGGTCGGGTGGAATGTTGATGAACAACATATACCATTCCTAGAACTCCTGTTACAGGTGAGTAACCTGTATTTCTAGGACATGGATATGTTGTTCATCCACACTTATTGGCAGACTCCTAGCAGTTCTCCTGGGAGGAGGGAGGCAAGGCACACCCCTACTTAGGAAATAAAGACTGAGAACTGAGGCCCCAAAACCAGCATCCCGGCGTGACTCAAGGTCGATGTGGTAATGGGTAATAAAGGTGTGTGCTGACTTCAGGTAGCAGCCCTGCAGATTTCCTGGATAGGGACGCCCCGGAAGCAGCCACCGATGCAGCAGTATGACAGGTAGAATGAGCTCTTATCCCTATGGGAGGCCCATGCCCGCCTAACTTATAGCAGAGATCTATGCAGGAGGTGACCCACCTGCCTATCGTCCGCTTGGCTGCAGGTCTGCCAGGTGCGCTTCAGCAGTGACAAACAGCCGTTAACCTCTCCCCGGATTTCAGCCGTGCGCCCCTTATAATAAGCGAAATTAGGGTCCAGAGTATGGAGCCTGTATTCGGCCTCCGAGGTGTGACTGGGGTAGAACACCGGCAGAGTCAGCACCTGGTTACAGGGTGAAACTCCGACACCACCTTCGAAGGAATTGGTGGGGCAAGAGGACAACCTTGTCCCTGTGGGAAGACCAGGTACGGAGACTCGATGCAAAGCACCTGAGCTCTCCCATCCTTCTGGCTGACGCGATAGCCACCAAGAAGGCGGTTCTGTACGACAGGTGAGAGATCACACTGTGCATTGGTTCGAATGGCTTGCCCATGAGCTTCTGCATACCAGCAGTAAATCCCACGGAGGTGGAGGTTCTCGAATCAAGGGGAAATGGATCAAGGCCTTTGAAAAGCGCCCGACCACCTTTTCCTGCGCCACCGACTGCTCCCGGCCCGCGCCTCAGTAAGCAGAGATGGCTGCCAAGTGCACCTTAGGGTCGCCGACCTAAGCCCTTGACTAGAAAGGGACCATAAATAGTCCAAAATGCTTGCCACAGAACAGGAGGAAGGGTCCAAGCCCTTGCCCTGACACCAAATGGAGAATCTCTTCCATTTAAAGGCGTAGCATTTTCTGGTCGACTCCTTACGGACGCCTCAACAACATTGAGGACCTCGGCTGAAAGACCTAAGGCCTGGAACTCTAGCCTACCAGGAACCAGGGCCGTCAGGGTGCAGGGATTGAAGGTCCGGATGGAACACCTTCCCTGATTGACTGAGAGCAGGTCCGGCGTAGCTGGAAGCTGCCTCGGGAGCCTGGAGCTGAGGCTGAGGAGATCTGGTACCAGTAACTGGGCGGGCCAGTCTGGGGCTATCAGAACTACCTCGCGCCTTGTCCCTCCTCACCTTGAGAAGCACCTTGTGAATCAAGGGAAATGGGGAAAGCGTGAAAGAGGCCCGGGGTCCACAGCCTCGAAAAGGCATCCCCTGCAGCGAGCCCTGCTGAGGGGGCGGGCATGAAACAGCCTCAGCTTCACATTCTCCTGGAGGCAAACAGGTCCACCTGAGGTGTGCCCCAGTGGGAGAACAGATCTTGTACTACCTCCGGCAGGAGAGACCACTCGTGAGATGCAGCCCCTATCCGGCTCAGGGCATCGCCAGGGTGTTGGAGGCTCCCTGCCACATGAATGGCTAGGAGATCCACCTCCAGGCTGTGCACAAGGACCAAATGCGGAGAGCTTCCTTGCATAGAAGCATGGAGGCCCCTAGCTCTGGCGGGTTCAGGTAGTACATGGTCGTGGTATTGTCCGTCCTGACTCGGACCACTTGACCCCGAGAAACGGAGCAAAGGCGGTGAGAGCTAGAGCGGACCGCCCGGAGCTCCAGCAGGTTGATGTGGCATCGACTCTCAAGGGGACCAGAGGCCGCGGCACTGTGTTCCTCAGATGGGCACCCCAACCCATCAGAGAGGCATCGGTCGATAGAGAGACCATCGGCTCTACGGACAAATGGGATGCCCTCCTGCAAATGGAACGGTCCACCACTGGAGAGCGCCCACATCTCCTGGGTCACTATCACTAGCTGGTCCAAAGGATCGCAGCTGCCAGACCACTGGCTGGCCAGTTCCCACTGAAGGCGAGTGCCAGCGTGCCCAACAGACCACGCTGGTACAGGCCGCCATGAGACCCAGGAGGCGCAGGAAGTCCCGGCAGGGCGCATTGCCCAACCAGAAATGATTGGGCAAATGAGGCAAGAACCTCGGCCCTGTCCGCCGAGCCGTGCTCTGGCTCAAGAGAGTCGAGCTCTGCCCGGTGAACAGGATCACCTGCTTCGCTCGAGTTCGACTTGGCCTGCTTGATGAGAAGGCCAACTGGAGAGCAAACCTGGAGGGCCAGATCTCTGACCGCCCACCTCCTGTCTGGAGGGGCTGCTATCAGCCAATCGTCCAGGTAAGGGCACACCGGACTTCGCGCGACAAGAGGAATGCTGTCACCACTGCCATGCATTTGGTGAAGACCCTGGGAGCTGGAGATAAGCCAAAGGGCATGGCTCGAACTCGTAAGAGGATCCCTCCGCTCGAAAGTGGAGGAATCTCCGATGTGACGGGCAGATAGGGACGTGAAAGAACGCTGCCCTGTAGGTCCAGAGAGCAGAACCACACGCGGTTCCAGAGATGGTATTATCTGTGCCAGAGTGACCATCCTGAAGGTTCGAGACCTTAGGAACTTGTTCAGGTCGTGTAGGTCGAGAATAGGGCACCAGCCCTCGGTCTGCTTCGGAACCAGGAAATACCTGGACACGAACCCCGGGTCTGAAGGGGGTCCTCCTCCTTGATCACCTCCTTTGGAGGAGGAGAGGATGTCGGCTCGGTGAGCCGCCAGTAAGGCTGCGACCCTGTGCGACGGCTCTGAAGGGCGGGCCTGCTCGAATTCCAGAGGTAGGCCTTTTCCCACCACCTCAGTACCCACCTGTCCGTGGTAACAGCGGACCAGGCGGAAAGGAAGTGTCTGAGCCATCTTCCAATGGGGAACCAGGGGTGAGGTGACAGGATGGGACGACACCCTCAGCCCGTCACTGGGCAGGCTTGGAGGAAGGACCGCCGAGGGACCACCTGGGCCTTTCCTCCCTGCTTCCTGTTGGAGGAAGCAGACGGTTTGGGTTTGGGATGCCAAGCTCGAGCCTGCTGGCCCTGACTTTGTTGGGCTGGCTGCACATGGCGCAGAAGGACAAAAAGGCTTAGGCTGTGGCTTGCGGCCTTGTCCTTCTGAGCGGAAGAGACCGAGTCCAAGGTAGCATTTGACTTCCCGATCCTCTGCAGGTGACCTTCCACCCCAGGGTCAAGAGGTCAGTCCCCAAAAGGAACATCCGCCAACTAGTCTGGATCCGAGGTAAAGGTGGATATCCTCAGCCAAGCCAACGACGATGGCCACTGCAGCCGCCACACACCTGGCACATGAGTCCCGATGTCTAACGCAGTCTGGAGCTGCTGTTTTGCCACTGCCCTGCCCTGGTCCCGCACCTGCCTGACCGTAGTCTGCACATCTGCGGAAGATGAGGAACAACCTCATCCAGGGAGCCCAACAGAACGTGAGAAAATGTGCCAGAGGATCGCTCAACTGTCTGACGTAGACCGAGAGGACGAGCATAGACTTTTCACCTGGCATAATCCACTTGGATTCCTTGTTGGGAGGTTTGTCTACATCCCTGGCGTTCCCGCACACTGAAAACGCGCCGGTAACAACCCTCGCCGAGGGGTGTTCCAAAACCAGACAGGGAACTGGTAGGGACCGAGATACTTCCTGCCATCCGCAAGGCAGGACGCCGCCAAAGTTCCAAGGCCAGACCTACTATGGCTTCGCCACCGGAAAGGCCTCCGTGAGGAGAATCCCCTCGGTCCAGAATCTCCGTGAGGGATACCTGGCCCATTTAGAAATGGGTTCGAGCTTCATCCCGTGGACTCCGGGATGAGTCAGCAACCCTAAGAAGGACGGCAGGGCTATCGCCCACTGACTGCCCTCCCGAGGACTCTAAGTCCAGCGCGCTTGGAGAAGAGGAGAACCATCATCAGACTCGGAAGAGTCCTCAAAGAGCTACCTGGCCTGAGCCACCTCCACCTGCCGAGGTTTATCGGAGTGAGGGTGACAGACAGCCTATGGGGCAAACCCAAGGCCGATCGAGAATTTTGGTCGGAGCCCCAACTAATGGCTGTGGAGGGCGGAGGTTCCACCAGAAATTGGTGGGCAGCTGGAATTGGCTGAACAACCGCCTGGGAACAGGCTCCTTGGCTACAACGAGGTTGTTTCGCTGCTACGGTGACAGCCACTTAATGGCCGAAGACGACTGGGTCAGCTTATTCCCGTCAAAAGGAGCTGTTGCCACATGAGTTCCTTGTACCTCCAACGCAACTTCTGCGCCAAGCCTCCTCGACCGAGGAAGAGGAAGAGCAGCGGCGCCGCTACCGCAGTGCCGAGACAGAGACGCCTATGGCGGCGGATCGTTGATCGCGAGATGTCAGAGACAGAGTCTTGACTAGGCCGAGGGCGAGGAGAAGTGTCGGAAACCGCACCCTCGCCTCGGACGATCCCACCGGCTCCCTGAACCGGAGGCACAGACGAAACACGGAACTTTCAGCTCCTACTGGGGAACCGGGAGAGGGGATTCTCAGTTTAGCCGACAACCCGCCTAACGGGTCGAAAAAATCTCGACCGCTAAGAAAATGAAAGTCCGGCCAACTGGCCTGACGGGGACATCGCGAAGCCAGTGGCCGGGCTGAGGGGCTTCAATCAAGTCGACTGTCGACAAGGGGAGGGGGATCTTCCCATTTTCAAGAGCATCGAATGGAGAGACTTACTTTGCTCTTTGGACCCGGAAAAGGTCCTGAAGAAGTTGGACCTCACCTTTACGTCGAGAGGGTCAGACAGCTCCTAAAAGAAGCCGAGTATGAGGCACCGAGAGAGAGCGGAACAAATGCGCAGCCGAGGTAGAAGCTGCCCGCCACACCTCCTCTTCGAGGGCGATCATCTGCTCGAGCTGATCCACCGAGCCCGCCCGACACCGCCAACCGGCCTCTTTAGATTTCACCGTGGAATTCTTTTCTCAGGGCGCCCAGTTGTAATCGGGCAGCACGGGCTCCCAAGGACGAGGCCAAAAAGAAGAGCACAAGTCGCAGGGCCGGGTGGTCGTGCTCAAGGCCCAGGCAGTAGACGACGCGGAGTGCGGATCCGCTCCCAGACATCTTCTGCCCGCAAGGGCACCTCCGAAACCGGAGTCGATTTGTCCAGGCGAGCACGAGGAGAAGAAGACCAAGTCTTTTTAGCAAAAAACGCTTTGATTTCAACTTCAAGAATTAGGAACCAGTCTTAATCGCAGAGCGCTAAGGAGGAACCTGAGCTCTAAGCGGTAGGGAAGATCTGGCGTCATGGGGCGGTTGAGACTTACCACCCGGTGGGTGAAGGAGCCAGCTTGAAGACCTTCCGGCAAGATTTAAAGCGGCAAGGAACCGCCAATAAGTGTGGATGAACGACATATCCATGTCCCTAGAAAGATGGTTGCAATGACCAAGCAGGAAAGGGACATGGGGGTAATCATATTTGATGACCTGAAGGTGGCCAGACAATGCAACTAAACAATTGAGAGAGCTGGTGGATGCTGGGTGTATAGATAGGGTATTACCAGCAGGAAGAGAGAAGTGCTGTTACCCCTGTATAGATCATTGTTAAGACCATTGCGAGTACTGTGTCATTGGAGACCACATCTCAAAAAGCCACAGAGAGGAGACCGCTTCGAAGAGGGCTACCAAGATGGTACAGGGTTTGCATCAAAAGCCCTACAAGAAGACTAAAGGAACTAAACATGTACACCCTGGAAGAGAGGAGGAGGGTATGATAGAGACTTTAAATACCTCATGGGGATGAATAAGGTACAGGTGGGGGGTACTTTTTCAGAGGAAAGGTGCTCTAGAAAAGGGGACACAATATGAATTTGGAGGGTAGGTTCAGAAGAGATGTGAGGAAATACTTCACAGAAAGGGTGTTGGATGTCTGGAACACAGTCTTCCAGTGGAAGCATTCCAAAAGCCTTGGATAAGTCTGGCCCTGTGATGCAGAGGGCTGAGGCGCTGAAGTCATACCGTGCACACTGGTGACCCGGGTTGGGAATTTATTCTTGTTGCTCGGGGTTGGCGGATGAGGAAGATCGAGCATCCGTAAACAGCTCTCCTTCCTCGGGAGACAGTACGGTGCATGGAGCTGCCAGACACCCAGCAGCAGCTGGGTGTCAGCACATGCAAGCCATCAGAATGGGAGGCCCCTGTCCAGGGGTAGGCTGCCTCTGCAGAAGTGGAGCCCAGCTGCTCCACCCACTGCATGTTCATGGGGCCTGGGGAGTAAAAGCAGGTGGGGGTGACCCAAAAACTCGGGAGCTGGTAGGCTCTATGATGGCCTTGATGCATCCTCCACAACAAGCCGCCCATTTTGTACTGTGTTAGGAGAAGACGGCACTCCTCTGCCCGGCCCCCACAGCAGGGGGTAATCCACAGGGGCACTATGGGAAATGGCTGGGCGGGCACTGGTGGAGTCAGAGGACAAGCCCTCCAAAGGAGGGGCCCGAGCCACCTGCCAGCTTCAATGGAGGTGAGAGAAAGTACAAATTACCAAAAAAAGCCTGGGATAGGCATAAGGGAATCATAGGATAGGAAAGGCACGGAAGAAAACGTGCCATAGGCCTGAAAGGGTCTGCAGCTGAACCAGCACAAAAAAAAAAGGGCAGACTGGATGGGCCAAGCGACCCTTATCTGCTGTCAGTTTCTATGGATCGGAGGGCGAGAGCTGGTTTCCTTGTTTTTGTTGGGCTGCACCAAATCCCCTGTGCTTCCACTTTGTATGGCCCCACTGTGCTGTATTTATTAAACTGGAGTTGCTTAAAGGCCCACTTACTACCAATTAGGTGCAACCTGGACACAGTTCAAGGAATCTTTCTGTCCCTCTCTCTCTCCAGTGACTTCTGGTGATGGGTGTGAGAACAGGCTCATAGGCTCACACCTAACTTTGATCACTCTGCCCTTTTCCAATTTTTCTTTATACATTTTAGAAGGAATTTAAAGTGATAGAGGTGTCTAAGACTGAATGGTAGGAGTTGCCATTCGCTGCTTTAAGAGAAACCAGCACCGTAGAGGGAGGGGTGGGGATTAGCATTGAGCAGAAACAGTCTCAACTTAAATGTAATACAAGCAGGGGGCATGGCAACTGCCATTACTCAGGCTCATGGTATATCAGTTTGGGCATAATGTAGCACTCGTCTTGCACACATGATCATCATCATTATCCGACATGCTCATGCTGGGTAATGACTGTTGGTACCATTCAGAATGTTAAAGTGCCAATCCAAGTCTTTTAGTATCTTCACTAAAAAAAAAAAAGTGGTGGAGGAGGAAAAGGAGAAGAAAAAGAAACCTGTAAATGGTGAACTAAGGATTACTCCGATTCAGCCATGTCTGGACTGCTAGGGTGGGCCATGTCCTTCAGGCCCAACATGGTCTTAACAGAACTGGAAATGTCTGACCTTGAAAAGAAGGAAGAGGGCAAATAGGTCTGATTTATGGGGTCACTATGATAACTTTCACTTGGGGTGGGGGTACAGGGAACCATAGGCCAATTCCACAGTCCAGGTCCTATTTCCTAGTGGCAGAAGGTAGGAGGCTGTTACTGCACTGTCCCCTCGAGGATTTTACGACGCTTGGATGGGCCACTTCAGTAGCCCCCTCTGTTCCCTTAGCAAAGGCTATTGAGTGAACGCATTGTTGGGAGGGGTTGAGACACTGACACCACGCCTCTTGCCTCTCCATCACCAGTGCATTCCCCTGTTGTCCCCGCCTTTGTGGTTTGCTTAATTCTGGGCACGCCCCCAGATCTACCAAAAGTGACTCCAGGGTCCAACCTCTAGGTCCCAAGTTGTGGAGGAGTAGGATTTTAAAGATGGCCTGGCAGAGCGGAGTGGTGAGCCAGAACTCCTTGCAAGTTCAGGTAAAATGAACTACGGGCCAACAGACTGTTTTGAGCTACAGTTGGATCCGTCAAGTTTGTGCTATAGGTAGGGCTGGTACGAGGAGGGAAGGATGACTAGAAATACAATGGTAAATAAACATGGTTTACTACATAATGTGCAAAGATATATGTTTGTGCTGGAGTTTGTGGGGGAGAAATACAGAGGGAAGTCAAATGGGACTCTAGGGAGGTAAAACCAGTGCTGCACTAAATCCTCTGTGCTTCATTTTGTATGGCCCCACTGTGCTGCTTAAGGAGTTTATTTATTTTATTTATTTATTTATTAGTACAGTCGGATTTGCAACCTTTGAGTCAGAGACACGCTTACAAAGGCACCTTATCACAATGGAGGACAAACAATAATGCAATGTTCTAAATACAGACAGGGACACATAAAATACATAGGTTCCAGTGATAAAAGCATTATTACAGTGATACAGAGCATATGTATAGTCAATTTACATAGGTAACATGCAACAGAAATGGAGATATAAGCTCCACGCAGTGCAATTACAATGAGGGTAGAGAAAGACAATAATTTCAGGTAGGAGCTCTAAGGAGAAGGGGGAAGAGTAGTCAGAGGACTTTGTAGATGCTGCACTGTGCTAGTTGGCATGAGTCTTGAGGCCTGAAGGAGAGGGTGCAGGGATTTAGTTACATTTACAGCAACACAGGTTGAAAAGGTGGTCATGATAAGCAATTTTAAAGGACCAATTTTGAGAATGTTGGCCAGCGTTAACTGGGAAGGAGTTGAACCAGGCAGGTGCCCTGTAAGAAGGATCGCTGGGCTAGGGAGGTCCTGGTCCTGGGCACCAGTAGGGTAGCCTTATCTGTGCTACGGTGACCACAGATAGGGTGGCGAGTTGAGGGATGCAGTCACCCCTGGGTGGGGAGCCAAAGAAGAAATTTCTTGGATAGTAGAAGGTTTGGTAGTAGAGTTACTTAAGGCCTGATAACTAACCAATTAGATGATATCTGGACACGGTTCCAGGGATCATCCTGCCCCTCCCTCCATGGCACCTTCTGGCGATAGTATCAGAACAATAGTCACACACAACTTTGGTCAGTCTGCCCCCTTTGCAAGTTTTGTGCTTTAGGTCTTAGAAGGAATTTAAAATGACAGATGTATCTAAGGTTGAATGGTAGCAGTCACCAGTTGCGACTTTCAGAGAAACTGCACTGGGGAGGGAGGAATAATCAGAACTCCAGAAATACTGAGGTGGGGAAAACAAAAGGCAGGGGTGGGATTCCACTGGCATGACCTCTGGGAAAGTCCCAAATCATGCATAAATTGAGCTTTTCGCTCTAGTCCAAGTCTTAGAATATACCATTAACAGAGAAAAATGCCATCAATTAAATATATTGCTCTCCATGAGGATACACTTCTTCATTCTCCCACCCACCCCACACAGTATGAAGAAGAACAGTACTCACTGTATAGTCAACCCATTCATAAATATTTGGCTACCAACTCCTTCAAATTACCCTGTTTAGGCACCTGATCACTATACCCAATGATTTAAGTGTGAAAATCCTGACACTGCCACTAGCCTGCCACAGCTCTTGCCCATATAGGTTAATGATGAAGGCTCTGTTGAAACTCAGACTACACTCATAAGGCACGTTTATACAAGGAGCTGTGTGCTGTACCTAACACGCTTGTCCGCTTCTCTCTGTCTGCACCACTGCCGCCATGTGTTTACACGGCAGCAGTCTGCGCAGTGTGCACAGTACTTCCTCTCTTCCGGCATTTCTGCAGCACTTTCCTTCGGCTGGAGGAGAGGTGTACAGAAGCAGAACAGGAATGGGAACCAGGAGGGTTGGAGGGTGGGATGGCAGCAGAGGGTTGGAGTAGGAGGCAAATTGAACAGGAAGGGAACCAGGGTTGGAAAGTGGGTTGACAGGAGGGTTGGAGCAGGAGGCAGAAACTAATAGGAAGGGGTGGGGTTAGCACAGCACTTTGCGGTGTGTCGTGGTGGTACAGATGTAGGCAGAGTGGTGTGTTTATACATTGCCAAAAACCACCTGCATCAGTAAACAAACCCACAAAACACCCATCACTGCACCACATCAGTACAAACTGCAGCCACCTGCAACTATCCCAGCCTGTTTACACTGTCTGACCTGCAGCGATGCAACTCATCTGCACCTCTTGCAGCGGTGCAGATAAGACAGCATAACAAGCCTATACATACAGTCAGCGAGCTTACCAACCCCAGGCTAAAACAGTTTAATCGACAACAACTGCAAAACAGGCTCACACTTGGGTATCTGGTGTCAAGGTCAAATCTACTAACTACTGTAGGTGGTCTGAATCTTAATCCATTATCTGTTTAAGCTTGTGGTTCTGTTAATGCAACACACTGGTTTAACATTCTGGGTCCGATTCTAGAAGGTGGGCCGGGGGCTTCTTGCGTCAAGCCTTGTGTCCACTGCAAAGTATCCGCAGCTGCATGCAACTGTTTGCTGCAACCTGCACCAGATATCAGTACTTCATACACACCATTCGGTGAAATCACGCCAGACTGGTGGGCCAAGCAGTCATCTGCCGTCCAATTCTATGTTTCTATGTAAATTGTGACACTGTACACATTTACGACAGCTTGCACCAAAGCATTGACAAGCCCCGTAAAAGGGTCCTCGAAGGTATAAAGTTAGACAAGGGGAGCTGGTCTAACTCAGCTGCATTCGCTGCAAGGACTCTAGGCCAGGGATATGTGGCTGCCAGCTTTATAAAATAGCGATTCCCTCAATGTTTACGCAAGTCACCACTGCGGCAAACACTGCAATGTAAGTCTCTTGAGATGCTCAGCAGCAATTTGAAAAATCAAGCCCTCTCTCACCACTCCACCCCACCCCCATTTTCCAAAGAAACAGAGAAAGAAATCAGACACTGTTTACAAGCAGCAGTAATTGACATTCATGTGGTCCTTGCTTGTTGCAACATATGGGACAGGAATGACGACATTAATCGCCCTACAGGTGCCTTGACAGGAAAGTCACATCTGTTCTCAAAGAAGATGACTTCAGGTTCTTTTATAATATTAACCCTTGCTGTGAACCAGGCTGGCAGTTTACAACTCAGTATCCTTCATCACCAAGACACATCGTCCTACCTACACAGATCAGTATTCCAAATCCCCAGACACACCACCCTACACACAGTACATTACTCCTAATCCTCAGACACACCGCCCTACCTACACAATGCAGTATTCCTAATCCCCAGACACTGCCATACCTACACAGTTCAGTACTCCTAATCCACAGACACCGCCCCACATACACAATGTAGTACTCCTAATCCCCAGACACACTGCCCTACCTACACAGTTCAGTACTCCTAATCCACAGACACTGCCCTACATACACAATGTAGTACTCCAAATCCATGTAAAGCAAGCAAGGCGCTCCACTATGGGTTTATAAACCTGGTGGTGCACAGAGACTAAAACAAGAAAAGCAACAAGTAATGGTACACTACCTATACCCTCTTTGGAAAATGTGTACGTGTACTTTCTTATATGGAAGAAAACAAAAAACAATGTAAAACCACCAAAATAAACTCATATTCCATTTTCTGCTGCTTGGTAGTTGCACAGTAGGGGAAAAATTAAAAAGGCACAAAATCAAAGATGGTAGCAAGACAAAAATAGGAAAATACAAGGGGAAGGAAGGACAGTCCCAGCTGCTACAGCATTAGTCATAAGGCCATTCTAGAGGGTGGAGGTAGGAAGAAGTAGGCTGCTGGTTAACTAGGATCTGCAGCTTATCCAGTAGGTAGGAAATGGGCAGACTGGATGGGCCAAGTGGTCCTTATCTGCCTTCAAATTCTATCTTTCTGTGCCAGTGTAACTGGCAAAATCACCCATCGTGCTTCACCTCAGCTGGGCGAGGTTTCAGGTTACCCCACTAGACCCAGGACTCTCATATAAACAGCGCAATCAATGAACAAAGTGCTTGTGCTAATACCAAAGATAATATGCGATTAAAACAAATGGCTCCAATTAATCCTGATGGGAAGCCTTTGCCTTACTGTTAAATGTCAGACTGCAAATTCTCCATTTGTAATAAATGACAAGGTTCGTATCTGTAAGTGGTACCAGCTCACATATTCTCTTTGGTATTTACACGAGCGATTGATTGCACTATTTATGTGGGTCTTGGTCTCATGGGTAACCTCTAGGAACCCTGCTCAGCTGGGGCAAAACATGATGATTTTGCCAGTTACACCGGTGATCCTGTAGCCACTGGGACTGTCTTTCTGTCCCCTTGTATTTACCTGTTTTTGTCTTGCTACCGTCTTTGTGATTTTGTGCCTTTAAAATCAATTTTTCTCACCAGGCCTCACTGCCCCACGTGTGCTCTCCTTCAGAGTAGCCAGGAATGCCTGCACCAAACTGGTCAGGTTGAAAAACACGCTTCTCCCAGTCTGCCCTCGAGGCAAACAAACTACTCAGCCAAATTCTAGAAGATTCTTGAGAGGTCAAAGGTCATTCTCCTGCCACTTCACTCCCGCCAAAATTGTGGCAAACACCACTATACAGCTAAGGCTGAGATCCTTGATCAGCTCAATAACCACTCGCTACTGCAGGCCTCACTTCTATGCATCGCCAGTTAGTAAGAGCACCACAAGTTTCACCAGCTCAATATCTAGCCAGACTTCTGCCCCTGGTTCTAACAGCCCCTATTAAAGTTCTGGCTGGTATCCTTTAAACAGGTGGAGGACCTCCTCCTCTCATTGGATACCAAAAAGAGTGCGGGTGGATTTGTTATCAATATCCTGCTTAGGAAGAATGGTTCTATCTTTTTTTTTTCAAATTCTGTTTCCTTCCCTACCTGGGGCCCCTCCGAACTCTCTAGCGACCGCCCCATCTTGGATTCTACCTCCCTGCGTGACGACTGGTCTCCTCTCTCCTGGGTCCACCCTCCGGAAGGGCCACCCTTCCAGGGCTCTTTCTTATAGGGTTGAGACCGGGTCTTGAGGAGCCGCCCTAGGATACAGCTGTGCCAGACTACAGGAGTGGATCCTGGGATGGGAGGCACCTTCACCTATCGAGAGAGGAGGGAGGTATTTTCCTTAGTTGCAAGTCCCTGTGGAGTCCGGCTGTCATGGCAACATGCTGCCATGGCTCCACCCGGCACTACGCCACAATGCTACTTTGGGCTCCCTTTGGCCACCGCCAGAGGCGTGCTTGGTGGTCGCATCCCATCCCTCCCCAGGGAACAGAGCAGTCCCACGACACTTGATCTTCCTCCTTGCTGACCTCGACTCCGCTGGCTCGCTCCCTCGAACCCGGGTCGCCGGGCGAGCGCAAGGTGGCATCTAGCGCCTCATCCCTCAGCCACCGGGCCAGCTGCTGATAGTACTACCTAACATCAATTGCCCATCTTTTAATTGCTCACTAACCCAAGGAACTGCCAACTAGCTGGAAAAATCGCACGCCACATTATTCCCTTGTTAAAATGAAGAGACCCCACTGACCTGAATAACTATAGGCCAATCTCGCTGTTTCCTGTGTATTATCCAAGCTTACTTGAAACAACTGTCAACGCCAGCTAAGGGAGTTTTTGATAGTGAAAACATACTCAGCCCTGTCCAACCAGGTTTTACACCAAACACAGCACCTGTGGTCAGCTCTAGCCAAAGTGTCCAACGACTGATTAAATGCCCTGGACAATAAAAGCACATCTACGCACTCTTCCTTGACCTTAGCAAAGCATTTGGACTTGGTTGATCACTCCATACTACTTGATTCATTGGGTTGCATCGGTTTAACCCCCACTGCAATAAAGTGGTTTTGCTGTTACCTCACAAATTGGAGACAGCAAATTAAAACCCAAGGTGAACTCACCCCACTAAAAATTCTGACCAGAGGCATCCTGCAAGGTTTGATCCTGGGACCCATCTTCTTCACCCTTTCTATCAACCGTATTGACTCTGGCCTACTAGCAGGAAGTGTTCACCTCCTCACAGATGACACTGTCCTCTACACAACCAACCCTTCTTTGACCTTTGCTTACAAGGAGCTTCAACAGGACATTATCATACTCCAACATAACCTGCTGAATCTTAAGCTTATTAAGCGTAAAAAACAAAAGCCATGGTTATCTCCCCATCCTCCACCCTCAATATGATGACCTGGTACCCCCAGATTATCACTCCCCTTGGTGAACTCTTAGAAATAGTGGACAAATTCAAATACCTGGGAGTCTGGTTGATAAACTGAACTTCAGTGCACACCTAAGTGAGTTATCAAAAGCGAAGACAGCACCTTGGTATATTCTACCGAATAAGACCTCTACTCACTCTGGAAGCTAGAAAGAGGCTGGTTCAACAACCTTTCCTCCCTGCTACTGAGACTTCCTTTATAGTCACTGCCCTCAACATGCACTCCACAGCTTGATACACTCTACTATCGCAGCATTGAGATTTGTTCTTGGCCTGCCCCACAGACTCATCATTGTTTGTTGTACCAAGGATTAGACTGGCCATCCTTTCCCGAGGAGACAAAAACAACCTTCTGTGGTTCTTCCAGGCTCTATCAAACAATCTGCGCCTATATCAGGGAACTGTTTGAGCCTAAGGCTAGCTACATCATAAGGAACTCCTCCTTTATCAATTTTAAAATACCACGCACCAGGACATGACTTGGCCCACTGCCATTAGCTCTTTCTACCTATGCTTTGGAACAATATGCAAAAAGCACTTAAACTCTCCTTCTGCCTAGCACCTACATGTTCAGACAGCTGCTCAGCTGATGCCTGAATACGGTGTGTGATTGCTTCAGGTAAGCACTGTACATCGGTCTAACAATCCCTAGTTCCCAATCGACCTGGCCTTTCTATTCCCTCTGTCGGTCGGCTTCCCGCCTGTAACTACCCCCCACCCATTCCTTCCACCCTCTTGCCCCCAACCAACTCCTCTGGGGCCTCTGCCTTACTAGGCTGCCTCCCTCTCCAGTATATGTCCCGATACCACCCATTTTCCTCTGACCTCCTCGCCCCCCAATACAGTACTGTACTCCTAACCACCCGGCCATACTGCCCTAGGTATGCAGTACAGTACTCCAACCACCAGGCCACACTGCTCAATGTATACATTACCGAACCCTAACCACCAGACCACGAAGTCCTATGCATACAGTACAGTACTGCTAACCACCAGGTCACACTGCTCTATCTATACAGTACTGCTAACCACCAGGGCACACTGCCCTACGTGTATACAGTACTGAATTCCTAACCACGCAGCCACACTGCCCTCATGATGCAGTACAGTACTCCAACCACCAGGCCACACTGCCCTACAAATACAGTACAGTACTCCAACCATCAGGCCACACTGTCCCTCTACGTGTATACAGTACCGACTCTAACCACCGGGCCACACTGCCCACAAATACAGTACAGTACTCCAACCATCAGGCCACACTGCCCTATGTGTATGCAGTACAGTACTCATAACCACCAGGCCACACTGTCCCTACATACACAGTACTGTACCCCAACCAGCAGAACAAACATTGCTCCATATACACATTGTGGATTGAGAGCACCACTAAATTGGCAGTGGAATTCTCTGGCTGGCAAAAGATTATGACCCATAGCTTTGGCTGGCGAAAAGATTATGACCCATGGCCTCGGCAGGATTTTTTGTTTGGGGTCTGTGACTTTCTGGGGATCCACAATCCCAATGTGGGAGCTCCTACTGAAATGAATGCAAGCCATACTCCTATGTTCTCATGTCTCGTAATGTAAGAATCTGTAGAGTGGGGTGTGCTCCATCGGTTTCTATGGAGCTGTGCTTTAAACTAAATTTTAATGTTTTAGAGGGTGAATTAAAAACAAGTTCTGACCACTGCTCATCTAACAAGGCCCTTGTTAGTTGAATAGTGGCCATAATTCTCATCTCCCGTGTCCCAGAGTGTCTTCTTTCTCATATAAAATGGGTTAGTAAAAATTAAAATGCAGTACATAAAATAAACCCTTATAATATGCATCCAAAATTATCTTTACTGGACACAAAATATGTAAAATGGTCCCTCCACCTCTTGGTTGGTAGGTTTACTGACCAGTGATAGCCCTGCACTACTAAAATAAACTCATTTATTTATAATTGAATGTAACTAGTTGTGGCAGTACCATCGCTATTTATCCTTTCCTCATGTTTTTTTTGGGGTGGGGTTTGTAGCGATTTCTTTTCTCCCCTACGCATACCATGCCAGCTCTCCTTCAGGCTTACCAAGGATGCTCCCGACCCATGCTGACCCCTCGACCCTGCTCTCAGACAGCAGCCTCCTGGTGACCCAACGTAACCCTTTGTCAAGTGGGGTCCCTCTCCGAGGGGAAGGCACTGGCCTGGGCAGGGCAGACCAGCATGTCGCCTTAGCCCAGGTACTGCTGAGGCGGATGGTCGAATGGGCATTGATGGCCTCGGAGATCCAGGCAGCCGTCATCTGGCGTAACATGAGCCATTTCAATTTGCTTATTCGCTTTCCCTCCTGGCGCCGTCATGCAGTGCTCCTGGTCTCCATCAGAGGCCACTGAGAGCATCTCCTAACCCACCCCAGGAGGGAGAGCAGTCCTATGTGGACTGCCCTGCACAGCCTCAGATCATCATGTTTTACTAATGCCAAATCACCCCATCACCCGATCCTTGAGCGGCTTCATATACCGGCTTTGCACGAACCCTGGTATTTAACTGCATCCCCACAGATGGGGACGCACCATCGGGACAAGTTTGGAGTCAGTACCATTGCGATTACTCAAGCTGTTACTCAAACTTTTAAATAAAACATTCACTTGGTATTTTAACAGCAGTCTGTAGCACTGCATGGGACAGCAGGTTTACTTGTGGCATCCTGCATAAAAACTGAAAAAGAAAGACTTTAATCTAGAGTGAGTGTAGAGGAGAAGCTTATGCACTAGCGACAGAGTGATAAGAGGTGGGGAATGCGGCATCGTGGGGACTATGAGTGGGCTGTCAACGGATGGCAAGCGGTGGAGGAGGATGAGGCCCCAACAGAAACCTGAGTAATGAATCTGTAAACTGAGCAGAGATTTAGCAAAGAAACAAAAGGAAATAGACATGAGTGAGCAAGCGGTATGCAGGGTGAGGGAAGTGAATGGGATAATGAGCAAGCATGACAAACGAAAATAAAATACATGTGAATACATGTGTTGTCTATTATATTTAACCAAGAAGAAAGTTGTGATTAGAGGAATGGTGTGTGTCTGTCTGCGTCTGTATGCTCTGGCGATGTGGAGGGAGAGAGGAGAGAGAGAGAGAGAGAGAGAGAGAGAGAGACACACAGTTTTGGGAAGAGTGACTGTAGGGAACAGTCAGATTTAGAAAACATGGATACCAATTTAAAAGTCGAAGATTCTATTCAAATTTTCACAAGATATAGAATGCACTACAGCCAGATTGACAGGGACTTTGTTTTAGCCATGATCCATGCTATGTGTATGTCATGGCTAGAACCAAGTCTCAGCCAATCAGGACATAGGATTCCCAACCCATTTTAGTAATATTGATTACTTTGAAAGTGGAAATTAATTTCAGGAGTACCCTAGCTCTTCCAGCAACAATGGTTGGTAATACTTCATATCAGTTTTTTTGTTTTTTTTCCTTTCTTTAAAGAAGGGAGGTAGCATAACCATATGTTAGAGCACAGAGCTGGGATGTGAAGACCCAACAAACCTGGGTTTGAATCCCACAAGCACCACTTACTTATTGCATGGTCTGAGCAGGTCACAACCTCCCTGTCCATAATTCTCTCTCTTCCTCTGTGCCTACCCCTAATGTCTCCTAAACTGTTATGTAAGCATCAAATTGCTGTTGTCCACACTATCTGGACTGTATAGCACTTATAGTGTGCATGGAAGGTGCTGTATAACAATCTTTCTCTTTCATTAATGAAAATAAATATGGCTGCAGTAACCACCATTTGGATTTACTGTCCCCAACTGAGATTTATCCTCGTCCCTTCTCCTGTGCTGGTACTTGGATGCCAGTGCTGGTGGTGGGGAGAAAGGCGGTCACCCTGTTGTGCCACCGTCCACCAGCCAGCAACAGGGCAGATCTGACAGGTCATGCTGGGGGGTCTACGATTCTTAGTGGGGTCCAGGAAAAAATCCTCCAATTTAGTAAAAAAAACAGAAGAACAAAAAAATGTGTTACAGAGGGCAGAAACCCCACCTCTGGATCTGCTACTGCACAAACATTTTCCTGAGTCATCATGGGAAACCATGACTAAGCTGCAATGCAAATTAAGTCACCAGATGTTAGCAGTTGCAAACAGGTAACCACTAATATGCTGGTTAGTTAGCAACTCTGGTACAAATCAGGTTAACTGCTATCTAGCGGTTAACAATTCTGACTTGAGTGTAAACTGGGTTAACCATGAACACAATGAAGGACTTCCAGTGATGTCACCAAGCTGGTAGCGAGCTACTAATTTGAGCTTCCTTCCACTAGCAGTCTACCTCCCTGAAGTGGAATTCCTTTCCATTTTTGTCAAAATACCTACAAGACTGGGAGGGAGAAGAGCAAGATGACCTGACCCAGAGCGCTGAAACAGAAACTAGACCAAGTTAAGTTGATTTCTGAGCTCAGACTGCAGCTGCAGTGCTTCACCTGTCAGCTCAAAGGGCCACAAATACGATACTGATGCTGAGGGAGAACGAGGGACTCTTAAACGGGTTTGAAACGCTACTGAGAAACTGGAGTCTAGAAAATAAATGGAATTTAAACATTTCAGTGAGCGAGGAGAACCAGAAAACTAAGTACACTGAAGGCAGCACATTCAGAACTATTATTGCTTACAAGGTTGTGCCATCACAGGTGGGTGGTCACCTGTGATGGCACAATAAACATGTTGTAAGCAGCAACAGTTCTGAATGAGTCTATGTGGTTTCTTGCCTCAGTTCGCTTTTTCACCGCAGCACCAGGTGTCTCAAGGTAGCAGCCCTGTTTGTTCCTCCCTCTGCATCTCGATGACAAGATTCACTGGAGTGGAGAAGCAGATGAAGAAACGAAGCCATGTGGGCAGAAGATGCAGCACTTCAGCTTTAATTAGCGGTGACCGCTACAAAGCGTTTGGACCTGGAGGGGTAGATCCTGAAGGGACAATCTCAGTCCAAGTGGTTTGCCAGAGGGCACAATAACTTAGACACGTGCATTTCTTGGAGGACTTTGTTGCAAGATGCATCTGACCTCCCTTTCCGCCTCTTTCAAAATTGAGAAAGCACATAGGGCCTTACTTCCAAAGACAACCGACCCCAAGGTCCACCCATGCCAGACTGATGAAATTTTCCAGCTTTAGGACCAAAAAAAAAAAAAAAAAAAAGATTCTATGGATTGCATGGCAGAAAAGGACACGCAATATAATGGAAACAGACCATTTGGACCAAGATTACCCACCAAGTCCAGTGTAAGCGGCTCCAGTATGTCCCACTACTGCAAACCCTGAAGGACAAACAGTCCACAGTCATCAATAGTGATATCGGAAGTCAGCCCCCCACTGAAATAACCTTGGTCCCACCTTTGGGATACTGGTTCTTCCTAGTATTTCTCATACCTGGTTGTCCAGAGGCACCCCAACCACTCCGCATAACTTTATCCCCCTGGCATGCAATGAAACCCCATGCTCCCTAGCCCATTTCTCCACGTGATTCAGGATGTTCCAGGACAGTCTCTGTCCGTGGTTATTCACTCGCCGCAGTCTACTTCTAATGATGGGGTGCTATAAGTGTCTCTTGTAACAAACTGTGCAAAATGGGCTATGCTTTGGGCATGGCCCAGTAGGCCATCTGCATGACAACCCTGATCTCTCCACCATGCAGTCAGAGAGTTTTACAGCCGTGAAGGGAAAAGCTGCATCTGCACAATGGGAGCTGCAAACACACCAGTTTGCCTTATGACAGACTAGGGAACCTGGTCTTCTACTAATGCAGGTATTCCTCAAGTATTCAGATTTCTGCAGGTCTGAACAGTGACTCTGCAAGGCCCTGCAGGTCTGAACAGTGACTCTGCAAGGCCCTGCAGGTCTGAACAGTGACTCTGCAAGGCCCTGCAGGTCTGAACAGTGACTCTGCAAGGCCCTGCAGGTGCTATCAGTGCAATCCAAACTGATAAACTGTAAATTAGCTCAATTGGGTGTATTTATAACTGCACTGATAAAGTAGTTCTGGAAGAACTTACCATAACAGCAGATCTTGGAGAGGAGCTCTTGCAGCAGGCAACATCTTTAGGACTGAAGACGGCAGGCACCAGGACCCCATGGAAAACTTCTAGCTAGCAGTCTATAGTGGGAAACTGCCCCTGACGCCGGGCCTGCCCAGATGTCACATATGGTAGAAAAGGGGGTCCCCAGTCCATCCTCAGTTCTCCCAATGGAGACCATGGCAACAGGAGTAAAAATGGAGAACCGAGAAGGTTCCTCAAAACTAGGAAAATCAAAGGTAACCATGGAGACGCAGCTACCGGGGAAGGTGGGATGGAAATAGCACCTGTCTCAAGAGCTCCTCTCAAAGATCTACTCTATGTTAAGTTCTTACTGTACATAATTGTACTATCTTCGAGGGGGCTCTTGGGCAGGCAACACCTTTAGAACAGAGTGTCAAATAGTAAGGGGAGACCTGGTCAGCTGGGTGGAGGTAGAAGTCTCCTAAAGAAGTTTAAGAGAAGAGGCCTTGCAGGACTGCCAGTCCAAAGCCTGCTTTGCATCTAGATGCAATGTCCAAACTGTAGTGCTTCAGCTGCACAAATGTCAGTGGCTGAAACATTCCTCAAAGAGGCAAAAGAGTTAGCCATGCCCTGGTAGAGTGGCCTTTAACGAGCCCAGTAAAGGCTAGTCATACTTATTGTAGCAGAAAACGATGCAATTAACCAACCACTTGGATAAACACTGCTTAGAAACAGGAGCCCTTCCATTCTAGGGGCGAAAGACAAACAGTTGGGTCAGACTTCCTAGTAGGTTGGGTGTGCTCCAAGTAATAACGAACATCCTAGAACATCCAGAGTATGAGTAGTGCCTCCCACCCCCGGCTGGAGTATCTGGGTAGTAGACAGGAAGGTGTATGTCCTGATTTAAAGTAAACCTGACACCACCTTGGGAAGAAATTTAGATTAGACCACAAGGACACCTGTCCTTGTGGAAGGCCAATAAGGCTCTTTACACATCAGAGCCTGAAGTGCAAAATGATGGCAACTAAAAATAGCACTTTCCATGAGAGAAAACGCAGCTCGCAACTTGCAGCCTGTTCAAGGAGGCAAGGTAAGCTTTTCCAAAACAAACAAAAGATCCCATGGTGGGACAGAGTCCCAAGGGAGACTTCAAATGTAGAATGCCCGTAGGAATGTGTGGGAAAGATCCGTCTGAGTGAGGGTTTTGCACTCAGAGGGTGCATGGTAGGCAGAAATGGTAGACAGATGCATCTTAAGAGAGGAGTAGCTCAGACCAGAGTCCAACAGGATGAAGATACTCCAGTACATAATTCAGGTGAAAGGGTCCAAATACAGGGCAGTGGCCCAGATGCAGAACCAGCTTCCATTTCATTCGATGGGTGGCCTGGTGGAAGGTTTCCTAGTGGCCACCAAGACACATGCCACTCTGGGGAGACCCCGAATCAGGACACACACAGCTAGGTTCTGCAGGAGCCACACAGAGATGCAGAGACTTAAGATCTGGATGGAACAGGGTCCCCTGCTCCTGGGAGAGCAAGTCTGAGCGCAGGGGCAGGGAGATCAGAGGTTCCACTGCAAGTTGCTGAAGGAGTGGAAACCAGATCTGGCATGGCCAGAAGGGCGCTACTAGAATCATCTCTGCTCCTCAAAATGCAGCTTGAGAAGAACACGCTGCAATAAAGAGAAAGGAGGGACTTCATAAAGAAACCTCCCCATCCAGGAGAGAGACAACACGTCTCGCCAGAAAACACCAGGCCCTGGATCTAGCGAGCAGAAAACTGGGCAGTTTAAATTGGATGGAAGGCAAATGGATCAATTCCAGATGTCCCATCTGGCAAAGAGGTCTTTGACCACTGAGGTAGGAAGTTCCCACTCAAGAGCCCTGGACTGGGACCAGCTTAGGCTGTCGACCAAGTGTTTTGCATGCCTAGAACATGGACTGCTGTCAAATCCAGGTGATGATCCACTGCTCATGACCAGAGTCTCATGGCCTCCCTGCAGAGGGATAAGAATGAGTCCCCTTGTTTATGTAGAAGACCAGACATATTGTCCATTTGGATCAGAGGGCCAGGCAGCAGAACTGTCTGAAAGGCCTGAAGAGCATACAGAATCGCCCACATCTCCAAGACACTGATGTGCAAATGGAGCTCGTGCAGAGACCAGGTCCCTTGTGTCGGACGATCTCCCAAGTGGGCTCTCCAGCCTTGGCTTGATACATCTGTAGTCAGAATCCGACAGATTCCTTCTGCAGGCGAAACCCTTGAAAGATTGAAGGATTTAGCCAACATGCTAGGGCTTGTCAGACGGGGTGCGACACCAAGACAGGCTGCTCTAGGATGTCTGAACGTTGGTTCTTTTGACTCTCAGGTTCCACTAGACCACCCTCATGTAAAGCCAAGCCAGGGGACTGTGGCAATGGCTGCTGCCATGTGTCCCAGGAGTCTTAGGGCAGACCTGGTTGGAACTTGGAGGGAGACAGGCTGCACATGCATCTGAAGGTGCTCTGTTCTATCTGGAGGTAGGAAGACTTTGCCTTGGGCTGTGTCCAAGATCGCCCGATATACTGCAGCCTCTGACTTGGCCAAGGAGATGACTTGGGGAGGTTTAAGGTAATCCCTAGGTCCTAGAACAAGAGTGAAGGTGGCCTTCATGGTGCGAGAAGCTGGTCCCTGGTGGGAGCGGATAGCAGCCAGTCATCCAGGTAAGGGAAGACAGTGACCCTGTCTCCTTGAGTCTGCAGTCACAACTACAGAGGTGAAAACTCTGGGGGCAGAGGACGGGCCATAAGGCCAGGCCCAAAGCTGGCAGTGATTTCCTGGAAGCAAGAAGCACAGGAACCTCCTGTGGGGTGGGAAAACCAATATGTGGAAGTACGCAACTTGCATGTCCAGACAGCATAGCCAATCCCTTGATGGGAGAGAGGAAGAAGACGAGTAGTGTGACCATCCTTAATCATTTGTACTCTATGTACTGATTCAGGTGTTGAGATAGAGGATAGGATGCAAGTCTCCTGTCTTTGGCACCAGGAAAAAGTGGTACTAAAACCCTTTCCCTTTGTGCCACAGGAACTGGCTCCATTGCCTGCTTCTACAGTGGGGCCTGAATTTCCTCTTCGGGAGGGCGACATGAGCCTGAGGGTAATGGGAGGGACAGGTGGATTGTCTGCGGGCAATTCTGTGAGTTCCAGAGCATGCCCCTTTCCACCAGCCAAGGGACCACTGGTCTGAGGTTATCGGACACCAGCCTTCTATGCACAAGGAGAATCAACCCTCCACTGCCTCCCCTGCTTTGTTAGGGGAGGGGGTTGGGCAATGAGTCAGGCTGAAGAACCATGGAGGGTCAGAGCTGCCTCAGAGGTCCTAGGGAGCAGTCAGGCATGGCCTGAGCCACCTCCACGGCCTTGTCCCACAAGGCATTCAGGTACTGGACCATGTAAGTGAGGAAATTGGAGACTGTACAGCACATGTGGCTGAGGAATAAACCTTTCTGGTCAAATTTTTTTTTTTTTTTTAAATATTTACCCCTCTTTCTTGTCCCCCTCACCTTCCGTCACAGATCTACCCTGGTCATGGTGCTCCAAGCTTCTATCGCCTAATCACCCACTTGTTCTCCCCGACACTCCTGGCTTGCCCCCAGGAGGCGGGGCAAGGCACCGCCACTGGAATCGGCGCCGTGGAATGTAACTGGTTGGGGAGATCCTTGGCCAGGGCGGCTAATTGAAGTTAGAGCAGAGCTATGGAGACGCCTTGTGAGGATTTTTTTTTCCCTACCCCTATTGACCGTGGCAGAGATGTGCAATGACACCAGCATCTGTCCTGCCTCAGCCCCTCCCTCCCGACCATGTGTTGGTGCTCAGAGCGATACACCCAGCTCCGCTAGGTGTCACTCTCACACGAGCACTGAGACCCCCACCCCGGAAGGACAGCAGTCCATAGGATGCTCCATCCTTCTCCCCAACCAGCCCTCCAACAACCCGGCTCGTTCCAACCCGGGTCGCCGGCATTGCAAGTGGAACCCCAACCGCCAGCCGACGGGCTGGCTCCAACTGGTCAATTTGTTTGGAATCTTTATCTGCAGGGTGAGAACTTAGGTGCCTAGGGTGCTTGAGCGATCGTGGGCAGCATTAACAATGGAGTCTGCCTCGGTGCTCCCATGAAAGGATCATTCCTGGAAGCACAATACAGCCAGTCACTTTTTGAGACCCAGGCATCGAAAAAGGGTGTTTCCAAGCCACCCTGGTGATGTCCTGTGAGTGAGTCATCAGTGGAGGAACAACCACGGGCAGGGTGTCCTTTCTGAGAAAGGAGGCTAGCCGACGCCGCTCAGATCCAGCTCTCAGTGTCCCAGCCATTCAGCTGCTGGATGTGCTGCATGACATCCATGAAAGTTGGATCATCGAGAGGGGGGCAAGGTGTCTTTAACCCCGCTAGCTCTGATGGAAGGTTGGAGTCATCTCATCCGGGGGTGAGTACCATCTGAACCCCGAATCTGGGGAGGGTGAAGGAACGTGATGCTTGCGCAGCCTCCCTTTTTTAGTTGGGGGTATAGTGCCATTCATGCCGGGGTAGTTCCCCTAGGTGGATGGACCGGGGGCAATGACAGGAGGCTTGTCAGAGATGGACCCCAAGGAGTAGGTTTGGAGGGCTCCATAGAGAAGTCTCAAACTAGCTCACCAGGCCACAAAAAGCCTATGGAGGGTTGAGTGCCCGCATCGGGGTTGTTTGGCTTAGAGGGCCCCGCATCTGGTCATCAGGCTGTGGTAACCCGGGTATCAGTGTTGGTTGATCCGGGTTACCAGCCGGTCCCTGGGGGACAGAACCATCCAGTGTCAGGCAGTCGGCTCATCGGCATCGCCTAGGCCCAGCTGGCGGCTTAGGAGGATGAGATGGTGACGGAGTCGCCACAAGGGACACCAGAGAAGTCATGGTACAGGCATAGGCGGATGTTGGACTGGAGATGCAGTCGGTGTCCACCTAGGGAGTCACTGCCTGAATAGGGAGCGGTCTCCCGAGCAGGATGAAGGCGCCACTCTTGCAGGAAGGAGAAGGCCTGTCCTGGGCATCTCCTAGTGGAGTCGGCCCCTGGCGTCAGGAAGGCCTGAGACACCCTGGTTAGGAAAGCGAGCGGGAAGACCTGCCGCGAAGAACCACCGGCCGAGCCACCTGGCTTAGGACCCAGAGGAACCAAGGGTTTGAGAGCAGGGGATGAACTCCTCGAGCCCCAAAGAACCTCATCCTGAAAGACAAAGGAGGGAGGATGGTTTGGACACTAGTAGCCAGGACAGAGTCGACCCCATACGGGGAGTGGGGTGGGGGCGAGCGGCCAGAAGTGATCCACGGACTTAGTCGGACACCTGAAGTGGGAAGCCGAATGGGGTTCTCCTATGCTTCTCCTGGTTCTTATGCTTGCCACTCAACGACTCCTCCAAATGGGAAGAAGTCACTGAGGCCCCAGAAACCAGGGAAGAAGAACTTTTCTGTTGAAACTCCTTTTCCATCTGTTAGCTTACAGGAAAGCAAGAAGGCTTCTAGGGCCTTCTGGTGGTGAAGCAGAGTCTGTGGTTTAAAATCTAGGCAATGCTGGCAGACCTGTGTGTCATGGCTAGGCCGAGGCAGAATAGGCAAGCTGAATGGCAGTCTTTGTGAGGAATCTGCTTGGCACAGGCACTCTGATCGCCACCATTCAATGGAAGAGTATGGAGAACAAGACATGAACAAGAACCTGTAGGAATAAAGACTTCAGCAAAAATTAAGAGCCTTGAGTAATGCAAAATGGCAATTGACTGACAGCAGAGGCGTTCATGGAGCGCAGCGTGCATGGGTTGACAGTGGGAGAAAACAACAGAGGATGGGCACAGGGGACCGTCCCTTTTATACCATACGTGATGTCAGGGGCGGCTAACATCGGGGTGCAGTCCCCTGCCATAGGCTGCTAGCTGGAAAGTTTTCCATGGGTTCCTGGTGCCTGCCAGCTTCAGTCCTAAAGGTGTTACCTGCTGCAAGAGACCCCTTGAAGAAAGATGTGCTCTTACTATTCTTAAGTCTACAAAGCAAAACTTCCTGAGCATGTGATCTGCCATCTTGCCTAAAATTCAATTGTTTAAACTGTACTTACGTTGAGTCCAGCAAAGTACCATCCATGAGTGAGGCATTGAAATGATACTTCACGAAGTCCCCTTTCTTAGTGAGCACCAAGCAGTCATTTGGTTTGTAGTGTGTTTTAATCTCAACTGTGTCTGAAGGGTTGTGGAAGTCGATCATATGGATGTTGAACACTAGCACAGCCGAGTCGTGAATGTTACCTATAAGCAAGCAGTCAACACATTAAGGAAGCTCTCTTGAGAAGTCAGCCTGAAATGATACATCAGAGACATATTACAAAATAATACAGCGTGTATGAAGGTCCTATATAAAAGTCAATGCTGTTCTCTCTTAGCAGGGTAAGGTGAAAAGTAAATACAAGTGAAGTTAACTTATTATGGACATAGCTCATATTGTGCTCTGCTCATCTCAAACAAGTGTGTATTCTCCTCTCAAAAATATTTTACCACTTCTTGTACCCAGTTTTCTGCTGCAGCATCTTCCACTTTGCCAAGCTGCTTGTGCCAAGACATCATGTGTCTGTACTTATCCTACAGTGGGATGACTATGCTAGGAGCCAGTGTGTGTAGGCAAAGGATGTTACTTGGCTGAGCCACTGAAGTGTAGGCTACTGCATGCATATAATGCTATCAAATACCCTTTTTTAAAAACATTTAGTTTACTGCAGGACATCATCGGCAACATACAGTCACAATGCAATGCAATACATATGAATTAAATTCAAGACAGGCCAACAGGGCTTCACATATACTTCAGATCAGAAGCAGAAGTCCTCTTCAAGAGTAACAGAGATCATTAACAGATACAATAGTACTTTCCATGTTCAAGCACATGCCAGGTGGCATCCCAAAGTCTTACCGTTCTTCACTTCCTTCGGAAATCCCAATCTAGGGGACCAAGACAGGGTCCCTCTTTCCTCTCGAGAATCCGATGGAGCCATTTCACTTAAAGTGGTGGGATTCCTACTTAACTGCAAAGTTAACTGTTTCCTTTGTAATCCCCCAAACACTTCCTCAATTCTACGGCGTGAGGGTTCCTCAGTCAGCTTCACTTACTGCCTTTGGACCGCTCCAGCAGGATTCTCTCACACATGTCAAATCCTGGCTCTGTAGGTCCTCCAGGAGTAGGCTGAAAATTGCCTGTTGGGTGCTGATCCCAACAATGTCCTTCACTGCCTTACCCACCTCTTCCCAATATTTAATTAACCTGTCAAAAACAATATATGGAGCCCTCATCTCCCCATATTTCCTCTAGTACTCCTGGATCAATTTCATTTTCTTTCAGCTGTAATTCCTGCTTGTAAAAATGGAAGATGTCAGTTTCCAAACCAAACTGTTTGATCAAATAATGAACCATTCCCTGTGACATAAGCTGTAACTGGCAACATAACCCCAGCTTCTCAATGGTAGTGGCCATCTATCCTTGCAGGAGGGAAAGTAGAGACCCATGCCAATCATCTAAAGGGCTACTTATTAGGTTCCAGTTTAAAAGTTGCCAGATACAATGTGGGGTGAGAGGAATTTCTGTCCTGTGCCATATGTGCCCATACCTCCAGAGGAGGAAGCATCTTTTCCACAGATTCTATTCATTTCCACAGAGCGATATGAAGGCACAGACCAAAACAACTTGCAAATGGGCGCCCAACAACAGCAGTCCAGATCTGGCACTGCAACCCTCACCCCAATGTTTTTTGGTTAATAATAAATACTACAATAAAACCACCACCACCTATACAGGCGGTTTCTCGCTCCAGTTCATTCCTTCTTGGCACCCCCAGCCCCACCACTGACCTTATGGGTTAGCAGGTTATCGCCACTTACCCAGGACCTGGTGGCCAGCTGTGTTGGTAGTGTGAGAGCCTGCAGAGGGTCAGGCGTCTGTTATTTCTCCCAGAGTGCCGGCGTGCAGTAAAGCATGCACACCTGTGTGTGCTGGCACGCATAAATGCTGCTGTCGGATGCCACCCCATCCTTTCCATTGCTCCTCGCTGTGCTCCCATCTGATCTCCACCAGGTTTCAACTTTACAGCAGGAGCAGCATCCCTTCCCATGATGGAGGAGCATCCCTGATACAATTAATCCTTCCTCCACCGCCAGCCCTCGATGACATGTGCAGGCAAGGATATTAGGAGCGCCAGGCCATTTAAGCCATTTAATCACCACCTTAAGAGTAAGAAATCTTTTCAGTTTGGAAAATTTATAACAAACAGAAGGCAAGAACCTCGGTTTTGGATTCATTTAGCACATATCCAGCCTGTTTACTGAATAACTCCAAACTTCCTTGAGTGAGCGTTCCACACTGGAGAAATAAAGCAAGGACACTGAGCACACAGCTAATTTGCCTCTCCCGGTACACCAGCAATCCCGTGGTTCTGTTGGATCCAGTAAGCTAACAGCAGAAAGGAAGAGGGTGGGGGTGGGGAGGGACACCACGTTCATGCCACTATGCAAATATAAAAAATTAAATAAACATGGAGACATTACCCCGTTGGCTCTTGCATGTGTTTTCAGGGACTAATAATACAATTGAAATTTAGGAAAAATTACTGTGAAAAACCTAATTTTATTAGCAGTTGAACAGAGAAACTCCAGACCACCTTATCAAATGCCTTTTCTGTGCCTAAACTGAGGAGACAGGTAGGTACCTTGTTTCAAATATGATCTACTGATATGCATGGAGAGTCCGATGTCTGGGGCCTGTGCAACTGTATGAAGCCAGTCTGTTCTAGGGAGATAATCTGTGGCAAAATGTTATTTAATCTGAGGCCACAATTGCTGTGAACAATCTGTAGCCCATATTTAAAGTGGATATAGGGAGATGCAAACCACACTACAATAAGTCTATGGTTCTGCTCCTGCTACTTCCCTAGCAAAACTTAGTACCCTTCTCAACTCATTTTGCCACTTTGCCACCTCCCCCCACCCACCCACCACTGTACCCTCCTACTCCTCCTCTGCCTATTACCTCCTACCCACCATCGCCAATCATAGCCTCTGTAGTTGCTTAAGTACTGGACACTCCCCACTACCTTAACTCCTGCCCATCACCAGCTTCTCCACTACTCCCTTTGTTCAAGGGATGCTCACTTGTTCTTCCTTCCCACCCCCACACATGTGCAGGCCAGGCGGCATTTACTTACCATCTCCCTCATCTCTGGAATCTATTTCCTTGAGAAACTCACCAGTCTCCACATTCTCTGCCCTAAAATCCCTGCTCCGAGATGTCCCTGCCAATACATGCTCTTGCCAATCCTCATCTCTTTCCACCCCAATAGGTACTGCATCATTGCCAACCCTAAGTGCGCACTCTCCTGGTCCCTACTCCCACTGGCTTGTTTAGTTTCTCCTGGATAGGCCTCCTTTGAATCTCAGTTCCCATAACTAAGAATCCTGTACCGTTATGTTTGATGTTGTGCTGATACTCCATACCTGTGTCTATCTTGTACTGCAACTACTTGTACATTAATGCATTACTGTTTTAATATGTATTACTACATTTCTCTGTTGCCTCTGCACTTGCCTTTATTCTGCAACTTCTTAACTTGTATTAATTTTCTGTATTGTACCAATTTTATGTCTTATTACCCTGTACTGTGTCCATCCCCCAGGTCACACCTGGAAGCGAGCAGTGTGCCTTTCCTGGTTACCAACTTTTAAGTAACTAAAGTCCCACCCTCTACAGGGAGTACAGAAATGGTGGAAAATACCAGGAAGGAGGCGGGGTCCCCATCACTCTGTTAAATACTTTGGCACCGAGGTATAGCACAGTGGTTTAAGGCTCTGAGCTGTAAACTTGGAGACCTGGGTTTGAATCACAGCCCCACTTGCATACTATGTGACCCTGAGCAAGTCACAGCTTCCTTGTGCTCCCAGGACACACCTGTAAACAAGCATTCAGCTCAGTACATCTCTCCTGGTTGAGAAAAAATAAAATTCCTTTCTTAACAATGGGGTCAACTGGTCCCAAAAGCGTTTGTAGAATTCTGTCCCAAACCCATCCATACCCAGACATTTATTTGGTTCTTTGCATTTTCCAGTCCTATTTTCCAAATGCAAATGGGCAGCAAGGCGTCCCTCTGCTGCTCTGTCAACCGAGGGAGGCTAAGCTATCCAAATACTCCCTCTGGTCCTCTTGCTGTGTTTCATAGTGGGGACTGTATAAAGCTTTATAGTACTGTTCAAATGCAGCAGATATCGGGTCTCTGTCTCCGTCATATCTTGGGGTACTAAATGCATGTTATTATTAATGACATGGCGAATGGGGTAAAGGGTAAGACCTGCCTGCTTGTACAGGACACTGAACTCTGTGGGAGGGTGGACACAGAGGAAGAAATACAAGATCTCAGGATAGATCTAACCAGGTTTGAGAGGTGGTTGGGTATTTGGCAAATGCATTTCAATGCCAAGAGATGCAAATTCATGCACTTCGGGGACAAGAACCCAAAGATCAAATATTATCTAGGTGGTGTACAGGTTACCAAGTCAGAAGAGGAGACAGATTTGGGGTGATCAATCACAGAGTGACCTGAAACACACTGCACATTGCAGGAAGGCAGCAGCCAGTGCAAATGATGCTGGGCTGCGTAGCCACAGGAATAACCAGCAGGAAGGGGAGGTCATTCTCGCCGTACAGATCCCTGATGTACAGTGTGAAGTACTGGTGGCGTACCTAAGGAAAGACATCAAAATCTTCTGGAAATGATCCAGAGGAGGACAACTAAAATGATTCACGGCCAACAGGGTAGAATAAGGGGATATGTGATGGCTAGATGTGTGATACAGAATATATCTGAATCAGTGGCAAGTGAGCTTGGGAATATCACAAGTGGTGGAGGCGTAGCAGAGCCACGAATGATAGTTCCCAGCTCACTTACCTAAGATCGGAATATATTTTGTATACACCATATCACGTATTCACTATATAATAGGACTGTTTTGTGCTTTTTTTTGGTTTGTTTGTTTGATGTCGCCACAGTGTGATATTTGGAGTTATAACACTGCAGTGAGAATACGTTTTAATCTAATGAGTTATCTGCTTGCTCCTATTGTATAATGTGCAAACAGAGACTCAAACTTCAACACATACCCCCTACAGGACAAGAGGAGAGAGAGGACATGACTGAAACATTTAAATACCTCAGTGGTATATACAAAATAAACTCTGAGGGTCAACTGAGCCTTAGCAGTAACAACCCACTAGAGGACACTGCCTCAAGCTGGTGAGAGGACGATTCAAGAGGAAATGAGGAGGCATTTTTCACAGGAGGTGGTAGCTAAATGGACCAAGTTGCCAGATGAAGTAGTATCCCTAAAGGACTGGAACAAAGTGAAGGGAGGTTGCAGTTAAAAGTGGAAATTTGGGGGAATATTCCTATCGGGGGTGAGAAACTCCTAACAGAAGGGGGCAGACTCCTCATTAATTACTGAGGGATCCACATTATAAGCAGACAAGATGGACCTTTGGGCTTTTTCTGATGGGATTTTATGTATGTTCATGTGTAATAAGGCCCTAGCTGCCCATTTCCACAGCCCTAGTACTTCTGCATCACAAAAAGTAAGCGCATTCTGTTTCCAGCTGCTCCGAGGCCTGTGACTCTGCCTTTACCTTCTGTAATTCCACTTCCCTATTATTTTCTCAACTTTTCTTCTGCAGTTTGTGCAACTCTGCAAGTCCGTGTTCTAATACTCTTTTTATTAGGTCATCTGTCTCTCCTCGTTGCAATTTGCAACAGAGATTATGACTCCTTGGGGTACCACCTTAATGGTGTTCCACAGGATGCTCCGAGTTATGTCCTCAGTCATTCTTCCAGTACTATACTTTCCCTCCCTCCACAGCTCCTTCACATTAGGATGCCATGGCAGGTATTTTCAGGCACCAAAGGTTTTTCCCCCTCCCTTCTGTACTAAAATCCAAGCCATAAACAAATAGGGATGATGGTCCTAAAGCACGGACTTTCCCACCCACACTGAATGTACCCTTTCAAGTTCAGGTTTATTAATAATGAAAATGATCATATCTTACACTGTGGAAATACAGGTATAATCATGGACCCTTGGATATTTTTGCCACCAGTCATCACTGAGCCACCTATCAATTTCTTACCTTCTTAGCCACTGCAGTGTTTTGGGAAGGAATCCTGGAAGTGGTATCCTACTGCCAATCAAAAATTGGACTCGGTCTCACCCATAATGAAGACCCCTTCAATTTAGCAACTAGCAGTTTAAAGAAATTGCCATAAAATTTGAACTATGACGCAAAGGGCATACAGGTTCACTATACTAACCTCTACTACCAGTGCCATTTTTTGACCCTAACCCCTCTGTTCTGTAAAGGCCATCCTCCACCATGCCTGAGCTACGCTGCACAGATGGGGTGGCATCATGCCACTACCCATGAGGTTTAAACCTGCGCCCGAATTTGATATGGAAGGCATTCAAGTGGCAAGCAGACATCCGGATGGATTCAGAGAGCTACTTACAGTACAGATTCCTTTGCCTTGCGGATCAACTCATTTCTAAAATTCATACCTACCATTCCTGAAGTTAGTATCCTACAGTTTTGTCAAAATAATTCAGCGGGCACTGAAGGTCATTAAAACTTCAATATTTTTACAAAATAGTCAAACATTTCCATGGTCCTTTAGAGGCACCCTACTCAATGTAGTAAATGCACCAGACACATCTTCCTGGCTACCATCTGTGTCCTTCAGAGTTCTAACCGTCAGCATCTGGTGCAGTGTGCTTTGATGAGCTGACTTTTGGACTCCACCCCACCCCGCAGAATCATTCTATGGAAATATAAGAGGAGGTGGGGGGAAATATTCCACAGCTTTGTACATTGTATGAAGTGCACTAGGACAAAAATGTCCTATTTTCAGCCTCATATCATAGAAGACCATTCCATCTAAAAATACTTTTGGTTTTCCAGTAAAGGAGAACCCACTTTATTCTACTTTTTTTTATTATTATTGGTTTATAGAAAAAAAAAGTAGCAGATATGTGGCCATGCAGGTGACCCAGATTCGGATGTGAACTCTGGTCCCTGCAGCTGGGAGCTTAAACTGGGAGAGAATGTGTCCCAGGCCCAGAAGGGCAGATGCCACGGCACTGCTCATAAGGGACATAGTGCCCTCATAAGGAATAAGCACTCCAGCAGTTCCTGTGTGCACAAACAAGGCCTACAAGGGTCTGTGGGTGGTGCCACTGAGGAGGCAGAGGGGCGAAGGCTATCAGGGAGAGCAAGGACAAATCCTGACTGGCTGGTCCAGTGGTGTGGACGGGCTGAGGCGCCATGCACCTCACCTCCTGCCATGCCGGCAACCCACTTTTGGAAACAAACTCCGCTCACTTGGGAGTTGGCCAGAGAGAGGGTGGAGCGAATCGAGGGACTGCTCTCTCTAGGGAAGGGAGGTTGGTGTGGCTCGCTGTTGGACTGCCCAGGCAGCAGCTGGGTGGTAGCACATGCGATGCTACCAAAAGTCAGAGGGACCCATGTTCAGGGTGCCAGAGAGGCACCTCCACAGGCCAGAGTCACACATTCACGTACCACTGCACGTCTGGGTGGTCCCAGGGAGAAAAGAGGGAAAATAAAACCCTGACTGCAGGATGATGGACCCCTCGCAGACCCCGCAGATGACCAGGCACCCCCACAGTCCTGTGGCAGATGATTATAGCAAGAAGATAAGTCCCAGAGAGTCAGGTGACTGGGTGAGCAAAGGGGCAACTCAGGAGATAAACAGATAATTGGGGGGGAGAAAGTGGACAAATCCTGCTCTGCCCTAGGACAGTGGCCAGTACTGGATGTCCCTGTGACCATGAACCTCCAGTCCCAAGCCAGATGTACGGGGGGGGTGGTTTAGAATCCCTGATCCCATAATATTGGGGGGAAGAGACTAGAATAAAAGAAAAAGGTAAGGATGCCGAACCTACCTTCATCATGCTCTGTCCCAACCTAGCTCCCTCCCCATCAGTCTCCTCCTAGGCCACTCCCACTAGCACTCACCTGGTTTTGCCTTTCCGGCTCCACAAACTAGCTCCCTCCATGTTCCACAAAGCTTGTTCCAGCCCCTTGTCCCACAAAGCTTGTTCCCACCTCACCTCTTTCCTGTTTCTCCAAGCACCTTGTCTGTCTCCTCCATCTCTCCTCAAGATGGCTGCCTCTCCCTCCGTATCCCCTCAAAGGCTCCTTTCTTGTATCCCCTCTCCCTACACTGGCTCCTTCTTAGTCTCTCTCTCTCTGTCCCTAAGTTGCACCTTCCCAGTTTCTCCCTCTTGCTGTCCCCTTAAGCAAGTTTCTTTCTTGCATCTCCCTCTCTTCCTGTCCCCTAAGCTGGCTCATTCCATCTCTCCCTCTCTTGCTGTCGCTCCAAGTAGACTCAGTCTTGGCTTTCCATGTCTTGTTGTCAACCACTACCCTGCCCAAGCTAGCTTCTTCCTCTCTAGTTTTCCGTCTGACCCACCTTCTTCCTTGTCTTTCTGTTGTTGCCCTAAACTAGCTCCTTCCTGGTGTTTTCTGCTCCGCTCTTCTCCCCCAAAGCTAGCCCATTCCTGGTCTGTTCCTCTCTTGTTGTCCCCCTAGGCTAGATCTCTCCTTCTCTACGGTCCCCTCGTTATCTTTTCCTGATCGCTCCCTCCCTCCCTAAGCTTGTCCCTTTTTTCATCTTTTCTTTCTAGAATGCAGTATATTCCATCATAGTGGGATTCGGTTCAGCAACAGTGTAAAACATGCAAGACAAGATGGCAAAAAGGCAATCTTCATCTAAATGAATGGAGGGTGGCATAAAAGAATCAAAGAGTCTGTTTACCTGTTCCTCTTCTCCATATCCCAGGTGGGGTGGGACGATTATCTTTCTCCTTTCTCCAATGCACACACCAAGCAGGCCTTCATCCATCCCAGCAATCACATATCCTTTTCCAATGTAGACATCATACGTGTGGTTCGGGAATAACAAAAGAACACAAATGCATTGTTCGATGAGCCACTTCCTTCTCACCAACAGAACAAAAGGCGGAGATTCAACTTAGTAGCTCATCCCTTGTTTTAACCAAGACTTAAATAAGGGGTTCAGTGTTTGTTAAACTGTTCAGACACTCTTTCAAATGTCATATCAGCTTTAATCTGCTACAGCATTTTATGCATTGCTCCCAGACTTACAGCTGACCACCTCGGCAATCAAAATAAATTACAACCCTAGGTGATAGCTAGTGAGTCACATATTAAGAAGAAAAAACAAAAACCTTTTAAAAGAATTCATAAAATGCTTAAAAAAAAAAAAAAAAAAACACTGAGTTTTAATGTCAAGTTTCAGTACAGCCTCACTGCACTGGCTTAAATAAACAATTCTGTTTATATCCAAACATTCCAGCACTCTCCGTTTACAATGTTCACTAACAAGTAAGGAACTGAAGAGGCTGGTAGCCTATGATTACCTCCTGTTATCTTAAAATGTAGTATTTCAGTCCCCGCCCCACCACCACCACCACCACCACCACCACCACCACCACCACCACCACGCTCTTTGGTCTTATAACAGGCCATTTCATTACCTGCTCTGTATAGACACATTTTTCTTTTGTTAGTTGAAAATTTCTTGGATTAAGCTGAAGTGGATGGCCTCGAGTTTTCGAGTTGCTGTCTTTAAATGTATGTTAAGTAAATATGGATCATGTTACAGATCACTGAATAACAGAATGTCACCCCTTTTCCTTCCTGCTTCCAAGGGAAGAGATTCAGCTTTTCAGTCTTTCTATACAGGACTCTTATAACAAGAGACAGTGTGTTTCATGCAAATAGTTATGACATTCTGTAGTTCCCGTAAGCAGTAAGACCAGACAGGGTGTGGGGTATTGGTAGATACCTGCACACCCAGAAGCGCTGCCGAGGTTCAACTCCTGCACTTAGAAAATAGATTAGGCAAATCGGAACAAAATTCTCCAAAAGATAAGACATAAAAGATTTTAAAATATTACTTGGACAGTGTCAAATAGGCCCTCCACAAATGGTTTCTATAAGTCAGTCATCTGTCTTTCAATCCATTCAACAGGTGGGTTTAACATAAAATAAGAATTCCAATATTTTGCAGTATTCCTGCAGTAGAAGAGATATACACACACACACACACACACACACACACACACACACACACACACACACACACACACACACTGTTGCTATGAAATACATAGAAATATAGAAGTTGATGGCAGTAGGAACTTCCAGGTCACCTAGTCTGCCCATTTGTTTTAGACCTATTTGACACTATAGGCGCCTCTGTAGTCAGGGCTCCCTTGTGTCTAACCCATGCATTCTTGAATCCCCTCACAGTGTTGATCTCCACAACCTCTTGGGGCAGGCCGTTTCAGGTGTTCACCTCTTTCTGTGAAGAAAACTTCCTGTTGTTGGTAGAGAACCTCCCTCCCTCCTTGCAGCTGGAGGTCATGTACCTGGTACTGGAGCCCTTCTTGAAGTGAGAAAGGGCCTGTGTCTGTACCCTGTTAATGCCTTTTATGTACTTGAATGTTTCAATCATGTCACCCCTTCTCTGCTCCAGAGACTACATATTCAGTTCCCAAAGACTTTCCTCATAGGACATGTACTGCAGACCCTGAATCATTGTCACCTTTCTCTGTACTGTTTCTACCGGTTAATGTCCTCCTGAAGCGGGCCTCCAGAATGGACTCCATATCCGCTCATGATTCCCTCCTAATGCAGCCCAGCATTCTGTTGGCCTTCAATGTTGCCTTCTCACACTGCTTACTAACCTTCAAGTCGTTAGATTATGATTCCCAGATCTCTTTCCTGGTTTGAGGCCAGATCTTTAGTCTCCTTGGTAATACTCCTTTCTTGGATTTTCTTTCCTATGTGCATGACCTTGCACTTTTGACATCACATCTCAGATGTCACCTCCAGACCATTTCTTCTAGTTTGAGGTTAGCATCCATCTTGCTCACCCTTCTGAGAGTGTCCACCCGTTACATATTTTGGTGTCATCTGCGAACAGACACACCTTCCCTTCCAGTCAGTCAGTGATGTCTGCTATAAAAACACTGAAGAGCAGAGGCCCGGCACGGACCTGGGACCCCTGGTCACCCTGCTCTCCGTCAATTGCGTTCCATTAACCTGTACCCTCTGGGTTCTGCCTTGTAACCAGTCTTGTACCCACCTGACTACTTCTGGACCAACTCGTGTGGTCAAGCTTCTTTACCAGCCTTCTGTGTGGAACAGAGTCAAAGGCCTTACTAAAGTCTAGGTAGACCACATCTACTGCCCACTGTCCACTATTTTTTGTAGTGTGGTGAAAAAAACTCAGATTTGTCTGGCATGACCTACCTGCTGTGAAACTGTGCTGTTTAGGGTCTTGTTGGCGCTAGTTTGAGAAGCTAAGATCCTCTGTTCAGTAGTATCTCCATTAGTTTCCCTACTATAGGCGTGAGGCTCACTGGTCTGTAATTACTAGCCTCTTCACAACATAAATTAAAAATTTTGCAGCATTCCACTGGTATACACCCTTATAGACACATACAAAGCCTCATATGGAGCCAGGCCTCAATTTCATCTGTGACAAGGTCAGCAGAGATTTTAATATGAGGGCAATTTTTCACGCTAAAGAAACACTGGAAATGAAAACACAATAGTGCTTGATTTTCCAAATTTATTTGCTAGTGTATGGAGGGCATCATGAGTGAAAAAATTTAATTTAAGGAGCTTTATTCTGAGGGCCCTTTGTTAGGATTTTATGTAAGACTAAAGGTGGCAGCCACATTTATAATGGATATAAAGAATGAGTGAAGTGGCTCATGAATTCTGCATGTGATTTGTCAAATTCCATAACACATGGTTGCACTTTTTCTTTTTAACCATCATTACAGGTCAGTATTGGCACATAGCCATATACCAATGGAATGGCAAGAATACAGTATTTCACCTGACCATTTTCTAAGTCTGCATTGACCATCTCCCATGCAAGAGTTTCTCGAATTTTCAACACTGTAAAACATTTTGATTTTAAATTAAAATTAAAACCCAAAATCTTTAGCATCATTTATAATATGTTTATCGTGCAGTTCCTTGACTCTCAAGGTCAAGAATTTCTTATCAAGTTGGAGGAGGGAGGAGGACAGTGGCCCTGCAGGAGGACCTGTAGAGGTGGTCATGAAGTGGGTACTGAAGTTCAATGCGGGAAATACAGGGTTCTGCACCTGGGGCCAGAAACACAGGCCAAGTGTACACCCTGGAGAAATCCACTATAAGTCTCGAAGGCGAGAGGGATCTGGGGGTGGTGGATGTTAAAATGAACAACTCTGAGACTTGTAGGAGGAGTGGCCAAGGCCAATAGGATGCTGGGATGCATCGCTGGAGTTCCCCAGAAGGAGGAAGTGATCCTCCCTCTCTATAACTGCCTGATTATGCCACACCTCGAGTACTGTGTGCAGTTCTGGAGGCCGCACCTCAAAAGGGACATTACACTCCTGGAGAGGGTCCAAGGGAGGGCAACCAAGATGATCTGGGGCATGGGGAAAAGGACCTATGGGGAAGAGGCAGAGCTCAACATGTACACCCTGGTGGAGAGGAGGATGGGAAGAGACATGATTGGTCTTTCAGTACATAAGGGATTAATAAGGGAGACTTGGACGGGTGTTCCAAATAAAAAAGGGGGGTCAACCAGAGGACATGTGTGGAAGCTGGGGAGACATTACTTCACTGAGAGGGAGGTGGAACCATGGAATGCACTGCCCAAGGGACGGTGGAGGCAGATTCTGTGAAAGGGTTAGGAGGGGCTGGGACAGGTATAGGGAGGGTGAAGCTGAGGAGTCCAATACCAGTGAAATGCCCTAGAAAGGGATGGGGACACCCAAGGGGGTGGGGGAGGGACAGCAAAATGGGCACCCAGCATGGAGTGCTGAGTATCGAGCAGACCTGAAAGACCATAAAGTCTATTCTGCCTGCATTTGTATGTTAGTACAGTATGTTAGGAAGTTCATAGTATGCAGAACTCGCACAGCTCTCCTAAACTTAACTATTTTCATTTTATTCTTTGGTAGCCATGTAAGGCCTACTAGGCACAAGGCAGTTTACAGAGGTGACCCAGGAGCATTGAGGGTGATGGTGAGAGCTTACCCCTCAGTACTTTTAGATCTCGTGGTGGAGTTCTGGTGCGTTTCTGAAGACTATTTGGACCTAAACTTTCTGGAATTATTGTAAACAAAAAGCTATTTAAGAGAAAAGAAAAATGTTAAACTGTTACTAGTTTGTATTATTAGTAGTTAATTTAAATTAGTGTGTTTGACAGTGATTGGGGAAGTGGGTGTAGTTGAAGTCTTGGTTACTATAGTGGGATTCTTTTTGGAAGTATGTTTGAGGCGAGATTTTTAAAAGCACAGCTACTTGGAGGGAATACCTCCAGGACCTCGTCCTTTGAGCTTCCAGTACTTTCAGCAGAGGTCTACAGGAGGTGTAGGGCCTTGGGGATAGCTCGAGGGAGGGGCCCCAGAGGGGCTATACTGGAGTGGCTGCCAGGGTGTCTGAGATTCAGGTGGTGAAACCAAGGAGCGCCCTGGGCGAAATGGAATTTGAGAGGAGGTTGCCATTCCCATACCCAAGGGCTCCACCTTACAGTGTGGGCATGTGACCGGGCCAGCTGCCTCACCTCATCCCACTCAGGTTGTGTTATGCAATGCCAGGTCGATGAGGAACAAGACTGCTGTAATAGCAGACTTGGTTCCTCGATTGACCTGGCTTGCATCAAAGGAGACAGCTGGATCAGAATGCCACTCTCCTATTTTGGGCGGCAGTGCCAGCCAGGTACTCTGATACACACCTCGAGGGAGGATCATAGGGTGAGGGTGGCCATTTGTTTTAAATCTAGCTTGAACCTCACTGTGCTACCTGTAGGTCCTACACAGTCCTTTGAGCGTGTGGCTGCGAGGAGGTGTTGGGGTGGGCTTCAGGGTCCTCCTGCTCCATTGTCCCCCAGGAAAGGATGGGGACTTTTGAGGAGTTCAAAGAGTTTGTCGTCGGCTTAGTGTTGGAATCCCCAGGTGATTGACTCTGGGGACTTAGATGTTTGGGTAGACAGCGGGCTCGAGACTTGGGAACAATCTCCTTAGGAGCATGAAGGACCTGGGTCTGACACACAGTACAACATCAGTGACACACTCGGGTGGCTACACACTGGACTTATTTTTTCTGCAGATTTTGATATTACTGACCTCAGTGTTGATCCGGTGGTTTGGTCGGATCTTAGCACCGTCGGTTTCAAGTTCAGGGTCCCCAAATGGTCCCACCCCGTGGAGATGGTCCGGTACCACGTGTTAGGAGCTTCCTTGATGGGACGTCGGCAGTGCTGGACCTATCAAGTGTTAGGCGACTTGTGAAACTGGGCCAGAGGAAGCAGTGGCAGCCTATAATGGGGCTGTTACTGTGTCCTTTGCATAATTGTGCCCATTTGTGTCAGTCCCTTGTCTACTCTCTGGAGACCTCCTTGGTTTGATGAGGATCTCTGGAGTTTAAAGAATAAGTGGCGGAGGTTAGAGAGGTGCTGGAGGACATCTGGCTTGGTGGAGGACAAACAGGTCCTGAAGTCACATTACGTTGACTTATCAGTGACAATCTCCCAAAAAGGCAGAATTTCTGTCAGGGAGACTGCTGTGTTGTAGAGTAGACCAGCTCAGCTCTTCCACCACGGTAGACAGGCTTTACATCCTGCCTGTCTCCATGTCAGGAGAGCAGGTTCAAGTACTAGGTGCAAGGAGCTGGCCTTATTCTTCTCTGACAAGGTGTCCTCCATCAGGGCTGAAGTCTCTGTATCTCTCGAAAGGATGTAGTGTTCGGCCTGGTGTGCGAAACACTCCTGCCTGAGATGAGTTTGAGCTGGTTGGGGTGCAGGAGGTGGTGGGGATTATCTCAAAGCTATGACCTACACAGTGTGATCTGGATCTAGGTCAGACCCTTTTGGTTGAGTGTCTGGACCTGATTGGACCTGTGGTTGCTGAGATTGTCTGGAGTTCCTTGAGGAGCGGGTCTTTCCATTGTCCTTGAAAGAGGCTTCGATTAAACCCCTCCTGAAGAAGCCTCTTTGGACCCGGACTGCCTCAGCAACTACAGGTCGGTCTCGAACCTTCCATTTTAGGAAGGTTATAGAAAAGGTAGTGGCCGTGCAGCTTGAGACATCTCACTTTTCCTCTACCTAAGGAGCCTTTCCAGTCTGGATTTCGGGCAGGGCATAGCATGGAATTGCCCTGGTAAGGGGTGCTAAATGATCTCCTGATGGCGGGGACAGGAGGCCCGTATCATCTTAGTTCTCCTGGACACCTCTGCAGCATTTGACACTGTAGACCATGAGGTGCTGCTTGACCACCTGCAGTTTTGGTGTGGCCTGTCTGGTAATGTCATCAACTGGTGAGGCCATACCTGACAGGCAGAGTGCAAAGGGTGAAATGGGAATTTTCTCATCTAATCCAAAGCCTCTGAGCTGTGGGGTTCCACAGGGTTCGGTCTTGTCACCCTTGTTCACAGTGTATATGCTGCCATTTGGGGACATTATCAGGTGGCACAGGCTGGGTTCACTGTTATACAGATGATCAGCTGTACCTGCCCTGTGCACCCAATACTCAGGTGCAGACTCTGTGTTTAACAGCTGCCTCGAGAAATCCAGTCCTTAATGACTCAAAACTGGCTTAAACTTAACCCAGACAAGACTGAGTTACTGGTGGTGGATCCAGGTTGTTTTGGAAGTCGACCCCCAAACTAGTGTTGGGGGGTCCCTTATCCCTTCTAGACAGGTGAAGATTTGGGCATGATCCTAGATGCGCCTGGACGCTGATGCTCAGGTGTCTGCCGTGGTCAAAAATGGATTTTATCATCTTAGGAACATTCCCCGAATCAGAGCCCTGATCCCACCTGAGGACCTGGCCACACTAGTACATGCATTAGTTACTTCCAGGCTGAACTACTGTAATGCCCTGTACCTTGGCTTATCTGGAGGTGACCTCTGCAGGCTGCAGCTGGTGCAGAATGTGGCAGCAAGATTCCTGACCAGGGCAGGAAGGTGTGAGCATAGTACCCCAGTCTTCCATAAGCTGGGTCGGTCAGCTGGAGGATTTTCTTCAAGATATGGCTCCTTACCTACAAGGCCATACATGGAAGGGTCCTGTCTACCTGCAAGATCTCTTTGTTACTTGCCACCTGGCTCGGATAGTCCATTCTCTGGGGAGGCCTCTTTGGTGTTCCCAGGGTTAGACTGCAGCATTCTGGAGATAGGGCGTTTGCGGTGGCTGCACCTACCCTGTGGAACTCTTTAGAGTATCTGAGGAGGCCCTCAGCAGAAGCCTTCAAAGGGGTTAAAGGCATATGTTCCAACAGGCGTTCTTAAATTGATTACTGATTATGAAGTATAGATGGAATGATAATTTGTATTTATAATGATTTGTTACATGATTTGTTACATATTGTGTGTGTGTGTGTGTTTATTTGCATGATTTTAACATCTGGATTGTTGTATTATTGTTCTGTACAATGCTCAGAGTCCTAGGAATTGGCACTTTATAAATAAAATATATATCCATCCATCCATGGGACTTGCTCAGGGTCACACAGCTGCAGGTGGAGGCTGTGGGAATCAAATCCCAGGGCTGCTGGATGTACCAAGCTCATTCACAGCCTTGAGACTCAATTTTAAAGGGCAAGCGCTGGTGCAAGGTGCCTGCACCAAAACAGCTTTAGACTGAAAGTAGCACCCTCACGTCCAGCGTTTGGCGGCAATTCCAATATTTGAACACTCGCTGTGTCAAAACAGGGATGCCTTGTGCTCAAGCCACCCTTTGGGCAGAAGAACCCTTGTGCCAGGTTGCAAGGCGACTGCATACAGCAAGGCTGCACCATTCCTTTTGGGAATTTTAGAAGCTCCGTCATGGATGCAACAGGGCTCAGGTTAGACCAGCCAGAAGGTTGTCGAAGGGCCATGCGCCACTGCTGGACACTGATTGTAGGGGCTGGGTGGCAGAAGGAGCAAGGGTGCCCTAGGTAGAGTCAGGGCATGATGGCAATGTCAGCGTGGTGATGTAGCACCCAGCAGGAGGTGCCATGTGAATGGCAGACAGCCGATTGGGCCCAAGTGGGGGGTTGGCAGGGACAGACCATGACCTGGCCCCAGGTGGACACAGCCCTGGTGCCTGCTACATAGGTGCCAAAATCCCACCCTGTAGGCAGGAAGCAGTGGCTGCAAGATGAGGGCTGCCTGTGGTGGAGGGAAAGCGTTTTCTGGGCATCGCTACAGTCCCCTGGTACCCAGCCCCTCGCATTGTGGTAGGCTGCCTCCACACTTACTGGGTATTTGGCAACTTTGGGGCAGATGCAGGGCTCTGCCCACCTGGGACTGCGTCCGCGATGTGTCCCTGCCAATCCCTCACTAAGTGGTCCAATGGGCGGTCTGCCATTGCAAATGGCATCCCCACCGGGTGCCACATCACTGCCAACACTGCCGCCATGTCCTGGTGCCCTTTAGGGTGCCCCATGCTCCCTTTACCACTGGCCCCTCCTGGCAGGCATATTCACCTCCCTCACCTTTGCAATTTCTACTGTTGCAGCAGGCAGGAGGAGCAACAAATCCTGCGTCAAACCCTGCAGGTCGCCAAATGTTTGGTGCAAACCTGTAGCAACTCCTGGGTCTTTGAGGGACCCCCAGGTTTTATAAGACTGGGTGCACGGTCCCCACACACCCAGAGATTGCATCGCTTCTGGCGCTTTATATTCGGGCCCAGTTTCCTAAGCTATACTGCTAGCCCACTGCCAGAATGCAGTCCTATAACTATGAGACATAGTAACCGAATATAAACATATTACAAACATTTGTATGCTGTCTACACAAATAAACAGGGTACAGCAACTACAACAAATGCTGTACATGGTTTTAAATTAGTTCTTCCATTTTACTGCTAATAATCCCACAACTTTGAAGTGCGGAGAAGAATGCTCAATGTTCTATGCACATCCAGAGTATGAAGCAGGGCTTTCCCTGGATTAGTGAGGCTCCATAAAGTACACTGGTAATTGGTCAGATTTAAAAGTAAATTCAGAAAAAACCTTTGACAAAACAGCCGGTTAAAGACACCTGGTCATTATGAAATCCCAGGTATGGATGTTTGCACATTAGTGCGTGTAACTTCGGACAAGTCTGCCTGACGTAATGGCAACTAAAAACAGTTTTCAAAATATAACTAAGGCCACTGGCTTCAGTGGCTCAAATGGACTTCGGTCAATTTTTCAAGCACAAAATTCAAATCCCATACAGGGACTGGATCCTGGACAGGGGATGCAGTGCAGAAAACCTTTAAAAAGGTTTGAATGAAAGGTAACTGGGACAAAGGGATGTTGTCACAGGTAAATGAAATGTGGCAATGGCCAAAGGTGTACTTTCTCACAGAGGAATATTTCAGTCCACCCTCTGACAAAGAGAGAAAATAATCTAAGATGCGCAGAGGGAGCACTTATAAGGATTTAAGCCCAGTGTAGATGCCCAAATAGTGAAGTGTTTCCACTTCATGGAATAGGAAGACAGAGTAGACAGCTTCCTAGCAGCCTGGAGAACTTCTGCCACCTTTGAGGACAATCTCTTAAGCACGAGAGACTATGTCCTCGGAGCCAAGCATGGAGATGGAGGAGCCGAAGGTCCAGGTGTGCAGGAAGCCTTGCATGCCTGGACTGTAAAGCCCGAAAAATTGGCAGAGGATGGGATCCGGTTCGGAGAGCTGCAGAAGTAGAGGAACCAAATCTGTCTTGGCCAGAATGGCGCTATGAGAATCATACACACCCATCCTGGACCAGTTTGAGTAGTACTCTCTGAATGAGCGAAAAATGTGGGAAGGTGTAAAGAAATCTTTCTGTCCAGGAAAGAATGCATCCCACCACATAGTTTCAGGACCTCATGAGAGCGCAGTAAAGCAGCAGTTTTGCAGCGAGGTAAATAGGTCCCACTCCAGTCAGCCCACAGGTGGAAGATGTCGTTAAGAATGTCTGATAATAATTCCCACTCATGGGCCTGGGCAGTGGATCTGCCAGGGTGTTGGACACCCGGGGATGTGTATTGCCAGCAGATGGATATTTCTCTGGATCTCCCAATACCACACCTCATCAATTCTCTGCAGAGAGGGTAGGAATGGGTGCCTCCTTGCTTGTTTAGGTAGTGAACCACCGAGAACTGTCTGATTGCACTTGAATGCAACCAGGGAGAGGAGAGTCTTGAATGCCTGTGAGGCATAGAGAACTTCCTCAGCTCCAAGACACTGATGTGGAGGTGGGCCTCCATTGGTGTCCAAGATCCCTGGGACCAGATGTGCAGGAGATGTGCACCCCAGGAGGCGTCTGTAGTCAGAATGAGACTCTAGACAGGAGAATGGAACGGCATGCTTTGCATGAGTGGTTTCTGGACTTCCACCACTGTAGAGCTCGAAGAGCCTGGGAAGACTGATCAGGACTGGGGCATTAAATAATCCTTCTGGTCCCACTGGACTCTGAGGGATCACTGAAGGACCCTCATATTTAACCTAGCATTGGGGACCGTCGGTATTGTGACCGCCAAATGTCCCAGGAGGCAGAGGTAGTCTCAGTAAAGATGAATCTGCTGCACTCAATCTGTGTGCCAAAGCAATCAGGGCATCCACTCAAGCTATGCGCAGATCGCCTTCCCTACAGAGGTGTCCAACATGGCTCGGATATATTGGAGGCACTGTGAAGGGTCCATTTTGGACTTTGAACAGTTTACCGCCATCTCAACTGGGCGAACAACTGCAGGGTTCTAAAAGCGTGAGCAATAACGTTAGCTGGAGGATGCTTTCAGGAGCCAGTCATCCAGGTAGTGAAGAGAGGCCGTCCCTGGGATGGCCACTGTGACCACCGCTAAGCATTTGTAGATACCCTCGGGGCTGAAAGGGAGGGCTCTGTACCGATAATGATGACCCTGAAACATGGCAGGAAACCGCCTGTGGACTGGATGCATTAGGATATGGAGGTATGCATCCTTCATATCCAGAGAGCAGAGACAATCTCGATTCAGCAAAGTGTCGGAAGAGACACCATCTGGAACTTTTGGTATGTGATGTAAAGGTTGAGGCACCTCAGATCCAAAATGGGGAGTAAAGACTACTTAAAGTAGGGACATTCGGTGTCCTGGCCAACATTCCCTTCCATAAACCAGTTCATGCAATAGTCCAGGCTGTATGTGGTGCTGAAGTGAGACATGGCCGCCACTACACATTCAGTCACTTCACTACCAGTCTAGCACTGCTTGCAGAGCACTTTGGGATACACTGTATGAAAAGCGCCATTTAAATGCCAATTATTTTTATTATTGTTATTATTCCTTCTCCTTCCCATCCTCCTCCTCCCGTCCATTTGGGAACCAGGAAAAGTGGGAGTAAATCCACATCCTTAAGAAGGAACTGGTTTGATGGCCTTTTTTTTTTTTTTTTTTTTTTGAGAGCAAAGCATCGATTTCGGTCCGTAAGACCAATGCTTGATCTGGGGGTAGTGAGAGACCCTGGGTGGCAAAGGAATTGACATCTTCATGAACTCCAGTGTGTGCCATGTCATGATCAATTGCAGGTGCCACTGGTCGGAGACAACCAGACACCCTGGCAGGTGCAGGGAAAACCTGCTCCTGACGGCCGTGGGTAGTGTCCTCGTCCCACGACTGGAGGAAGACCTGAAGGCTGGACTGGGGGCCACGCAGCAGGGACGAATGGGGTTTGAGTCTTTCTTGACCTGGCAATTGTAACAGAGGTTCTCGCTATTGGCAGCTGGTCTTTCAGCTGTGGATTTGACCCTGTAGGGGCAGCCCCTTGGGGAGCCCCTCAAGGCTGTTTTGGCTTTAGGACGGCACAGGATTTTGCCCAGATTGAAGGGTACAACCAGAGTCTTGCAAGTCTCAATATGTCTTGGATCTGTGGACTGAACAGCTGAACCCTTTAAAAGGAGCATTCAGGAGATTGCTGTATGTCCTGTGAAAATCCAGACACCATGAGCCAGGCGTGTAGTCAAGATACACTCCTGCAGAGGACATACAGTCGTAGTGTCAATGGCATCATAAACGGCCCTTAGCAGGTGGCAGCATACAGCTGCCGCAGTGATATTTTGACAGTCAGCTCCTCCTGGACAGAACTCACCAGGAGGGAAAGGACCGTCACCTGAGAGCCTTTAGGATTTCCTCCTGAGATTTAAGGAGGTGTCCCATGAAATTAAGTATACATAGAGTCAAGGTGGCTGAGGCAAAACCCTTTTCCCCACAACATCCAATTTCTTGGACTCCTTATCAGGGGCTGAGCACTCGTGCAGAGGCCTAGAGGACCCATCATGTTTGGCATTGATCACCAGCAAGTCTGCCTGAGGTGGAGACATCACACAGAGGTGATCCACGGAGCCTTGATAATTCCCATCAGCCTTACAAGGATTGGAGGGAATCTTGAAAAGATTGCTTCCATGCAACCAATATATCCTCTTCAAAGGCGTCCACCAAAGGGGACAGAGTGTGGCATTTCGCACACCCAAGTACTAGCCAATTTCTTTCTAGAAGCATCCTGCTCAGTGCCCTGAAACCAAACGCTTTCTGGAGGTGGATCAGACGTCTGAAAACATTGGGTCATCTGACTGAGAACAAGGGAGCTCAGGAGTAGGTTCCCCCTGCATTGAGAAGGCGGCAGGGGAGGACTGAGGCAATCCTCCTGGTCCATGTCATCCTCGTCCTCCAGGTCAGTCAGATCCTAGTCCTGAATGAAAGGATCCTCCATGTCCAGACTATACATACCGGGAAAGACAGGGAAGAGCTGGCCATCCGCTGGGCTGAAGGATGCAGAGAGGAGCAGAGATTGGAGCCAACCCCTCTTTAGGGGGTGCGGGGTCTGAGTCAGGTCCAGGATAGTATTCACTACAGCCCGAATATCAATCATGGCCATCTGCCCAGCGGAAGTAGCCAGGGCAGAATGGACAGAGTGAATTGGGACCACAGACAGAATAAGGGCAGGCAGTGGAACCAAATGTGGAGCAGTTGACAAGGGGTGTGTATGACCCCAGGATCATCATGAAAGTGCCAGCATTAAGCCCTGTGAGGCAAGGATGGTCACTGACAGGCCAAGCCTGCGTCAATGATAAAAATGTCGACTGACTGCAAGCAATCGTTGAAGACGACAGGATTGTCAATGATGTATAGGCAACATCGACGACAACAGTATCCATAATAGCCTGAAGCCATCATCGATGGATGATGGCCAGACAGCACTGAAGAGGTAAGCAGCTTGGAAGCTGCAGTATAACTGAAGGAGGACCTGGGAAGACAGGAGCCCACAATCGCCAACAATGAAGAGGACAATGTAATAAGGGCAGCCTTCTCCATACTCACTTTGTGTGAAGCCTTAGTGGACAACGAGGAGCGGTAGAAACGTGCTTGGTCTTTGATGCATGTTTCTTGCCAGGACCCTGTGCTGTCAATGTGGAGGGAACCCAGATGAGAATGTAGAGGATTCCCTGGTTGTGGAGCACTGCTGCTGCTCCAGGAGGCAGCCTTTGCCCATGAGAAACTCAGAACTCCCCAGGTCATGTTCAGGACCAAGGAAACGAACACAGACTTAATGGAGGTCTTTCTTAGTGATTCTGTGGCCACAGGAACACCTTGGAATAAGGGATCCAAAGACACTAGTATATGAACTTGTAGTAAATTTTGGTTGGTAGAACTGTTGTCAATGACAGGAAAGCAGAGCTCGAAGGATGACTTGTTGTATGCAGGTTGCAGATGAAAAGAATCAAGGAGTAACTGGGACCTCCCCTGCCAGGTAGACACTACGTGGTAGTACTGGGGAGGTCTCAGGGTCGACTGCTGAGAAGTCATCCGAGGAAATGACGCCTTGCGGCTGTAATCCAATATGCAATGACCTGCTGCAAGAGACTGCCTTGAAGAAGATCTGAACTGAGCTGCCACAAGGCAGCTCTCCTCTCCTGGGGAGGGACGTGAGCTTCCCGGCTCTTGGCTGCCACCCAGTGGAGCCTAGGTGGCAGCACCAAGATGATAAGGGAGCCAGGCATTAGGTCCGTGGTAGGAAGGGGCTGTTACTGGAGCCACTGAGCGCATGCAGACCACATTCTGGGGTCGTGGGATAAAATGGAAACAGAAATGAAGCACCATTCAGGTTCAATGAAGCCCTGAAAGTGATTCAGAGGACTGCAGCTCCCCCACCCGTCAGATGGTAAAAAGCTACAGGAAAAAAAATGCATATGGTTGAAACATAGCCTGTAACAAAACCAGCATGGACCAGAATTTAGAAACTTGGTTGTTATAATGTTTTAATTAAAAGTAAACAAAAAAATTAAAAACACAATATATATAATTTGATCATGTAAGTATAATTCTTGTAAAGTAGTCCCTTATGCGGTCAGCTGCCAGCAGAGGGTGCTGCTGTTGGTAAAGTATTTCCCTCCACACTCTCTAAATCAATTTGTGTAGCACTTCCTGTGGTGTCCCCCCACCATGGCAGAGGGGCTGATGGCAGCTGCAGTTTTTTTTACCTGCCTCCATCCCGCTTTTGTAATCACTGTGATAGCGATCACTCCTGCCCATGTGAAGCCACCCTCCCACATGCCTGTAACCGCTGACAACAGATGGACCAGAGTGCTCTGTAGCTATGGTGAGAGTGGGAGATTGACACAGTAAGCAGTGACTTTTTTTTTTTAAATTATTTGAAAGAAAATAACCTTTTGCAGAGTGTTAGTGGTTGGATGTAGAGCAAGTACTTGGAAGCTAAGGCGAGTGCGTTCAGGAACCCAGTCCACAGAGCGGCTTCACTGGGACAAGTTAAGCTCATTTTAGGAAAAACCAAACAAAATAGAAGGGAGCATTTTAAAGCTGTGAACATCAGTAACATTAAGTAGTTGAATGCTAAGAGAAATGAGTGGGGTACTGTTGTAAAATCTTTGTGACAGGCGGCTGGCATGTATCTCCTGCTAAGCAAGAGGACAACATGACTGCTATTTTAAATTTAAAATTCTGTGAGCACAATGATTTGAGAACGTGAATCAAGCAGCCAGAGACTGTGACTCATTTCCCGTCTCTGTCGCCCATACCAGACCAGCTGGTTGGCAACCCTAGCAAATCAGCATCATGAATTTTCCCTACCCATTTTCTAAAGCCTGTTTATCAAGTCCTGGCACGAAATCAATAATATGGTGACAGTTTTTTCGACTACCATGACTTTTAGTCATAGTACCTCCTTGATTTTTTCAAGATAAGTTTCCACATTTTTGGAGGTGCACGTTAAGTGGCGCAGGTGCCACGACATCTCAGGCAGATTCTGATAAGCATGGAGATGGAAGGCAAAGAGATCCAAGAGATGTTTCTCTTGGGTGTCATTGCAGCAGAGTACAGACCAGTTCCACTTTTTCAAACGGTGCTCCATCAACAGCAGATGATCTGAAGACACTTGTGCAGGCATTCATCTGCATAAGCTTCATTTACCATCATGCATCTATGAGGGCTTAACCTGTAGTTAAATTTGACACCTGCAGCTAGTACAGAACACTGCAGCTCACGCTCTCAGCTCCTTCAGGAGGACCAATCACATCATCCTGGTACTGTGAGAGCTGCACTAGCTGTAGCCGAGGCTAGAATCCACTAGGTCATTATTTTGACTTCAAGGCCCTTGACAGGCTGGGACCCACAGGCTTCTGAGTTGCCGACCTCTTTCCACCACACAGAGCCCTTCGATCTAGGGGCAGCTCACTGTTCCCCACTCAAGGTTAGAATCAGTAGGAGAATACAATCTTCTCAGAAGCAGCCCCAGTCCTGAGGAACCCCCACCTGCTGGCAGTCAGAAACATTTCAAGCAAAAGCAACTTCAAGACTGAGGTCAGAAAGCGCTTTTCACTTCTGGCAACCCTGGCCTAATGGAATGATATTTTGTTAAAATTCCTGATGCCCAGTTAGACAAAATAGACTGTAAAAACATTAATGCCCATTCCTTAGTAACTGATCTATTTACTGATGAAAATATTCACTTCTTCTGTATTGTTTCTGCGTAAAGCACTCTGGGTTCACAGGTGGGCACCATATACTGTAAACTGACACAATCCGATTTATCCTGTCCTAACAACAAGTGTGAAAACTGTCAAATGCTCCTCTTAAGACTGTGCAGTTAACGATGGCCTGCCCACGTGAACCACCCAGCACTGCAGTTTGTTAAAAGGAGCAACTTTAGTTCAGAGCCATAATAAACCGTAACGCCACTTATAGTAAAATAATTCCAAACAGTTACAGTGTGTGGCTGGTCTGAATTCTCATTAAACTAAACAAACAATCATCTATGCATCACAGATGAACAAGGCTGTATGCCCTCAGTGCGAGGACAGGTACTCTTGATTTTCTTTTTGGAATGGCTTACAATTTTCTCCTAACAAGGTAGAATGGGGCACTTGAGTACTTGCAGCCAGTCCAGTGAATTATGCTGTGGCCACACTGGTTATTTGTACAATGCACAATGAAACTTGGTCTCGTGTCATCACGACTGGCTGCCTATAAGGCAGCAGATTGATTTCAAAGTGTTCTTGGTTACTTATAAAAGGACTGGCATGGATGGGGCCCCCTTGTACTAGAGTGAGCTGTTCACGCTTACATATCCGGTAGCCTGCTGGGTTTAAGACAGCGGTCTACTTGCAGTTACTAAATGCATTCTTGTAACACAACATCAAATGGTCTTCTGCTGCTTCAGTTTCTACCTGGACAACCACCAGCACAGGGCAGAAGGGACCTTTAAAGAGTTACAGCATAAGCTAGGTTTACCTGTAACACAGGTTGATAAACGCTGGCCTCCAGCTGCTTACACTACAGCCTTCACTACTACTACTGAAAATTCAGTGGTCATCTCTGCTTTGTGTCCAGACAGCAAGGAGCACTGTGGACCCTCATGACCTGTGCAGCGATGCAGTCTGCAAGTTCTTACACCACTGAAAGAATCTTACATCAGTGGATGACTGAAAGGGAACTAAACCACATTCCTGATGAGGTCACGTGGTTCCAAACAGCCCTTAACTGCAGCAACCCAAAGCAGACAGTACAGGAATTTACTAAGGTGGCCAGCAACAAATGAATGACAGCCACATGGAAACAGCATTTATAAAGCATCTTCCACAGAAATAACAGGTAAAATGCAGTTAACCCTTTATGCCTTCAGTCAACTGTCAGGTGCATTCTGTTTGCTGTTCTGTGCAGCACAGTGAAATGCACATCACACAAGCTTCTATATGAAATGTAGGTTCCATGGCTTACTGAAACCAACTGTCAGAATTGCATAACACTTCTGTGCAAAGATGCATTTAAGCAGGTTGCATTTTAAGCATGATCACTTTGGGGGCTGTATAGGTTTCACAATTAAACATCATGCTTTGATTTTATAGTGAGCTACTAATTGTGCCCATTAAGGCTGACCCTGGTTTCACAACTCTGTGTCAGCTACTGTACCTACCAGGAAGGCTACTCCTTACTTGCAATAGCATTATCCAACCTACTAGGTCAATTTGTGATTGGTCAGTGTGCTTGGGCCCCAAAGCTAAATAAAGTGATGTTGCTATACTCTCCCCTTGGGACCCCTCCTACAGTGCTGCCACCTTCATTGCTGCTCCAGTTCCTCCGAGGGCCCTCCTCCTGCCTCCATGAACCACCCCACGCTTAACTATTACTTCAGCAGGCCTCACGCACGGCTTTGAGGGGACTAACATGCCTGGCTGGGTTTGCAGAGAGGGGAGCGCACAGAACTTACAGGAATATCTACCAGACTGCCTCTGCAACTATGTCCCAAGCCCACCTCAAGTGTTTCCGTCAGGAAACCACAGGAGGAAACTCTCTGGCTGCCTATACCTGAGCCACCAGGGGCATCTGTGCAGTAGAAGATGCCTCAATTCCTCCCAAGGTGGTGGGCTTCTAATTGGATTGGGAGACCGTGGCACCTGACAGACCAAGTTCTGTGGTCGAGGACAGGCTATTCAGTACAGGTTCCATGTTAAAACTGACAATATAATTGTGAATGAATTAATAGTGAGTACGATTCGGCAATGCAACAAATAACACTTGCATGAAATTGGTGGTGTAAATATAGCGATCCTGGCAACACTGGTGTGAAAGACCAAGCAGCGATTGTGAATGTAAGAACAACATTCAGCTATGAATCAGTATAGGGCTTCTATTCTGGAATGCCCATGACACCACAGCTGGGATGAAAATCTTAATATCAGGCAGGAGGAGAGGGATCCAGTCAGGAATGGACACCTGAAATCGCCATATGAATCCTGAAAAAGGTGGTTATTATTGTAACAACTTATCTGTCTAGAAACGTCTCTCTCTCTCTCTCTCTCTTCCTCAGTCTCATTCTCTCCCCGTGTCTCTCTCCGGTGAGTGAGTCTCAAGGTCCAATAAACACCCCTCCCCCAGCATAACTGAGTGATAAGTGTCACAAACCTACTCAGCAGGTCAGGCCTCTGCTCCCACAGTGCAAACCTCCAGCACAGTCTTATGAACAGGTAACAGAAACAGGGTAACCCTCCTGTCTGTTTTGTGGGTTCAAATCAACATTTGGTCTCAAGTTCTGGAGGGATTCAAACTGTGAACCTCTTGTTAGCATACCCAATGTACAGGCTCAGATAATTCTCTCTTCGGGAAATGTCAGATATCTTTAGTTGCCTGAGCACCTTACCAGGTGTACAAAATGAACCATTAAAACTCTATGAAAGACCTCAGATAAACTCTTGCCTTTTCCAGTTTGGTATTACCATTAAGCTATTGTGCCAGTGTCAACTTTAACCATATATACTTTACTTGTCAAAGAATTTTGAAGGCACACTCAAGCAGTCTCTTTAAAATAGAGATTTATTTTAAAAGAGATTAAAATGTAAAATGTAAATATAGAACAATATGTCACAATGCATACAGTCACTTAAGAATAAGGTTTAAAAAGTGCAAATTCCTACCGGACAATTAGACTTCTCTATCTAATGTAGAACTTCTATCAGTGCTAGAGTAGATGTTGCTTCTTCAGAATCCAAACATGTATGAATCTAAAGGTCAGCCACAGCATAGTTAAAACTGTCTTTGACCCTTCCTCCTCCATGATGTCACCCAGCTCCTCCTCTGTTTATTAAAATTATACAACCAGGATGTCTTCACTCAGGAGGTATTTTAAATAGGTGAAATCAGCAAAAACTCATTTTCAAATGACTGATCTATGAGCAGTCTCCTCTCTCAAGACATCAAAGGATCTCTCTCTCTCTCTCTCAGACTCTCTCTCTCTCTCTCTCTCTCTCTCTCTCTCTCAGATCTCACTGAGGTGTAATATCTTTTGTGACTCCAGGTGCAATTAGCTGACCTTCCTGAGGATGTCAAAAAATGGATATTTTAGGTCTTGCTCAAACAACCAGATCCTAAATAAGGCTATAAAATGTGAGTCTTTGCAAGTTAATCACCTTACTGAGATCTGCTGTTTAACATATCCTGTCTTTTGAACTGATACCGGGGATGGGGGGCCATCCCAAAGGCGTCTCCAGCATGTCTCATGAGAGACACTCAATAACAGTTTTATATTACAAAAAACATACAGTAATCAGAACCAGCTGTCCAAGTGTCACAGTAAGTACTACAAAGCGCGCAGCAAGCAGATTTTCCTGTGTTTCTCAAAAGAAAGGTTTATCAGCTTTTTACAGGATCCATATGGCAATGAAGGTGAAATCCATTTCCTATCTCCTTTAATGCCATTTACGATCTGGAGAGAAAGACTGGGAGCAGTATCACGCCACGTTTTTAGCATTTGCTGTTTTGTACAGGATGAATCGCTATTCTTTCCGGCGCTATTATTATATAGTAGCCAACAGTGGTTTTGCCATTTTGATGCACTATTTTGTAGTCACAATTTTTGACTCACAATTAGCATGGGACACCCTCAGTACACATGCAAGTAATCTAAAAAACTTTTAGACATACCTTGAATCAAAGAAAGTGCCATCCAGGAGTGTGCCGTTGTAATGGTATCTGATAAAGTCCCCTGGCTTAGACTTTCTCTTGCATGTTTCAGGCACATATTGATTCTCAATGGTGATACCATCTTTGGGATTGTGCAGATCCAGCAGGGCAACATCAAAGACGAGTGAGGCCTGAGGAGGAATCTCCTTATCTGAGAAGGGAGGGAAGACATTGCCATTTCAGAGTGGCTTCCTGGAAATGCATCTCATGTTCACGTTTACTGCCAGTCACCAGAAGAAGACTGACAGTAACAGAGCATTCACAAGTGCAAACCCGTGCCTGAGTGTGAAGCTGCCACCAATTAGCACAGTACTCCGTGGATTTCTTTTCCTTAAACATACAGTACATTATCTCCCAAAATGGGTCAATACATTTGTTGATCCTGCTATTCTCTCCCCAGCCCATGATTTGTAAATCCCCATCTCCAGAGGCATCCTGGAAGAATATCACCCAGATCTAGCTGTTATACATACCGAGGACCTCACAACCCTGGTACATGCTTTTGTCACGTCCAGACTGGAATACTGCAATGTACTGTACCTGGGGCTACCTAGAGGCAATCTCCGCCAACTGCAGCTGGTGCAGAATGCGGGCTAGATTGTTGACAGGTGTGTGGAGATCACAGCATATTGCGCCTGTCCTCAGTGAACTGCACTGGCTGCCAGTTAAGTGTAGGATTGCCTTGAAGGTCGACTACTGACCTATACAGACCCGCTGAAGGGGACCAGACTACATGCAAGACAGTACAATTAAATAAAAACTTACCGTAACAGTAGATCTTTGAGAGGAGCTCTTGCAGTAGGCAATACCATTAGGACTAAGCTGCCCAGGCGCCAGAACCCCACTGAAAATTTCTAGTTCCTTAATACCCAACAGGGCATCAGCACATCAAAACCCATTCTAGTATAAAGAGGAGGTCCCCACACACCACAGTTCCCCCCAAAGACCCTGGAGCAAGGTCAGACAGGAGAAAGGGAGGACCCCAAGGTCTGACTGGTCGAGCTAGAGATCGGGGGATGGGAGGAGGGGAAATAAGTGCTACTGCAAGAGCTCCTCTCGAAGACCTAATGTTACGGTAGTTTTACGTAACTGTATTATCTTACTTTGAGGGGCTCTTGCAGTAGACAGCAACACGGTTAGAACAGAGTCCCAAGCAGTACTGGAAGAAAAATATCCAGGAGGAGGAGACAGAGAGCTGGCCTCCAACTGGAGGCAGCGTTGGGAGAAGGACACCGGGCAGACACATATGTACCTTAAGAGTATTCCAAAAGAGTGGTCCCAGCAGGACAGAAAAGACTGGAAAGTCTGAATGTACATCAGTACCCTGGATAAAAGGGCACATGCCCCACGAGATCCCAAATGAAAGACAGGTATCAGCACCTGACTGAACCAGAGTCAAATAAGGTACTCCAAGCCAGGCCTGACGATGACTGGGGTAGGAAAAGGCCAACGATCGAGGGCTGTCGATAGTCCCTTCAAAATCCAAAGGAAAGTCATCAGCCAGAGAGAGAGCCTATAACGGGATCTCCCATGAGGGCACATAAGGATACCTCCAGGAGGAGGCGACTAGGTGGAGAGGATCAAAAAGAGCCCTCCTGGCTCCAGGCCTGACATAGGTACCCAGTCTCTAAACAGAGAGAGAAAAGGGCAGTGAGACCTGAAAAAATCAACACCCAGTAGCCGGTGACTTGGAGAGAAAAGACACCAGAGCAGATTGAGGAAAACTCCTTAGAAGTGTGGCAATCAGCGAGAGGAAAAAGAAGGGTAATTACACCGGAGTAGGGGTAGTACTCCCCAACCAAGTCAGCCCTTCAAGGACTGCCCTGCCCTAGTCTGCCGAGGACAAGGGCAGAAATGGGAAGGTCCAGGAAGCTGTCAAGACTGAAAGTGCATGACCTCAATTCCCTCATAACACTAAAGGGAGCCTACTCCCAAGTGGTGGAATTTATTCACGAAAGAAATCTCTAGAAAAAGCACCCCTAAGAGGAGAGCCATACCCCAGTGTCTCATTCCTCTCTCTCCTCCCCTCCTCTCTTCCTCTCTCTCTCTCCTCCCGGGAAGTGGGGTGAGGGACGAACCCACCACGGGATGGAATGTCATCCAGCAGGATGGCAAAATTCCAGAAGAGAGAGGAGGAGAATTAGAAACTGGATGTCTGTCCGTGGATTGGGGAGGGGTGGAAATATTGACCCCAAAAGGAAGGGACTCCATGTGCCCTGATAAACAAGCGTCCTACTCCTACTGAATAAAAATTGCCTGCCAATGCCTATGGACCCTCATGGGGCAAAATGAAAAGACCCCTACAAAGATCAAGAGGGGCGAGTCTTCTATCCGCTATGAAACCAGCACGTGAACGGAAGCGCAGAGGGCGAGGAGAAGAGAACCCTCCCCAGACTGGAAGGTAAGAGGCGGGAACTCCCGAATGAGGGGACCTCTCGGCATGACTGGACATGCAGACCATTACTGGAGATCCTCGCCATACCAAGGTCGGCCCAAATGCCTGATAACAGGACATCTGCCGATGTCATAGGTGCCCAGCGACAGCAAAGGCCCGCCCAGCAAAAGGCTGACGATGACTGAAACCGCAAATGGCAGTGTGCGAGTTGCCAAGTCCTAAGAATGGCAAGCCCACAAGGACATCCCAACCTCAGCAGTGAGAACCCCTTGGTCAAGGGGCTGTGCGAACCACAGCAGAGAACACTGCCAGCGGACAACCCAAAAGACCCAGGGTTCTGTGGTTGTCAGTAAAGGAGGCGATCCAAGTACTTGCTGAAAGTCAGACGCTGCAGCCCAAAATGGCTAGGATCTGCCGATGGCCTGAAGCCGCAGGGGCCATGTGCCAGCAAGAGGCAATATAATCCTAATGACTAGGTACAGACTGATGCTTGCTCCCCTGCAGGGCGCAGGAAAGAACTCTGACAAGTCACAGCCCCTGCAAGGGAGTCTCTGCTCCCCTAAGGCGAAAGAGAGCCAGAGGAATTCCTGGAACCCAAGGGAAGCAAGGATCAGCACTTTGGGCCTGGCTTGGTACCCAAGGGTAACCAGAGTCAGTCCCCATCCTATTAAAAAGGGGAGATAAAGTAGTTATGCGAGAACTTACGTAACAGTAGATCTTCGAGAGGCTCTTGCAGTAGGCAATAACACTTAAGACAGAGTCCCAAGCAGTGTAATTCAGGCAAAGACTGAACACGGGGGCAGGATAAAGGTCTGCAGAAGAGCAGGAAATCAAGACAGAAGGCCCTGAAGGATGGCTAGTCCAAAGCCTGCCCTGCACCTTGAGGCAATATCCAGACCGTGAATGCTTAGTGAAAAAGTGTGGACAGAGCTACAAGTGGCTGCGCAGCAAATGTTAATGCTAGAAACATTTCTGAAACAAGCAGTAGATGCAGCCATGCCTCTGGCTGAGTGCCTTTAGCTTCCCCTGAAGGGGTTTGTTATATTTGATAACAGAACCTCTATTTACTTGAACCGACCTCCAAAGAAAGCGATTTCCTGGGCTGATCTTTTTCTCCAAACTCGACACTAATTTGACTTTTCGCCTAAAGTGCCCATTGGCCAGGGAACTTGCAGACACTCTCTCCCAGCTCAAATCAGGGAGGACGGGTCCCGCTCCTGTGCCACAAGAAGAAAAACTCAGACCAGGGCAAGAGGAGGCGAGGGACACCTGTCCCCGAGGTCCCCCCATTTCGCAACTCAGCCAGCGCCAAGTATCGAGGTGCTGGAGGCAACTGCTCAGCGGGCCTCCTCTGCTGCTATTTTCCAAGCTTGACCGCCTCTGACTGACCTAAAGGCACAACAAATCAAGAAAGCCTACCTATGGTCGGTGCTGACACCAGGAGTCGCTTGTCTTGTAGAGGAGATTTTCAGCCCACCCACCACGCCGTTCTCTCCTCCCATTAAATGCTCAGAGGCTCCACCCCTGGACCCAGCTCACCCTATCAGACAACTGGGGAGGTAAACCTAGTTCACAGTGGTACTGCCTGCCTTAATCCCAGTCTGATCACATTGCTCTGGGCATCTTAACTACTTATAGACTGTCTGTACAATGTCCACAGGAGCTTGCCCCAGTAATTACCTCCGGTTTCTGTCTAGTCAAATCACTGTGGATTTGCCTCTTAGAATACAGTATTGAGCTTGAGCTTGTGCCATACTAGACAGTTTTGTCCAGAATAGGATTCACTGTGCCTTATTAGACAGCCATAACCCTAAACAGAATTTACTACTATTTAGTTATCACTGTGCCCTACATGACAGCCTCTTGTACAGAATGGAAACTGCAACATAGGATCTAGACAGCTATTGCTCAAAATTGAACACAGTCATCACTGTGCCTTGCTTATCAGCTCCTGTTAAAAGTTAAAAGTTGGAACTGTAAACTGCATTGAACACTGTAACTAACACTGTGCCTTACTTGACTGCTTGTGCCCAGATTCTGTCATCACTTCCGGCCAAAGTGTCTTAGTTTACATGGTCTTAAGTTGTGGACAAGGTGTGCTGACTCTACGTCTGGCCCAGAGTCGCTTTCTATTAGGCGAGAGTCTACTTGATATGCCAAGCCAAACTATGTAGACTGCTACTTACTATTGCTACTTGTTATTTCAGTGTCCTAACTGCTAAATTGTACCCAGACCATCCTCTCTTTCCCCCAAGCCTCATCTGAATCTAAACTGACTGGGCCCATACCCCTAGCTGGGCAAAGATTAATAGTGGAATGTGGCTGGGGGCCCTACCCCACAGCCATCCAAAGCAACTGGCAAGCATGTGGCCCTGGCACCCACACCTCCCACCGAGGGAAGGGCGCCCCCTAATGAAGGAAAGGGCATGCAGTCCCCACCCGTGGTTTCCTGCTACAAGCTGGTCTCATACTGGGGCTTATACTTTATGCTCTCCACACCAAGACTGTCCTCGGGATTGCTGGGAGAAGTTTCCTCCGGGACACACCTGACTTCCTGTTCTCGAACACACTAGTTATGACCACCAAGACCACCCATCCTCCCATCTGGTGCCTTGACCTCGGATGTCTTATGCACCCCACCAGGGTAAAGAGCGCCATGCCTTCACTCCCCCTACTGGCCCAGCTGCTCCAAGACAATCTCTCCTGGCTCCTCCTCATTCTCCTGGCTGGAGATATGAAATGAACCCAGGCCCAACACACCAGGCCACCCCCATTCCTCTGGTATGGGCTCTGGGTAAGGGTCTCAAAGTTGCACATCTCAACATAAGGAGCCTGCTCCCTAACCGAGATGAGTTAGTGTCCTGGGTCACCCTATACAAACCACATGTCCTGGAGTGACGGAGACCTGGCTCAAACCCTCAGTACCTGACTGCCTGTGTGCTTGCAGGGTATGAGTTCATACACCAGGACAGACCAGGGAACAAGAGAGGGTGGCATCATGATCTATTTTAGAGACCACCTAAAGGTCTCCCGATTACTCACCTGCCATCTCTCTCCTCCCTTGTGAGCTACTGCATGTAATGCTCTTACTTGGGAATGCTAAAAATTGCATGTAGCCTGTACATACAACCCCCAAGGGCAGACTCCCAGGACTGACACACCTCCTGGACTCAGTCAGCCCCTGCATTGGGGATAACAAGCTCATCATCCTGGGGATGTTAACCTCAGCTGACCAGGGAAATGTGAAGCAGTATGAGCCTTGCTCGCCAACCTCGCCCCTGACCCAACTTGTGCAGAAGCCTACCAGGCGGGCGAAAAATGGATCCACTAACTGCTGCTGGACTGGATCCTATCCAGCCACCCTGAAAGGATCTCCTCAGCCAGAATACTCTCACACTCCATCTCTGACCACTCCCGGTCTTCTGTGTTTGGAGGATTCCTCCCCAAAATACCCCATAAAGTCATACTGATCAGAAACTTCTCCAGGTTCGATCCTGCTGCGTTTCTTATGGACCTAAGCCGTATCAACTGGGCTGGGGTATTTGGAGCCTCTGACCCATCTGTGGCAGCATCCCACTTTTGCCTCCTTGGTGCCTTGCAAGATAAGCACGCCCAAAGGTCACCCGGAGGGTGAGGGATCCGCCACCCTTGGCTGCATGGGAGCCTCCTAACCCTAATGAGGGCCAGAGACAAACGCTGGTCCCGCTTCAAAGGTTCCTTGATCGCACTTATTCCAGCAATATAGGCACCTCAGAAACAAGTGCAAGAAGGCCATCAGAATTGCAAAAGCGACTTCTGCAAGACTGCCCCACTTAGCTCTGCCAGTGATCCCAGGCGATTCTGAAGTAACATCAAATCTCTTGTCTGCGGATCCTCTCACCCAGAGCTATCCGACACGACTATCAGAGGGTATCTTGCAATAACCCGCACCATCGCCAACACCCTTAACTCTCACTTTTCTGGCCTGACAGCTTTTACCGCCCTCTTCCGACTGACAGGGTCACTTCCCACTCCTCTCGCCACCGGGCAGGAGGATCACCCCCTAGACAAAACTTCCACCTCAGAGGTGGTGACAGTCAAGGACAGACAAGGCTCCTCTCTGGCCTCTCTCAGTACTCCAGCCCTGGCCTTGACAACCTGGAATTAAAGTTACTAAAACTAGGCTCCACTCACATTGCTCCCCAGTAGCATATCTTTAATCTATCTCTCCAAGGAATATCCCCTGAAATTTGAAGGAGGCGAGGATTGTCCCATCCTGAAGCAAGGAAACCCCAAAATCCTGGACAACTACCGTCCAATTGCAATCCTTTCATCCCTCAGCAAGCTCCTTGAAAAGGTAGTGGCTGAGCAGCTCTCTGAGTACATACTGGAGCATGATCTCCTGTCCCGGCCCAGCATGGTTTCCGCAGCAAGTATAGTACCACCACAGCCCTGGTCACTGTCTCCGAAGCATCAGGGCCACCATGGACCAGGGCAAACTCTCTGGAGCCATATTCATTGACCTATCAAGGCACTCGACATTGTCGCCACAAGTTACTCTGCACGCAGCTGTTGGCACTCTGCCTCCCCTCCACCCATGAACTGGCTATCGGACTACCTGCATGGTAGAACATAGAGGACCTGTTTCAACAAAGTCCTATCTGAGCCGTTACTGGTGACCTCTGGTGTCCCTCAAGGGTCAGTCCTGGGCCCTCCTCTTCTCCTCTATCAATCAACCCCAGTGGCTGCAACCAACTGCAATGCCACGCTGTACACAGATGACCTGGTTATTATCTCACCCAGGATATTGCCTCCTCAACAAACACCTAACTGAGGACTTAAACAATATCCTGGCCTGGGTAAATAAACAAACAAACTAGTCTTGAACCTGAAAAAGACCCAGGCTACGTTTTTGGCTCAGCAGCCAGAATCAAAGCCCTACCAACCACGCTTAGATATAACCAGTCTGGACAGAGCCACACTCCCAACAGTGCTCTCAGAAAAGTACCTTGGGGTTACACTAGACCCGCAACATGATCTGGGGAGTCATATTCTCAACGTCTGCAGGGCTGCAGACAGTAAACTGGGACTGGCCTATAGGGCCAAACACAATCTCCCTCAGTGGCCCGACTGGCCCTGGCGAGAGGTGTCCTCCTTCCCTCTCTAAGCTACAGAATGCACTATTTGGTCACTCCCCAAAATCCACCTCATGAGGTGGCAAACGACTTATAACAACATCTGTCGCTTTGCCTTGGCAGCCCTGCATCTCACACACCACTGCGAAGCTTTATGAAAAGCTCCACTGGCTCTCCTGCCAAATACCTGACCCCGGGCTAGGGTGCCTAGTGGGCAAAGTGATGAGAACTGAACCCCCAAGGGCTGGCCCTGCTTCACCGCCAGCCGACCTCTCCTCTTACCAACTCAGGTCCCAGGCTCCGGGATGCTAAGAGTTCCTCCCTCTCGGACCCACATGGGAGGCGGGGACTTAGCAGTATGTATCCCCCGACTTTGGAACTCTCTTCCAGAGTCTGGCTGCATAGCCCTCGCATCAGCGATTCGTAAACCTTGTGGGACATCCTGAAACTTGACTCAGCTTGTGGCTGCCCTAGGCCTCCAAGTTAAATGGCTTTTCGCCTGTTTAGACCCCAGATCGCACTTGCAGAAATATCCTGCTCAACTCTGGGTGTCCCCTGCACAATGCTGTACGCCCTGTGCACCAGACGGAGCTTTTATTCTTTGTGGCTACTACCTGTCCTCTACCACCAACTCTGGTAGTGCTACAATGGTTTACACTACAACAACATATCCGATAGAGCTACAATATAATGCGTTTATGATCTCCGTGTTTAAGATCTATTACTGTCTTACCTGCAGATGAACTGACTTCTCTCTGTTGATGTGCTCCACTGTGCTTACATATGATACTGTGCGTAATTATGTACTGTGATGTGCGTAATGATGTACTGTGGCCCGTACCCCATTGTTGTAATCTTCCAGGTCGCTCCTGAAAATAGGCATACTACTTGCCTAGTGTACTTACCTGGTTACCAAAGCTAAATAAATAAAAAATAAATAAACAGAACAAAATGCAGTTTGCCATCCATTTGGATAAACATTGTTTTGAAACTGCTGCACACTCTTTTGGGTGCAAAGGAAATGAAAAGCTGATCTGTTTTACAGACTGACAGTCCAATTTGTGTAGTAACCCAAGATTCTGTGCACATCCAGTGTGTGCAGAATGGCCTCCCTTAGAGTGCTCAGGATAATACACTAGTAAGTGTATAGTCTGATTCAATGTAAACTCAGAACCACCTTTGGTAGAAACTTAGAATTTGTAAGTAGTGCCATGCGGTCTCTGGAAAATCAAATAAGGCTCCTTACATATGAGGGCCTGAAGCTCGAAAAATCCTTTGAGCTGAAGTAATAGCAACTAAAATGGTGCTTTCCAAAGAAGATGATGCAGTCGCAACTCACAGCCAGTTCAAAGGGAGGCAGCGAGTTTCTCTAGGATAAAAGTTTAGGTCCCATGGGGAGCAGGGTTCCTCACCAGGGGTTTCATGTGAGCATTCCCTTCAGAAAGGTATGGAGACTTCCAACTGAGCCAAAGTTTTGCCTTCCATGGGAGTGTGGTAGCCAAGTGGACCTTCAGCGAGGAATAACCAAGTCCAAAGTCAGAGAGGTGCAGCAGATACTCAAAACCTGAGGAACAAAGGCATGAAAAAGGTCCCCAACCTTTGGAGGTGACCCAGATAATACTTTCCATTTCATCAGCATAGGTGGTTCTTGCAGATGGCTTTCTTTGCCTCATAAGGACTTCAGCAGCTCTGCAGGAGACTCTGAAGCAGGAACCGCTATGTCAAAGCGCCCATGGATGCAGGTGAAGGGACTCGAGGTCCAGATGGACTAGCCTGCCCTAATCCAGAGTCAGAAGGTCATGGCAGAGGGGAAGAGGAACCGGCCCACCGCCAACTGGTGGAGCAGAGGGAACCATATTTGGCAAAGCCAAAATGGAGCGATGAGAACCACCAGAGCTGCCTCCATTTGCAGTCTGAGGAGCACCTCTGCAAGAGTGATAAGGGAGGAAAGGCATACAGTGACCTCCCCATCCAGCAAAGAGACAACGCGATCTCACAGAAAGACACCAAGCCTGGAGCGGCATGCAAAACTTGGGTAGTTTTGCATTGTATGGGAGGCGAACAGATAGAGATCTGGGTGACCCCAGAGGATGAATATGCTTTGACCACTGACTGTCACACTTCCCACTCATGAGCCCTTGCCAGTGCAGCTGAGACTGTCTGCTAGGACATTCTGAATGCCTGGAACATGCACCGCAGACAGCTGCAGGTGGTGCTGAACCACCCAGTACCTCACTTACACAGCTTCCCTGAACAAGGGCATGATAGAGTGCCTCCCTGTTTGTTCATTTACCAGACCACACATGTCTGACTGGACCAGGAGTGGTCCTGAGGAGGAGGAGCTGGAGGCATACAGACCGCACGGATCTCTAGCACGCTTGATGTACAGCAGAGCTCCCATTGAGACCAGGATCCCTGGGTTCTGCATTCTCCCAGATGCACTCCCCAGCCTGGAAGCATCTATGGTCAGGGACTGAACTGGTGGGGAGAGCTGAAAGGGGAACCCTCAGAAGAGATTGTCCAGATCTTGCCATCAAAAATAAAAGATCCAACCCGATGAGTAAGGACACAAGAACTCTGTGGTCCAGATCATCCGACCTCTGGTTCCACTGAACCCCGAGGGTCCACGGCATGACTTGCATGTGGAGCAGAGGCAGGGGTACTTGGAATGGCCACCGCCACAAGGTCAAGGGAAACGGAGTTCTGTTCTAGCCATAGTCCAGCGGCTAGAGGCCACAAGTAGAGCTTGCCTCTGCAGCGCTCTGCCCTGTCTACGGGAAGAAAGGCCTGACCTTCGTAGTATCCAGAACCACTCCAGTAAATTGGAGGCACTGGGAAGGAGTAAGGTGACACTTAGGGTGGTTCGCCACGACCCTGTCAGACAGGTCCAGGGTAGCCGCCAGAAAGGCCTCCCAGGTTCTGCTCTCGACAGGGCCGACAGAAGTCAGTCGTCGAGGTATGGGAACACAGTGACCTTTGCGCCACAAAGCTGCCACCACTACTGCTAGGGCACTTCGTGAAAACCCTGGGTGCTGAGGGACAGGCCAAAGGGGAGGCATTTGAACTGCAAGTGCTCCCCAAAGGAAAACCTGAGGAAGCGGCAGTAGGCAGGGGAAAACTGGGATATCCAGGTAAGCGTCCTGCATGTCCAGTGCACAGAACCAGTGTCCCTGGTGGAGTACAGGCAACAGACCCGGAGGATCAACATGCAAAACCTTTTGTACTTTATTGTACTGGTTGAGCGTGCCGAGGTCCAGTATGGGTCGGAGGTCTCCAGTCTTTCTGGGGAAATAGTACCCTTCCTTCCTGCCTCTGAGAAAGCGCCTATGGTGGATTTCTGCAGAACAGCCTAAATTTCCTCTCTGATGAATGGTATGTGACCCTGCAGATAATGAGTGAGACCTGGAAGAATAAAGAATTCCAGCATGTGACCCCGAGCTATGAGCTGGAGCACCCAAGAATCTGTCATGATCCCCTCCTGGACAAGTGACTGGCAAATCTACCCCTACTGGCTTCTCCAGAATGGTTGGTGGAGGAGAGGAGGAAGGCCACAAGTCACAAAGAGGAGGGAGGGTGGGGGCACAGCCCTGGAAGCTTCGAGACTTGGCGGGGGTTGGGCGCCAAAGAGGAGCCTGACATTTGCCCAGATGTTTGCCCATGACTGCTGCCTCTGTTGGCACCTTTGCTGGTGCGCGGGCTGCTTAGGCTTCAGGACTGTATGATAGAGGGAGTGCACAGGCTGAAGGGCCTTCCAAAACCCCGCAGGTCAGTCATAATGTCCTGGACGCCCTCCAAAGAGCAAAGAGCCTCTGAAGGGAGCATCCAGGATGGATGCTTGGACATCCTGGGCAAATCCAGACATTTGTAACCAGGACTGTCTGCGCAGACAAACCAACGCCATGCTTCTCACGGAGGCATTGACGGTGTCATAAGTCGCATGCAGGATGGGAGGACAGGTGATCTCTGCGGTTTTGACCGCTTATTCGCTCAATTTGATCTTGGCCTCAGAGTCTGCAAGTCCCAAAACTGTGCTTTAGCTGGCCCAAGATGGACTTCTGGTAACAGACCATATGGGCAACATAATTCAACACCATAAGGCCAAAGTAGAGGTCGAGTAGATCTTATGACCAAACTGGTCCAGCTGCCTCGACATCTGGAGGAGAAATACTCATGTGCTTTGGCTAATTGGAGCGGTCGTGAAGCTGCATTGATGACCACCGAATCAGCTCTTAGGACAGTTTGCTAGGTGGTCTTTCCTCTGGGGCGTGATACAATCTGTCCACCTTCTTTCCGAAGGCGCAACAGATGGCTGCTGCCAAATAGTGGTGGCAAGGTAGTCGTGGGCGCTGTCCGGGGAATGAGGAGAAGTGAGCTCTAAGGTCGAGATGCTCCACCAACCTCCAACGCTGGGGATCCTGCTCCTTGCCCTCCAACCGTTGTCCTCCTGGATTTTCCAGAGGATGTCCATGAAGGAGGGATCCTCGGAAAAGACTTAAGGGTCTGCTTGGTTTAGGCTTCTCTGCGTGAGGGACTGAGCCAGAATGAGAGGAAGAGGAGTCTGACTTCGAGGTCAGATGAAGGGCTCCTGTTGGGAGACTGAGACCTTCAAATGGGTGACCTCTGAGGTCCTCCCATCCATGACCCTGGAACTCCACTGCAGTGGCACCTGCTGTCTACGGCCCACAGTTGTGGGCGAGAATCTGGGCAATAAAGACCGTGGTGTAGGGGTAGGCCGGACCGCGGGAGTCACAACCGGCTGACGCCTGTCCAGCTGGGAGACCAACTGGTTTTTGGCCCTCTGCCACCAGGAGTCAAAGAGGGCCTTGTAATCCACCTGAGGTTGTGGAGGGGAGCAGTGGAGGAGACTGGTATACTGCGTGTGTAGACCGCGAATAACCTGGTGTTGGGTATCCCAGAGTTGGGTTTGGGTAGCCTGGTGTCAGGTACCCTGGTGTTGGGTAACCCAGCAAGGGCCCTGACGGCGTAGAGGCCACAAAGGGCCGAGCAGGGACCAGAAAGGAGGCCAGAGAGCTCAGGGCAGAGGATTATCTGGCATTGGACCCACAGGAGGGACCGGGCTGGCCCTAGAGGGACAACGGGTGCCTCTGGCATCAGGGACTGAGCTGGAGTCCCAGACTGGTTAGAGGGTTGGGAGTTCGGACCCCCAGGAGGGTCCAATGTAAGGCTTGCTGGTGTCAGCTGTTCAATCGGGTCAACTGGTGGCTGCTCCTCTGGCTCCAAGTGGGTGGGATACTCAGAAGGTGCCACTGAGAGAGGAAGAAGTGTCCGGGGAGCTGGGCCGCTCTGCAGCTATTGATGGTCCAGAGACCCCCCGCCTGACCTCAAGATGGGGTCAGATGGGAGTGCACAGGCTGTGCAGATGTCAGCTGAACCAACGCTTGACTCTACCAGCCCTTCCTCCAGAATCAGACCCCGCAAAGGTTTGCCAGGCCTGGGGTGGCCATCTCAGAATCTCTGAGCCATCAACCCAAACTGTTACCAGTGGGGAGGGGCAATGGCTGCTCCCAAAGAAGCAGAGCAGGCTTGGCCGGAGGGGCACTTCTCCTTACTGGAAGTGGGCTGCCCGGTCACGGTCTCAGAGGGAAACTTTGGTAAAGATGGAGACCGGTTCCGCTTTTGTCCTTGTCCAGTTTGTACTCATTCGGTTTTGGGAAGAAGAGGAACCTGAACCTGATACAGTTGCTTTCCACGCAAGCCAACTTTTCTTTAAAAGATGGGCTTCAGAGCTTGCCAACCACATTTCTGTGTGACCTGGTTGAATTTCTGCAGTCCTCACAGCCTTCGTGCTGTGGATTAGGGCCCCAGGGCAGATCAGGACACACAATATGGCCATCTTTCCTTGGTATCAGTTGCTGCAGGCCACTTGTTTGTGTGAGACTCTGATGGAGTTGGTAAAGACATGCAATCTGATGTCGAACAAACTAATTTTCAAGTGAAAATAAAATTCAAAAGTGTATACTTATCAAAATGGCGGTCGACTGTAGCAGCTGCCCCCAGGTTCAACATGCAGTTAGATGGCAGGAAAGAACTGAAGACCAGCATGGGACTGCCCACTATAGCCCAGGCCGATGTCACGTGACACCAGGTGGGCAGTCCCTCCAGACACCGCTAGCTAAGGTTTTCGCTGGTGGTCTCGCGCCTGGCAGCTCAGTCCCAAGTGTTTCTGCCTACTGCAAGAACCCTCTCGAGTAGTTTCCTTGACACGTAGACACAGGGAGAGGGAATTACTGCTCCCCGGCCAACCGACCCAGCGAAGTGGTCGCGTGGAAAGAGCCACAGAGTCCGTCCCATTAAAAGAAAGCTGGGCCCCAGGCCCGAAAGAGAGGGGCCATCAGGAAGAAAAAGGAAACAGAAGAGTCAGGAGACCTAGGAAATAACCTAGTTCTCTGCAGAGTAGGTGGTATAGGACAAACCCTGTCTGACACCTTTACCCACCCCCGGGAGTCCTCAAAGAGAGGACCCTGGGAAAAAAAAATATGAATAGGTGGAAACGCCTAAGGGTGGGGAAACCGGGAGCATGGCACTGCAACCAGGCAGCTCTCTCTCTTCTTGAGGTGGTTGTCCATTTCCCCACCCCATATATCTGCTGTCACCGGTGTCAGGAATGGGGTGGGGCCAAAATGGGGAGAAAAAAAAAAATACATAATGGGGACAAAAAAAAAAAAAAAAAAAGGATGGGAAGGGAGTACAGTCGCCCCATCATGCAGATAGTTAGCCAAATAATTAACTCCGTTTGCAATTCATGCACATTATTTTAGATCTCAAAGCTCTGCAGCATGTGTGTTCCATCTTACCATCTCCATTTTCTCCATATGCTAGAAAAGGTGGAATAGTGATGATCCGTTTTTCTCCCACACACATTTCCAGCAAACCTTCATCCATACCAGGAATTAGCCAGCCAATCCCCACGTATGTGTTGTAGGTCTATAGCGATTGTGGCTGAAGAAGAGGAAGGCAAAAACTCAGGATTCAACCACTAATTAAGAGCAGCAAAACTTGATGGGCCTACAAAGGCACCCACAAGCAACATGGGGGCATGACTTAGAGCAAGTTTTATAAATTCCCCAATAAATGTTATAAAGAGGTTTTATGGACTCGACTTTACATTGGCTAACTTAAGTAATCTACACAAATGGACTGTTCTAGCCACCTGTGGTCCAAAGACATTCATGGCAAAAACATGGATTTAAAGGAATCCCCAACAAAAACAAAACAAACCCAAAAACTAAACTAAATTACATAAGTTCTATGCTCTGGTGCAAGCAATGCTAGATAATTCCTATAATCAGACTTCTTTACTGTTTTAAGATACATAAAATAGAGGATAATGTGTGGTCTTTGGTTAATAACCATGCTGTAAACACTTGAGAAGGTTGCCATGGCATCACTGTAAATATCAGGCGTAGCTCGAGAGGTTTCAGATGTCATGGTAACCTCGAGAAGTGTTTTGCGTGGTTATTAACCAAAGACCATACATTATATTTTACAGCCATGGGCTACCAAGATTGTGTAATCATGGATTGAATTACTTTTCTGAGTAATTTACCTTAAGCAGTTGTAAATCATGCAAGAAGATTCCTCAACAATGTTACTGTGTGTTCTTCCCAACACTATTCATTGGTATAGTCTGGTGCAAATTAATTTAATACCAACATTTACACATTTTCTCAAAGCGTAACATTGAATGTTGTGAGCATCTCGCTTTGTTATATCGATTGATATGACATACTCAAGAAGGGTTAACAGGGCCGCCCGGTGGTGCGGAGGGTTGAGGCGCTGGACACTACACCTTGCGCTGCACGCGACCTGGGTTCGGGAGGCGAGCTCGGGTGCTGGCAGGGTGGGTTGGATTGAGCACCTGATGTGCTGCTCTCCTCCCTGGAAGTCGGGATTGCCTGGCACGCCAGCAGCCCCTAGTGAAGACGAGGCGCCGCGCACGCCGGTAGCACGATCCCGCGTGCCCTGGCGCGAGGCAGGGGTTGCTGTGTATGCCTTACGTCCAAGGACGTGCACACGCATGGGAGGGGAGGATCTCCAGAACAAGGAAAAAGCCCGGACTGAGGGGTAGGCGATGGCACATGCCCAAGGCAGAGTCCATCCTACAAGGCCTTCCAGGTTCCTCCACCCTGGTCCTCACCCACGTTGGAGTCTGTCTATAAGTGCACCCAAAGTGGAGGGGCGGCCCCACCCCAGAGGGGTTAAGCCGGGGTGCCAATCATGGACAGAGGAGGAGGGAGACAGGAGGCAAAGGTAGGTAGACTTCAGGCAGGGCAGGAACAGGCAGGATGCCTGAGAGAGCCCCAGTCCGTGACCGGAGGAAAAAAGATGTGAAAAAAAAAAAAGAAGGGTTAACAGAGCAATGTCATAATGATGACATAACAAGGTTGTAATCTGCTTGATTTCAGTTATTAATAAAGGTTCCCCATACATTATTATAACAATTTATGGTTAACAGCTGTTCTGATCTTGGCGTTATCAAAAGTCATTTGAGGGGTCGACTTTGTCCCTATAAAACTAGCACACATGGCCTTTTACCACAACTATCTTCCTTTCTGGGAGGTACAAGGAGTGGCTGCCTTTGCTGTAGCCACAGATGCCACTCCTCAATTATCCACGATGAGGCACTCAAGTACTGACTCTCTTCTAGTCTGGTTAATGACCCAAACTCCCAGCTCTGCAACTGGTGACTTTCCTTGGATGGAAAGCTCAATCTTCCCACCAAGCCCAAATGTTGCAATAGTAAACACACCAAAATGAGGGTTCCATTCAGAATGCAAGCGTTACCTGGGAACACATTTACCCTGAGCCACACAGCAAGTCAACTTCAAAACCTGCTAATCGATGCACAACATTTCAAGAACACCTCAATCTGCAGCACAGGGCCACCACAATGATTAGGGTTTGGAAGACAAGTGCTAGGAGGAGAGGCTGGAGAGGTACTTCTCACATGTTCATGCTGGAGGAAAGGAGGCATGATCTCCATGCTCCACACACTCAGGGGTACCAGCAAGATCCACTCGACAGAAAGGTTTGATCTGGTGTCCTCCTAAAGGATGTATGGAGACTCCAAAGCTCTGAGGTGGTAAATTTGGGGGTTAATACTAGGAAGCAATTCTCCCAGAGGGTGCTGAACCAACAGAACAGCCTACCAGTTGAGGCAGTAGACATACGGTATAGGCTCTCAAGGCAAGCCTCAACAAATTTCTGCTTAGCAAGGGAATCACAGGATACCTCGGGTGGCAGGGTATGAAGGGGACTGTGTTCACATTGGTACATGCTTGCACAGCATACTTGATGGTCCCTGCTTGGGGCACCGGTGGGGGAGGGAAGAGAGTGGATGCGATTTACCTAGTATCCTTTTTCAACCTTTAAATTGCTATGTTGTTAAAATACAATGTTCTTTTTCAAATTAATAAAAGAAAAATAGACCATTTTCCAGTTAAAGTTTTGGACACATCTGTTGACAGGTTGCTTTGCACAGAATCATGGTGCGGAGATAAAACAGAATATATCTAAAACTGTAATAGGTTCATTTTTTTTTTTTTTAATTCTGCAGCAGTAAGAACCGTTTTGTTAGCGTGTTAATCGTTCCTTAAAATGCCATTCCACCTTCAAGTTCTTACCAGTACATTCAGAGTTTGGTCAGTTCATACTAAAGGAAGGTTACCAAACCAATACAAAGATGAAACCAAGCAATGAAACTCAGTCACATTGGATGTCTGTATTCTTTAGGCAGGTTTAAACGACAACAAGGATATGTACTTTGAGGAAGGGAAGTAAGATCAGTGCTATATGTTAGTAGACCCCCACAGGCAGGAAACAGAGGCTGGCTATTCAAGTGTGAACATGGAACTCCCACATGGAGACTGGCTGGGTATGCAAGTAGAGGAAAAGGTGTTGGGGAAGGGGGAGAAAGAAGACAGCAGGAACAATTTTAAGATTATAAAATGTACAAATTTTTTAATTTTTTGTGACGTGAGTCTCACATAGCAAACTAGCCACTTGTTGAAATTTAAAATGGAAAAATTTAGCAATAAGGCATGACAAGGTATGCATTATTCTTGGATTATAGCACACCTCGAGAAGTGAGGCACTAAGGCAATACAAGAGTGCCTTATGTACCAGAGAAGTGCTGTTATCCCTCAATAAAGCACACCTCGAAGTGCTTTACTGCCATTACAAAATGGCGCCATCGACTTATTTTAAAAACTGAGTACTGAGGCTCGAACATTATGTATTTCTGACCTGTGCTGGAATAAAGCATGGTCATGTGATCACATCTGACCAGTCACATGTTTTGGTTCTGCTTACTCATTTTATAATAAAAATTCAACAATTTGCTAAGTGATGGTCCTACAGAGCCCCATGACTGTCTAAGCCGGACTTTTCATATTTTGGACCAGGAAGTGAGCAACTGCCAACTAGGACCTAGGAGTGCGATTTGTTTAAATAATAGAAAAATCAGACAGGATGATCCATTTATAGAAGTCCTTCCCATACCTGGAATCAAATAATGTCCCATCCAGTAAGGTCCCATTGTAGTGATATCTCACGTAATCCGAAACCTGTACTCTACGGCTACAGTCCTCTGGCTTCTGTGAGGTTTGGATCTGAATCTTATCATCTGGATTCCAGATATCCACCATAAGAACGTCAAAATATAGGATTGCATCAGGAGGGATTGTGCCAGCTGTAAATTTAAAGAAAACTATGAACACCACAATGTTTAAAACACTTCAGGAAGGTGCCCAAGGAACTCTGCAAAAGCCCACTTGCCCTGGATGTTAAGCTAAACCACGCGGGCTTTCAGTATGGTCAGAGAACACGATTGATCTAAAGACGTAAGATATTTTCTCAAAATTTTGTTTTGTTTTGTACTGTTCTTCACCTAGGAGGCCCCAGCTCAGATAAACACGTTACCTACAGTGGGGTCCTATTTTTAGCCAGCTAGGTGGGCTGAAAGGTGAGTTGACTTGCTAAGGTCATATAGTGAGCCAGTGGCTATTGTGGGATTCAAACCGGAGGCTTCTTGGTTCACAGTTCTCCTGGATGAGATTTATCTAGACACATAAGAGTTCACAAGGATAATATCTCCTCTATACCTGCTATGGCAGTGTTGGAGTACTGCAGTCACTCTCCTGCAACACTGCCCTGCTAATGTTCTCGGAGTTATTACACACAGAGACGTGGCCCCTGATGCTTAGTCTGTTAGGCCAATTTGACTAACTGTAAATACTTATGCTATTACCCTTTATGTCACATATTTCTTCATTACTCTTGATTGTGGTTAAATCTCTGCTGCCTTTTACCTTTATACCACTACGTTTTGTACTTTACTGCTGTATAGCTCTATTTACGTTTCCATTGTATTCTTCAGCTTTGTGCTTGGATGTATTTTGTAAATGCCATTTTATTATTATAGTCCAGTACTCTCCTTGGTCCTGTCAGTACACTCAACACTGGGGTGGGGGTGGGTAGTAGGTCTAAGGTGTAGCTGAAGAGTCTTACTTTCATTACACCAACAAGAACCCTACCTCAAGTCAGTCACACCAGCACCTAAACACTGAGCCACCACCACCCAAGTGTAGTAAGACCTTTCTAAAGCTTTGGGCCACACTCAACTGTGCTCCAAAAAAAACTTTTCTACAGTTAACATTATGGCTGTGTCTACACAAAGTTTCTTAACGCCTTCACTGTCGAGAAGTAGATGAGGCGGCACTTTCACTAAACGCTCTCATTCACACACATCCCCAGAAGGGCCTTGTCCATCCCTGAAATCAGTTGACCTTTCCCCACAAACACGTTGAACGTGGAACTACGTCATAGCTGAAAGACAAGAATATGAAGTTCAAATATAAAGTTAATCTGTAGAGTATACAAGGCGTCCTTAATTCTCTCAGCCTGCACTGCACCTGAAACAGAACATACAGAGCTATCGCCACCGCCAAAGTGTGCCTCAATTTGATAAACAAAGAACTCTGTATGCAAGCTTGGGTGACTAAGCAGTAGTAATGGAAAGGTCAAGTCTTGAGCAGTTACTGGACTTTGATTATTATAAATAGAGGTACAAACCTTTCCTAATTGGAACATTTGTAGTTGTGCTCCAGAATCCTTACAAATCCTCTCTGGCAATGTCAGTAGTGGGGTTAGTACTAGGCCCTCCTGCCCAGTTTTGCACTCAATAGCCCCAAGCCTTTAAATATTTTAAGGGTAAAACCTAAAAATATAAATTTAGGCCTCTTGATTTTCACATTGGTGTCTCAAACATATGGGTAGAAGCCCATCAGAACACAAGGCTAGCACCTCTTGCTTTGTGAAGCATGCACAGTTACTGCCACTAACCAGCAGGGCAATAGGTTTGAGCTCCATCACAATACAAGCTTAGCTGTCCAGGTGACCCAGCTTCATTCCCAGAGCCCGAGATGTTACTACATGCTGGCAGGAGGGACCGAGCTTCACAGAGGATACTCTCCTGTTCTACCACCACCTGGGTGCAGTGCTGGGATTAAATGTATGAGCTTTGAAGCCAAGGGGCCCATAAGGGCTGTATTCTTAAATGGAGCCCCACCTTCCCATTATAAGTCAATGGCAGTGATGTGAAAGCAATTCGGCAAAATTATTATTGAGGATTCTATCTGATTAAATTTATGCACATATTTAGGCATCTGTACATATGTCTATTTGTGTAAAATTGGTTTTGGCACATTCTTAGGTGTATGTATGAATGTTTGAGTTTGTTAAATTATATGTTGTATTAATGATAATGTTTGTATACTTTGGTTTTGCAACTATATTTAAGATGTACTAAGTGTCTCGCTGGAAATGAGCTTGCCTCAGTGAGTTATACCTATTCGCCGTTTTTCTCAGATGAATAACGATTTTACTGCTACAGAGCTGGGCAGGCCAAGCCTGGCAAGCCCTACTATAATTTCAACACTGCCTGGGTGACCGTGAATTGGAGCGCATATTGAGGAGAGGAGGAGGGTGCCTGTGTAGATATGTCGGCATCAATGATGCCTTCTGTATCAGGAGCTAACACCTGCATTAAGGGATTAATGGCTGGGAGTTACAAGCATAAACTGGCTCTTTTATGTGGACAATTCTCTATTTTTCTTATCGGACCCACAGAACTCTATGCCCCATCTCTTGAGCTCCTTGAGAGAATATGGAGACCTAGCCAGCTATAAGATTAATTTTCAAAAATCAGAGGCTTTAATCTAAGCGTGTTCTCCTCATTGGAATTTAAAGAGATTCTTTCCTTTTTTAGCTGGCCCAGAGGAACACCTTTCAGTATTTGGGAATTAAAGTTTCAGCAGATATATCAGCTTTTTAAAAAAATAACTATATGAAACTCTCAAGAATACAAACATATTTAGCTAGGTGGAGCTTACTGCTGCTATGCGCTTTATGGTAGAGTACAGACACTTAAATGAACATGTTACCACGCCTACCATTTCTTTTCCAGAACCTTCCCATTTCGATACTAAATTTCTTGGAACACCCTCCAGAAGGAGATCCAGAAATCTGTTTGTTGAATACCCGTCCATGTCTTGCAAGGGCTCTGCTTCAGGCCTCCTGGAGGAGGAGGCCTTGCTCTCCTAATTTTTATTCTGATTATTGGCTGCACAGGGAGCACAGCTCTGTACTTGGGCCAAAAGACATACACAATTCCGTCTGGTATCAGATAGAGGAAACTTTGTTGAAGGGTTGGGCTTTATTACCCTTACCTATGAACAACCTCCGGATCAGATTTGGAAGTGTACATACAACCGAGTCCAACATTCTTTGCATATTCTTCTCCAACTTTGCAAACTTAACACCTCAAGGGTTTACCCTTATCCCTGATATGACACGAACCCACATCCACCCCCAATAGAAGACTGAGGTTATATTTACTGGGCAGAACATGAACTAACTACTTTTCCCAGGTTACAGACTCACAGGGCTGCCTCTCCTTTGCCCAGCTGCGCGAAATACTCCCTGCAAAGGGAAGACCATTATAGATACCTGCAGGTCCACCATTTCACATTGTCTTCTGGGGTTCTTCCCTGTATTCGTAGAGACCTCACAGCTTTGGAATTCTTTTCTAAGCTTACCACCATCCTCATGGAATATCCCCATTGCCTTTCAGAACTTGATAACATTTTAACGTATCCAACATTCACTCCATTAGAGTTCTTGGAGAAGGTGGGAACTTGAGGCAGGCATTTTATAGATCTGGAGCGGGGGCTGAAATGGGGTGGCATGTTACTACTCGCCTGTGGATGGAGTTTAATGGAAGATGCTGGTCCAACATTTCTCTACCATGGCAATCACCAAACATTTCAATTCTACTCGTACAGATTCTTTGTTGGAGGGTCTGTGGAGAGGTTTGGACTCATTTTTGGTCTTGTCCCAAACTACTGACTTTTTGGCAGGAAATCCATCAAAACTCATACAACTCACTGGTCTTAATATCCTTTTCACTTTTCTAAATTTGGTATTGGGATTCCCATCCCTGATAACATGTCCTAGTGAGATTAGGAAACTAGGCCCAGACACTCAGGATAGCAGCCCTTAAATAGAAATACTTCATGGTGGCTCTCTGCCCGCCTCTGGGTGCTGAGGCGGATCAGGTATCTGAGTTGGAGAGGATGGAGAATATTACCAGTAGGTTAGGCTACAGCAGGAAAAGATTTTGGATATATGGGCTCCTGGCATCAAGTAATCTCATACTAATTCTCCCTTAGGGAGATGGATAGTATAAGGGGACAGGACCTGGGGTGGGAGTGGGAAGTGCACCAGACTCCTAGTTCTAGCTGGTTTACAGTTTTATCTGTATTGCAGTAGATTTCCATTTTGTTTGTGAATATGTACATTACCGGATTTTAGGAAGACTTAAAACAATTCTGTATTATTTAAAGGTTTATGGCAGGGAAAAATGTTAGATCCTGAAGGGTTTATCCTTTTTTCCCTGCTTATTTTGGGCAACTAGAGACTTACAAGTATATAAATATAAAGAGCTCAGGACTGTGTGAACTCATGGAGCCTAAGGCATGGACACTAGATAGGAGAATTTGAAGACTGGGCTCCCACAGCTTATCTTTTACATGACGTTTCAACAGAAGTGCTTAACAGTCGGGACTTTTGATGCATTACAGACTGTATATCATGTATCCTAGAAATGTACTCTATAAATTTATTATGTTGGCTCTCAACTTTTGTACTGCCACAACTTGACAACATTCCTTTGTCCAATTCAGTATATTTCACTAAAACTTACTGAAGTAAAAAAAAAAAAAAAAAAAAAAAAAGATATGCCTTCTGTGTCCCCAGTGGTACATATCTGCTCCCAGAGTTAAGATATCTCCTACGTGAAAATGTTATGAAAGACAGCGAGAGTAGAGAGAGAGACTACAAATTGGTGTGTGAACCACCATCAGTATCTCCCGACCACAAATTTTCTGTAACTATAAAGCTTAGACAATGCATGTTATCTGGACTGAAGTCTCTACTCCTGTATCCTTGATACTGGATAGTGCACCACCATCTTACTAGCGTTACACCAGTTACGATGCATGGTGAAACGGACACCATGAAAGGCAGAAGTTAAGGGTGTGATATTGGGTAAAATGGCTGCCAAGAGGTTAATTTCAGCACAGTGCAATGCTACACAGCTGGCTGCTCAAACTCCTTCCAGATGGTTAGACGTAATTTTGGAAATTTTGTTAGAGAGGTTATATTATCACACATCAGCTCAGTATATACCATCCAGTAGATGGGATGTTAGGAGAGATCAAACCGTTTTTTTTTGTTCTCAATTTTTTTTTTTATGACTTTCAAAATGTCATCTAAGAGAAAGTGCATCAAGTGCACAATGCTAAAGAGAGACATACAAATAATCAAATTCAGACTTAATTAGCCCCCAGATCTCAGCACAGAACTGGATGGTACCTAAAAAAATTCCCAAGCTTGAAATGGCAAGTCCTAATAACATGAGGATTCCAGTGATGACATTAAGAGACAACCGATAATTGCAGGGGCCTAAAGGAGACCAAAGTCTATCAAGTATATAAAGAATAAAGCACACTCAGAGTGTACATGATACAACTGTAATGGCATCAAGGAGATAGGGCATCACAGCTTTAGTTGTACCTTTCGGTAGCATTTACTTTGTTGTATACAATGGGAGTTAAAAACCGAGCAATGCAAGAAACTTGGTCTAAACACATCAACTGTGCATTAATACCCCAAGCACCATACAGTTAATTAACCTACGCTAAATCAACTCACAAGTCTAAAATGAAAATAAAACCTTTTTCATTTACAAAAAAATAAATAAATAAAAATGCCCAATTTATTTTCCAAGCACAATAGCCCAGTCAAGGGCATGCGTTCTGATCATGAATACAGTGTTGGGGTGCAATGAAAGCACTCGACTACTGGCCTTGTGCCATCAATTCACCCAGGACATGCATGAATTCTCTAGAAGCGCACGTCATTGTGTCAGTTATTGCTTATATTTTGTTTTTAATTGCGGTCTACCTGCTGTGGTGCCTATTTACTGTTATTTTGATGCCCGAGCTGGCAGTGATGGAGGAACTTGCTGTTTACAGGCTTGTCACTGGAGTTTTCCTGTGTCACAACTTGGAAACATAGACCCAGACTGACAAGGCGCAAACATCTAAAGTGCATATGGAAATGAATGTGCAAAATGTCAGGCGCAGGCAGCAGGTAATCCCGCATAGCCGATCCTCGTTTGGGAGCAAGCTCCTTCACCTCCACTGGGGGTGCTATGGCACTGGATCGTGGCACCTTCTCTGCTGGACTTGCCAGCTTCGGAGAGCCAGGCTTCAGGGTCGCTATTGAAAACATGCTAGGCCATCGGGTGACCGGGAACAGTGCATTTCTGACATCCTTCATTTCATCACTGGTATTTTTTACCCCCGGGACATTTTAAAACCACTCATATTACTAGTTTTGTAATGAATAACTTAAGTCAACACAGCAATCACTAGCCATTTCTAAAATGGACTGCACATCCTACATTCATACTGGATGGTGCTTCAGTACGCTTCTGATGGCAAATAGCACAATGCCACAACAAGAGGTTGTCGGTTTTGATGGTAGGCTTGGCAAAGAGCAGACATATTTAAACATTTGAAAGCCACACATCTCAGTTTGGGATTGAAATACATATATGTTATACTACCCCTTCACATGCAAGGGTAGGAACTCCGAATTGCTTTGACAATCTATTAACGCTTGCAGCCCTCTTCCTACTTTATGTCATCCAAATGTGTCTTTGGGGACAGGGCTGAAGGGGCCTCGGTGGCTCAGAGTAGACAGGAAGCAAGACAGAAGAAGTTAAAATGCCAGTTATGATGCCAGCTAAAGTTCAAATCATGGCCCTACTAGCTCCTCTGGCAAAAGCTCCTTAACATGAGTTGCCTGCCCCAAGAAATATTCACATCCGCAATAAGGCAAGGCAGGGCGTATGCTATGATGGGATAAGAATCGGCAACCTCAGCTGTGTTCCTTCAACCACCGAGTGACAGTAAACCAACAAACACATTCTCAGGGTGCCTTATGGAGATAATAGGGATCATCTACAATACAAAACAGCTTTTCATGTACGATTTTTATAGTTTCAAACCATCATGTTGTACTGCGATAACATCACGGTTGGAACTGCCTCTAGAAAAATCAGCCTGTAGGATTTTTTCTAGCCATTTTATTGTCCCATCTGAATACCATTACTTCTTTTCACAATAATTAGTGTGCTTTAATACATTCTGCAAACTTGTTAGGGTGTTATTATAGAAGGCATTTTTAGTCTCAACACAGAATTGGTCATACAATATATCCAAGTCCCTCTGCCAAGTTGCACAGATCCAGCAATGCTATTTTGTGTAACATTTTGCACTGCATCGTTACTGGGGAAAAAAACAAACAAACAAAAATAAAAGCTAAAATGACAGTGGTTACATTCAATTTTTTGTTTATGTAGAAGTTGTGGTGGTAAGAAATCACATAATTCCAGTTCAGTGACTGGCACATTATGTTTCTCACTGCTAAGAGCATATAATTCTTGGCATCTGCTACATTTAGCCAAGCCCTGCCCAGAGGCTACACATTCAAAAGCTCTGTACTCCGCCATCAGCACATTCCTGGCTACACCTGGACTGAGAGAAGGCTGGCTGCCGAGATCTCAAATGGATTATAAAGCTAGAGGATTGCACTTCGTTTCAAGTGGGAACGCCTTTCTGCTCTGCAAAATGACTAGTCCGATAGCTTGAATAACAGATTCACCTTATTTTCATGAAAATGGGGAACCATTGTTAAACACCACGAAGAGTAAATTTTTCACATAAAATATCCACACCTCACTTACAACCAACACTGCCAAATTTGATAAATCCTATGATGCACCACATTCTTACTGCAAAACAAGCTGATATGCACTCAATTTGTTTTTTTTTTTTGTTTTTTTTGGGGGCCAGATCTGAAGACTGGTTTTCCTCTCCGCTTTAGTTTTTATTCACCCAAGCTCAGGCATGGATGTACCCCTTTATCTGTCCCTTGTTCTCCTGCAGCACCTCCCAGCCTCCCATACTAGGAGGCCCACAGCTTACTCGGTGGTGGGGCTCCTAAGGAAGAGACCATAATCTACCCATGTTGCACAGCTGAGATGTATGCCAAGGCATTGTTCAGGAAAGGAAGCATGGGAGCTTCAGTTGGTGCTGCTCCTGAGGGCTTCCTTTGTGTGGTAGCCCCTGGAAATGCGGACATGCAATGACATCAGCACATAGGCATGCATGCTCCCACGCATGCCCCACAGATGTCTGCCATCTTCCTCCCTTAGGATCGTGATCTTGGCCAGTGTACACCTAGCCTCCACTAGGCATCACTCACGAACCTAGCTCTCATCTCCACCCGGGAGGACAGCTTGACCTGGGATCTCATCCTACCTCCCCTAGCCAGCCCTCTGATGCTCTGAACGATGTCTTCAGTGTCGCAAGTCATTGTGCTACCACCATGCTGGCAGGCCGGCTAGATTTGAAGATTGTGTAAATGGAACACCCCATGTTGGGGAGAATCAGTGAATCTAAAATAGGCTAGCTTTGGTAGAGTTAAAAGTGTTTTGCTAAAAAACTTGTTTGAGAAAACAAACAAAAAAAAAAAAAACCTACACGCTACAGGGCTTGAAGCGTTACTGGTTCCCTAAACATATACTAGAGCTCACTCTACCACAGTTGATTTCCATAAATAATTCCTTTTTTCTGCCATTCGAAGAGTTCTATCCTCGTAAATTTTCAAATCGGACATCTCGCAAAAACAGCAGAGCCACTCTCAAGCCGGCCGACACCCCCCCACCACACACACATTGACACGACTCCTGTTTTGTGATGTCACAAAACGTAGCACCACATGTGCATGCTCCACTGACTTGAATGGGGACGAGTTTTCTATACATTTTATTACTATTTAAAGTTGTGATTTTAATAAATCAAAGCGACCACGCGACTAACAGCTGCCGACATGACCTTACAAGGGATACAACTCTTTCAAATGGCAGAAGAAAAAAAAAAAAGGAATCATTCTGGAAATCAACTCTGGGCCAGGTGAGCTCTAGCATGTTTGGAGGAGTGGCAGCTTCAAAATTGGGTGCCTACAAATCATCAGATTTAAATTTTCTCCCACATAATCAGAATTATTCACAGTATTGCCATTTCATTACCCCCCTTAAATTTTGGTAATCCTCCTACTTGTTAAGACCCTGGTAGGAAATCCCGAATGACACAAAGTGACTTAAGTCCTGGTTATAAACCAAGGGCCCAAGTCAAAAAATCTGTTTCACCTTCTGGATGTCCATGCAGAGGGCTGGGAAAAGCTGTGGAGTGCCCCTCCACACATGTATGAGCAGCTGGGCTGAGGCAGACTTTCACTTTCACACTACTTAAAAAAAAAAAAAAAATGTTTTTATTTAATAACACACTACAGTGGGGTGTAGAGGCTTCACCATTACATCTTGCAGGACACAGCAGTAATGCTTGCACTACCTCAGCACAAGGCCCCCCACCCTTTACCTTCCTAAGGTCTGTTCTGCCCTGGCACCTGTCCCCTACTCCCCACCCTACAACCTAGCATGGAGGGCTTAATGTTTTTAAATTATTAGTTTTATGGTAGTGATATGGCACTACTGGAGGACTTTATCCCACAAATCCCTGCTCTGCATGAAACAGAGGATTCACTTAGTTCAAGTTCAAGTTTATTGCAGGAAAGACTCAGTTGAGCAAGCTCATTCACAAGGAGGTCCTGAGGCACATACACATACAGTTCGTAATTACATAGACAGGAGATATAAAATGTAGAACAACATAAAGAAAAAATATATAATACAAGAGGTATACACAATAGAAGTCCTTATGCTATATATGCAGTACATTCCAGCGTTAACCTTGCACTAAATTATGTAACACATTTCAACTTAATAAGTATGGGCCAGTTGATACCTAGGAAGTTGACTTGGTTGGGGCCTATAGCACCTACATATGTCTTTAATTTAGAGATAGCTAGTGTTTTGTACTTGTGCACTGGCCTGGGAATCAGACTGGTTGCCCAGTGCCCAGCCATTCCATCCACTGCAACACCCACTGTTACACGGATAAAGGAAGCCAGGGCCATGGATGCTGGCAGGTGCAGCACACTACAATTATCTTGGCCATTTCTGCTGATCAGGCTCCGAGAACATTTTCATGTTAGTGGGACTACGTGGCTACTAACCCTCACGTAAACAGATATTGTCAGCAGATAAGGGACTCTGCGCACCTAGTCTGCCCATTACTACAATTCACTGTGCTTGTTCAAGCCTCCTGAACTAGGGTTATCCTCCCCTACCCCCGATTACCAGGATCCCTTTATACCTATCCCATGCATTCTTAAATCTTGTAATAGAATCTGCCCCACCACCTCTTCCGCAGGCTGCTCCACTTGTCCACCACCCTCTATGAAAAGTACTTCCTCATGTTTCCTCTGAACCTCTCCTTCCAGTTTCCCCCATGTCCCCTAGCCCTGGAGCAACTTTTCTTTGAAAAATTGTGTCTTGCACCTTTTTCCTCCCTGTGAGGTATTTATATGTCTCAGGTCTATGTCCTTACGTAGGTAAGGTCTCCAGAACTTGACATTGTACTCTACTTGTAACCTCACTGATGTCCTGTATAGTGGAATTATGACCTCCAGTTTCCTGCTGGTGATACCCCAGACTATGCATCCCGCTTGCTTTTCCTCTCCCTTGTCACACTGACTCCTACCTTGAGGTCAGAGATGATGATCCCTAGGTCGGTTTCCTGCTTTGAGCATGCTATAACCCTCCCCCAGATGATATCTTGTTCCTGGGTTTCGTGCCCCATGTGCATTATATTGCACTTTTTGCATTTAATCTTAACTGTCAGTCCCTTGACCAGTCCTCAAGCTTCTGTAGATCTCTCTATTCTTTCACACTCTCTGGTGTGTCTACCATGTTGCAGAGCTTTGTAGCATCAGTGAACAGGCACATTTTCCTCCTAGGTCCCTATAATGTCACTGATAAAGACATTAAAGAGGACTGGTCCCAGCACAGCTCACCTTTCCCTCTCTGGAGTGACAACCATTTACCACAACCCTGTGTGTCCTGCTATCAAACCAATTCTCCACCCACTTTACCACCATCTCAACTCTCATGTTCCCTAGATTGTTTAACAGCCTTCTCTGTGGCACAGTATCAAAACCCTTGCTGAAGTCCAGGTAAGCCACATCTACTGCTCCTCCCGATCCACCTCATCACCCAACTGAAGAACTCAACGGGTTAGTCTGGCATGACCTCCCTCCTGTAAAGCCATGTTGCCTTGGGTCCTGTATACTGTTGGCAACCAGGTGTTCCACTGTACTTTCCTTCAGTAGTATTTCCGTCATCTTCCCCACTACCAAGGTTAGGTTGACTGGCTTAGTTTCCTACTTACTCTTTCTTTTTTGTAAGTTACTTTTCATTCAGTTTTCCACTGTGTAATATACACAATAATAAAATTAGTGTCCAGTAATAGCAACTCCAGCAAGTTATCATTAGAAATGCTTATACAGGATTCGAGTACCATCACCGGAGTAACAGAATATGGAGGGGTCTAGGTGCACAATATAAAACATACTCCAAATTAGGATCAAGAAGAGATCGTTGCAGCACGCACATGGACTGTAATATCGAAAAAGTTCTAATAATTACCTAGGAGCAAAGCCCCAATAACACATCTAGTGCTTTAGAGTCCATGTAGTACCGAAATATATAACTGTATAAGTACAGGACTGTACTTATACAGGGTAAAGTCCTGTTAGCCTATGAAAGCTTAAGTAGTTTCATAAAACAATTTCTTTAATTATTTAGTCAAACTTTATCAATTGTAAACATCTGGGTAATTAAGGAAGACATTAGCTATTTTAGCAATGTAGTAGTGATCAACAACTGTACATAATATATACTTAACCAGAATCATAATTGAAATAACTGATTAATAGCCATCTGAAAATTTTTAACAAATAGTAACTGGTGAAGGCAGTTGTAAGACATTAGGAGTGCTAAACTTTTCACTATAGGGTGTAGATCCCCTAACAGTGTACAGTATATTAGTAAATGTTTTAAAGTTTTAAACGTCTAACTGCAACACTTCCCGATTGGGTAATATTTTTATTTTACCACCAGAGATACATAAAGTCCTCAGTCCCCATCATCTTCATCATCAGAGGCCCTAGGTCGATAAACAAAGTCTTGTTTTATGGTTTCAAGCCTTTACCCACTTCTGAAGGATCAGTAAATATGTAAGTCTTACCAGCGTGAGTAGATTCTCAGTTGGGCGGTAGCAGCAGTGATTGGTTAATACTTAGGGCTCTGAGACCAGTTCAAACAGCGTCAAAATCTTTACGCCATTGCTGCTAAGCGTGAGCTCAAGTCTGGGAAAAATAAAATAAATCTGATCTCCAGTTTTAAAGGACCTGCTGATTTGGCCTCTGCAAACAGTGTCCTGAATCTGGGCTCCCCGCCGTAATAATCATGGTGGTGCTGTGTATCAATAGTTGGTCTCCTCCGTGGATTAAGGGGGTAAGTCTTTACAATTAGCCCCTGGAGATCCAAATTAAGTTTGAGCAATAAGGACTGGACATATTCCGTCAGATCTTCACCCTCGTGCTTCCGGACTCTAATAGCCATAGATTACTGGCTTGCATATTGTTCTCCAGCATTTCCAACTGAGTCGCTGGGTGGTCTTGTTTTCGGCCAGGATCCCTGCTGCTGATGTGTCTGCAGAGTCCACCACTGTTTTAGCATCCGAGGCTACTGCATCTAAGCGGGACTCCATTACAGTAAATAGAGTGTCCAGGCCATCCATTTTTCTATCAGATCTTGGATAGTTTGGAGAACCGCAGTAATGGAGGGTTCCAGGTTTTGTTCCCTCTGCTGCTAGGCCGCTGCCATGAGGAGTCTCCTGGTGGGATCTGCTCGATTGGATCTTGCTGTGCAGTCTGCATGCGTTTTACCATTTTAACTGGCCAAATCTACTTCCAAAGCGTGCTGCAGACACCAGCTACCAACAAAGTTTTCCATTATAAAAATGCCATTTGTTATTAAAATAGGCAGAAGCTCCTGTAAACGCACGCCTGTTCTGTCTGGCTGCTGCCACGGCCCCTTCCACTTACCCTCTGCTTCCACTTTTGTACTGTATTTTCAGGAGCTTGTGTCACATTCAAGGACACGGTCAACCATTTTGCATCATGTTATCCTTAGTTGAAGACCCACATTTTGTGATTGCTTACCTTCTAAAATTTGCTGATGTTTCTGGCAGTTTGATCCGCTTTGTTTCTAGGTAGAGCTGAAATGCACGATAATGGTGTAATTATATCCAAACTGGTTTTGTTTCAAATTCTGCATATGCTCTTCTTGCATATTTCCTGAACATTAGAATACCCCCAAACAGTACAGCCACTTATGATCCAATGCTCCTCTCCTCCTGCTGCATCGTGGTGGCTAGACTGTTAGTGGTGTTTCAAGTCCAGGAAAGATGCCATGGATGGTGATCAAGGAATGCAAACAAACAGGTTTCTGTGTGCCAACACCAGTATGGTGGGTAGTCAGATTCAATTCCTGTTTTCTTAATAAAAAGCGAAAAACAATCAGCTACAACATATCTCTACAGAATGAGCAAACACCGAATTGTTTAAAAAAAAAAAAAAAAAAAAAACCACAGAACACTTCTGTGATTCAGGGCAGCAGCATTAGGAGCAGAGTCACTATGGCACCAAAATCTGACTATCGACTCCCCGAGTTAGAATCTAATTAGGGTGCAAAAGAGTGGTCGGTGACATTGCCGCTTGGCACCGTACTGACTCGGCACCCTAACGATGGTGTGTTTCAGGTGTGGAACCCTAAAGACACTTAAAGAGGCCTAGGGGTGTTGACAGTGTCTTTTAAGGACACTGCAATACAGTGCTGTGTTCCTTTCTTGACCAAATTACAGATGATACATTCCTTTTTTTTTTGTGCAGCACACGCCCCTCCTTTTCTGCCCAAACTCCCCAACTTACCTTCCCTGTAGTCAATGCCCCTGGCTTACCCCCAGGGCAAGACCACAACGCCAGGTGAACCCTCTCAACGACGGGAGAAGGTCTCAGTGGGGAGCACCCATCAACACTGCCTCCCTGATCCCCCAGGGTGGGGTTCATGCCAGCCAGAGCCGCATATATTGGAATTGGTCAGTGGGGAGAGCCAGAAGAAGCAACCGACTAGGAGTGTGCATCATTAACGGGTGGCTGCAATTCTGATATGCCATTTTTCCCCTGGGGGCGGGATATGCAATGACATATCACATCAGCCCCACCCGACAAATGCCGGGCCATAGGTACTCCCAGCCTCTGCCAGGGTCAGTGTTGTGCTGGACACTATCCCAGGGAGAAGGATAACAGTCCTAGGACCCAAACCTCCCCTCCCGACTGCCCCTCTGATGTCAGTCCATTCCCAAACCCGGGTCGATCGGCATCACAGGTCGGCACCCTGCGCTCGCTGGGCCGCTCAGAGAATACATTCCTAACACTTGCTAGTAGTAGGATTTACTTCTTGATGCGGATGTCTGGGCAGCCTCGTTCCATTTCTTTCAGAGCTCGGGAGATTATTGCTAGCACCAGGATCCAGAACTACTTCCAGTTTTGATGCAGATTCCCAATAAAAGCACAGCTAAATTGCAACTTCTCATTTTCAGACAGGGTCCTACTTCTCATTTTACAGATGGGTGGACTGCAGCGGGGTAAAGTGACTTGCTCAAGGTCATACTCTAGATCAAGTGACTGCAATGGGATTTTAAGCTGGTGTTCTCCTGGTTCACAGCTCTGAACGCTAACCAATATGCTGCACTGTGAAGAGTGAATGAGGTAGGCTGTGGAGCCCACAGGCAGTCAGTCAGAGATGGTGTTTTATTTTTTTTTGGGGGGTTGTTCACTATATAGTAGGTAGGGCCCATTTGCAACTCCTATTTGATAGTGCTAAACCGTTTAAAAAAAAAAAAGTATTATTTAAAAGTAAAATTCTTCTTTGGGCTCCAATGGCTATTGGCAAAACAAGCCGGAGAGTTTAAAAAACGCAGACATCTGCACAGCGATTGCATTCTAAAAATGTTACCCGATAAATAACAAAACCACACAACACACCACCACCACCTCCACCACCATCACCTCCACCTCCACCTCCTCCACCACCATCACCATCCCACCACCACCATCTCCACCACCACCATCTCCACCACCATCTCTCCACCACCACCATCTCCACCACCACCACCACTCCAGTACATTACTGAGACTTTTTTTTTTTTTTTTAGTTACTCATTCACTGATGATTTTACTAGAACATACTGAGCCACAAGCAACTCATTCTCAGGGGTGTCCTGTGAGGGAAGGGGGTAGGGGAGTAATGTAAATAAGTAAGGGTGTAACATCTATTTAACATCGTATAAACAGGAGCGTAAACTCCCTTCCCCAGATGTCCGTTACTTCAGGGCCCTTCATCCCACGTAGAGGGCCAGACAGTTCTTCAGTGTTCTGGTGGGACCACAGGAAACTAATATGCTCACAAGCATCAGGTAAACAACTGGTTGTACAAAAAAAAAGTCCAAATTCTTCAGTCATGCAGCTGGGGTTATTTAATCACAGGCACTCTCAGAAGGCACTACTTGGTGCTACCACTGGAAGTTCCTCAAGGCGCTATTAAAAAAATAAAAAAAAAAAAAAAAAATCACTCAGGCTTCCCAGTCACATTCCCATTTCTTTCTTACTCATAGGCATGCTGTTAATTTAACTAAGGCTGCTAGAAATGCAGGATCAGAATCAGATTTAGTTTTGATTTTTTTTTTTTTTTTTTAAACTGAATTTCTGAAACTGCAGCTTAAAATCCTAATCTTTTACAAGTAGGAACTGTAATTGGAACTCATTCTCTGGAATTTGGTCTTTTGGAAAACAATTCAGAATTTTGCAAATTCTGATTCCATGTCAATTTTTGTTCCACCTCCAATTAAGGTTTAGGAGTGGAATCTGAGACAATCTAATAGAATCAGAAGTTTCGATTCTGCATCCAACTGCTTTTGTGAAAGACCCAACCTCCTCCACTCTTGCCTCCTTCCCCCTTTTTTTTTTTTTAAAAACTCCACTTTATTATTTCATTCTGTTACAATATGGTGAAAAGTGTACCATAGCACATACATCTTAGTCAAATCAGTTCTTGTATTAGACATTTCAGAATTATTGCAAAGTGCATATTAAACCACAGTTTACTGACTAGACCAATGGCTGCGTGCAACTCGTATTATACAGCTGATCATTGTAGGCAAGTCCTTTTGGTATCCATTTCATGCTTAGAGGGCACGTCTCTTATTTAGTCTTTCATAAGCGAGCATACCTGATAAACAAAGTGGTGAACAACCAACAAGATCATCTTAAATATGGGCCTCACCAACCTGGCCCCCGGTTATGCTGCGCACCTCCCCACCCCCATCATTGCTATCTCTACAGTATCCGATCCAAACCCAACCATCCCAGCCCACTCCCAACCTCTGCCTTTTTAGTTTTAGCCTTTATCTTCCCTTGTACCTCTATGAGATTGCTTCCCATTCCATCAGCCATACCTCCCATTCTCGCCACTCCTGTCCAAATGTTTCTCCAGACTAAGTCTAAGTTTGACTGTAACAGAGTCCATTAAAACTACCTTTCACCCTCTGGACCCACTACCTTAAGCTTGGTGGCTCCTGTGACAACCATTTCCTGTAATGCATTTCAATGCTACCATTATCAATGTTAGCGCTACCTTCTTGGTATCTCCTGTTTGGTGCATTGCTTTAGGTAGCCCCAGAATCCAGTCCTGAAATGTCAGAGGAACCTCCACCTCCTGAGGTATCCCTCACCGCTTCCTAAATCTCCTTCCAGAAAGGACAATTTTGGGCAGCTGCAAGAAGTATGCCAGTGACACCCTCTGTTCACATAACCTCCATCATCTATCCCTGTGGTCGCTTGACAATGTCGTGTTATCGGGGGTGTAGAAAAGTGCACCAGAATCTTCCAGAAAGATTCTCTCATATAGGAGCTGATGTAGTTTTCCATTCCCATTTCAGCTCATGCAGTCCAGTCTGCCACTGTTATTGTGGTGTTCGCCTCTCTCTCCTATGCCCTTTGTAAGTGTCAAGAGGTACATCTATCTGTTGGACAATCAATTTGTATATACTAGACAAACTTAGTAGGCCCAGCCACTGTGACCATACCATATAGGAAGTTTTCCCAACTAGAGTAAGGGCAGTATAATTTTAAGATGTAGTCATCTGAAATAAAATGTCTTACTTAAATGTAATGCAGGAACTCAATTTGTCCAGCGGAATTTCTCTTGCTCTCTGAAAGGTAATGCATCTCCTTCTACAAATTGAGAAAATCTTGTAACCCCTCCATGGGCTCATCTGGCAAATCCAGGGTCTAGGGTAGGAGAAAGAACTCAGGCTCATAACAAATAAGAGAAAAGGGCCTAAACCTATTGGTGTGCCTAACACCTCTTTATCCTCCCAGTATTTCCAACCCATGTCTTACTCATCAGTTCTGCACCACCTCCATATACTCTGGTGAGGCCCCAGTCAAGACTAGAGTAAACAGCGGTCTGTCTCCCAGCTGCATCCTCCAGTGTGTACCAATGAGAGGACACCTCAGTCTTGCCCATGTCATCAGGCCAGCAGTTTGAGCTGCAAGATAATGTGCTAGATTCAGAAGGGCCAGACCCTCACCTCCTTCGGCTGATGAAGAATATTTCTAGCTACCCTAGGCTTTTATGGATTCCATACAAATTTTAAAATATCCTTGTTCATCTTGTCCAAAATCTACGTGGAATCCTGACTGGCAGACACTGGAATAAAAACAAGCAGTGGGTAATACATTCATTTTAATCACCTACCTCCCTACCAAGAAGAAGGGCAGTAATCACCACCTGGCCTGTCTTGCTCCACTTTCCTCCAGAACTTCTCATAGTTAGAGGAAAACAATTTGGAAAGGTCTACAGTAATCTGAACTCCCAAGTATATTATCTGATTGTTTGGGGCCCACACAAGGGAATGCTTCTCCAAATTCTCCAGAAGAGGATCCGCTTAATACCACCGCTTCAGACTTCAGTAAATTAATTTTATAGCCCGACACCTCACCAAAGAGGCCAATGTCTTCACCAGCATGGGTAGGGAAGTCTCCAGGGATGACATATAAAAGAGGGAATCATCCATGTAAAAGGACATCTTTTGTTCTAGTCCCCCACCGTAATGCCTCTAATCTCCATATCCTGACGGACCTTAGCTACCAGTGGTTCCAAACTTATCGCAAAGAGCAGTGGTGACAAATGGCACCCCAGCCTTGTTCCTCTGGAAACAGGAAAAGGGAAGCTCATACCATTAACTCTCACTAGGGCCTTTGGATGTGTGTATATAGAGTTAGGACTTGTAAGAATTTAGGCTGAAATTCATTCTTTCCATGGGATTGTTTTAGAAACTGCCAATTAAACTATCAAATGATGTTTCTGCATTCGTGGAATTACCAATTGAAAACTGAGTACTTTTCTTCAGATGAAATATATGTTTAATAGCTTTCTAATGTTGTTCAAAAGGTATCTCCCAGAGATCAACCCATTTGGTCTTCATGGATCACCTGGGAAACCACCCCTGCAATCTTTTTGCCAGTAGGCCTGTGAAAATGTTCAAGTCAACAAAGTAGGGATCTGGGTCTATAGTCTGCATTCTAGGGGTCCTTCCTTCCTTTATGCAGTATTGAAATCTGAGCTGTCCGCCGGCACAGGAGTCTCTTTCCCTCCATGACCTCTTTGCAAGCATCCGACAGGATTGGCACCAAGACTTCCTGAACTCTTTATAAAACAACTCTTTAAAACAGTCTAGCCTCAGAGACTTACCTTGTTTAAGTGTTTTAATTTGTTCGAGCAATTCACTTTGTGATCTGCGTTTCTAGAAACTCCCTAGAGCTTTGGTCTAGTTGTTTAAGTTCCATCCCCTGAAAAATTATGTAATTGCAGCCTCAAAATCTCTAGTTGGTTCTTGAGTGTATAACTGCCCATAAAACTCTGCAAAGATGTGTGTAATCTTCTCTGGGTGACTAGTTTCCTGGTTTCCTACCAGGTCCCTGATCTGGAAGATCAACCTGCTGAGTGCAGAGTGTGTTTGCTAATAATTTCCTGTACGGCTGCCATCCTCAAAATCTAACTGACTGAATCTGTCTATATGACCCTACTATGGGGATGTTAATATTTTTATCCAACTTCTGTTTAAATTCCATTAGGTGTTTTTGTTTCGGGTTCAGGAGATCTTATGTTGAAATTCTAAATCAGCTATCTGAGCCTCTAGTTCAACTATCTTAGCATTTAGTTTCTTTTCCCCCTTGGGTGGCAAAACTAATCATGGCTCTCCTAAGGACTGTTTTTAGGGTATCCCATTGTACAGTATGGGATACCAAGCCTTCAGGGTTGTTTTCCAAGTATTATTTAATAATCACCTTTATCATAAGTTTAAACTTTGGATTTATTGAGAAGGTCGACATGTCAGTGGCTCACGAGGTAGCACAGTCACCTCTGAGGGCGGGAGATCAGAAGGCTGTGGGTTCATCCCACACCAAGCATTTAGGTTAATATCCCAATACTGACACTGTAGTGCAGCATGAGGAGGTGCTGCCTTTCGGATGAGACATTAAACCGAGGTTCTGTCTCTTCTGGTGGTATTTCAGGTGGATGTTAAAGATCCCATGGCACTTCTCGTAAAGAGCAGGTGCCCTGGCCAAAATCCCCAGTTCACTAAAAATACACCAACAGCTTAATCTGGGTCATGGTCAGTTGGCATTCAATCTAGTTGTGCCTGAAAATAGGCAGAATTTGTCTGGTGGTACCTGGTCAACAAAAAAAACAAAACAAAACACTGCCAACGTGGGTTCCTTACCATGGGTGAGGAGAGTTTCACTGGTGCATGGTCTGAAATTGTGCAGGAAAGGATGCAGCACTTAGATACAGTATGAGCCCACTCCTCAGGCAAACATGTCTGCTCTTGTGTAGCACCCTTGTCTGTCAGAGTAGCGGACCTGGAATGGCCATTTTTCCATCTCCAAGCATCCAAAAGGCACCAATTTTGGGCCAGTCTATTCAATGTGTTCCCAGCATGACTGAGAGTGGACCTCCCCGATCCAGGGAAGTCGAAAGAATCATATTAAAATCACCTCCTAAAAACACAGACAGCCATCTGCTTCTACAAGAACTGGAAAGCTTGCCTTAAAAACTGTGCAGCCTCTATCTCCATTTGGAGCATATATACTGGATATCGTACAGGAAGTCCCATAGGTAGCGGTCAGCTTAATAAATCTTCCTTCTGGATCAGAGAGGGCGCTCTGCACCTGGAGGGCATGTTTTGTGAATTAAGATGGTGGTTCCCCTTCTATGTGGATGTTCCAAATAAGAAGAGCATAAACAGAACCTACCCATTTATGACATAATTTACCATGTTCCGCCTTTGTAAAGATGGGTTTCTTGCAACAGAACTATATGTGCATTTAGTTTCCCAACTTTTGCAAGATTCTTGATCTTTTAAAATCGAGATTAATCCCTGGACAATATATGAAATAATATATTATACAATGTGGTAAATCCAATGTCCCAAATACTGCATCGGATTGGTTGGCTGGCACAATTACCACCATGATAAATCCTCCAGTGTACCCACTGGAAAAGTGCCAGCCAACCTTATATCGTGCTAATCCGGTCGCCTTCACTTCAAGCGAAACGCATGATTTGTCCTGTCGCCACTTTAAAACACGCTGTAAGTTGTTTACAAATGACATCCTCTTTCAAGTGTAGGGACCTCAGTGAGATAGAAAATAGTTACAAAAACATTAAAGAAACAACATTTGCCATTGTATAATATAATTTATCACTCCAGGGTGTGGGTACACTACAGGACTTGACACCACTGGTGTGGTTCGATCACTCGGCGATCACACCAGCCGTGGTAAATCCTCCAGTGTACCACACCCTGGAGGGCTAAACTGCTTAATTAAGCCCTCCACTGCAGTAGCATCCTTTAACCAGGCATGAGAACCAGGTCGCCCGAAGCCCGGCACGGACTCGAGGTGAGGGATAGCAGGTGCAGCCAAGACAATGCAATCACTTAATAGCATCAAATATAAACCATGTTGGTGGAAAACAGTCCACCAAGCAACTTTTCCCAAACATGGAAATATAACCTTTGCTCCTCTATTCTCCCACTGCCCTTCCAAGGTGCCACAAAATGCCCATCATTTAGATAGGTTTGATGTTTGGTGAGTAACACTGGGTTCAACCCAGCATCTTGCTGCGAGTACGGAACATCCCAGGTACAAGCTGCATCAGTGCAGGGCTACAAATAATGGGCTCAAGGGTACATTTCCTCTGGAATTGCAGGTGGTGGAGATTACATTTCCAGGGCATATGGTACATTTCCACATAGAAAATATATTATTTTAGAAAACACAGGACAGCTTTAATGTGTTTCATGACTGAAATCGGATGAGTGGAAGATGGACCCGTTTGTTGTACAGGATCTTTTTTTTTGGTAAACCCAATAAGAAAAGACATGGTGAAGAATGATACTAATGAGAAAAAAAAATGTAATTTGTCGAAGATTTTTATACAACCGAGTTGTGCATCTTTATTATTTAGTCAAAATCACAACTCACTCTCTCTCTCCATTTCTCCCTTTATAGTACTCTGAATTAGTGGACTGCACTACTCTTCTTGAAGTACAGACTTGACAGGTTGGATGTTTTCATCCCTCGCTGCGAACTGTTAATTACTTAGTTTACTACAGTAACCGCCCCCCACCCAGGCTGTCCCTCTCCTTGTTCAGGCAGGATGTGCTGTCCCCTCTCCTTGTTCAGGCAGGATGTGCTGTCCCTCTCCTTGTTCAGGCAGGATGTGCTGTCCCCCTCTCCTTGTTCAGGCAGGATGTGCTGTCCCTCTCCTTGTTCAGGCAGGATGTGCTGTCCCCTCTCCTTGTTCAGGCAGGATGTGCTGTCCCCTCTCCTTGTTCAGGCAGGATGTGCTGTCCCTCTCCTTGTTCAGGCAGGATGTGCTGTCCCCTCTCCTTGTTCAGGCAGGATGTGCTGTCCCCTCTCCTTGTTCAGGCAGGATGTGCTGTCCCCTCTCCCTGTTCAGGCAGGATGTTGTCCCTCTCCCTGTTCAGGCAGGATGTGCTGTCCCTCTCCTTGTTCAGGCAGGATGTGCTGTCCCTCTCCTTGTTCAGGCAGGATGTGTTGTCCCTCTCCTTGTTCAGGCAGGATGTGTTGTCCCTCTCCTTGTTCAGGCAGGATTTTCTCCCTTTCTTTCTCCCGATATTATTCCACAGAACTTTTGCCCCTCACGCCTGCCCTTTCTCCTGAAGACTAACTGTACAGACAGGACATTTTGCCTGTGTGTGTGTGTGTGTGCGCCATGCGCGCTGTTTAGGCAGGACTTTACCCCGATTTGTTTTCTGCAGAGTTGTTTGTTTTTTCCAACTTGTTATGCCACAGGACTTCTGCCCTCAAACTCTGCCTTCTGTTCTGAAGATTAACTGTTCAGACAGGATGTTTTGCCCCCTATTTTTTTTTTGTGCATGTGTTCAAGCAGGATTTTTACCTTGCTTTGTTTTCTGCAGAGCCTTTGTTCCGCTTTTCCACCAATTTAGCCAGAGGACTTTTGCCCCGCACATGCTGCCCTGCTTTTGTGTTCTGAAGCCCAACTGTTCAGACAAAACGCTTTGCCCCTCGCTTAAGTAGGACCTTCTCTCCTTTATGAAAGCCTTTTTCTCCCCCACTGTGCCACAGGACACTACCCCTTTCACACACTGCCAACAACTTTGTTCTTAAGCCTTCAGGCAGGATGTTTTCCCTTGTTTTCTGGTGTGTGTGCGTGTGTGTGTGTGTGTGTGTGTGTGTGTGTGTGTGTGTGTGTGTGTGTGTGTGTGTTTTCAGGCAGGAATTTTACCCTGCTTTATTTTCTGCAGAGCAGTTTTTTCCCCTCAACGTATTGTGCCAGGACTCCCCAGAAGGATGGGTTCCCTCCCCTTTTCTGCAGAGCTTGTTTTTAATGGTTTTGTTTTGTCTTTTTCTAAATCAAGACTCAATTGTGCCACAGACAGGACTTTTTCCCTTGAGTCTCTTCCAAACTTAATATTATTCTTCTAAAGTGGAAGCTGTACGCTTGTCCCTGATCCCTTCCCTACCACTGCCCAGTCATTTTGCCCTCTGATTACTTTGTGTAGTCCCCACCCAAAAGAAACACCCAAATGCAGTGCCTGGTCCAAAAATACTCCTCCCCTGCCCATGCCAGAGTTCCTTTCCTACAAGATGATACAAGGTTTTTGCCACAAAAGATTGCAGAGTGAACTATGGAGATACTTCCTCACTAATGGACTACTGCATCAACTCGCAGTCATCACAGCGAGGAAGGATCACAAGCAGACAATTGGGAGGCACGGCAGGATCACATGCTTCACGCCTGCATTTGAAGGACTCCATAGTTGTCCACGGTGCCCGATTCCAATGCCTCACTACTAAGACAACAGGAGGATCAGCCCCGACGCTACAGCCGCAGCAAAGACGCCTCCTGCCCTAGCCCAGAACCGAAGAAGGTAAGGGCCATGATCTTCCCTCTCGTGACTGCACAAAGGGCTGCTCTGCTCTACTTTTCTGGGGACTCCATGACCGCTGCGGTCAACCTGCACTGTACTGCAAGCACGACTGAGCAGTCACGGAATTGGTAAAACCACGGCACAGTTTCCATTCGGACGGAAATGCAGAAAGGCAAGCTACATTTGCAGCAGCCTTTCTGCATTTCCACGGAAATACAGAAAGCCTGCATTTCCGAGCCCTGCAGTGGAGTCCACCTTCCCAATGCAGACCGTGTGATCCAACCTCTCTCGCCACCCCGACCAATATTTGGACAACAAGTTTAGGAGAAGGGAGGAGGGCCCCAAGATGTCTTGCTCGGGGAAGAGTGAGGTCGAACATCAGCTCATGAGCGATTTTCATTCTCTCCTCTTAAAAGGGAGGTTGTGAGACCACAGAGGCCTTATAGCTTCAGCTCTTAAGCTGGTTAGTCCCAGTTCCACAACAGACCCCCCCATGACTCTCCCCACCCCCTGGCTCCCTACCCAACCAGCACACAATACCCATATAGTGTAAAATAGTTCCAATGGAAGTTCTCGGCACCTAATAAAAGGTATCCCCATTCTGTTTGAATGTCAGGAAACACAGGTTACTCACCTGTAACAGGAGTTCTAGGAGTGGTATATGTTGTTCATCCACACTTATTGGCAGGTTTCTTGCTGCTTTAAATGTTGCTGGAAGGTCTTCAAGCTGGCTCCTCCCACCCACCGAGGTGGTAAAACTCTTAGCTCCGCCCCATGGCCTTGAATCTAGCTCGCTGGGAAGCCGAAGTTGGCGTGTGAAGCCAGGAGGTCGAGTGGGTTGTGTGGATGAACAACATATACCACTCCTAGAACTCCTGTTACAGGTGAGTAACCTGTATTTCTAGGGATGGATATGTTGTTCAATCCACACTTACTGGCAGACTCCTAGCAGTTCTCCGGGAGGAGGGAGGCGCACACCCCTACTTGGGGAATACGGACTGGAGAACTGAGGTCCCAAAACCAGCATCCCAGCGTGACTCAAGGTCGATGTGGTAGTAGGTAATGAAGGTGTGTGCAGACTTCCAGGTAGCAGCCCTGAAGATTTCCTGGATAGGGGACGTCCCTGGAAGCAGCCACGAAAACAGCGGTGTGACGGGTAGAATGAGCTCTTATCCCTTTGGGAGGCTCCATGCCCGCCAACCTATAGCAGAGATCTATGCAGGAGGTGACCCACCTGCCTATCATCCGCTTGGCTGCAGGTCTGCCAAGTGCGGCTTCAGCGTGGGTGACAAATAGCTGGCAAACCTCTCCTGAACTTCATCCATCCGCTCCTTATAATAAAGAAGCGCTCCCTAGGGTCAAAGTATGGAGCCTATATTGACCTTCAGAAGGTGTGATTGGGGTAGAACACCGGCAGAGTCAACACCTGGTTAAGGTGAAACTCCGACACCACCTTTGGAAGGAATTTGGGTGGGGTGCAGGCAGCCTTGTCCCTGTGGAAGACCAGATAAGGAGACTCAATGGAAAGTGCTGGAGCTCTCCCATCCTTCTGGGTCCTTTTTGGACCAAGAGGAATGTCCGAAGGGCCTTCTCCCTTGTGGAGAGGGATTGGCTAAGCTCCTTGAAAGAAGCTGTGTAGGAGGATTCCAAGGAGAGCGGATAAATGCCGCGACCGAGGATGATGTGGCCTGGGCCGCCCTCCTCCACGAGGGCGATCATCTGCTCCAGCTGTTCCGCTGAGCCCGGCCGTGGACACTGCCCAGCGGGCCTCCTTAGACTTAACGGGAGGATAACATTTGCAGGTCACCCCAACAGTAGCAGACGTAGCGGTCCTCCAAGACCGAAGCCGAAAAGGATTTCCACAACTCACAAGCCTGTGAGTCATGGCAGAGCCAAGGCAATAAGCATGCGTGGCGTGCGGATCGGTCCGGACATCATCTGCCCACAGGGCACCACGAAATCCGGGAGTCAATTTGTCCATCTCAGCATGAGGGAAGATACAGACCGAACCCTTGAAAATTTTTAAATAAGTTTCGGATTAACTGAAGAGTTTGGATCCAGGCCTAAAAATGCAGAGCGCAAAGGAGGAACCTGAGCTTCAAGCGGTAAGGAAGATCTGGCGTCATGTGGCGGAGCCGTTGTTTTATCACCGGGTGGGTGGGAGGAGCCAGCTAAAGACCTTCCGGCAACATTTAAAGCGGCAAGCAACCTGCCGATAAGTGTGGACTGAACATCATATCCATGTCCCTAGAACAAAATATTTAGTCCTTTAGATAAGACTTTCAAGGTTGGAGAGGATCCGGAGAATGAAAGCTAGGAGCTCTTTACTTCAGCTCAGAATAGCACAAGCCCCAACTAGGCTCCGTGATTACACTGTTTTGCATTAGTTCAAGGTGTAGGGTCCATGTATTTCTTCCCATTCAACGCTTGACCTGGCATCTTTTTATTTATTTATTTAGCTTTTGTTGACCAGGTAAGTGCACTAGAAAAATCCTGCCTATTTTCAGCGCGACCGGGAGGGATACAAATGAATGCCAACTGACCTTGAACCAGATTAAGCTGTTTTGCCTGTTCTTGTAGTCGTCCCCAGGTATTAAAATGTTTCCAATCTTTGCTGCAGGTCCTGCTTATTGACCCTCACCAAGGCTGCCTCCTATCATTCGCCATTGCCTTTTTCTGTTTCTTTCACTGTTGTAGGTGGAATCAAATCATCTGAATCTCCAGGGAGGATAAATATTTCTTTGCTTCAGCAGTTTAAAAAAAAAAAAAATTTGTGCCTGCATCCGATGACTTGTCGTGTGCTGGAAAATCTACTTTGGCCTTCAGGCCTTTCCTCTCAGAGCCCCAATAACAGGGAACCAAGGCTTCCGCACACCATCACTGTCGGGACGTAATCTGGCTCAAAAACTGTTTAGTGTCCCCAAATCCTATTTCTTTCTTGAACCAAGCCTTTTTGAAACCATCTTCCTCAACTTGTAATACAAGAATGCAATCATAATAGAGTGTGGTTTTGCCTTAGGGTCCTTTGGTGGGGCAGTTAGGGCTCTGTGAGCATGAATAATGTTGAGAGTAGTGTCTTTGCTAATATCTAACAGTTCCCTGATCAAGCTTTCAGTATATTCCAGCATATTACCTTTTTGGTGTGCTCAGGTAGCCCATGGATTCGGAGGCTGACCCTGCAGGATTGGTTTTCAAGATCCTCCAGTTTGCCCATAAGGAGGTGTGTGCGGTCGTGCAACTGAATGATGGCCCCATTATGCAGATCAACTGACCGAGCAGGATGTAAGGTGTTCTAATGTCTCGATCCGTTTTCCTGGTTTTGAAATGTTCATTTTTATTTTCCTTGATATCTGCCTTTATGGTATCAATGCGTTAGTCAGGTGCTGCAGCACCGGCACAGCTGGCGGGAGGTTATGGTAATGCCTCCACCTCCTCCTCAGATTCGCTTTCCCAGGCTGGTTCCACTACTTCAGTGGGTTTGGTAGCCTCCTCTGTGCCTTAAAAGGCAAGTTCAATTTTATTGCTTTAATCCGCTGCTTGTCCCAGATTTTCGGCCTATTCGAGTCGCCATGCTCTCAGATTACAAATATATTCTTCTGTGATGTGTCACCTCACATATTTAACTATTAATTATGTTTTTGGTGGGAGTCACGAGAGACTAATGTCCGCGCATCTGCATGGAATGGTGACGTCACCGAAGTCCCTTCTCCTTACTTTATTGCACAACTGCTGAGCTGGCTGGCGTCTCTGGAAGCTCAGGTGGCTGTAGGTGGAAAGGGGGCAATTAGGGTCCGATCTAGCGGTATTTTAAAATGCTGCCAATTGTGACTGTCCAGCACTTTAAAGAGCAGCTGACACCTTCAGAAGAACTTTAACAAATCATAATATTTGGACACAGTTCAGCATATATTTCTCATTATTTCTGTATTCCACTTCTCATTACTTATTACGGAGGTCATTTGCATGAAAATACAGACTTTGCTCTGAAACAGTTTATCTACTCCTGTTGCTTCCTTCCAGAGGTCATAATGCACTGTTTGTGACATCACAGTTACTCTCATGACAACTTACCAATGTCACAACAGAGGATTATGACTTGAAGTAGAGAAGTAAACCATAGAGGCAGATAAACTAAGAGAACTGTAAGGATAAAATAAATGTATTCATGCATATTTTCTCAGTAATAAATAATGCAGCAGAGACATACAGTGCAGCCCTCTTAAATGCATACCCTCGGGACCAGCAAAAACCTATGCATTTAAGAGGGCTATGTACTGAATCTTGTATTCTTTTAATGATGAGTGCAACTTGCAGTATCCTCCAGGAGGCTGGGTAGGGAAAAGAAATGCCAGTAGCACTTAAGTGCTTCTTTGGTTGGGATAAAGTGATTTGGGACATGCTGTGGCATTCTTTGTTTTAGTCCAATTCGGTGCGAGGAGGGTGCTTCTGGGATTCATGAGAAGTTCTTGGTGACATTCTTTTGGGTTCTTTGCTTTGATTTCAGTGTAAGGAGAAGTGCTTCTGTGATGTGGGTTTGATGGTTAAAAGGCTGAAGTAGGTGAATAACGCATCATTTTAAATTGAGCAGCCCATTAACAGACGATTAATTGATAATAGTAAGTGCCAGTAAAATTGGAGCCAGTCAGTCTGAAATAATAAAAGGAGGAAGCAATCACAGTAGGCTCAAGCAGTGGAATTTGATGACTGGGCAGGATCATCAATGAGGGAGTGAACAAAACTCCAGAACTCAGAAGGCAGCGAAGACTGTTCTGGAAGTTGGAAGCAAATATATTCCCACAGCCAGCCTAGTAGCTTTTGTGCAAGATTTACTAATCTGTTTGTAAACTAAATCTCCTGGAGAGCCAGAGGTCTGGTGAAGGTGCCAAGCAGGCGTCAACAGGCCATGTGATCATTTGTGTCGCAGACTGCAGCGATTTTGAAGAAGACCAAGTGGAAAGGGCATCATCTGTATTGGTGGGTTGAGAGATAAAGGAGCAAGGGTCATTCAGCAGGGCTAAAAGCAGAGAGTTGCAGGATCAGAGCAAGACGATGATGGTGGGGTGGTAAACCAAGTGTACACAGTATGACATAGGATAGTCACAGAGTGGCAGGGAGGGGCACTGGATCCAAATATAGCTGACCACAATACCGTCGGCAAGAACAGCACGGCTGAAATGCTGTCACTATTTTTTGGGTGCTTTGCCTCCCCCACGAAAGAGGCGCGCCAGATCACAGGAAAGTTAAATTTGTGTGGCCATGGAATGGTGTCCACGGCCCCTGTAAAAATCAAAGTCCCAACTGTGGCAAAATATTAGGAGACCAGGATTAGAACCTGGCCTCTACTGCCTCCCAGCCCAGCAGCTCCATGCACCAGCCCTCCACACCATGGGAGCAACTTGGACAGCCTCCGGTATTTTGTTGCCCTTGTGGCAGCACCATGGACAGCTACCAAGGCAGCACATATCATAAGCGCTCTACATTCCTGCTCGCTGTCCATGGTAGTACTATAGGAACTAGCACATTCTCGCCTGGTGCTATTCCCACAGCACTAATCTAACCAGGTACCAAGGGGAAAGGTACCTGCTTCCGATGCAGTGAAGATGGAAGAAGAGAACACAAGTCAGTCTGGGAGTATGAATTAAAAAGGACTGAACTTTGAAAAAGCTTTGGAAGGATGGGAATAGCCAAATCATCAGAGGCTGCTACCAAGTAAATGGAGAAGAGTATGTTAAGAAAAGGTATTTCCAGGGCAACAGTAGCAGGGGTCAAAACTGGTACTGGTACATCAACCAAATGCTGGTAGATTTTGTATCAGACTAATACAAATTTTGTTTAATTAGCCCTGCTGTCTAGTTCTGGAGAAGCAATCTTAATGCACAATTTGGGCTAACAGAAGGTCTGTGGAGCTGGTGGATTTTCCCCAGCTTTTAGCCCTGCTGGCTTGTGGCATATTTCAAACCCTCAAGAAGATTCCAGTGATGAAAATGGAAAAAAGAAGGAAGGGAAGGAAGGGTTGGTTTGCCCACAATGACCTAATAAGAGGAGGGGTGGAGGGGCACAGCGTGACCTCAAACCAAAGTTTGAGAGTGACGTACAAGAGTACAAATTAAGAAAAAAAAGAATTGAATTCCACCATGAAAACTGGTATGAAAAACAGGACAGAATACCATTAATTTCTAGCTCTGATGTACATCTCTGTGCCACCCCTACCATGGTACTGTTTGAAGACAGTGTAGGCAAGATAAAATTGATGCAACACAGGACCACAGGGAGATCCATGTCTTGCATATGTCCAGTACATGAGGAATCGCAAATGCAGGTGTGATCACTCTTAGGGAGGAGACTGCGGATGCTTAAGTGAATGATCCTTCCTTTGGAGAGAACTGAAGTAGGAGTTAGAGGATCAGACTCAACTCCACAGTGACCCACTGGTGGTGGTGGTGGAGGAATATGCCTCCAGAGAGCTTTCTAGTGAAGCCAGGGGCAGAAGGAGGCTGCTGCCAGTGGCCAGAAGATAAATTAGCAGGAGGGACAGAGACAGTAAAGGAAGGAGGGAGGGAAGCAGAAAGGGAAGTGGGAACAAAGGCAGCTGGAAGAGAGGAGCAACTGCATAAGGGGTAGGGAGGGTTAGCAGAATCAGAAAAGGGGATTGGGGGCTGGGGATCCCAGGTGCAGCACACATGACTGTTCAAAATCTGAGCATGTGGTGTGGTGTAGCCAACCAATAACACTGACCTAAAACCGCTTTTAAATTAAAGTAACATTGGTGTGCGCCAGCAATGCATGACGCTTGTTACACCTGGTTAAACAGATGGCTTTGTTAAACCTTATTAAATGTCAACAGAAGGATAAGATTTAGCTTTGATGCTGGTCACACGGTGTTGGGGGTTGTGTAGACAGACAGGAGAAAAACCTTCATAATGAAAAGCTGTTTGAAAACTCCATCTCACCACTTACCAGAAGGCTTTGTCTTAGCCCACTGCATTAGTCTCGGCAACAGAGAAAAGCGAAGTCCTCCCCAACTAATAGCCATTCCTCCAGTTAACATTTTAAAGCATTACATTTTTAAAAGGTACTTTAAAATTTAATATTTAATCTCTCTAACAAAGCTGTGTAACATTTTAAAGCAGACAGCAGCGGAAATGGAAGGGACCCCAGAGGAATTCAGTTCCTGGAGTGACATTAAGTCCAACTCAGTTCCAGGAGTAAAATGAGGACGGAATGCTTCTATGTAAACCAGTGTCATGGGGAACAGATAAAAAAAAAAAAAAACCTTTACTCCCTTAACAACCATTTTTGACTTTACAATATGTTGTACTCATGTACAAAGTTGGCAGTACCAGGAGATGCTAGCAGTCATGGCACTACAATGGAACCCATAGGGGTGGGGACAGGAGTTGCTCACTGGCTGCGTATCAGGACTATTGCAACAAGACAGTGTTAAATAAAGTCACAGTAGGACTCCATAGCAGTATTAGACAGTCAGTACTGCAAGTGTCCAGTGGGACTGAGACTTTGTTCAGATGTTTGGGGGGTACAAGATGGGTCAGTGGATGACAGTACTACCATTTGGATGAAAATACACCTAAGAAGGTAGTAGTAAATACTTCAGAGTCCTAAATTTTATCTGGACCGCTGCCAGGGTCAGTGGCTCAGCAGGTTGCACACTTGCCTCCGAGGCATGGAATACTGTAAGGTTGTGGGTTGTAGCTCCACATCAAGAGCGGGGAATGACCAATACTGATACTGTAGTGCAGCACTAGAGGAATTCTGTGAAGTGCTGTCAGATGACACGCTGAACCAGGGTCCTGTCTGCCTGTTCTGGTGGTTGTTCAGATGGACGTTACATGAAGCAGTCATTACACTCTCCCGCCCCAGCAATGCTTACCCTCCGGTTAGCTTTTAATGCATGTTGCAGCATTTTCTCGCACTCAACATTCATTATTTTAACCTGTAAACATCCGCAGCCGAGGAAGTATGGGATGTGAGAGGGCTCTATTATCTGTAAAGGTGCGGCGACGCACTGCCCGCTTTAGTACATTTTATCTGAGCGGAGTGGTGCATTGCCGCTTAACTTTACAGATAAATGGAACCTCCCCTACGTCCGCGCCATACTTAACCGGAGAGTGCTTAGCTGGGGAGGAGGGCAGTAATGACAGCTTTCCTTAAAAGATCCCATGGCACTCGAAAAGAGTAGGGAAATCTCCTGGTGATATGCACAGATAATCTCCACCCCCCAGCTTAATCTAGTTCAATTTTTTTTTTTTTTTTTTTTTTTTTTTATTTGGTTTCCACCTGTATCTCTTCCTCTCCCTCGGGAGAGGACTGAAAATAGGCAGACCTGCCTAGCCCTCCTTTCACAGTCAACAAGAAACTATATAAATAAATGTAAAATACACACCCTAAAGGCATGCAACAGACTAAATAAAAGGTAAAAATACAACATACAGTGAAGAAACATATTGCCAGACCTCTGTCAGATATGTTCAGTACTAGATCACAGGTGATGAGATGATGGGTTCCCTCAGTGAATCCTTTCCACTGCCAACACTGAAAGCGGACTTCTCGTTAGTGTTCAGAAGGGCAGGGCACCGACCACAACAGAGCCACGATGCAATGCTATAAATTGCATAAATTTAAACCATTGTATACCAGCTGCTTGGCCCTTCCCATTTCAAGTAGCTCCTGGAGGGTAGCTGAATCCATGCCCCATAAAAACTTTCCTGTTGTCCAGTAAATGTTGGATTTTTTCATCACAATAATTCAACAGGTAAATTACAACTAAGCCACATAGTCTTCCTCTATTAGGTGAATGCATTATCAACCATCTTGGCTCTTAGTTGAGCCTTCAAGGCAAGTCACTGCATCATTAGCCTGCACAGCTGTAACTACAGTAGAGGTACTGTATAGCATTTATTTTTTTCCTTAGTTATGTATTTATAGATTTGTTTATTTCAAAAGTTTCACCAGGAAGACATACTGAGCTGCTAACAGCTCATTTCCAGATGTGTCCTGAGGAATGGGAGTGTGGAAAAAATTATATAGCAAATACAGAAACATAATGAAAACGGAATACAATGCAGTATAACAGCTATGTTAATGTATGCAAAACAAACAGGTAATGAAGGAAACTGACTGCAAAGACCGGTTTGGGGTGGGGGAGAGACAGTCATGGAGAGTTGCAGGAAGAAGACTAGACATGAAGGAGAATTTAAGGAGAAAGCAGAAGAGGCAGAGCTAACTGACAAGGAAGGGAGGACAAGATTTAGGAAAGCGGTATGAGAAAGCAAACTGAACAGCACTAGATTTTCTAGAAGTAATAGTGAAGCAGTGGGAAGTATTATTGCATAGAAGGTAGTAGGAAGCCGAGGGAAAGATAAAGGGATGTTCGGTGAAAAAGCGAAACAAACCAGTATTTAGATATAAAGGAGGTGTCATGTGTAGTACAGCTTTAAGGAATGCATTTACTGTAACTCTTCCTGTGGGAAGTCCTCCTGTGTGTGTGTGTGTTGAGACAAGTGTTCCCGTCTCTGAGCTGAATAGGAGTAAACAGAGAAGGCCTAAATTTCTGTGGTGCATGTTTTCTTATTACCAAGACCCTGGTGTGTTTAGAAACTTTTTGGCCACCAAATACAACAAAATGGCGACAAGAATGGTGAAACTTTTCATAACTCCAGCTTACTGAATTACACCATTTTGTGACTTTCTGCATTGGAGGCGAGTAAGCAATTTGGAACTGTACAGTATCATGGAAACTTCAGCCAGCTTTGAGATTTTTACAGGAACGGACTGGGATACATGGTCCAGATGGTTTTGATCAGTGGTCATTACTTAATCCTGCCACAAGCTGCTAAAATGAACAGCAGGGTGGGCTTATTCAAGCTGCTTTTGTACTTTTTGGAGGTGAAACCTTCAAACTTTTTGCGGTCTGTGTGCACGGACTGACGGAGGATTTGTCATATCAAGAGCTAAAGGCTAAATTGAATGTACAATATATACAGATTAAAAACTTTTCTAAGGGCTGAGCGTTATAAATTTTACAGCTGCTGTCAGAAACTAGGTCAGTCATTACAATCTTATTTACGGAGATCAAGCGCTTAGCTTTCACGTTTGGAGCAGGGAGCATCTTGAATCTAATCTAGCTGATAAGTTTGTTATGGGGTTGAATAATGAACATTGTTTTCAGCAAATTACTTCCTGCAAGTGTCAAGAAATCTGCTGATGAACTTTTACAGTTGGCACAAATGTAGGAGGCTGCAGAAAATAAAGCACATGCTAAGATGGACATTAAAAGTGAGGTACAAGTAACTGCAGTGAACCCCAAATTGAAACTGTTCAAACCCAAGTCTAAACCATGGTTTACAAAGAAAAATTAAACCACTCCACCCCAACTGCATGGCCAGTACAAATGTGCATTATGTGGGTCTTCTCAGCATAGCAGGGACCAGTGCAAATTCAGAAGTTCAGTATCATGCATGTAGCGTCAGGGTCATATAGCTAAAGTTTGCAGAAGCAGGAGAACTGCACTGGTCAGTTCAGAAGCGCAGATAGTGCAGTGGTTCCTACTGCACCACAAATGCAGACTAAAGATGTTCCTCCTTTCTATGTGTTACTTCAAAATTGCCACAACTGAGGAGTTGGTTGTGTTTAATGGTAGATTATGCTTCCCAGTTATTTTATGAACCATCAAACATGGTCTGAATTGGATAAACCACCATTGTCTCCTTGTAATAAGTTGCTGCATGCATTTGAAGGGCAACCAATTCAGCCACTGGGCTCGTTTACCACTTTAATCATGGGACTGATTCCCCTAGTACACCTTTAACTTTTCTGGTTTCAAAAAAGGCGTCAACATTTTGGGCAGAGGCACTCAGATTCTTCTAAACATTCATATTGATCCAGCAGATTTTGGAGTACTTGCTGCTCTCCAGGTACCACAAAGCAGTAATCCGCCAAAGCTTGGGGAGACTTTAGACTTGTATGCAGAGTTGTGGAAAGGCCTGGGATGTTGCACAACAGCTAAACCAAAGCTAGTTACAAAGCCTAATGCAGTTCCTAAGTTTTGTAAACCACAGAAACTTCCTTTTGCCTTAAAACGGTGGTTAGGGCAGAACTGGACAGACTGGAAAAAGTGGGTGTACTGGAAAAGGTTTCAAGTTCAGATTGGGCCACTCCAGTTGTCTTATCTAAATCACGTGCCAAGGTACAATATGTGGAGATTTTAAGGTGACAATCCATTACTTAGCACAGATGTATTTCCTTTACCCTTACCAGAGGAACTTTTTCATAGACTGAATAGTGGTGTGGGGTTCTCTAAGCTGGACCTCGCTGATGCATACCTTCAAGTGGAGTTTGATACAGACTCTCAGAAATTGGTAATGACCGATACACACCAAGGACTGTACAAGTACAAATGGTTATGTTTAGGCCTTAGTTCTGCACGGCTATTTTTCAAAAAGTGATTGAGCAAACAGTGGGTGATATACCAGGTGTTGCTTATTATTTGGATGACATCATTGTCACAGGCAAGACAGAAGCAGAACATTTACTTAACTTACAAAGGACTTTAGAGATTGCAGAGTGAATTCAAACTCAGGAGAGAAAAATGCCAATTCTGTCAACCAAGTGTCACGTACTTGGGTCACACTATTGACAAAGATGGAATTTGTCTGAATGATAAAAGGTGGAAGCCATTGTGCACGTGCCTGAACCACAGAATGTTTCAGAGTTGCGCTCATTCTTGGGTATGAGTCGCTACTATGACCATTTCATACCTGAGCTTAGCCACTAAATGTGCTATCCTAAATGAACTGTTACATAAGTGTACTCCGTGGAAGTGGACCAAGGGCCACAGTAAGGCAGTTCAAGCCATCAAGCTCTCTCTAACTGATGTGAATAATTTAACTCATTATGACCCTAACTTACCTATCACATTGGCCTGTGATGTTAGTCCTGTGGGTATATGAGCTGTCCTTTCCATACAAAGCCAGAAGGAGTGGAGAAGCCAATAGCCATGCTTCATGCAAACTCACTGCAGATGAAAGAAATTATGCCCAGATTCAGACAGCGGCATTAGCAATTGTGTTTGGAGTACAGAAATTTCACTAATATTTGCTAGGTCACAAGTTTCACCTGAAGACAAATCACAAGTCACTAGTGACAATTTTCAGTCCAGAAAAAGGAGTTCCAGAGACAGCAGCTAGCAGACTTCACGATGGGCATTCGTTTTGTCTGCCTATAATTTCGAGGTTACATACCAACCAACAGACCAGCATGGAAATGCAGATGCCTTGTTGAGATTACCAATATCCAGAGAAAAGTAGTTCGATGTGGGACTTTAAGAGGAGTCATTAGTATACCAGGTGGGACTAGATAGTTTTCCAATGCAATTCAAAGGTAGAGGACTCTACTATTGTGTGTGCAATGGAGCTACAACAGTTACATCAGCTTCCAATACTAGCCAAGGACATTGCAAAAACAACTAGTCAAGATGCAGTTTTGAGCCAGCCCAGTGGTGCTGAGGGTTGAGGTGCTGGACACACCTCATGACACACAGGTGACCGGGTTCAGGAATGAGCCCAGGCTGTCAGGGTGGGAGAGGAGGATTGAGCATCCAGAAGACTGCTTTGCCCTCTTTCTCTCTCTCTCTCTCTCTCTCTCTCTCTCTCTCTCTCTCTCTCTCGGAGGAGTACAGAGGCTGCTCGGCATCCTAGCGACCCCTGATGGAGATCGGGGCAGCACAGATATGCCAGCCAGAGTGAGAGGGGCGGGATGCAACAGACATCTGCAGGAAGCCATACACAGGCGTCATTGCATGCCCATTACTCCCGAGGGGCAACAACCTCGAAAAAAAAAATTCCTCGCCTAGGATCGCGAAGATGATGGGGCACCAGGGCAGGATGCACAGCCCACTGCTGGCCCCATCTCCGAGGGACTCCTGGCTAACTCAGACAACTGCAGTAAGTCCTCTCAATTTCAGATAGGCTGCTGAGGGTGGCCGGGCCCGGCTGGTGATCGGTGTGCTAGAGCTGCTGGGTTGTCAGGGGAGTCCTGTTGGACTGTAGGGTGCAGGCAGAGGGCAGCAGTCCTAGCTCGTGTGCACCGGAAGGATGCCAGGCCTAGGGGAGCATAAAATAGTATACAAAAAGGTGCAGTTTTGAAAACAGGTGCATCAGTATACACTTGAGAGTTGCCATGAGGCACTACTTGTTGAACTACAACCTTACTATACAAAGAGAAGCAGCTAGCCATTGCTGAGAGGTGTCTTCTATGGGGATTGTGTCATAGTACCCCAATGTCATCACTCAAGCGTGCTGACTCTTTTGCATCGACCCATCAGGCATTGCTAAAATGAAATCCCTACCCAGACTACATACCAGTCTTACCTCAGTAGTGGGCAAGATTATGGAGGCACTCCTTAAGGAAAGGATAGTGCAACACCTGGAACCCATAGGGGCACAGGATCCAAGACAGCATGGGTTTACAAAAGGAAGGTTCTGTCAAACTAATCGCACAGATTTCTTTGACTGGGTAACCAGAGTGGTGGACCAAGGAGAGCAGTTGATGTCGCCTACCTTGACTTCAGCAAAGCTTTCAACACTGTTCCACATAGAAGATTGATAAATAAGCTGGGTAGGCTCAGGGTGGGTCAGAAGTTGGTCAACTGGGTAGCAAACTGGTTGACGGGCAGAAAACAGAGTGGTGGTAAATGGTATACCGTCAGAAGAGATGCAAGTCACAAGTGGGTACCTCAAGGATCAGTCCTGGGGCCAGTCCTCTTCAATATATTCATTAATGACATTGCAGATGGACTAGAGGGTAAGGCCGTCTCTTTGCAGATGACACCAAGATCTGTAACAGAGTAGATGATCCAGATGGGGTGGGCAGAATGAGAAGAGATCTGGATAAACTAGCAAAATGGTCAGAAGAGTGGCAACTGGGATTTAATGCAAAGAAGTGCAAGATCATGCACATAGGGAAGAGAAACCCTGAAGCCACCTATAGGCTAGGAGTGGAGTTGCTGGCAGTCACAAAGGAAGAAAGAGACTTGGGCATCATCATCACCGATGACCTGAAATCATCCAAGCAGACCTCTAAAGCAGTAGGTAAGGCTAGGGGATGTTAAGGTGTATTAGTAGGGGTATCAAGTGTAAGAGGAGATAATAATCCCCTTTACAAGACACTGGTTAGGCCCAGCTGAGTACTGCATGCAGTACTGGAGGCCACACCTTCACAAGGACATTAAACCAAATTGAGGCAGTCCAGAAGGGCACCAAAATGGTGCAGGGACTGCATCAGAAGACATATGAGGACAGATTAATGGAGCTCAATATGTATACCCTTGAGCAAAGGAGGGAGAGGTGATATGATCAAAACATTCAAACACCTTAAGGGCAGTAACAAGGTGAAAGACTAACATGTTTAAATACAAGAAAATAGCAGGACAAGAGGACACAGCATGAGACTAGAGGAGGCCGATTAAGGGGAATGTGAGGAAATTCTTTTTCACAGAAAGGTGGTGGATGCATGGAACGGCCTGCCTTAGAAAGTGGTGGCTATGAATACAGTGCAGGGCTTCAAACAGGCATGGGATAGGCATAAGGAGCAATACAGATGAGTATGAATAGATAGGCCACTGACAGAGCAAAGGCCAATGGCACATTTATAAGGTAGAAAAGAAATGGGCAGACTGGATGGGCCTTATGGTCCTTATCTGCTGTCAACTTCTATGTTTCTATGACTTCACGATGGTGGTCTTCCACTGACAGAGACATATACCAGGCTGTGCAAAGATGAAAAGGTTGTGCTGTATCGATGAGAAATCCAGCAAGAGCTCCAGCTCACCATTGGGAATGACCTGAAAAACTCTGGCAAAGGTTGCATATTGATTTATCAGGACCTTAAATTCCATGTGGTTACTCTTAACTGATGCTTATAGTAAATGGCCAGAATTCATCAAATGTCTTTGACAACTACTGAGTACCAAAGTGTTGAAATCCATCTTTGCTACCCATAGTTTTCCACAAGTGATAGTCTCGGATAACGGACCACAGTTCACGTCTGTTGAATTCCAAGCATTTTGCCAGCAACATGGTATCCACCATATTTTCCTCACCTCCCTACCATCCACTTCAAATGACAAAGCGGACGCCTGATTCAGACTTTTTATTTTACCCAAGTGTATAGACAAAGCTAATCCTACTACACCAACGGCAATACAAATAGCCTTTTGGACTTTCTTGCGATGTATCGAACACCTCATTGTGTCACGGGAATATCCCCTGCAGAACTGTTATTTGGATGTCAGATTCAAACTTAATTGGACCTTCTTCACCCTCTAGGCTACAAGTCAGTAACTGAAATGTTTCCCAAGACCAGATCCTTCAAACCCAATAATCTTGTGTGGGTCAGGATGTATGCAGACCTGAAGAGATGGCTAGAAGGTGTGGTAGGAAAAAAAAAGTTCTGAAATGTTGTCTATAGTATTTAACTGAAAAAATACATGTGGACCAATTACGTACTAGAATTGAGACAGAACAAAAGGATACCCAGAGTTGGGTAGTTATCCAGCATTATTTCTTCCAGAACAAATACAGGAAGAGACGGTGGAACCACAGCAACCGAGACAAGATGTGGCTGATGCTAATCAGATTGCAGAGCAGTAGACTCCAGTCCTACTACGTCAGTCAGGACGTATAAGACGCCCACCAAAGAGGATGGACTCTGTAGAGATATAGTCTAATGACAGACTAACTAAAAAAAGACTCTGCAGTAATAAATGATAGTTTCATACGGTTTTCTGAATTACTGACTTGTGTGCTTTCTAGCCAAGTCAGGAGGGACTGTTGTATGTAGTATAGCTTTAAGAAATGTTGGACAGCACAACTTTAAGAAATGCATTTACTGTAACTCTTCCTGTGTGAGTCTTCCTGTGTGTGTAAGATAAGTGTTCTTCTGGTGTCTGAGCTAAATAAAATAAACAGAGAAGGCCTAAATTTCTGTGGTGCATATGTTCTTATTACCAAGCCCCTGATGTGTTTAAGGTACTTATTTTCAGCCACCAAACACAACAGGAGGCACAATGGGAAAGGTGCCTGGCATCCAAGAGGAAGTGAAAAGGCCGAGTAGAGTGAGCAATGGTAGGTGAACAAGCTAAAGCAAACGACAAAGAGTGGCAGAGGGCCCCAGTCTGGCAAGGAGGATTTGGGAGCTCCACTATAGACTATGTTACCATAATCAAAATAGGGAGAATCCACTTTGAACAATGTGTTTGCCAGACAGGAAGTGGGATACTCGCTTTGTTCCTGTACAATGCACCAAGCTTGGGGTGACGCTTTGGTGTAAGGCATCAATGTGAACTGAGGATCAAGCCAGACCGGAGATACTTAAGAGGATACATCCTCAAGGGTGTAAAATGAAGGAGAGTAGGAGTCTGAAAGCCTCTACTGGTGCCAAACATCAGAGACCTTTTTGGCATTGAAAGTTAACTGGTTAAACTGGCACCAGCACTGATTATCGTCAAAATCCAGATGAAGCTGTGAGGCAAGATCGTGGAAGAGAATCCAGATGCAAAACAACTATCATCTGGACACAGAGAAAGACAGAGGAGAGGTCATTCAAGAAAATGGATAGAGAGACTAGGACCTAGGACAGACCCTGAGGGACACCTCAGCAGACAGGAGTGGTGAAGAAATGTAGCTACCTATCTGGACAGCCTCTCTCAAGGTACAAAACCAGCTGACTGCAGTCAGAAAACCTGCTGCTTTAAGCTTGTCCAGAAGGAGGGATGTGCCACTGTGTCAAAACTTCAGCTAGATCAACAAAGTGGCAGATGTGATCAGACCCTGATCCATACCCGAGAGAACAAAGTCAGTGAGCGAAGGAGAAATGTAGAAATGGAGTGAAATTTCCTAAAACCAGACTTGAAAAAGGAGATGGTCCTGCTAACATTACAGAGTTCTTGCTGTATTCTATAGTTTTTTTTTTTTTTTTCTAATAAATCTTTTGCCATTTCCATTTAGCTCTCACACCACAAAATCAGTGCATTTGCTGTGGTGCCGAGTAGCTTTTCAGAAAAGCATAACCAAGAATTGGCCAATTCCTAGATGGATTTGGCAAGCACACAGTAGGAATACTTCCAAGAAATTTGTATATGGCAAAGGGTATTTTTACTTCAAAAGTACCACAAATACAAGCTGAAGAGTTTATACGGGATTCACTGACAGGAGCCATGGTACTGAATAAAGCAGGGACTAGGTACAGATGGTGAAATACCAACACTACAGTAGCAAAGGAGTTGGAAATAGTAATAAAGATTATGCACATGCATGAAGTAACCAGGATAATTATTCAGCTGTTTACTGTTTGCCAACACAATTACAAATTTGTAGAGAGGCACAGTGATAATTTTCATCTTTTATAAATACAGAAGATGTCCTAAAGGGCTTATCCTGTAGTGTACCAGTGTACTAGCTAGGAAAAGTCAGCTTCCTTACAGCTTACTTTGGACATCTGCAGAGTCAACAATTGCCTGGTCACTAAACTGCGTTGATTCTACCCCCACACACACACACACACACACACACACACACACACACAGTGCACAGCTGAATCACCACAAGATACGTGCCAAATAATTATTTGAGACTTGCTGCACAGTAGCCAGATTGGAGAAGTGAAACAAAAATATATTTGTGGCAGTGGTGAAACTCGGCATAGACCATAAATGGCAGGAGCCGAATAGTGAGGCCACTTGTGAAATTCCTCTAGTCTTCAACAGATGTCTGTGAAATCACCCCTCCGCCCAAGTTAACTGTTTGCACAGATTTCTCCAGTTTCCCAACTTCATGATCACAGGATTGCCAGATCTTCAGGAACTCGCTATATTTATTTTATAGGAAATGTAGCAGTCTACAGGATATAAGTGAACAGACTGTCTCAATGAAAAACTGGGACACGTGCATGTCCTACAGCTAGCTGGATACATCCACTACTGCTTGACAGTTTATTTTAACAGTTGGAGGGTGATCAAAACCAGGACAAATGAAAATACCCTAAACACCTGGTCACCCTAGCACGTAGTGTTCCAGATAACCGGATAGGCAAGAGTTGGATTTTTTGCTCTCCATTCTTGAAACTGGGAGGTTAAATACCATCTGCATGAGTAAAAGCGCTTCAAACTTAAGAAAACATGCACCTTTTCAAGCACCAGCAGTGTCATGATGAAGTACGGTTTTGTTGGGTACGGAGACTTTCCAAGCGTTGGGATAAGCATCAGTACTTATCAAACAAAAGAGTTCTGAAGAGTAATTTAAAAAAATGGCGTGTATAACAGGCCCTTATCTTGTTGCAGCACTGCTAGAACAAGAAAGATGTTCAAGACTTATATTGCTTATCCATGTAAAATACAGCAATTTATGCTCCATCCAAAATAAATGTAACAGACGGGTGAAAATACAGGAAAAATCCAGTCGATGTTTTACAAAAAATATCAACCCAATCCAGGGGTCCTGCAATCCCAGCAGCTCTGTAAGGCACTATAGGTTTACATGGGTCACTGTTTCCACAAAGGCTCAGGAGATGAATAAATAAATACACACATACATACATACATGCATATAACATACATAGCCTCGGCACCATCTTGAAACCAAAGTCATCAAATGTTTTCCCGATTACAGTTCTAACAGTAAAAAACAGAATTGGTTAAAGACAACCATAAGAAATCCAGCAAGAACATTTTGAAATCTGCCACCAGCTGACTGCATGCAGAGAATACGTCATGGGCAAAATCCCAGCTTATTGCCAATCCACCTAAACCATCAACTCTGGCTTTTCTTTACCTAATTTAGGGCTACCGTTAACTTCCTGCCGACATGCACAAACAGGACCGCAAAGCACGATGAGAAATGCTGTGCTTCAGAGCTGGCCCTGCATATCAAAAGGTTAGCACCTGGTTCATCAGTAACAAAAGCACCAAGTTATGTAAAAGGCACACTGCAGACTCTGGAAACACAAGGTTTTCTGGACTGACCCACTGTGTCCATAATTGATGGAAGCCTTGCTTATACCAAAATATATGGATTGGGTAAGGAGACGGGTGGGCCCAAAGGTCAGCATTTGTTACTGGAATTTTATTTTCATCCTGCTACAGAGCACTCCCTTTTAATGAGAGCAGTGCTATGGTGTCTAGCTCACTTTCTGCCTCTAGCAGTGCTCCGGCTGTGTTGTGAGCATGTGCGTGCATGACACACACACACACACACTTTTCAGTGTCTGGGTGCTTCTGTTGGGAGAGGGAGGGGTAATGTCCTTTCAGTATCAAGGTGCTTCTACTGGGAGAGAATGGCCTCTCACCACCACACCTCCCGCTCACGTTCTTTTTACTATCTGACCATTACAAACAGTACTGGCGCACACAAGGCAGTGACACTTTACTGTGTAAAAGTAATGAAACAATCCACCAACACCATACTGTGAAAATCCAAGCTCAGCAGACTTCTGACCCCAACCTTTTTTTGTTTGGTTTTGTATGATCTGAGACGGTGGCTGCCTCTTATATAGCAGCACCCACTACAGTAGATCCAATGTGCACATGTTTTGTGTTTACTATGCAGTACATGCTGAGCTGGGCTCACCCTTTAGGTGATTTCCAGCTATGCCTTCTCCACACCTTGGTTACTGATGCTTTATACAGGCCCCTGCCTTAACCTTTGTAGGGCTGTGGACTGATGTATCAGTCCAAAGCTGCAATACATTCTAACTGTCAGCAGACCAAGGGTTAAATTTTGCATCTGGTTCATCTCCCAATGGTTGTTTACCTCTGCCTTAAAGCTTATAATTTTTATTATAAAGTTCACGGGTATTTTAAAATAATTCAGTTTGCCTTTATATAAAATCTTACTTTTAATTCTTGATCATTTTACCTGTCAAACTATCCGACTCTTTAGCCACTCCCAGCGTTGCCAGCAGCATGACTGGGCTTTTATGTTTGTTTAATGTATTTCCCAAGGATATTCAGAGACAAATGGCAGACTCTTCTGCATGATGTGCTGTTACATTCTACCACACTCAAACATTGTTGGTCGTTTAGTAGCAGAGATTTCTACTTGCATTTATACAGGAAAGGCCAAGCGAGATGCAGTGTCATTTGCAGCAAGGTCCTGCATCTACCAAAAATTTTTACAGCTGGGAGCCTGGAGCATGAGAGAATCAACAGACTTGCTCAAGGTTACATAGAGTGCTAGCTGCTGTGGTGGGATTTGAACCTAGGATCTCTTGGTGCATTTGTTTTTATTCATTTGTTAACGCGTGGAGCACTGGTCAAGGGACCATTTTAAAGCATGTCCCAGGCCTTGAGAGGCAGCAGCACAAGGATAGAAAATGGGGTTTAGAAACAATTGCAAGGCAAAATCATTAGTGCACAATTCATTTAAAAAACTAGGCCACATTATAATAAACCAGCAAGTCGTAAATACATATATGTAGAGCAGCAGAATAATGATCATGGGAGCACAACTGCAGATCAGATGGTGCTGGACAATAAGTGATCAATGTGATGGGCAAAGCACAGGTCACGAGGAGGGGTTTCTAGAGTAGCTGCTGTGGCAGCTGCCAACTTGACTAGGTTTGCATCGACACAGGGGACTTTGGCAGAGTAGGTGATCAGTAGAGGTAGGTCCACGAGGCTGGTTTTCAGACTGGGGATTATTAGGCAGTAAAGGGTGAAGTTGCTACAGGCTGGGGGGCACGCATGAGTCACGTATAACTCGTAAAGACAGATTTGGAAGGGAGCCAATAAAGCAAGGAGGCATTATGTTCTTGTATGTTTAGTCAGTAGATACCCTAGCTTTACACAGGCCACGTAAAGGTTGGCCATAGCCTCGCTAGTATCGGTAAAGCTGCCCTTTGAAGGCAGATTTCAGTAGATTGGTTTTAACCTGTGTGCAATGCCCAGTTTTTTCTTGATATTTTCTGCACAGAGTAGGTTACAGCATAGGTTGACAGTTCTGTACTTCAATCACACTGTCTTTCCAGCCTCATTTCTGAACCAATCTTAGTAGTGTATTAATATTTTGAGGGGAAGGCACTCATGAAGTACTTTCAATATTCACCTAACTACGCAAGAATGAAGCAAGAGGCAACAATAACTGAGGCGCTGGGGACACTGTATAAATCAGACCAACTCAGAGCTGATGGCCAAAGACTATAGGTCACTATCACAGGAAGTGCCTTAGGCCAAGCCTGAGAATGTCAGGTAATTCCTGCTCTGAAAAGTAACACACACCCTTCAGGTCAAATAATTAAGGCAGACTGGATAGACCTATAGGCCACCTTCTGTCATCAATTTTTATGTTTCAAGAAACCTGCTTGACTGAAAAGAAAAGGCATCATCTGCGGGTAGAAATCCCACGGGATTAGGGGTTATGTGATTATAAAACCACCACCCAACAGAAAAACATAAAATAATAGGTTTCAAACATTCTAATCCAGACAGACAGTGGGCAGAACTGTGCAGCACAGGCTATATACAGATAGCACACCATCAGTCTTTCAATGTTCATATTTTGATCCCTGCACAAATTTATCATCATCTCAATGGTCTCTGAAGGGATGGAGCAAGTCTAGTAGGAACAACAAGGGAGACTGGATGCCCCTTTAGTCTACAGCTGTCCTATACATCTCTTCAGCTAGTAAATGGAATCTATGACATCTTTTAATTTTAACTATTCGAAATGAGTTGTCCGATTGGCAACACCACAATTAAATTACACAAATCATACTGCAGCAAGCAAAATAACATAACTGGAATTGAACCCCAAATTAAAATTTGCCACAAGCCATTCAAAAACACAAATTGAGGCGATAAAGATGATCCAACTAGTAACTGATACTAAGGAACTGATCCAGAGGTCCCAAGCATCCCCCTTCCTTCCTGAACCCAAAATTTGCCACCACAAGCCTTTTGAAACACAACTTATAGTGATAAAGATGACATAAGTGGAAAATGATACTAGGGAGGGCCAAGTATCACCTCCTCCCCACTCTAGACAGGAGCTAACAGGCCAACTGGATTAGTCTCTGCTCTGTCATCTCAGTTTTCTTCTTGTAGAAAATCTCTCAGTTTAGTATATTTGATGGCAGGGAATGGTTTGTACCATATGTGCCACCACTGTATAATCCTACAAGCCTAATGAAACTTCTCTGCAGTAAACAAATTATTTAAAAGCGTTCGGTTTGCAGGGCTCCTGCCCTTGCAAACCTTACCCTCAGTTTAGCTTTACTGAAGAAAAAGCCACTTTTTTCTCCTCACACATAAAGTTGTTTAAATTCTGAAAAGTCCGCTACCAGGAAGTGTGGTGGACACTTGGGCGCTCCATTAACTGTAAGGTGCAGCGCTTCGCACCGTGCGCTTCAATGCATTTGTATTGAAGCACTGCGGTGCTGGCCATCTACAGTTCATCAAGCTCTTCAAGCATCCTCCATATTTCCGTGTAGTGGACTTTAGTCGCTACAACGCGGCTGCGAAGAAAGGCAGCTTTTTCCAGCAAAGCTAAACTGAGGGGCAAGGTTTGCAGAGTGGGAGCCCCTGCAAAACAGAGTTTTCTTAAAGAGCACATATTCATTTTAATCTAGTCTTTACAGTTGTACACATTACAAATTCACCAATTTTAAATTTCAGTCATCTTCCCCAACTCATCTATTAAGACCATAATAAATACAGGCATTTGCCAATGCGAACATTTGCTGCTGGCATGCACCCATTTTTATTTTTGATTTGGACGTTAAGTTTTGAAGATACTCATTTTGTTTGAGATAGATATATATAATTTATCTATCAGGAGAGACTAGAGGACCTCAATATGTATACTCTGGAAGAAAGGAGATGAGGGGATACGATGAGAGACCTTTAAATACCTCAAGGGCATAAATAAGGTACAAGAGGGTAGCATCTTTCAGACAAAAGATGCTCAAGAACAAGGGCCATGATAGGGAGGCGGAGGGTAGACTCAGGGTAATGGGAGGAAGACTTTTCATGAAAAGGGTGGTGGATGCATGGACCAGCCTCACAGCAGATGGCGGGGCAAAATGGTAAAGGAATTCAAGAATGCATGGACAGGCACAAGGGAACCCTAGTAGTAGGAAAGCGAGGTAAAAGCTAGAGATCAAGTAGGATCTGTGGTAATGCAGTATCGCTGCCTCCCCCTCCCCGCCCATTGTACAAGCCAGTTCGATCCTGGGTGCACCACCTGTTCTGGCACAAGGGTGATGCGGGTGGTTTTGACACACAGTATCCAGATTTCGGACGCAGCCAGTATTCGAAATCAGGATTGCTGCAACATTTGGTGCAGGGTGCCAAGTTCGTCCAAACCCTTTTAGTGTGCATCTGGAAACAAGCTTGACTAGTGTGCTACTCCTGGTTAAACAATGTTCCCTTTCCTAGTGCAGGCACACTCGCAAAATTTCAGCGTTGAAAATTGGACCCAGTATTTTAGTTTTTGTCATAGTAAGCAGTTAATGTACCAACCTCTAATGCCTTTTTTGTGTTTTTAATCCAGCTATTTGACCCCTCTTGCCACTGCCCACCTATTTGGCAACAGAGGTACATGGCAGAGCTGGCAGGAGGCTCTGGTCCCTCTCTCTGGACTTCTGCGTCTCTGCACCCAACCCGCCTGCAATCCCCCACAGGTTGCCCCCCTCCGTGGCAGGGCCGAGGGTGAAGGAGTTGACCCCTCCCAGAGCTCAACATCTAGATGGAGCGGGGCCAATCGGTGCTGCAGGCCGTCATGGAGCTTGTGGGCCCCATATTTTCAAAATTTTCTACCCGTGCCATCACGGTTGCTTGCACACCGTGGAGGCGCGTGCATGCAGCAACCTGTGGCACCCTCCCTACTCTAGTCGCCTCTCGCTCCAGACTACAATACCTCCAGGCCTCCACCCAGGGCAGCCCTGCAGTAGGTGCAGCTGGATCTCCACCTGGGAGAGCTGTCTTTTGGCTGCTCATTCCATCCCCCGCCCTCCCAGTCTCCCCGACGACTTGGGCTGGTTCCTGAACCCAAGTCAGCATGGCATGGTGTGGCATCCAGCACCTCAACCCTCAGTGCCACCAGGCGGCTGCAAGCTGTAATGCTTGATACTATCATATGTAGCTACAGATTTGATTCTCAACACTGCCATCAAGCTTGTATTCAGAACTTCGGCATGTTTTCATAGGCCTGATTCTAGGACAGTAGGCGTTATTAAAGCCAGCTTAGATCAGTGCATTGTGCAGCGAATCATCACCTGTGGGCAACTGTGGTGCACTAGGTCCCTGCACCGATTTTACAAGAACAGTGGCCCACCACCAAAGTCCCCAAATTTGCAGGAGGTCAACCTGTGCATTAACCATACATTGCATACAAGAAGAGTGCTGCAGGATGTGGCGCAGGCTTGCAGCATCAGCGGCCAGTGATGGCAACACACTGGCCAGCGGGTCATCTGGAGGATGCCCTGGCTCATTTGGGGAAGAGAGAAGAGACACGGACAGATGCACTAGCACCACCAAGGGGAAGGGGCTTAAAGGTTCTCATTGCCACAGACTGCGCCACTCCAGTGATGGTATGGCAGGTATTAGAGAGCTGTCTGGCACCTTCCCATGGGGGCAGGGGTCTCACCTCCCAAAATTAGCAAGGATTGCAGCAGTAGTGCGCAGCAACACATCAGTTCGGGCTGGTCAAACTGCAGGGTCAGTCTAAGAAACAGACTTTGACAGCAGATAAGGACCACTTGGCCCACCTAGTCTGCCCATTTCCCTACCTACAGGATAAGCTGCAGATCCTAGTTAACCAACAGCCTATTTCTTGGTACCCTTTAAGAATTGCCTTATGTCTGTCCCATGTATTCTTGAATTCTCCACAGTTTTAGACCCACAACCTCCTCAGGAAGGCTGTTCCATGCACCCACTACCGCTCTGTGAAAAATACTTCCTCACATTGCCCTGAACCCGCCCCCCATTTTTAAATTGTGTTCTCTTGTTTTGCATTTTCTGAAAGATGCTACCCTCTTGGACTTTGTTGATTTCACTGAGGTACTTAAATGTTTCTTTCATGTCCCTCTCTCTCTCTTCTTTCCTCAAGGGTGTACATATTAAGTTATTTTAGTTTCTCCTCGTATGGCTTCTCTTGCAGACCCTGCACCATTCTAGTTGCCCTCCTCTGGACTGCCTCTATCCTGTCTATGTCCTTAAGGAGATGGGGTCTCAGAACTGGATGCAGTACTCAGATGGGGTCTCACAAACTGTCTGTACTGAGGGATAACAACTTCCTGTTTTCTGCTGGTGATGCCTCTCCCTATGCATCCCAGTATACCCCAGCTCTCTACTGCCTTCTCACAATGCTTTAACCTTAAGGTCATCTGATCGATTACCCCCAGGTCCCTTTCCATTTTGTTGTTGTTACTACCTCCCCTCATTGTGTAATCTTCCCTGGGTTTTGTTTCCCAGGTGCATATTTGCACTTCCTTGCATTGAATCCTAGCTGCCATACTTCCGACCATTCCTCCAACCTTGCCAAGTCCCTTCTCATCCTTTCCATGCCTCCTTGTGCATCAACCCTGTTGCAGATCTTTGTGTCATCTGCAAAGAGGCACACTTTTCCTTCAAGTCCCTCTGCAATGTCACATAAAGACATTAAAATGACTGGACCCAGTACTGAACCCTGCAGTACCCCACTAGTAACCCCTCTTTCTTCAGAGTGGACTCCATTTACAATTACCTTCTGTGTCCTGTTATCCAACCAATGTTTTACCCAGGCTACCACCCTGGGACCCACTCCCAAGCTGGTTAATTTGACTATTAATCTTTGTGTGGGACTGTGTAAAATGCCTTGCTAAAGTCTAGGTAGGCCATGTCCACAGCTCCTCCCTGGTCTACTACTTTGGTCATCCAGTCAAAGAAATCAATTAGGTTCATCTGACATGACCTTCCACTGTGAACCCGTGCTGCCTTGGGTCCTGTGCCCCACTGGCCTCTAGGTACTCAACAATTCTTTCCTTCAGAGTGAGTCCATCACTTTCCCTGCCACAGAGGTCAAACTGATAGGTCTGTAGTTTCCTGCCTCTGTCTTGGTCCCACTTTGTGAAGGGAATCATCCGTCTTCCTCCAGTCCTCGGGTACCACACCATCCTCCCATGATTTGTTAAAAGGGTAGTCAGTGGTTTCACTAGTTCTCCCTTAATTCTTTTAGAATTCTGGGGTGAATTCCATCAGGCCCCATTGCTTTATCCACCTTCAGTTTTAGAGTTCTTTCAGAACCCTTTCTTCTGTGAAAGGACTGGGATCGACACCCCTATCAAAAGTGCTTCTGTTAATTGGATTAGGCACCTCCCCTCCTCTTTTGTGAATACTGAGCAGAAATATTCGTTCAGTATCCCGCTTTTCACTATCCCCTCTGCCCACCCACCGTTCATTCTATTCAGCCTCACTATCCCTCCCTTTGTCTTTCGGCTCCCTGATGTACCTATAAAGGTTTTATCCCCCTTAACAGAGTTGGCTATCCTTTCCTCAGTTTGGGCCTTTCTTATTCAGACTTCCCTCCTGCTTCCTTCTGCATTAACTGGTACGATCTCTGTCCTGCTCCTTCTGTGTTTCCTTATACTTCCTGAATACTATCTTTTCTTCCTGACTTTCCCACCATCTCTTTTGAGAACCATAGTAGCTTTTTCTTTCGTTTTGATTTATTTGCTTCAGACAAAGGCTTGTTGCCTCTGTGATGGCAGTTCTGATGATTCCCCATTGTTGCTCCACCCCTCCTTCTAGCCTGTTTGCTAGTGCTTTTCTGAGGCACTCTCCCATCTTGCCAAAGCTAGTCTACCCTTGGGGGGCTTGTAAAATTCAATACAAGGGATACTGCAGCCCTGACCCTGCAAGCCCTCTTCTGCCATGGCACATCAGTGCATCTGTCTATAGGATGCTTGAGCCTGGTTGATGCAAGCAGTCCCCGAAAGTGTCAGACAGTCCCTTACAAATTGAGGCTGGTGGAAGAGCCCTCTGTACCATTTCTCCTTGCGTAAGCCCCATGTGCCAGTCTCGAGCTTTTGAAAATCAGGCCCAGGGTTTCTCAAATGAGGCCCCCATGGCTACATGCAGCCACATATACAATATTGTACTGCCCAAGAGCTCTTTAGAGCCCCATGCATAAGGTAATGAAGTGGAATGCACAATTTCTTATCTTAACATAAACATGGGGATGCACTTCAAGTAACAATACACCAGGGACTTGATTTCATGTATGCTGTGTGAAAAGAAATGTGTATCAGGGTTTTGAGGTAAACAATAAGGTGGAGGCCATCAGTAGGTTCTGGTGACTGCATTTTATGGCTTTTCAGGCCACCAGAATTTGGGGCTTGAGAACCACTATGCTAGAACATACTTGAAACACAAATGTACTAAAACACGGACACAGTTTATATCATGTGCCACACTTGTGGCAGTTTAGTGTTAGTAGCAGTGTGGCAAAATCCTACCAGTAAGCATTAAGCCCCAAGAAAGAAAGGAAGGAAGCTTCTATTGAGAATTAGTGCATGTTTTTTTTGGGTGGGGTGAAGCATGAGGCCGAAGGCAAAGTGCCTACAACCACCCAACCATGCAACAATTCTAGTAGAAGCCCCTTCGAGGGGCTTAATGCGCTTGTAACATGGGTATTTATGGTGTTATTTTTAATTTCTTAGGTGGACAAAACACTGACAAAGTTTTATATTTTAACTATTTTTATATTAAAACATGCAAAACTTGGTTTTCTTTCCAGCCACATTTATTTATATGGTGGTTCCAATTTTTCCAAAATTAAGTTCTAATGTTACAGAACACATTTTATAGTAATATGATATCTTGAAATATTTAGAACATTCTTACAAGTAGTTATTTCACTTGAAAATACACTGGATTGACTTGTAAATAGGAACATATAACGTTGCCTCATTTGCATATGCTAATTTTTTAACAAACTTAAACCTTGGTTTACTTATATGAGTGGTTGCTAATGTTGGATTACTATTTAATACTGTAACAGAACAGATCTACTACTGCAATGACATCTTTAAATTTGTAACACACTGTCGGAAAACATTTCTTTTAAATCAAAACTGCTGTGGATTAACTGGCTGACACAGAATGTGGAATATGCCCATTGCTAATTTGCAGATGCTCCGTACATTGCTGTACATACACAGTACTTTAATCTTTTACTGTTTCACTACAAATTTTTATTATATTCTTCATTAATAAAATTACAGTTTTACTACATATTGCAGACAATATCACCAACAATTCCATTTTATTGAATGAGACTGAAAGTGTGCAAAGAACATGTTATTCGGCAGTTTACTTCGATGAATACTACTTAAAATTAAGCAGTCCATTTATAGTAACATGGGACATGTGGAAAGGACAGAAAGGATTAGCTGCAGTTTGAAATGCTCATTTATTCTCGCTGTTCTAAGAAAAGGCAATGCAGGACCTAGCGACGAGCATGGTACAGGGCACAACACTGACAGCAACAAACACATATAGGCGTATTTCATTGTGCATTCTTTCACTTCTAAGGTAAATTGACTTTATCCCCATTATTCCACATAGGAGACTGTTGCATTACAAATCTCCATTGAGGACGGCTGACAAGTATGCACTGAGAAGTGACAGTCTGCCTGGGCGGGTGGGTGGGTGGAAACCAAATGTCACTTTTCCCTGAATGTCTCGGCAGGCACATTATATGTGGCGACTGCAGATACTATGACAGCGGGCATTATTTCAGGATTAATACCACTGGAATGACATCATATGATCATATCTAACTAATTAAGTGTCCTTAATTTCTGTAATATTCATCCCCATGTTACAAATGTATCCATTTCAGCCACTTGCAAGCTATTTCAAGCATTTGTCAATGCTGAACATTTGCTAATGGTGTGTACCTCTTTTTCTAATTTTGAGATAAACTTTTGAAGATACCAGTTTTAGGATTCCTCATAGAAATGACAGGCATTATTTATGGCATACTGGCCAAAATGTCATTTTGCACCAGAGGTCTGAAAACATATCTAGTCTAGGATTTAAAACAAAAAAAAATGACAAGTCACATAAGGTTTTGTGGAAAAATGGCTATGTTGAAAGTCTGAGTCAAAACATTCAATATCAGTTAAGTCAAGAGTGAATGGTGAAACAGTGTAATGTTCAGTCATAACCTTGGCATTTTACCTTTTTTTTTTAAATATAAACACCAAATTTACAGCATAGCCTTCTTATTACCCCACCTAATGGACCCAACAGGTGAAGATTTTCAAATCCTCCAAAATGTCATTCGGCACATTTTTGGCCAGGATTTGAAAAATGACAACTGCCACATTCATGAAGTGCTGTGAAGAAATGGCTGTGTTTAAAATTTGGGATCAAAATATTGAAAACTCTCAAAATTACAAACCTGTGTTCGTAACTTTCAAAATAACTGTTGCTTTTTAATATTTTTTGCCCCAGATTTTCAACATAGCCTTCTTATAACCCTACATCATAAACAAGTACAGAGAAAATATTCAACTCCTGCCGAAAGGTGATTTAGACAATGACTGTGAAATCACCTTTCAGAACATAAAAACACATTTGGCCAGGATTTGAAAATGACAGCTGCCACATTCATGAGGTGCTAAAAAAAATGACTATGTTAAAAATTTTGGTCAAAATATTGAAAATTACCAAAGTTACGAGCCTGCATTTGCAAATTTCAACGTGGGCTCATAACTTTGTTTAATATTTTTACACAAATTTTCAACATAGCCTTATCATCCTACCTCATGAGGAAGGGCAGAGAAAATTGGAGCAGCTTCAGTCCTTTGAAGTACATTAAGTTTCAGCCCATCGGGCTGAGAGCTGCATCACGGCCACAATGCATAGTCAATGGTCTAGACTGCAAGACCCTTGCAGTTGCAACTGCCATGGACACAAAGCATTGACACACCTCCCAAATCCCAATGTACTCATCCCAAAACGTTTTTCTGCAAAGCGCAGCAAATAAAAATGACACTTCACATTTATGAGGTTTTCTGGAAAAATGGCTATGTTGAAAATTTGGAATCAAAACTGGAGGAGAGGACTGCGGAGACAAGATAGAACCCTAAAAATATCTAAAATGGCATAAATAGGGTACCAGAGGTAGCATCTTTCAAAGAAGGAGATGTCCAGGAGCGAGAGGACATAAGGTTAGAAGGGTAGACTAAGGGGTAGCGTGGAAGCATTTTTTCATGGAAAGGGTGATGGATGCATGGAATAGACTCCCAGCAGATGTGGTGGGGGCAAACACAGTGGGGATTCAAGCATGCATGGGACAGGCATAGGGAACCTAGCAATAGGAACAAAAAGGCAAAGCTGGAGATCAAGTAGGATCTGCGACTTTTACAGTGGGCAGGGAAAAACTGGCAGACTGGATGGGCCTAGCGGTCCCTCATCTCCCATCAATTTCCAGGTTTCTAAAACATTCAAAATTAGTTAAGTTATGAGTGAACTCTGAAATAGTGTAACATTCAGTTATAACCTGGACATTTTACCGTATTTGTACAACAAATTTTCAGCATAGCCTTCCTATTACCCGCCCTAATGGATCCGGCAGGTGAAGATTTTCAAATCCTCGCCACAGGTGCAGGGTCTGCACCAGAAGCCATACAAGGATACTAGAGGAGCTTAATATGTATATCCTCGAGGAAAGGAGGAGGAAACATGATAGAAACTTTCAAGTACCTCAAGGGTATCAAAGTTCAAGAGGGTGGCAATTTTCAGAAAGAAAGATGTGCAAGAACAAGGGGCACAGTCTGAAAATGAGGCGACGGAGTATTTTTTCCACAGAGAGGGGGTGGGCAGAATGGAGCAGCCTTTCTGAGGAGGTTGTGGGGTCAAAAACAGTGGGGTATTCAAGAATGCATGGGACAGACATAAGAGCAATTCTGGTGGGAGTTAGGAAGAAGTAGGCTGTTGGTTAACTAGGCTCTGCAGCTTATCAATAGGTAGGAAATCATGAGACTGGGTGGGCCAAGCGGTCCTTATCTGCCGTCAAGGTCTACGTTTCTAGGTAGGAAAACATTTTGGCTAGGATTTGAAAAATGACAGCTGCCACATTCATAGGCGCTGTGAAGAAGTAGCTATGTTAAAACTTGGGGTCAAAATATTGAAAGTTACCAAACTTAAAAGCCTGCATTCATAAATTTCAATGTAGGCTAATAACTGTTGCTTTTAATATTTTTGCCCCAAATAGTCTACATAACCTTTTATGATCCACCTCATGAACAAGTGCAGATGAAATATTCAACTCCTGCCCAAAAGGTGATTTCACTAGCGTCTAAGAAATCACCTTCGGGGCACCTAAAAACACATTTTGGCTAGGATTTAAACAAAATGACAGCTGCCACATTCATGAGGTTCTACAAAGAAATGGCTATTTGAAAAGCTGGGGTCAAAATATTAAAAGTGACCAAAGTTACAAGCCTGCGATACGCAAATTTTAACGTGGGTTTATAACTTTGTTGTTTATTTTTTTTTTTTTTTTAAAAAAAACCAAATTTTACCATAGCCTTCTGATGAGGCCACCTCGTGAACAAGGGCAGAGAAAATGTTCAACTCCTGCCCAAAAGGTGATTTTGTGCAGTGACAGTGAAATCACCTTCTGGGACAGATTTACCCAACAGCACTTGCAATGTTAGGAGGTGGTGTCCCAAAACAAGGTATGTTTAAGATCTGGGGCAAAAATATCAAAAATTGCCAAGTTATGCCACTAAGTTCAGACCCCCACCGAAATACATTGAACCACATACCTGATTTCCTCAGTTCGCTCCAGCTTTGAAGAGTGAAGATCGTCTGCGGTCTAGAGACTATTATGCAGTCAGAGCCCCAGTGGGTAAGTAAGGGCCTTGGGGAGAAACCAGCGGCTCAACAGACATTGATGGACGATTTATCTTTTGCAGGCTTAAAAAAAAAATAAATAAATAAAAAGGCCAAGAAAGGTTTTCTTTATTTCAGGTTTTGACACTGGGGATTAGGCACCCCAGTGTCTGTTATGTTTGGGGAGTGGGGTGGTGGGTGCTGAGTGGGAGGGTCGGGTGGGGGTGACAATCACAGGGGCACCAGCAGTGGACACTGGGGAATTGAGCACCACCGTGATATTCAAACAAAAATAAATAAATAAATAAAAACACTGAGGAAAGTCTTTATTTCAGGTTTTGCGCTGAAGAATTGGCCACCCCAGTTTCAGTGTGATAAATGGCAGGTGTGTGCAGTTACAGAGGTGCAGTAGACATCGATGGATGATTTTCTTAGTTGCAGGCTTAAAACAAAATGCAGAGGGAGGGTGCAGTTACAGAGGTGCAGTAGGTGATGAATGATTTTAGTTGCAGGCTTAAAAAATAAATAAAAATGCAGAGGGAAGGTTTTCTTTATTTTAGGTTGGCATGGGGAAGTTGCCACCCCCAGTGTTGTCTTGAGGGGGTACCAAGTGGGAGGTCAGGTGGCGGTGACAGTTACAGGGCGCCAGCAGTGGACACTGAAGGTTAGGCACCCCATGTTTGTTTGGGAGGAGGGAAGGAGGGTGGTGGTCAGAATGAAAGGGAGGGTCAGGTAGGGAGAGAGAGAGAGTGTGTTACAGGGGTGCCAGCAACAGACATCGATGGAGGTTTTTGTTGTTACAGGGCTGATATAGCAGCTGCACATGGTAAGGTATATAGCAAATTTCTGGTGTGCAGCTGCAACTGTTTTGAAGTCGATAGATCAGCTGTTTGCGGACATGGCTTCATGCCTCAGTAAAACAGTCTGTGGCAATGGGAGAAGGAAGAGATCTCAGCTCCTCTAGGTAAGCGCTGAGCAGCTGTTTGCTGATGCGGCTTCCTGCACATCAAAGGACCAAAGCCCTCTCTGATTGGACGTCTTCAGTCCTTTGAAGTACAAGTTGCAACCAGAGTGATGTTAGGACCACAGTGCATGATTATTGGTGCAGTCTGTCGAGCCTTGCAGTTGCAAAGGACTCAGCAGTGACACCTCCCAAGTCCCATAGTACTCATCCCAGGACATTTGGTGTGCAGCGCAGCAAGCAAAAAGCCTTCGCCATTTTTTCTGACCTCAATGCACTGGTTTATAGCATCCCAGTTTTTCCATGACAGACTGCAATCTGACAAACAGGACAATGGTGCAGTCTGTTGGTGACGAGTCAGGTTTCTGAAATGGACAGTAGAGACGTTTTTGCTAACAAGTGTCGATAGATCACTGCCCTGATGGCACAACCACAGTGCGTTGCAGTGCCACGCCGGCGACCAAGTTCGTGAGTAAGCTTGGTGGCCGTGTCAGGAGGCATGCAGGTGCTTACAGCACAGCAGCAACCAGGAGTTAGTGTGGCGAGCTTGGGTGGCCGTGTCAGGAGGCGGGCAGGGTGCTTACAGCACAGCAGCGACCAGAGTTCGTGAGCGAGCTTGGGTGGCCATGTCAGGGGAGGCAGGCAGGGTGCTTACAGCACAGCAGCAACCAGAGTTAGGTGGCGAGCTTGGGTGGCTGTGTCAGGAGGCAGGCAGGCGCCGGCCGGGAAGGTCAGTGAGCTCCAGTGCCACAGTGACCTCTGCAGCTGGGCCAGGGAGCTTGCTCCTGTCAAAGGGTCGGCTGTTAGTATGCAAAGCACTGGGCTCAGGGGTGTGCAAATCCTACTGCTCCCTGTCTGGGACAAGTAAATTTCCTTGAAGGATGTGTACAAAACAAAAAAAAAAAAGAGCCCGATTTCACTGTAGTGAATGAGGAGAAGTTCAAATTCAGCTACAGTCCTGGTTGGAAAAAGCCTAAAGGTTTCTATTTGAACACCTCTGTCTAGGCTGCACTTATCTCAAGCAAGGAGGAAGGAAGGAGGGCCAAAAAGGATGACAAATCCACTTTTGTCTACATGATGGTCTGGGCCTCAGCATCTCCCCAGGTCCAAGCATCTGTTGGTCCTGATCCTGTTCCACACAGTGAACTGCCTCAGTGGGGACGATGCCCCCCAAGGGCCCCCTGCCATGGAGGATAAAATCATGAGGGTAATAGTGGTTTACTAGCATCTGGCAGAGCTAGAGGCCAAGAACCTGACAGGATACATCTCTGGGATCAGGGTATATGTAGTGCTAGAAGATATCAGTGACTGGGAGAAAAACCTTTATGGAAAAAACTACTATAACACTGGCAATAGTCTAGAATCTAGTAAACATTAATGCTAAAGGCAACTGCCAGCTGATGCTCATCCCAGACTGTAGCAGCAGGTGTACAACACCCTTGAGCCATGCCCTGTGGGGTTACATTCCTTCCTGTGTACTCACACAAGCTCAGTGCAAGCAGTTAATATAGGTATAGGGACTTTATGGCCTGAAAGAGGCAGTATAGAGCAGTGGTTAAGGACACTGATTGTACACCCAGACATCTGGGTTTGAATCCATTAGCCCCCACTTGCTTAGTGAGTGACCCTGAGCAAGTCACTTAACTCTTGTGCTCCCAGGTCACACCTGGAAACAAGCTCTGGCTTAGTGTCTCTCTCCTGGTTAAACATTTCTCCTTTCCCCAAGAACCAGTAATATGCATTGTTGTGGCCCTCGAGGACTGTGTGCATTGCACCTCAGTGAAAGTAACACCAAAGCTTAGAAACCTAGAATTTGACAGCAGATAAGGACCACTTAGCTCATTCAGTCTGCCCATTTCTCCCTCCACACTATTACCACAGGCCCTGCCCAATCTACAGCTTTTTCTTCCTTTCCACTACGATCCCTTTGTGCTTATCCCAAGCATTCTTGAACCCCACCACTATTTTGCCCCATCACCTCTACTGGAAGGCTGTGCCAGGAATCCACCACTCTTTCTATGAGTAGTACTTCCTCATATCTCTCCTGAATCTACCCCCTCCAGCGTCATAGCATGTCCTCTTGTTCTTGAGCACATTCTCTTCTCCCTCTTGCACCCAATTTACCCTGGAGGTATTTAAGGTCCATCTTATCCCTTTCTCCCTCCTCTCTTTCAGGGTGCAATACTGAGGTCCTTTAGTCTCTCCTTGTAGGGCTTTTGATGCAGACCCTGCACTATTTTGGTTGCCCTTTTCCATCTCCATTCTATGTACTTCTGGAGATGTGGTCCCCAGAACTAGACATAGTACTCTAGGTGGGGTCTTACTAGAGACCTATATAGAGGCAAAGTGTGGTTACATAAGAAATTACCGTAACAGTAGATGTTTGAGTGCATCTCTTGCAGCAAGTCATTACATGTGGGATGTCAGCGCAGGCATCATTTTCTCAGATGACTTTCTCAGCAGTTGACCCTGGGACCTCTCCTAGCACCACCATGTGGTGTTCACCTACAGAGTATAAAGGGAGATCCCAGCTACTCCTCAGTTCTTTTCCATCCTGGCAATCTAATGTGTAAACATATCTCAGGCCTCCGATGGGAGCCGGGAGGAAAATCAAGGCAGCAGTTCATGGAGTCGTAAAAGACAGGAGCAAGAACCCTTCTGAAGCAAAAAGCAAGGGGAAGGAGGCGGGGCTGCAAGAGATGCTCTCGAAAATTTACTGTTACGGTAAGTTCTTACGCAACCATACTACTGTCTCGAGGCAGTCTCTTGCAGCAGGTCATACGTGTGAGAAGGTTCCCAAGTAGTTATTATACCCAACGGGAAGAGGAAGCGAATCATGAAGGCTTAGGACAATGGTCCTTGTAGGACAACCTGTCCAAAACAGTTTGCCTCTTAGAAGCAATGTCTAGACTGTAATGCTTGGTGAAGGTATGTACTGTACACCACGTGGCAGCTTTGCAAATATCCAAGGCAAGCTTCCCAAAACACACCATAGGGTGGCCATGCCTCTGGCAGAATGTTTTACAACTCAGAGTTTTTGTATTTTGCATAAAGCGTAATGCAGTTGGCCAGCGATGTGGATGAGCACTGCTTGGAAACACGAGCGAGCGATCTGGTTTCCGGGGAACAAAAACCACACACCACAAAAAGCTGCTCCGCTTTTGCGACTTTGAAATGCGGAAAGGTAAATGCTCAATGTTCTATGCACATCAAGGTATGAAACAGGACTTCTCTGGATTCTGAGGATTCACAAAGTACACTGGTAACTGGATGATCCGATCAGTAAAACTCTTCGTTGATGACAGGAAAGCAGGAGCTCGAAGAAGGACTTGTTGCATGCAGGTCGCAGCTGAAAAGAACCGAGGGCAGCTGGGACCTCCCCATTTATACCAGCCAGGTTAACACCACGTGGTGGTGCTAGTGGGAGGTCCCAGGGCTGACTGCTGGAAAGTCATCCGGAGGAAATGACGTCTGTGGATATTGATCAAGGGTTGCAAACAACCCTGTTTTGTATGGTAACAGCAGTATGGTATGTACCAATTTTTTTTTTTTTTTTTTTTTAACTCATTTAAAAGAAACAAGTAATCACAATCAATCTGATTAGCAATATCAGTAAATGCTACTGATGTGAGCAATCATAAGGTGTGTGTTTTGTTTTTAAACTAGAGACTGAGACCCAAGCAGGTTGAACAGTGTCCCTTGAAGGAGGAGGAAACCACTAGGGATGTTGACCTCTGGGGATGCTGGGTCCACTGGGTGACCTAGGAGTTCTTGGCTCAGCTGCAGTTCTCGGGTCACCAATATGGTGGCCCAGTGTTCTGTATAGTCATGGAGGGTGGGGCAGAGCCCTCCATTAAACCCTATGGAAAAACATCCACCACCCTTTGTCTCCCCAAGGTCCCTTTAAACTCATGAGAGAAGGGAATACGGCAAGCCAGGAGGCACATTTGCCGGTGCCGTAACTATCCAGTGCTGCAGTCAGTCGTGGCCTCAGGCCTGCTGATTTGAACTGCACCACACTGTCGCAGGAGGCACTCCCACAACTACCCAACATTTAAGTATGGCAGTCTCAGTGTGCTGAGCAAGTCTGTCAGCACAAACCACCTGCTTTGCCTTGCCACCCAACTGCATCTCAGAATCAGGCCATTAGGCAGTTCAGTTACATAAACTGATATTTTACAGTAGTAAAAGCCCTGGGAGTGCACTTTACGCTTCCAAGCACCGTATCTTCAGCAGTCTCCCTCACAAATCAAGGAGAAGGCGTAAAACAAATCTGGGACACATGATAAAAATAAAACATCTAACAAAACAGTAATATCTGCTCAAGAAACAGTGTTCAATATGCTGTTTGGTGTAAACAGCAATTTTAATGAATGTAATACTAATGGCAACATTATTATTCAAGGTGGTCCTGAACAAATACGCATACAAAGTTTTAAAAGTTTTGTCACATAAAAAACAAACAAACACAAATTAAGTTGACACACATACATTTGACAGTAAAATATGTATTCCTCAGTAACAGAAATGGCAAATGAAGGAAGGACCGATGGACGAAATTTGTGAGCGTTATGAGATGCCTGGTCCAGTTGTATTATTAAGGGGTTAACACGTTCAGACTGTATTCAAAAGTAAAATTGCAACCTACTGATCTAGGTGCCCTGGGGCGTTTGTGTCAGTACTGTTAAGGGGCGAGACAGCTCTCTCCTGTGACAACAGCAGCTATATTCCTCTCAACCCTTGTCTCAAAAATCAGGGACAATGTTAATAATAATAATAATCAGGGACAAATCTTAAAAATGATAATATTCACCCAGAAAACTGACAGAACAAGGGGATTAGTGTAAGATGCATTTTCTGAAAACAAGTCTAACTTTAATGTTTGACTATTTTATGCTAATCCCCAGCGTTCAGTCAGAAAAACACAAATTTTACGAGGAACAGAGGACATGTTTTGGACAAAATCAGGAACAGCTGAGAAGTGTGCGCAGCCAGAACCTGGTAAGCGGTCGCCATTCAGCCCCTCCCATTTTGCCACGAGTCGCTTCTGCCAAGATTAACAACTTGGTTAACTTTTGAGGCAGGGACACATCTCAATTGTCCCACATTCGGATGGACGAGCCTCCTTTCATGCCTTTCCCTCAGAAAGATGCCGTTACTCATAGTACGTATAATAATAAGCATACATTCCTTGTTGAACCTGCTTCTCCAATAGCATACTTTATAAACACAAATTAGTTATACCCGATATAATGACACCCCCCCTCCCTGTAAACTGGTATACCCCACCGAAGTGCTCCACAGCTGAATGGCAAAAGTGGAAGGTATGGAGTTATTTGGTGCATCATTGCTGTCTCTGTGTTATAGCTGTTCAGAGTCGGAGCGGAGGATGTGCACTAATCTCAGAAGAAAGGAAGAGGTGACGGAGTAATCAGCACTGTCCCTACCTGGAATCGAACTTCTTGCCGTCAGGAAAGGTGCCGTGATAGTGGTACCTCCACGAAATCCCCTCTTTTACGGTTCGCGGGCATTCGGCAGGCACGAACTGCCTTTCGATCGCTACATCGTCCAGCGGTACTGGCGGGGCGTTGCAAGCCACAAAGGTCACCAAAAGGCCCAGCGAAACCATAAATGTGAACATGCAAATCATTGTTTTTTCCTTTCAGTCTTTATCAGAAGTGCTGTTGGTTACAGTACGGTCTTGTCGCGCCTCCCTTTGCTTCCCGCAGCAGTACGTCTCCAGCTTCTCCTCCTCTCTGGCAGTAGCAGCGGAGTTTGGAATGTGATGCCTTTTAAGCTTTCCGGCAGGATAGTTGCAAACGTGTATAGCTGGGCCTTCAGTGAGCAAGCAAATAGGGACTGAGCTGTCCTCGTATTTGCATGCCATTTCTTTGTATGTGGGAGGAAAAGAGTGGCAAACGGTAGGATGTTCCCTGGCACACAACGCTGCCCCATCATGGGCCCTCTGATGAGTTCGACCTCTGCCATTTCTGCAAAAGCATAAGCTTTAATTGGGGGGTCATTTTGGTGCAGGAGGTGGAAGAAAAAATATGCTGCAGGACCCCAACTCACATCAAAGCAGCCAGCTGCGTTCTACGTGGCGCTTAGCTTTCGTGCTGAAGTTTGAACAGCTATTGCAGCTGGAAGGGAATAGCTGGACTTGCCATTGCAACTTAGTGGCTCCTATTGGAAACATTCATTGATTCAGGTCCTGTATGATTTCCATTCGCAATCCTCTGTGATACAAAAATGAAAGAGCAGGGCGGGCTGTAAAGACCAGTCATAGGAGAATTCCTTGATCCCTTTTCACTGCATTGATAAGTAGTTTCACGTGAGAACTCATTTATTGCAGAAATGAGACTGCTGAAAACGTTGTAGGGCTAAAACAGCAAGTTTTGGTTCCGGGTGTCAACTTTCATGAAACTCTTGAGTGCTTACAGCCAGGCAGTATTATTTTGCCTATGGCCAGGTTTCCTAGAAATCCTCTTCTTTTTCATTCTGCTGTCAAAACATTCAGGGTGCTTAAGTCGACTTTGCGGGTGAGCACCCACCCATGGAGTTAGCACCTATGCACTCACGTGAGTCCCCATGGAGTTGGCACCTATGCACTCACGTGAGTACCTGGATTGGTACCTACAGTATGCTTGGTTATAATGGGTGAGCCTTACCTCTCAACTACTTCATCCTTAAGGATGTCATGTCAAGAAAACAGGGGTGGGGGCACGCAATAAAAAAAAATGTAATCAAGGGACAGCACCAAACTGCACTTTACCAGTCCTTCCTCCACCTAAAAGCAGTACTTGGATGGGAATGGGGGCATTAATCAGCTGTATGTGACCATCTCCTGAGTTTACAGCATCTCTACAGAATCCTTAAGTCAGCTCGATGTGCTCAGACATTAATACCTGAATGAGGACTTGATTACAGTAACCTAGTGCCTCCACTCAAGGTGTCCACCTTACTGTATTATAAGTAGCCTGTGTTTTCAGCATATTGTATCTTAAACTTGTAATACTGGCTGGGGCCAAACAGCTGACTCTAGCCCTGCTCACCACCTTCGGGACTAGTAAAGTGCTACAGCCGAACTGATTTCCAGCTTGGGTAGAAGAATTATTCAGTAATATGCTATTGTGTTTTGCCTAACAGCCTAGCCAAGTAACAGCTTTCCATAAGCGGCATATCTTGCTGTTCTGACAAAGTTAAAGAAATTAGCAACCTCTCCTGTTGCCAATAGCGTGGGTCAGGGGCTGGTTCTTGACGGAAAATAATACTCCTGATGGAAATCGGCCCCGTCAACGGCTATAGCTCGTCAGGGTCCCTCCCTGCCACAGCTAACCTCTACCGACTGGATAAAGCATGCACGCCTATGAAGGGGCTGACCACGTGCCCGAGGCTACGTAACAAGTGCTCCTCTCCCCAATGGGAAATTCTAGCACTGGTCTGTATTCTATCACTTCTCTGGGCTGACAGACTCATTGGCTCTGGGTACCCAGGATTCCAGACATCAGCTCATGACCCCCCTAACTTCTACAATGGACGCTCCTCTCAGCACATGTGCCCTCTCTTCAGCTTACAGGCTTGTAAGGAAGGGGTTATGCTATGACTTGTTCTACTTTTTTTTTTTTTGTGCCCCTCCTCCGCGCCAGATTTTCCGCCCGGTCACGGATCCCCTGCTCGGCATCCCCCCTCAGGCAGCTGGTACCCCCAAACGCCCCCCAAGAGGCAGTGGCACTGCCATGCCCTTAGGGTGCCACTAACGACATAATAGGCTGGGAGCGCTCATTGGGGAGCTCATTGCAGCCCGAGGGACGGGCATCATAGAGGCGCCGGAGGTGAGCGGAGTTTTCCCTTTAAGGGGCGGGAGCATGCAATGGCGCCAGCGTCTGGCCGCCCCATCTGGCGTCCAGATCCCGAGTGCTTGGGGTTCTCCCGGTCTCCACCAGGAGTCCACTGTGCACCGGCCATTCACCACCCTCCCGGATAAGGAGGCAGTGGTGAGGCGTCGATCCTTCTCCCGTCTGGCCATCCGGCGACCCGAGTCGCCAGCGCAGTAGCGGAAATCCAATCGCCTGGCGCCAGCGGGCTGCCACTTATTCATTTCTTGCGTGCAGGATGCGCCTAGAACAACCTAGTCCCCTTGGCTGCTTTATTTTACTGTGCCTACTAGCAGCACTGCTACTCTTGGCAGGAAATATCCAACCCAATCCTGGCCCGCACACCACCAATATCATAATCCGTCCCCTCAGGACCCTCACTGGTCATCCACAAAGGGGCTGAGGATGGCGCTGAATATATGCAGCCTCAGACCAAAAATGCAAGAAGTACAAGCCTGGCTTGACCTCTACAAGCCTGATGTCCTTGCCATCTCTGAGACCTGGCCTAAGACCCACGTGCTAGATCACAAAATACAGGCCCAGGGCTACAGTACCTTCGAAAGGATAGACTGACTAAAAGGGAGGTGTACTCATTTATGCAAAGGAAGCCCTCACAGTGTTGCTCCTTAACCTACAGAAAAGTACCCCTCGGACAGAGAATCTGTTTTCATCCGCATAACCATAGGGCACTCAAAACTACTCACCATTGGCTGTGTCTACCACCCACCCAGGTCCAGCGCTCCAATCCCTTGAGGCCATCACTAAGATAACAGCCAGAAGATGTCTCTTTAGAGCTTCTCATTCTGGGGAACTTCAACCTAAACTGGGCCCAGGACCTAGCCAAGCCATTACGGCTCTGACCCTAGAGGCTGGCCTGGTACAGGTGATCTCTGAACCTACTAGGCTCAATTACAAAATGGGGAATCACACTACCCTTGGCTGGGCTCTAGTGTCCAGCCCTCAAGCATCCAGACAGCCGGAATAATGGTGGACTCCTTGAGTGACCACTCCCCAATTTTCTGCATCTGGAAAAACAGCACCAAAGGTCCAGCCCAGAATCCTTACGCTCATGACTACTCAAAATTCTCTAAAGTACAATTCAATGACTACCTATGCAGCCTAGACTGGGGCCCAATCATGCTCCTCCCCACAATGGCAGAGGCCCTGGAATACTTCCAGAGCCAATTATGCTCTGCGGCTAACCTCTTTGCCCTCTAAAAACTGAGAATGAAAGGTAGCTGCTACAAGTGGATCTTCCCATCCTTAAAACCCTCATGATCACTCGGGACAAGGCATGGAAAGTTCAAACTCTCATCCCTCCTGGTAGAACTCGAGACTTACAAAGCCTTAAGAAACAAAACCAGAGAGAGCCATCAAAATTGCGAAAGGAGTACATCACTCACCTACAAAAAAACAGCCTAGGCAACCCTAAGCTATTCTGGCATCATGTCAATGGACTGATCAAGGGAACAACGAGTCTGATACTGGCCCCATTGAGGTAAATGGCCAGCTAGTTAGCGACTTCCCTCAAATAGCCTCCACCCTTAACAATCACTTTACTAACCTCGATGCCTACAAGGTCTGTCTGTCTCCTCGCCTACTGCCCCAAATGTAGAGCGAGCCTGCCAGCCTTGAGCGACCCTCTTTCACCCAAGACTGAAGAAAAGAGGTCCAAACCCTCCTAAGGGCCCTGAAGGTCAAAGGCTCTGGGGGCCAGATGGAATAAACCCTCGACTACTAAGGCTGGAGCCCCTTCCCTCTCTAGACCCTTGACCTGGCTTCTAAATGAATCCCTATGGGAAAGAATCGTTCCTGAACAGTGGAAACCGGCTAGCGTGGTCCCAATACACAAAGGTGGCTCCAGGAAAACATAAATACTTACAGGCCCATCTCTTGCTCTGCACACTTGCAAAGTTGCAGAAAGATTAATCTACAGTCAACACCACGACTACCTGGAGGCTCATCAGCTCCTAGCTCCTTCCCAACACAGTTTAGACCCAATCATGGGATGGACACAGCACTAATCAACTTCACTAATGATGTACTAAGAGCAGTGGATAATGGGTTACCCACAGGTTCTGTATTCATAGACCTATCCAAGGCATTTGACCTTGTTGAACACAAGCTCCTGTTACATAAGCTAGACAAAATTGGCTTAGACCCCCTTGCTCTCAAGTGGTTTGGGAGTTACTTAACTGACCCGGACACAGAGGGTTATCTGGAAGGGTGCTATATCTGGCCCTCTACCCTAAATGAGGGAGTACTGTGGGCTCAATCCTCGGCCCCTCCTTTTCTCCTTGTTTACCAACAACCTATATACCCACTGTGGTAGTAGCTCAGTTGTGCAATATGCAGATGACACTGTCCTCTATCGATCCTTGGGTGATATGGAAGGCCTAGGTCCCCTCCTCCAAAATGACCTCACCTCACTAGAGGTCTGGCTGAAAAAACAATATGGTCCTGAGCGCTGGCAAAACCAAAGGCGATGCTATTTTGGCCCAGATCCATGGTCATGACAGTACCTCCTTGCAACTCACCTCACTCTCTGGTAGCAGCATTGAGGTAGTGCCCTCCTTAAAATACCTAGGACTTACACTTGCCAGAATGCCTCACTTTCAAGAACCATGTGGACCAGGTTACCAAGACCTTACACTGTAAACTTGGTACCTTGTACTGTCTCAAGGACCAACTTATCCCTGAGGCCAGGCTCTCTATTGGCACAGTGTCCTGCTTCCCACCCTGACCTATGCCGGTCCGATAATACAAGGCACGGCTAAGCAAAAGGTCACTAAGATGCATATATTGTACAACAAGGTTGCCGTTTACTATCCAGGACCACTCGCCGAAGTCACCACTGTGATAACCTGGCTCCCAGCTACGGTGGTCTTCACTGACCGCTGCCTACCAGTACCCTCTGCTCTGTCTGACTTACAGGCTGCTCAGACCGTCAGCTTAAGCCTAGCGTTGTAGGAACCACAGCCACCAAACAAAACCCGGAGGCCTGCGGACGTCAGGCGTACACTGCTGGAAGTTCCCAGAATCAGGTCCAACGGGAGGCAGATCTTTCTCCTACCTAGACCCCAACCTGTGGAACCAACTTCCTCCTCCTGTGCAGGAAGCCTCCTCACTCTCTAATTTCTGCTCCAGACTAAAGTCCCTGACTGACACCAGTACTTGCCGTTGTCATGGCTCATTAAGATCCACCCCCTTTTTCTCTCCTAGGAACCCAGTCAGGATCCCCTCCCTCTCGGCCATGCCACCGTCTGCTAGACAGCACTTCACCTGTATACTGGTTATCTGTTATTCATGTTTAGTATCCTTGCCAATCTCTACCATGTACAGTAACTTGTTGATAACCAAGACTGTAACCTGCATTCTAACCTTGTACACTTGATTCAACCCTATCTTGTCTTGTTCTGTATCATAATATGTATTGTTATCCGGGTCACCCTGAAAAAGGGACCTTGAGGGTCAGTGGGCCTACCCGGTTACAAACTTTTAATAAATAAATAAATGTGTCCACCCCAGACTCTAGGGTCGACTGTCCTGCTTATCTTACAAGAGACCTGTATGTCAGTTATCACTCAGACTTGGAGATTTAGTAGAAGCAGAATGACATGATACTGGATTGGGTTTGAAACAGAATAAAATCAACCTGCCAATACCACTGAGCGGTGGCAAGCTGTCCCAAGTAGATGCAGAACCCCCAGGAAATGATCTAGACTAGCCTGTTGAAATCAATTTCTTGTAAATCCTTTGGGATACAGTAAATTAAAATCACTGTATAAATGTAAGTTCTATACTATTCTGCAGATCATGCACTACAAGTATTTGATTAAAGTACTAATGCTACCAGAGATGCTTCTTTCTTTGTCCTAACTTCTTGAACCTCTTCAACATGTTTTTTTTAAACTTCTCAGTTACATCTTCTGGATTGGTGGACCATACCGAGTTGTCAGTTTGCTTGGTCAGCAACAGAGAACAACAGTGACAAATCAGCTGCCAGAAACAGAGAACCAGAACAGTGTTTTACATTATAAAATGGGAAAAGGATTTTGAGCCATTCGATTAGTTGTTAGCTGTGGTGAGGGTGCCTACTGCGTGGCTAAAAACTAGCCCTGCTAACCCTGGACACAGTACATGGTCAAAATCCTTGTGCCATTAGAAAGTTCAGAAATGAAACATGACCTCTTCCCCCCACAATAGTCGCTGAGGTGAAAAAATAAATCAACTTAACTGTTCCTCTTAAAAAAGCTTCTACATATAAATGTTTATATTTCTTATGCATAAATAATATGTTTTCAAATTTCAATTATACTTCCCCAGTCTTTTGCATATCATTCCTGCCCACTGCTACCCATTGAAATAGGTGGCAGCCCTGATTCTCCCTCCCCATGCAGTCGTTTGATTTAACCTGCTGCTTAACTGGTCTTACTTCACACTTGCACCTCCCAGAAACCAGACTCTGATGTGTTACGAACATACAAAATTTGCCAGCAGATAAAGCCCTAGAGGTCTATCAAATCTGCTCGAATGTGCAGCTAGCACCCTTATTCTGCAGCTGCCCTCCCTTCCACCCTTCCTCCATTAACCCTCCCTTTGTCCTGTCCCATCCCCTTTTGAAGCAGTCCACTGTTCTGCTGGATACCACTTCTGCAAGTAACACATTCCACCCAGCTACCACCCTCTCTGTAAAAAGTGTCCCTCATCTCCCTCCTGAACCTTCCTCCTCAGTCTCATATCATGGCCCCAGGTGTCCCTCCCTCCCTTACTTTGAATATACCCTCTGTACATGTCTTATTTATTCCTTTCATGTACTTAAAGGTTTCAATCATATCTCCCGTCCACCTCCAGCGAGTACATGTTCAACTCCCTCAGCCTCCTCTCGTATGATAAGTCCCCAGCCCCTTGATCATCTTTGTCACCCTCGCTGCACCCCTCCAGTAACTTAATGTCCCTGTTCAGATATGGGCACCAATACTGCACACAGTACTCCAGGTGCGGTCTAACAATGACCTATACAGTGGCTGAATCACCTCCTCCCTTCTGAGGATATACCCTTGCAGTGCAACCCAGCATTTTGTTGGCCTTGCAGCTGCCTTCCCACATTGTGCCAAGTTGTTCATTGACCCTGTAATGAGCACCCCAGATCCTTCTCCTCCTCTGTCTGGGCTAGCTGCACTCCCCCAGCTGGTAACTCCTTCTTGGGTTCTTCACCCCACAATGCAGCACCTTGCACTTTTGGCATTAAACTCCAGTTGCCAGGTGTCTGACCAGGTTTCAAGATTTGCCAGATCATCCTGCAACCCCTGCCATTCCCTAGGTCATCCACCACCGTTCCCATCTTGGTATCATCAGCAAACAGACTGATCTTGCTCTTGATATCCAATGATATGTCTGCAATGAATATCCCAAACAACAGTGGTCCCAACACCGAGCCCTGTGAAACATTGCTTGTCACTACCCTTGGTGTGAGAGCCCCACCCACCACCACCCTCTTTTGCCTTCCCTGAAGCCAGTTCCTGCCCATCTCACCAGCTTTGCACCCACCACCCTGTGCCTTCTAACTTACTCCCCAGCCTCCCATGTGGCACTGAGTTGAATGTCTTACTGAAGTCCAGATACAGGACATCCACTGCATGGCCTTGTCCAGTTGCCTAGTTACCCAGTCATAGAACTCCACCAGGTTGGTTTGGTAGGATCTGCTACGTGATGAAGCCATGCTGTCTGCTGTCCTGTAGTCCTTTGGCTTCCGGGAGAGCCATCACCTCTCCTTCAGGATAGTCTCCATCAGCTTACCCATGATGGATATGAGGCTCACGGTCTGTAGTTCCCCGGTTCATTCGGGGCCACTCTTGTGGAGGGACACCATATGAGCCATTCTCCAATCCTGAGGTACACACCCTGAGTACAGTGAGGAATTAAATAGGTCTGCCAAAGGTCCCACAAGGACCTCTGCCAGCTCCTTCAGTACCCTGGGGTGGATGCCATCTGGGCCTGGCGCCTTGTCCACCCTCAGTGCCTTCAAACCCTCAAAACTCTGCCCTCCATGATTTCCCCATCTGTCACCCCCTCCTCCCTGTTTCTGCTGTTCCTCCCCTTGGGTATCACCCCCTCTTCTCCTTAGTAAATACTGAGCAGAAGTAATCATTTAACCTTCTGCCTTATGCACCTGCTTCCACCACCCCTCCTTTCTAATCCTTATTATGTGGTCCTTACATCTCCTTTTCTCCTAATGTACCTAAAGAGTCCTTCTCCCCTTCTTAATGCCTTGTGCCAGCCTGAGTCCGAGATGCCTTGGCCCCTTACTGCCCATGTCATCTTCAATTTCGCAGGCCTCCCTGTCCTCCCCCCTCCCTGTTTTCCTGTACCTCCTAAAGGCAGCTCTTTTCTCCTACCCTTTCCTTGACCTCCTTGCTCAACCAGCTCAGTTTCTTAGCCCTAGCCTTCTTGCTCTGGGCCTTGCAGCAGGTTTTGGTTGCCTCCACTATCCCCAGCTTTATGGGCTCCCACCTCTGGTTAGTGCCCATACTAGGTTAATTCTGGCCAGGTAGCCTTTACCGTCCCCATCCTCCCAAAGTTGGCCCTTCTGAAATCCAGCACTCTTGTGCCAGATTCACTCCTTCCTTGCCCATATCCAATGTGAGCCATACTGAGTGGCGGTCACTCCCAAACAGCAGTTCTTCCACTGTAAGTTCTCTCACAATCTCCCCATTTGCCAGCACAAAGTCAAGGGTATTCCCTAACCTGGTTGGTTCACTGACCATTTGCAGCAGGAAGCTGTCCTGGAAAGCATCCAGCAGTACCTGCTCCCTTCTATTCCTGGTTGTTGGGGTACTCCAGTCCACTACTGGCATGTTGATGTCCCCATAATCACCACTACCACTTCTCACAGGTCCTCCTGATCTGTCCCGCTAGTTCTGTCTAACTCCTCCGTCTGAGAGGCTGGCCTGTACACCACTGCCATTCTGAGAATCCCATTCTTGGAATCCTGGATTTGCATAAGTGACTCAGTACTACCCTCCTCCTTCCTCCCTTCCACACTTCAGTCCTTCCTTCACATATAGTACCACCCCTCCTTTCCCAATCACCCTGTCCCTCTGAAAGAACCTGTACCCTGGTACAGACAGGTCCCAGTCATTGTATTGGATGGCCCATGTTTCTGTGATGGCTGCAATGTCCACCTCTCCTCTGCTATGAGCACCTGTAACTGCAGTTTTCCTGTCAAGGCTTCTAACATTAGGGGTAACCACCTTCCACCCTCCTCTCCCCATCTGCCCTGCTTTACTGGCATCACCAATAGTACTTGTCATTTGTCCTTTGTCACTGTTATGGGGGTAAGCTCATATGGTTTCCCAACCTGTGGTCTCTGCATGTCACTTGCCCATTGCCCCCCCACTCCTAGTTTAAATTCCCAACTTCCTCTGTGTACTCCTCACCAAGTGTAGTCTGTCCTTGGCATAGAGACTACTGTCCTCCCAGGTCCCTCCCACCCCAACAGCCCATACCCTTTAGCATGACACCAGGTTCTTAGCCATCTGCTAAATTCCTCTATTCTCAGTTTTCTTGTTGTGCTTGCCATGGGCACTGGAAGTATCTCTGAAAAAGTTACTGATCTTCCTGCCCCTCACATAATTATCCTAGTTCCTCAAACCTCCTCTGGGTTATCTCTACCCGTCTTGTTAGCCAGGTCATTCAGTCCCAAGATGTATAATTAAATGAGGTTGTCCTACTCCTTCTAGCATATTTCAGAACAGATTGTCCCACCCCTTCAGCTGTCATTCCTGGCATGGCCTCCATCCAAATGTGACTGTGCTCTCTCCCCTTGCTACCCCACTTGACTCCTCTTAGTTTTGAATTCCCCAGCACTAAGATTTCATCCCTTACTCCTGCTTGCTTCATTCATCTCCATCTCTCATTCCCAGCTCCTTTTCTTCCTCCTGCACATTATTTCCCCCTTTTGCCCCTGCTGCAATTCTCCCAGCAGAACTACCCCCTTCAGTTTGGTCCAGACATTTATCAATTACTCCTCCAATTGCATCACCTCCCTCCTCCTTCTTCCCATCTAGCAGTGCAAAACTATTTTCTGAAGACCCTTCACAAATGCCCACTTCCTCTCTCTTCTGACTGTTGCCACTTCTCCTTCCCTCACAAGTCCCTGTCTCCTCCTTCTGTTTGTCTTTTGTCTCCTGACCTGGTTTCCCTGGCAATTGTTCTTCCTGGCCTGGGCCCCTTTGTCTCAGCTTCCTTCTTCTGACCTCTCCTCACCACTGCTGGCTTAAATTGCCCTCATCTCCCTCCTCCCTCCCTCCAGTATTGAGGCTAAACCGCCCCAGTCTGCCTTGCCTGTCTTAGTTCCTCCTGCAGACCTCAATCTCCTTTCTAAGTTTCTCTATGTGATTGCACACTAAACATCCCCCACCCTCCTGGCAATTTTTAGAAAGATTGGTGCACACGCAGTTGTTTGCATACCACCCAACCCATTGCTCTCATTGCCCACCACGACCCCCACCCTTCCAGATGAAGGATACCCAGCACTCTCCCAAGTCTCCCTCCCCTCTATCAGTGCAAAACATTCTTCTCCTTTTCTTAATTTCCCTTACCCCCTTTGTCGTACACATCTAGATAGATTGAGCAACTGCTTTTTACATTCCTATTCTTCCTGTCCACACCCAAAAGAGACTTTAAGTAACTATTGACAACCTTCCTCAAACTCCTACTCCTCCTTTCCACAATGCAAATTGCAATGCAAAGAAGTAACAATGAAAGCTCCTTGTTTTGCAGTTACTTCCTTCCACTGAGATAGCAGTCACCTCTTCACCGCTGCTATTCCTTTACTGGATGTCTGCTTCTGCTATAACAGGTGCATGCCCTTTGCCTTTTGGGGTGAGTGATGTCAGAACCCCTGGTATAAGGAAATCACAGACCTGGGGCAGGTGGGGTGAGGGGCAGGTAGGTGGGACCAGCCTGCCTTCCAGAAACAATCAGGTAGCTGAGGCCCCTGGTCAGACCATTAGCACCCTTCCCCACTATGCACTAAACTTTGCAGCTAGTGAAGCCAGCAAAAAGCAATCACAATTCCCTCAAAGCACAAAAATAGGTTTGCTACCAAAAGAACAGGTCTCCAATTCAAACAGCCTCACCAACAACACATTAAAATAGGCTTTAAATTAGAAGATATAGGTCTTCAATTCAAAGAAATAGCCTCAATAAAATCACACCAAATAGGTTTTAAATAAGAAGAAATAGGCCTCCACAAATGTAGCCTGCTACACAGTGAAACATCAAACAAATGAGCTTACTTATGGTTTCACAATTCCAACAGCCCCAAAACAATACCCTGCTAGCCCTTTAGAAGTAGTAAGAAAAGAAAATAACCTTCTACCAAGTAAAATCCACAAGAAACAGTGTAAAAGCAGCAAGAAGTAGCTACTGTACTGGAACTGATCTGATCCTTCCCCTTCTGGTTACTTCTCCTTGGAAAATGGGATCATAAGGATCGCTATGGCAGCAGGACGGGAGACAGAGCAGGATGTTGTGCCCACCTGGGGACTAATGACCTTCTAGGGATGGGGCTGGGATAGCACAAGGGAGTTTAGGGAGCTAGGGAGGGGTCTTAAGTAGTGCGCTCAATGGTTTTGCTGATGTGTTGCCTGTCTACGACATGGGGAAGGGCGGGATCTCCGCACTAGGTGCTTCAACTCATGGCTGAATGAATGTTGCAGAGAGGAGAAATTTGGCTACATTGGGGACTGGGGACCCACCTGGGAGGTGAGGCCTATACAGGGTGATGGCCTGCATCCATCCAGGAGGAACCACAGTCCTTGGCGGATGGTTTAAATGTTGCTGATGAACATTTAAACTAGCTGAGAGAGTGGCGGGAGAGATCAGTGTGGCAGAAACTGCCCAACCTACAGGCTGAAGTAGAGAGTAGGGAGAACCTGAGAGGAGTGGAATCCCCAAAGATGCAAATTAATACAGGAAGCAGGATGGAAGAAATGAAGGGGGTGGAAGCAAGTTTATTAAAAGAGGGGGAAGGAGGGAAAACAAAAGAAAAGGGATAACAAATGGAGTGGTAACAAAACCTGGAAAGCCACATGTGCGAATCCTGGAAGTCTAGAAAATAAGATTCCAGACCTAGAGGCCACAATGGCAGAGGCCAACCTAGATATTATGGCATTTTTCAAGTCATGGTGCACTGAAACCATGACTGGGACATGGCTATACCAGGCTATACCTTTTTCAGGAGGACAAGGTGGGAAGAAAGAGGAGGTGTGGTACCTTATGTGAGGAGGCATTAAAGCGATGGAGATACAGTGCAGGGAATATGGTGTGGGGGGTAGAGGTACTGTGGGTCACACTACAGATAGGGAATGGAGCCAGTATTCACACTGGTGTCATCTACAGACCTTCAGCACAGGGGAGGAGTTAGATAAGGTACTGATGGAAGCCATTGGCAGATGACAGAAAAGGGGAGTACTGTTTGTGGGGACTTCAATTTCCTGAATGTAAACTGGAGCCTCCAGTTGCAGTTTCAGGTAGAAGCAGGGAAATCTTGGACTCCCTGCAGGGGCGTTAGCAACTAGTCAGTGAACCCACTCATGATGAAGGCAATACTGGATCTGGTTCTCATCAACAGGGACAGAGTTGTAAAGACAAGGTGGTGGGCCACCTGGGACCAGTGATTACCATACAGTGTAGCTCACTATAAGGACTGTTGTGGACTCGAACTATACAAAGGTGAAGGCCCTGGACTTCCGTGGGGCAGATTTTAAGAAGATGGGTGAATGCCTGAGGGATGAAAATGCATTAAAAGAGGCAGAAAGGATGGAGGGCAACAAGCAGAGTAGAAACAAAATCTGAAAGGCCATGTGTGTGTGAGACGCTAGAAGGAGGAAGGTGGAAAAATTGTTTAACCAGGAAAGGCACACTAAGCTGACTTGTTTCCAGGTGTGACCTGGGTGCACAAGAAAGTTAAGTGACTTGCTTAGGGTCACACAGTATGCAAGTGGGGCTGTGGGATTCAAATCCAGGTCTTCAAGTTTGCAGCTCAGAGCCTAATCCTCTGCACTATACTGCCTCCTTAATTTCCTGAGCGTCTAGGAAATTAAGATTCAACCTAGAGTCCCACATGGCAGAGGCCAACCTGGATATTGTGGCTGTTACTAAATCATGGTGCACTGAAAACCATGACTGGAACCAGGCTATACTCTGTTCAGGAAGAGTCGGGTGGGAAGAAAAGAGGGGTGAGGTGCTTTGGTGAGGGGAACACATAAAAGTGATGGAGGTACAGGGATTATAGGGGAGGCAGAGGTACTGTGAGTCACCTAGAGATGGGAAATGATGCCAGTATTCACACTGGAGTGTTCTGCAGACCTCCAGCACAGGATGAGGAATTAAAGAAGGTACTGGTGGAAGCCATTGGCAAGATCACAGAAAAGGGAGGTGCTGCTGGTGGAGGACTTCAACCTGCCAGATGTAGATTGAAGCCTCCCAGCAACAGCTTCAGCTAGAAGCAGGGACATTCTGGACTCTCTGCAGGGACATTCCTCAGGCAACTAGTCAGTGAACCTACTTGTGATGGGGCGGTATTGGATCTGGTACTTACTAACAGGGACAGCATTGCAAACGTCAGGTGGGGGAGCCACTTGGGACCAGTGATCACCATCTGGTGAGGTTCAGTATAAGGACAGCTGTGGAATCAAACCACCCAAGGGTGAGGGTCCTCGACTTCAGGAGGTCAGCTTTTTATAAAGAGGTGAATGCTTCAGGACTGCCCTGGGTGGGGGAGAGGTTGGCCTGGGTGGGATGGAGGAACAGTGGGCTAAGCTAAGCGGGAGCATAGTAAAGGCAACAAACCATTGCATCAAGCAACTGAGCAAAAGCAAGAGTAAAAAGAGACTCTGTAGTTCTTGAAAGAGGTGGCTGAAAAGGTAAAAGCTAAAAGGGTAGCATTCAGAAGGTATAAGGAGACACAGAGGAAGGTGGATGTATCAAGGGATACAGAGGAAGCAGGAAAGCAGTATGGAGCACAAAGTTGCAAACTAGAGAATAGACCAGGAGGTAACGACAGGGGACAAGAAATTTTTAGGTATGAGGTTAAGAAAGGGAGGGTGGGCTGTGCAGAGAGGGATCAGAAAAAGCAGACATCCTGAACAAACCGTTCAGTGTTCACAGAGGAAGAAGGAAGGGCCACACAAAGTAACAAAAGCTTTGGAGGGATGGAAATGGATACTAGCCCTTTTTGGAGAGAGAGTCCTGAAGGTTGCTAATCTGAAGGTGGACAAAGCAATGGGGCCAGATGGGGTGGATCAATGGTATTGAGGAGCTCAGGAAAATACTAGCTACACCTCTGACAAGTAAGCAATACCCTGCGACATGGTATGGGATTACAGGGATTTAATACCAAGACTGGGTGTGTTGTGAGGCATGAGGCCACAGGCAAGTGTCCTCACAGCACCCCCAGCTGTGCATTAATTCCCCATAACCCCATACGCTGGAGTGGGTTATTGCACTTATAACATGGGTTATGTGCAAAACAAGGAGAAAACAATATGAAGGGTTTTCTCCCCATTTAAAACAAAAAGAAAATTACTATATCCTGCTGCCTGAAAAAGAGTCCCCAACAAATAATGCATACTGCACTGGTGTTATGCACATAGAAATGTCACTGATACACTACTAACATGATCTGTGACATTTCATGTATAATACTATCTGGACATTGCCTATGCAACTGTTGTGCCCTGCCCTTACAATCCACATACAAGACAGTCAAGGTTCTCTGGCAGTCTCTCTGTCTCTGTCTGTGTGTCTCTCACACTCTCGCTCTGATCACAGTTAATGCTGCCCTCTGGTGATCTGACACACTCTCAAGCACATAAACTTCCAACTCCTCTGTATGCATATATCGACTCTGAAGGGATCCAGCAGGACATGCAAGCGACCGGCTACCATATAGGAAGGGTGACGGGGAGTGAATGACAGAAACAACAAGTGACATTGCAGTGTTGGGGCCTCACCACAAACCCTGACAGAGACAAGACAGAGCACACAATGGGACAAAGCCTCATTACACACTAAGAGAGAGAGACACACACACTCTACCTTTCTGCCTGTCTCTCTCTCTCTCTTTCTCTCTCTCCCCAATGCTCCTCCTCACACACTGGACAAGGCGAGCTAATAATCTCACTGCAATGTAATGATTCTGGGAAGGGAGTAAAGCATGGGGCTGCAGCTCCTATATTTCTGTCTGCCTAGCTCTCTTTCTTGCTATCTCCCAATGTGTCCGCTGCTCTGTACTGTACACGCATCTGCATGAGGCAACACCGCCCCCCAACACCACAAACAGAAACTTTGCTACAAGGCAGGGCACAAATTTTTAACACAACAGCCAAGCAGTGTCTTGTTCCCCAAAACGCTTACTGCCACTTTCTGTGTGTGTGTGCCCAGCATGCTGTGTCTTGTTCGCGATTGTGTCTCACTGACCTCTGCCATTGTCACTGAGACACAGATCTACCGGGATCGCCACACACACTGTTAACAGGAGCCTGCAGGATGTGTGCACTGTGCAGGCTGTGCACATCACTCGTATGACACAGAGATGGAGAGACAGAACTGCCGCTACAATCCTGGGCAAGCAGTTGTGAAATGCACAGCCCAGCAGCTCCCCGTTTGCTGTACCTCGCTCCCACTGTCTCTCTCTCTTCTCTCCCTCTCTCTCTCTCTCTCTCTCCACTTTTACATTTCCTCTGCCTGGGTTTGACTCTGTGTGTCACACTCTGTCTCTCAATCAAAGGCTACAGACAGACAATGCCAGACACACAGAGAGTGACCACCGGAATGCTCACAGACAAAACAGACACACAGTGGTCTCTAATGTTAAGTGACTACAATCGGTGTCACTTCTTCTGCACTCTCTCTCCTGCGCTCTCTCTGTCTCTCTTGATCCGTGCTTTAAGCCCACACATCAGGTGTGGATATGGGATGGAGGTATGCCAACATAATCCCAGAATTAAAGAGATGAGGACTTCACTGTCTCATTGGCTGAGCACCCGCTGCCGTTATGCAGAAGGGAGACAGAGCGCTTTCTACTAAGGTACACTCATGCCACTCTCTCTCTCTATAAACATTTACCTGCTTGCAGCAGATGGCCAAGACAGAAAGAGAGGTGTGCTGGGGAGGGCCGGGCCACAGACTCTGACAGCTGGGACTGCAGCATGACAGGAGGCGAGCTGACTGCTGACACCACACTGCAGTCGTCTGTCCCTCTCCCTGCCACTCACTCGCCTCTCGACACAAGCTGCAGGGCTGCAGAGAGCGAAGGTATGTGCTGCCGCCTTCTTACAGACACACACACACCATGGGCTAGGAAAACAATTAAACATTCCATTTCTGCAAGACCATCGTGTGACCAGGGATCAAATGCCATAACTCGCTGCCCATTATTCTTGTTGACCGCAGTGCAGCACTGTCTCAGCAGGGAGGGCTCAATTCTGCTTACCAGCCATCAGGTTCAGCACTCCTGCAGGGATCTCTCTTTCTCTCTCCCTGTTTGCTGTCTGTGTGTCTTGTTCTCCCATGCGGCACCCAAGGGTCCAGATCATTTTGAGACTGGGAGGTATTTACTGCTAGTTTCTTCAAACTGGTAGTATTTCCATCTATATGGAACTAATGTCATCTGTGGTCCAGTCTTGGACCCCACCTCTAGACCACATCTCAGACACACCAGGCACCTTTAGTTATTGACTTTTTGCTTGGCACTGCTGTGGAGTTAGAGATACATTCCATGCTACTGTATATAGTGCTGGGATTTATTACAACAACCTTTATGGCCAACCACTTAGCAACTTCTGACACTGTCTCCTCTTCTGCAGTGTACACAACTGTCTCCATTCCTAATGTTTTCACTCTGTTATTGCATAGTGTCATTGCTGCTAACATCGGAGGGTGGTGACAATTTTGTGCATGTGTAGCAAATATACTTAAGATATACTGGGAGGGAAATAAATTCTTAAAATTAGAAAGTGGGAGTAAATTATGCAAAATGGTAGTAAAATACTCCTTTACTCCCTTATCTGTTCCCTGCTGGAACCTTAAAGGAGGGACACTGTGTATTTTCAGGGGTGGAGTAGAGGCGACAATCTAGCTACTTCTTCTCAGCCTAAACATCCCGCATCAGCACTTTTGCAGGGGTCACGCGTGGCTACACAATGCCTCCAGGAGAGTATCACACAGTACTTACTCCCGTGGAGAAACAGCACTGCATTGTTCCATTGGGGAAGAGAGACACACTGATAACAACAGGTACACCAGGATTATGACAGCTGGCCTCTCTCACTTCACCACGTGCTTTCATGACTGCCATTTTGCTTTGCCTTTCTCCAGCATGGAGCAGTGCTGATGGCACTTTCACTGAGTCCCTCCGGAACTGTGTATTAAAAGGGAATTTAATGCATAGCCACGAGAGGACTCCACCAATGGGTTATGGGGTTCTCCTTCCCATGTTTTTTTTCCAGTTCTGTTTTATCTCCTAGTACTCTCGGGCATCTCTCTGGCAAACCCACACGACCACAGCACCTAACTCCCCACTTGAAACCTCCCTGGATGAATATCCCATCCAGCACCTTGACCACAGTGACCCCCGGATCTGTACCCCCAGGGCAGGGCCACCCATCCACTTACCAGGTGTCCTTATCTGGAATTTAGACAGCCAGGCCAGGAGTTGTGCAGGGCAGGAAATCATCCAGGAGAAAGTCCAGTGTTGGAGATGTGGGCCAAAGTCACTCAGATCGCCATCACCTCCACTAAGAGCCAGTTCTTTTTCTAGTTTGGTTCCCACCCTTGGCTCAGATGTTCAATGCATCCAGCGTGGGCATGCATGCCCCCTTGCGCTCTACAGGCTCGCTGCAGCAGCCAGTCCCTTGGTTGCTGGATCTCAAGCTGCTGTGCCTCCCAGCCACTGTAGGAGCCACCAGTGCACGGAATCAGAGTCCCCATCCCTCGCAGGACAGGAGAGCAGTCCTCTGGATGCTCAGTCCTGTCCTTACACTGCCGACCCCATGTGACCCGAACTCAGTTCTGAACCCGGCGCCAGCATGGCAGTATGACGTCCAGCGCTCAACCTCAGCACCACCGGCCAAAAATCTCCTTCCCATGTTATAATTCTGTTTAACAGCTCACTAGAAACAGGAGTAGTGCCAACGGACTAGAGGAGGCGAATGTAGTCCCACCACGCAAAAATGGTAGCTGGGAGGGTTGACAATTATAGGCCGGTCAACCTGACATTGGTGGTGGGAAAGTTAATGCAGTCACTGCTGAAGGAAAGTATTGTGGAATATCCAGCAGGTTACAAGACCCAAGACAGCATGGTTTCACAGAGGGAGGTCATGTTACATGAATCTGATAGATTTCTTTGACTGGAAGACAAAGGAATTAGATCAGGGTGGAGCGATGGATGTGGCTATCTAGATTTCAGTAAGGTGTTTGACACTGTTCACATAAGAAACTAGTGAAAAGCTGGCTAGCATAGGAGTGGGACCAAAGGTAATAAGCTGGATAAAAATTGGTTAGGGGTAGGCGAGAGGGTGGTGGTAAATGAAGTTCACTCTGTCCAGTAGGTGACCAGTGGGGTGCCTCAGGGATCACTGCTGTGACTGGTCCTCTTCAATATCTGTATGAGTGACATTGCAGAGGAGCTGGAAGGAAGGCCTGCCTTTCGTGATGACACCAAAATCTACAATAGGGTGGACACTGCGGGATGGGGGGTGATCAGCAGAGACCTGAGAAAACTAGAGGAGTGGTCTAGAGTATGGCAGCTGGGTTTCAAAGTGAAAAGCTAAAATAATGCACATAGGGCACAGAAATGAGTGGAGTGGTATTGACAACCACCAAGCGGGAAAGAGACCTGGGGTAATCATATCAGATGATCTAAAGGTGGCCAGGCAGTGCGACAAGGCAGCAGGGAGGCTAGTGGGATGCTGGGGAGTATAAGGAAGGATATCGCCAGCAGAAAGAGGATTTGGTATTGCCTCTGTATAGATCCCTGGTAAGACCCCACCTAGAGTACTGTGTCCAGTTCTGAAGACCACATTTCCAGAAGGACATAGGTAGAGAAGAGGTGGTCTAGAGGAGGGCAACTAAAACGGTGGAGTCTGCATCAAAGCCCTATGAGAAGAGACTAAAGGACCTTAAACTGTACACTCTGGAATTGGGGATACGATAGAGACCTTTAACCACTTTATGGGAGTAAATAAGGTAGAGGAGAAGTCTTTTTCAGAAGAAAGGTTCTCAAGAATGAAGGGCCATGCTATGAAGCTGGACGAGGGTAGATACAGGAGAGATGTGAGGAAGTACTTTTCACAGAAAGAGTGGTGGATTTCTGAGCAGACTTCAGCAGAGGCGGTGGGTGTGAAAACTGTTGTAGGGTTCAGAATGCATGGAATAAACACAAGGGAATCATAATGGAAAGGCGGAGGAGAAAGAGTTGTAGATAGTGCACATCCTCCAGTAACAGTGTAGTAGGAGAAATGGGCAGGCTGGATGGGCCAAATGGTCATACCTGCCCGTCAAGTTCTGTGTTTCTGTATAAAAAGTGCATGTAGCAAACACTCTGCATCATGCGGTGGGGGTACATGTCAAATAAATCTGATAGAGTTCTTTCACTGGGTGGTCAGGAAGCTATATCAGGGTGGAGGCGGTGGGCGTAGTTGACCTAGATTTCAGTAAGGCTTTTGGCACTGTTCCACATAGGAGACTAGTAAGCAAGCTAGGTAGTTTAGGAGTGGGTTCAAGGTGGTAAACTGGGTAAAATTGGTTAGAGGATAGGCAGCAGAGGGTGATGGTCAACAGAATTTGTTCAGAAGAAGGAGGTTGACCAGCGAGGTGCCTCAGGATCAGTGCTGGGACTGGTCCTTTTTAATGTCTTTATAAGTGACATTGCAGTGGAGCTGGAAAGGAAGGTCTGTCTATTTGTGAACAATACCAAACTCTGCAATACGGTGGACACTCCGGGGCAGGGGTGGAATGGAGGAGCAGTGACCTTGAAAACTCGAGAGTGGCTCAGGGTATGGCTGCTGGGTTTCACTGTGAAAGTGCAGGAAATAATGCACTTGGGCACAGAAACCCAGAGACAGGAGTACAAAATAGGGTGGTAGTACTGACAACCACAAAGCAGGAAAGTGATCTGGGGTGATCATATCAGATGACCTAAAGGTGGCCAGGCAGTATGGAAAGGCAGTTGCAAGGATGAGTGTGATGTTTGGGTGCATAAGGAGGGCATCACCAGCAGAAAGAGAGATGGTGTTGCCTTTGGCTCACTGGTAAGACCCCACCTGGAGTACTCTGCCCCGTTCTGGAGACCACATCTCAGAAAGGACAGACAGAATGGAAGCAATCAGAGGAAGGCAACTAAAATGGTGCAGGATCTGCATCAGAAGCTGAGGAGAGATTAAAGGGCGTAAATAAGTATACCCTAGAGGAGAGAGAGGATATGATAGAGACCTTTAAATACCTTCTGGGTAAACAAAGTACAAAGGAAGTATTTTCAGAAAAATGTGCTCAAGGATGAGGGGCATGCTAAGAGCTGGAGGGGTACATTCAGGAGAGATGTGTGAATGCTTCTTCAAGAAAGAGTGGTGGATTCCTGAACAGTCTTCAGCAAAGGTGGTGTGACAAAAAGCAGTGAGGTTCAAGAATGCATTGGATAGGCATAAGGGAATCTTGGGAAAGGGGTGAATGGGCTGGAGCTCAAGTAGGATCTGTGGTGATACTGTAGGCAGGGAAAAATAGACACATAATAAAACCTGTTTTCACAGGGGTATGTAACGATGCAGAAACATGGATTGCCAGTAGTATGGCAGAAAATATATTATAACAATGTGTGTTACTTAACCTAGGATGCTGCTGTCAAAGAATATCCCACCCAGCTGTCAGGTGTGTCCCAACAGTGTGCATCACTGTCACACTGTCTGTCCACGATAACCCATGTGCCAGCAGTACGGAGTTCAGCTGATAACGCACACATTGCCAGATGTGGATGATAAGGTCCCTGTACATGTGTGCTGTATGCAACCATGTTTGGTGGGGGGAACCATGTTAATGCCACGTAAACAGCGGCACAACTATGTCTAGTAGGCACCATGGTGTCAGGTACTGTCTTGCGCTGGCCTTATCTGTCTTATACCTGCAGTGCAGGACATCATCCATGGCAGTAGGCTGCAACTGAACATCAGCACCACAGGCATGCATGACACACACATGTTGCCACCACATCTGCGAGGGCAGTTTCTGTGCTCCTGGCATGTTGCGCCTGTCTACTGCATGACATTGGTTGGGTTGTATGTCACGTACACACACCAACATTTGTGTGGTTCTCCAGTGTTGGCCATGCATGGAACAATGATGGGCTATCACAGGCTGGCAGTGGGGAATGTCTGACCCTATCAACACAGGTGCATGGTACACAACGATACTGCAATGATAATTTAGATTGAGGAAGCACACATCCTACTCACACCAGGCACTGACCACTGTCTCATAACCTGCTCCAACAGAAGTCTGTGGTCGAAGAGAGACTGCGGGCACACACATTCTTCTATGAAGAGCTTAAAGCCCTGGCTGAGGCGTACAAAGCCATGGAGTTCCTGCTGACACAAAGCTGTGCCACAGATGCCGCTGCAGGTAAGCATGGGAGAATATCACTGCAGCAATCAATGCCATCAGTGGCCAGGGTCAACCACTGGACACAGCATGCAACGCTTCAGAGACCTCCAGCTCCATGTCAAAGAAAATATGGCTGCCTGCGGCTCCATAGCATAGCGTACAGTCGGTGGTGGACACCAGCCATTGGCAGTCGCAAGACCATTTGATGCTGCAGAGGAGGTGGTGGCTTCATGCTGCAGCTGGTGGAGGTGGTAAAGGTCCCTGGGGTGGCTTGAGTCCCAGGTTGTGTCCTTCCAGACAGGTAAGTACACAGCTGGGGCACATCCTTGAGTGCATGGGTACAGTGTAGATCCTGCAGGTGTTGGGACACACTGCAGCTATGGTCATAGCACTCATTTGTATGCTTTTTCAGCTCAGTGTGCTCTGTGACTTGGGCTTATGCTGTGTTTACTGGCTGTCCAGCACAGCAGCATCTACCATAGACAACCAAATGGCAACTTCTCTGCTAGCGATACCCTGGCATTTGCCCATGCACATAGGGGTGTGTCACATCTGTCAAGGTGATTGCCACGTGTGCTGGTGCATGTTGCCATGTTTATGTGTCACTGTGTGTGGGATTTTGGCATTCAGTGTGGGTGGCGGTGTGCACATGTGTGGTGTGTGTGGGATACATCATTAGTGGGTACTGTTATGCATGCAAGTGTAGGTGCAGTGTGGTTTGTGCTTTAGTCACTAGTTGCATGATGACCATGGGCAACAGAGACTGGAGTGCTGGGGCAAGCATATGACATCACTGGGACCTGATTAATGTGTAATGAGTGACACACTGATAATGCACTCATATCTTTCCAGTGCAGGATACATCATCTGGGGAGAAGAAGGAAGCTGGACAATCCACTGAGGTGCACCACCCAGAGACAATGCCAGAGGAGGAGGAGGAGGTCCCGAGTTGTTTGTGGAGGAAATGGAGGACAGCGATAAGGACACATGTGTGCCAACACATCAATACCTGGAGGCCATAGCTGCCTGGGGGTTCTCACCAGCCCTAAGCCCCCCACTCCCTGTCCAGCCAGTGGTGCCCTACAGTATAGACCCCTTGCTGACAGCCACACCCCTGGGCATGGGACTGGGTTGCTGGGGACAGTAATGTTCCAGTGGACAACCACCACCTCCACCATCACCACCACCACTGGGGTGGCCTCACATCATCCACCTCCTCCACCCGCCCTACACAGCTGGTGGATATGTGCAGCCATCAGGATCACCTGCCACCAACACCAGCTCTGTGTGTGCCACCATGTCTGCTGAGGCCCTGCCACCTCCGCCACCCACCCTGGATGTGGTGCACACACTCCCACTTAGCGCCCACGCCAAACTACGTCCTGTCCCACAGGACAGTGTACCCAGACCAGGCACCTTCTGATGCTCTGCAGCTGCTGCAGTCTGCTGTAGAGTTGCAGTCAACCTCACAACATGAGCGGTGGCAACCTCACAGCATACACTGACCCACCCATGAGTGGCAGGTTGGGATCAGGTAGCACACAGCAACATTGTCATCCATGGGCACTCCTTGAACCCCTGAGCATGACCTGGATATTCTATCATCCAGCTGGAGGTGTGAGCATGCACAGACCAGGAGACCCCATCCCTATGGACATTATCCTTCCCTTCCCCATGGTCCGGCTGTATCCCTACATACAGGGGTCATGGATACGATCCTTGCTCACCTGCAATGAATGTAGAGCTTGAATTTGGAGTCCACCCCTGACTTTCCCACTCATCCCCAGCCTCTTCCCATGTCCTGTTTCATTTTCACAGGCATCCCCACCACCCCTAGCTCTGTCCCACCTGTTGCACGTGCTGTTATTTTCGTGCTGTAATAATGACTGTCACTTTGCATTTTGTGTTTACATTACAGTTTTGAAATCTACAACAATGTCCTTTTATTCTGGCACCCACCTGCTCCTCTCTGTGAGTACTCTTCGATGGGGACTCTGTTCCTAGGCCCTCCTGCCCATCAGGTCACGCCTGTTGAGCTGCTCCAGTATTCCCGCACCTCTGGCTCTATGTCACTGTCAGTGTGTTGCTCATGTACCAGCATGCCTATTCCATGGATGTGCACCATGTTGTGTAACATGCAACAGGCTAGGAATATGCCACATGCCTTGTGAGGGGTATACTGTAGGGCACCACCTGAACAGTCCAGGCACTGGAATTGCATTTCATCTTGCCAAAAATGCACTTAATGATGTGCATGTGGGGTGTGTGCTACATTGTATCTGTCCTCAGCCACATTTGAGGCTGAGGACTGGTGTGAGGAGCCAGGGGTGCAAGGGATAGGCACTGTCCCCTGATAAGTAGAAAACATATGTTGGCACCTGTTCACAGTATAACTGCCCACATCCACAACACAGCTCATGATCTGTGGTGCATCCTGTGCACTATCCACCCTCCCTACCACCTTTCCCTTTAGTGAGGCATGACTGAGCTGTGTTATGGCAGTGTACTCCCTATGGGGGTTGGGGTCATGCGGCATATACTCACTAACAAGGTGTCCACTGGGTATTTGGCCGCTTGCAAATGCCTAACATAGTTTTGAACTGTGCCATATGATCATATCATGGGCAATGTCGAGGGTAGCATGCCAGGACATTAGTGATGTGCCCCATTGCTTTGCCGCCACCTGGCAATTAATGGAGTGGTATCCCTTCCTGTTGAGTTAGGCATCCACCCCATCTCCAGTGGGTGCCTGGATGGCAACATGGGTGCAGTCCATGGCACTGAATGCAGGTGGGTGCACAACCCGCTAGAACTGCTGCATGGTTTCTGTGTGCTCCACTACTGTGCTGGGGAGTATGATAAACTCACCAGTGTGTGCAGCAGAGCATCTAGAACTTGGGTCAGCAGGCGCAAGGTGGCGTGCATGTGACACACCAATGGTATCACTACAGAGCTGCTCATGCAGGAGCTCACATAGCTGCTGTAGCATGGCCCTATTGAGACGAGCACGCCCATCAGATGGTCCTCAGTGAGGGTCTTGAAGGAGACGAGCTGGTCAGTACAATCTGTGGACAGCATATCACCTCCATGAGCTACAGAGTGGCCCAGGGTGGACTTCTGTTCTCTCCTCCCCATAGCCTGTTCCATTAGGAGCAGAATGTGAGTGTTGGATACATAGGGGATATGTTATGTGTGAGCATATCATATGGTTTATATCTTCATGAAAGGTCTATGACCTCTTGACTCCTCCGAGAGGTGTAGCCACAAGTGAGGGATCAAGAGGTGGCAGACCTCAAATGAAGATAAAAAGTATGACATGCTACATGTAACATGTCCAGTTTATACAATGAGTGTGTTAATTCATTTACTGGATTCAAATGCTCGCATCTTTTTTTTTGTTTGTTACCATTGTGTCTCAAAGTCACAGGTCTGCTGTAGCATGAGTTAGCATCAGTAATGTGTGATTATGACATACTGGAGTGTGGAGATAGTTGGTGATGAACCCGATTCATAAGATAAAACTGCTTTCTTATGAGTCAGGTTCGTTGATAGCTGGGATAGCATTTTATTTAGGTACTTTAAGCAGCACGCTCACTGTATAAAAGCCATGTCTGCTCTGGCTGCAGTGTCACTGCCCACCTCTAGAGTTTGCCTGGAGTAAGTCACTTTTTATAGGTAATCTTTTATAGACAGTCTTTTTATAGTCACTAACCAGAGGTGGGAGCTCATAAAGCTTGGGATAGTGGAGGCAACCAGAACCTGCAGCAAGGCTCAGAGCAAGAAGGCTAGGGCAAAGAAACCTAGCTGGGTGAGTAAGGAGGTCATGGAAAGGTAAGGAGAAAAAGAGCTGCCTTTAGGAGGTACAGAAAAACAGGGAGGGGAGGACAGGGAGGAGTACCTGAAGGAATCAAAGGAGGTGACAAGGGCAGTAAGGAGCATCCAAGGCGTCTATGGAGCTCAGGCTGGCACAGGGCATTAAGAAAGGGAGATGGACTTCAGGTACATCAGGAAAAAGGAACTGTAAGGACCATATAGTAAGGATTAGGAAGGAGGGTTGGGTGGAAGCAGGGGTGATAGGAAGAAGCACTAAACAATTACTTCTGCTTGGTACTGTATTTACTAAAGAGAAGGGGGTGATACCCAAGGGGAGGGAGGGAGGGAGGAGGCCAGAAACAGAGGGAGAGGGGTGACAGACAGGTAAATCATGGAGGGCAGGGTTCTGGAGGGTTTGAGGGCACTGAGGGTGGACAAGGTGCCAGGCCCAGATGGCATCCACCCCAGGGTACTGAAGGAGCTGGCAGAGGTCCTGGTGGGACATTGCAGACCTGTTTAATGCCTCACTACACTCCAGGGTGTACCTCCAGGATTGGAGGATGGCTCATGTGGTGCCCTCTACTAGAGCGACCTCAAGGATGAACCGGGGAATTACAGATCAGTGAGCCTCACATCCATCATGGGTAAGCTTGATGGAGACTATCCTGAAGGAGAGGCTGGTGGCTCTCCTGAGGCCAAATGACTACAGGACAGCAGATAGCATGGCTTCATAAGTGGCAGATCCTGCCAAACCAGCCTGGTGGAGTTCTATGACTGGGTAACTAGGCAATGGATGGGGCCATGCAGTGGATGTCCTGTACCTGGACTTCAGTAAGGCATTTGACTTGGTGCCACATGGGAAGCTGGGAAGTAAGTTAGAAGGCACTGGGGCGGGTGCAAAGCTGGTGAGATGGGTAGGGAACTGGCTTCAGGGAAGGCAATAGAGGGTGGTGGTGGGTGGGGCTCTCATCCCCAATGGTAGTGACAAGTGGTGTTCCACAGGGCTCGGTGTTGGGAACAGTGTTTTGCAGACATATCATTGGGCATCAAGAGCCAGACCAATCTGTTTGCTGAACAACACCAAGATGGGAGCAGTGGTGGATGACCTAGGGGATGGCAAGGATTGCGGATGATCTGGCAAAGCTGGAAACCTAGTCAGATACACGGCAACTGGGGTGCCAAAAGTGCAAGGTGCTGCAATTGGGGCAAAAACCCAAGGAGGAGTTACCAGCTGGGGAGTGCAGCTAGCCGAGACAGAGGAGGAGAAGGATCTGGGGTGCTCATTACAGGGTCAGTGAACAACTCGGCACAATGTAGGAAGGTAGCTGCAAGGCCAACAGAATGCTGGGTTATATTGCAATAGGTATATCCTCAGGAGGAGGAGGAGATTTTGCCACTATATAGATCATTAGTTAGACCACACCTGGAGTACTGCATGCAGTACTGGCGCCCGTATCTGAAGAGTGACCTTAATTTACTGGAGGGGTTGCAGCACAGGGCAACAAAGATGATCAAGGGGCTGGGGACTTACCGTGATGAGAGGAGGCTGAGGGAGTTGAACATGTACTCCTTGGAGGAGAGAAGAGGAGAGGAGGGCCAGGGAGACAGGGGAGATATGATTGAAACCTTCAAGTACATGAAAGGAATAAATAAGACAGGTATGGAGGGCTGTTTAAAGTAAGGAGGGGAGGGACACCTGGGGCCATAATATGAAACTCGAGGAGGAAGGTTCAGGAGGAGATGAGGAGACACTTTTTACAGAGAGGGTGGTAGCTGGGTGGAGCGCATTACTGGCAGAAGTGGTATCCATTAGAACAGTGGACTGCTTCAAAAGGCTGGGTCAGGGCAGGGGAGGGTCAAGGGAGGGTAAGGGTGGGAGGAAGGGCAGCTGCAGAATAAGGGGTGCTAGCTGCACATTCAAGCAGACTTGATAAACCCCTAGGCCTTTATCTTCTGGCAAATATGTTCGTATAGGCAATATTTGCGCATGTAATAATATCACAGAAACTCACTTTGTGCAGTGCTAATGTGCTGAATATAGCATAGTGCCTGTATTCATGTCCACCCCCTGTCTTTGCCCAGAGCATACATTATCTGTCGTGTGGCGTTATTCCATTTTGCCCATGCTAATCGGGCTTTTGAATATAACAAAGCACAAACAGTGCATAAAGCATGAGTAATATGTTTGCCTAAAAGGCAAAGTTTTGAATATTAGCCCCAGATGTTTATTATAAAAAAATACAGCTATGGAGACACCAGTAGGTCAGAAGACCAAAGTTAAAAAACAACTCAAGAACATGCAGGCAGAGGACTACTTTATGACATTTAAGCTAAACTTTCCAATATTTACAATTAAAACATTTTTCAGTTTTAAATTATAAGCGCCAGTAAGACATGCTGTGGGTGTACATTGCATTTCTAACACATGGCTGGGGCTGAAGGCACTCAGCCTTTAGCCTCATGCCTCACTACATCCCTGGCCATGAGTTAGAAATGTCTGCTGCACACCCATCACATCTCATTGCTGATATGCAGCCTCTTGGTATAAACCCTCCATGCCTATCTACCACAAACCCATTAGAGTCAGCATGACATGCACGGAGTAGCAAAGGCAGTTTGCAAAAAGGCAGTATGTAGAATGCAAAATATACACTAAGACAGATAAGTTCCAGTTTGTTTGATATCAAATGCATCTACTGTTAATTATAACACTAATTACGAAGCATCATGGGTATGTGTATCCTTGTGCAGGGGTAAACTGAATTGGAAGTGTCTCACCTGATGTAAATTCTGTGCTACTTATTCTAGAGTCTGTGCACTACCATTAATCAGAATACAAATGATGTTAAGAGATGTAAAAATAATCTTTCTCATTTTGCTTTAAATTCTTCCATTGGATTTTCTGATTGTAGAATTATACTCATGGCAATTTGCTTGATCACCAGCAGAAGACAAAAGTGAGCAATCGGCTCATGTTATCACTGTCAGCAACAGAGAACTATGTTAGTATTTTACAAAATAGCCTCTTGGTATAATTTTAGCTATTACTGATGTTTTACACTAGGCATACTCTGCATGAAAAATAGAGGCAGTATGTAGAATGCATAAACAATACAAGAAGACAAGATAATTTCCAATTTCTGTGGATTATGGCCCCCATATTCAAGAGGGGAGATGCAGTGTATCTAGATACGCTGCCCAAAGAGTTGCTCCGGCTCAGCAAATAGTATATTCAAACAAGATGCACGATCCCAACAGATTGTGTATCCTGTTTGAGAATTGCAGCCAGGGAAGTGCACAAATGGGGAGTGGGGAGGGCCGACAATGCCCCCAGCGTATCCTGAAAATGGTCTCAATACCGCTTATTGGGGATGTGCAATGAGTTCCATTAGGCATGCATGGAGCAAACGGGGTCTCATGTATGCTCATTATGGGCCCATTTGCATGTCTGTGCCATGGGCCAGGATGCACCAGGTCTGGCTGTCCCCCCCACCTGATCCCCGCCCCTGGTACAGAACCACAAATCCCCACCCTGCCTGAACACCGCCACTGTGAGGAAAGAAATATGTCCCGGTGTCCCATAGTGAAGAGCACCCCTGTCCATTCCTCATCACTGTACATACATAAGTACACCCCCAGTGTTCCATAGTGTAGGCTACCCCATCCCTGCCCAATCCCCCACTGAGAATTATTATATGCCCAAAACCCCATTTTCTATAGAGTGTGGCTCCCCACCCTGGTACCCTGATCCCCATACGTAAGGACTCCCACCCTGTATCCATGCCATATCGTAGGGCCCCCACCCCTTAACCCACTTAGGTTCCTGTGTCTAACAAGACTCCCTCCCACAATTTTCCTGTGAATGTATGCCCCCACCCCAGCAGGCATGCCCCCTTCCCACAACCCCCCAACACCACCCATGCCAATGACTGGCACAGCCCTCCACACCCTGCCCTGGCCAGCCGCCAACTGTTCTGCTCGCGATTAATGCACTGTACTGAGCGCGAGCCCATTGTGTCGGCGCATCGCTGCCCCTCTGAATATTGCACTGCAGTGTATTGTTGGCTGTGTGTGGCTCATCTCCATTTTCTGCCGAAATGCACTGTGCATCTCCTTTGAATATGGGTGCATATAAACATAGATATAATCAAACATCTCAAAGCATAATGAGTTTGCAGATCAGTATGTGTGGGAAGCTACTGTAAGTACCAGAATGTCTAAACTATTTTCTTCCTAAAATCTCCAAGAATATGATGCAGCCTACCTGAATGTGTCTGAGCTGGCCGATCATTATATAATATGTGGCAGTATAGAGGTACAAGTTGCTTTTAAATTATTAGATTCAAAAAGGTTAAACTTGACAACAGTGAAAGCAACCTCAACTGCAGTCAAAGAATGGAAGTCTGAGTCAGCCTAATCTAAAGGTAAAGCTGGGAGGCAATATAGCATAGTGGCTAAGAGCACTGTGCTGCAAACCTTGGAAACTGGATTTGAATCTCATAGCCACCACTTGCATACTGTGTGATCATGAGCAAGTTACTTAAACTTCCTGTGCTTCCAGGACTCACCTGGAAATCACCTTCTGGTCAGTATGTCTTTCCTGGCCAGAAACAGTAAAAAAAAATCCCATAAGGATGGGCAGCTACAGTTACTTATGTATTACTGAAGTCTTTTTAATTGTTGTGAGTGGAATGAGGTGAAATAATTTAAACGATCAGGAAGCAGAGGGATAATATGTTGGATGCATAAATACTCAAGAAGGTAGATCATTTCCAGTTTGTGTGGTTTCTATAACCACACATGCAATCAGAATTGTCAAACCCATGCTTAAGCATCATAAGTGCTGTCTTTATGAAAGTATTATGATTCCTGTGTGTCTTGAGGTAGGTATCCAGTGACGATAATGACTGTAAATGAGTGACTGTCAAAACAGCGGCTCCATTTACAGCACTACCCTTTTGGGCTACCCTGTAAGAGTAGCGACACAACCTCTGAAAGCAACAGTAGGGTAGTGGGGAGGCGACTGGAGAGGGAGGGATAGGGAAGAGGGTTTTGTGGGGTAGTGTGCCATGCTGCTCTGAGCAAGCCGTATGGTGTGGTGGTGGGGTGGCTAGCTTGGATCAGCAGGTACTGGGTTCAGGGCTGGGGACTGAGGAAAATTTTACTGCTGCCGTTGTTTTCTTTTTTGTTTTTGTTTGTTTGTCAGACCATCTCCCCTCTCCGACATGCACCCGGAGATGGTTATGCTTAGTCAGGTGGCAAGAAGCCCCCCATGAGAGGTGCAGGAGGACACAGTCCCCCCACATAAATACTATTTTAAGTTGCTAGATGTCTTGTCGCCCACTAGTGTACTTCTCCAGTTTGCTTTTTCGTGATGTACATTCGCTGTAACATCGACGCTGTTATGATATGGTATCCTTTGAGGTGTGTGTTTTTGTTTTGTGCTGCTTTTGGCCTTCGTGGTTTGTGTGTTCTTATTTTTCTTTTGGAACCATGTAGCCAAAGAGTGGTTTTGTGTGGCGGTTGACTTGGTGTTTATTTAGTTATGATGGCTTTACCACCTTGGACCTAGATCCTGGCAGGCCTCAAAAGTTATTCAGGGTCCAATCTTGTTTGATTAGAGAACTACAGTTAATAACAGGTACTGCGGAAGTACTGTTGTTACTAGCACAGCAGTGGGCTATCTTTTCTTCATTTTCTCAATAATTAACATGGATCCATTATAAGTCCAAACCATTCATTGCTTAACCTTGGTATAAAATGTCTGTCATAGTGAAATTTAGTTACAAGTAACCATATTGATTCCATAGCATTGTTTTTGTGGGGACTCTGTACTGCTGTGAGTTGCCATCTTTTGGATGAGATGTTAAAACAAAGTCCCATTTGCCTGTAATGCTGGCTGTTAATAAAGATCTTAGAAACATGACCACGCTTTCACGCTAGGCTGCCAGAACTTGAAGCAAGTCAGTACCAAATGCAGACTAGGTTTCAGACTTTCAATGAAGCCCTGTCCTGTGTTACAACTAACCAGCCTGGCTCTATTGGCTTCTCCTGCCCACTTTAGATCTTCCAAACACTAGTGATTATAGTACTGGTGCTACCTTGGAATCACATGTTGGTAGTACAAGAAAGCACCCAGAGAACAGGATAATACTGATAATTTGGATGAACACTGGTATGAGGTACAAGGTAAAAGGGCTTATAAAAAGGACGTAAGGCCACACAATTTTCTCTGACCATAAGTAATAGATTCGACTCTTAAATGTGGTTGATGACATTGTTGGGGCTACTATCCTCCAGATGATACCTCCTCCAATCTACCAGCCACTGCCAACCTTAGTGACATCCCTGTGGCAACCTGTAGTCCCCTTGGCCTCTCAATCTTTGTCCCTTTCCTCAAATATTCCACTAGTACCACCAGATGTCTCTTCCCCAGACCAGTGCATGAAAGGGTGTTCCCCTTGGTCAACTGTACTGTCCAGAAGAAGACCTCCCAGACCCCTTTGTGATGCCCAAAGGCAAATGTTTTTCTGGGGATTCCATCATTAAACATTTAGATAGCGCTATATGTGATCCTGACAAGGCTAACCCACATACTCTAGTTTTAGAGGTGCCAAGATTGCTAATATATCAAGCATGATTCATAACATCTTAGCCAATGACGGCACAAATCCATTGGTGGTTCTCCATGTTGGTACTAACGATTTTCTGCATTCTGGTTTAATGGATATAAAGAAAGATCTTGTTGCTCTCTCCAATATACTGGTGGACATCGGATGTGAGATTGCTTTTTCAAAATCTTACCCGTCCCCAGAGCTTCTGATGTATTTAATAACAAAATATATAAGTTCAACAACTGGCTTGCTTTGAGATGCCTTAAGCAAAATCAAGTATGTTCTCACTCATTGGGAAGAATTTGTTGGTAGAACAGAACTTTATTGTAGAGATGGCCTACATTTGAGCCGTAAAGGAAATCAAGTATTGGGAGAACATATATTGAAATACATAAATGAGCATTTAAACTGCTTGTTTTGGGGAGAGATTAGCCCTCCCCCAAGAGGCTAGCGACTAAAGCACATATCCATAACCAATCAAAACAACTGAAATATTTATATTTCAATGCCAGAAACCTCAATAACAAAATAGATGAGCTAAAGGTTATACTAGCAGTGGACAGTATTGATGCGGTATTAATTACAGAAACATGGAGCAATGAAAAGTGAGCTGGGATCTCTCACTGTCTGGGTATACTCAGTATAAACGTAATAGACAAAATAAAAAGGAGGTGGGTCGCTGTTTTCTTAGAGACAGTCAATTGACATCTCAAATAGGGTCAAGTCCCCTGCTAGTCCATCTGAGTCACTATGGATCAAACTATTGTTAAATAAAATCAACACATCATCTGAGGAGTGTGCTCTCACACTCCCAGTGCATCCACTGACCTTCTCAATATATTAATTACAGAAATAGAGACATCCTGTTCCTTAGGGGAGATTATTCTTACAGGGGATTTCAAGCTAGGTGAAAATGACTGGAAAGGGCATATAGCCACCTCATGCTCAGGGAGAAACCATTTAATACGTTGTCAACAGTGTCACCCTACTCAGGGTGTAGAGCAGTGATACTCAGTCCTGACTGGCTGAGGAGCCACATGAGCAGTCATATTAGCCAAGGAGCCACAACGTATACTTCCTAGTAAATTCTGGCAGACACACTCCAGTGTAAAAGAAAATATTTCAATTGCTAAACATTTCTTTCATTTCATTTATTCCATTTATTAAGCATTAGTTAACATTTGCACAGTCTGACAAGGTGCAGCTTGCAAGAAATTTGCAATAATCTTTGAAAATAATACTTGCTGGTGTCGGTGTAGAGGTATTATAGTGCATCTTGGTTGGTTAATACTGTATAGTGTGGGAACTGTTTACATCACTTACTGGAAGAGCCACAGGTAATAAGCTGAAGAATCACATGAGGCTCTAGAGCCACGGTCTGGGGATCACTGGTGTAGAGCAACCAACTCGAGGCCATAATATTCTTGATCTTGTCCTTCACAGTAGAAGTCTGGTAACCAATAACCTAACTGTTTCTACACCGATTGGGAGTAGCGATCACTGCTCCATCAGGTTTGATTTAGAACATAAGGCAATTCCATTGAAAATGGTTCCAAAGTCTATATGTGTGAAAAGCTGATATTTCTAGTATCAGAACTAGTTTAGATAGTGTGGACTGGCAATCTATTTTAAATACCAAAGTATTGGGGAGTACTTCAAAACACTACATAAAAAATTACTGGTTTAAGGAATATGTATATTCGACTAAGTTAGAAAATACATCAAATCAATATATCGAAATGGATGAATAATTCAATAAAAAACATTATGCAGCCTACTTGAGAAATCACAAACTTCAGCAAATTGGTGTCTATACCTTAATATTCAAAAAAAAATTTAAATTGTATCAGAAGAGCAAAAAGTCATGGGAGCTCAAATTAGCAGTTAATGCAAGTAAGGACAATAATAAGTCCTTCTTTGCTTACATTAATTCTCTTAAGAACCCCACTTGTCAAGTTGGACCAATCAAGATAAATGATACCTTAATCCATGACCCTCTTGATATGGCTAACCTATTTAATATTAACTTTTGTAAGATATTTTCAAGTAATCAGACTGCTAATATAATCAAAGATTCTATGGTTGCAACATTACCATTTCTGAATCTGAAGTTCTTACAAAATTGATTACTCTTAATGGGAAAACTAGCACATCTCTGGATGATGTATCAGGTCATCTTTGTATTTATTGGCAGGCAGGCAGTCTGTCTTTACCTCTTAAACTACTTTATGAACATTACATAAATCTTAATTTCTGTTCCAGAACTTTGGAAACTGCACATGTGATTCTAGCTACAAAAAGGGCCAAGGAACCATTGGGAGAATTACAGACCAATAAGCTTAATCTCCCTATGTGTAAAATCCTGGAAAGTTTGATTAAAGATATGATTGCCTCTACTCTGTCTAATTTGGATGCTGAACAACATGGTTTTAAGAAAGGCAGTAGTTGCTTGACCAACCTATTGTGTTTCTATGAGGATGTCAGTTTACAGCTTGACAGCAGACTCTCATATGTTGTGATCTATATTGACTTCAGTAAGACTTTTGACCTTCTTCCCATTGGGCACTACTACATAAACTTATTTCAGTTTATATAAATCATACCATTGTGAGATGGATATCAAATTGACTGACAAACAGAACACAGTGAGTTCTGATTAACAGAAAGCTTTCTGGTTTAGGGTCTGTCACTAGTGGAGTACTACAGGGCTCTGTTTTGGGCCCTGGCCTTTTCAGCTTTTTATAGCTGATATAACAAACAGCTGCTATTTAAATACCATTAAATATGCAGATGACATCAAAATCAGTGGATTATGCTCCAATTCAGAGCAGATTGCATCCATTCAAAATGACCTGGATTACATCACTAAATGGATCAATACTTGGGGATGAAATTAAACCATGGTAAATGCAGGATTATGCACTTTGGTATCAATAATCCTCTCACGCTACTATATTAGACAACAGAGTGTTGACCAGTACTGATAAAGAGAAAGATTTGGGGTTCTGGTGTCAGATGACTTTCGTCCGATTCACAAATTAATGCGGTTATAGTTAAGGCCAACAGAATTATTTGTCAATCAAGAGAAACATTAAATCAAGAGACAGTAAGGTATTAATGCCCTTATACAGAGCTTATGTTCACCCACATCCAGACTTCTCTTCTCCGTTATGGTGCCCCTTGCCCTTTTAGGAAATATGACATTTTGCAACTGGAAAAGTGCAAAAGTTACACCAAACTGATAAGAGGTTGCATAATGCAACATACAAAACTAGACTGGTTTCTTGAACTTGATGTCCCTCACAACTCAGTGATTAAAAGGGGACCTCCTTCTTATGTATGATATCGTGAAGGATCCATACTTATTGACCAATCTAGGGTTAGTGTTTAAAGATGACTTTTATAACCTTAGAGGTCACCCACTCCAGTTACAACACAGGAAATTCAACTTAATGCCATGGAAATTCTTCTATATTTTCGTATTATTAAACCCTGGAATGCTTTACCAGTAGAGGTGATTACTAGCAGTTCAAAGTCTATGTTTAAATCCCGACTGGACATTTTGATCCTTTCTGGTACCACTTTTGTTATTATTAGACAAAGGAGCAATCATGGGCCTCATGTGCCTCTGGCTTCTGTTCAATCTTAGTATGAAGCACATGGGCAGAAAAAGACTGTTGGTCCATTTGGTTTGCCCTGTTATACCCTATCCTACCCTAGGACCTATTGTCTAAACGTGTTCCCCTCACCTCCCCCACCAGTGTCCCATGTCTTACTGCTACTCCCTTGAGGAGCTATTAACCCTTTCCCAGTGGGCTTGAAAGAAATTAATAGTTTTACACTCTCATCTCCTCATTGTAGGTTGTTCCATGGCTGAACCACTATGTAAAATAAAAATTCCTCATGTTCCTCCTAAATTTCCCCTGCCAACTTCTAATTATGTCCCTGGGATTTTGACTCATCATTCTTGTTGAATATTTCCTTGCTGCCTACCTTGTTCCTTCCTTTCAGGAATCTGAAGATCTCTGTTATATTGCCCTCCTTCTGGCTGTGACAGGGTTAGGTAAGACCCTGTCCCATTTGATATGCAGAGATAGTTAAAAGCAAGAATCTGTTTTGTCCTCTCTTATTCTGCCACTTGTCTGTTTCTTGCCTGTCTGATTGCACAATCAAATGTTCTTGTGGCACATGGAATTAGCCCTCCGATGGTCTCTAATTCCCCTGTTATCTCCATCCTTCACTTGCTGTTTCTGTTCTTTCTCCCTTACTTCTCTGTGGTTAAAACAAATATATGTGACTCTTTATGCGAAACTGGGATCTCTTGCTTTGCAGATGTGTATAATTATGTTTGAAATGATTGCAGAAAGCTATTTGGGGTTATTAGAAAGGATAACAATCTGGAACACAGGGTTTGACCTTGAGATGCATTTTGACCTCCACAGGTTGTTTACAGAATTGACATCAGGAAACCAGCTATGGGAAACATGAATTATTTTGTTGCACCTTTTGAGTCTAGATGTGTTCTTTAGGCTGGCCTCGAAGAAAAATGGTGAAGTTCTTATGCATTCTGTGAAAACAGGAGATGTAACTTACAACAAGGTGCAGAGTTTGAACTGCCAGGCAAAAACTTCTTACATATTCAGAGCAGTACCTTTCTTGGGGAGGGAACTACATTGAGGATTTTGTTTGTTTGTTTTATACTGCCTTTATAAAGCGCTATGCTGTACAATTTTATTTTTCTGTTTTATTGTTATTGATAATAAAACACTACTTGCAAATTTTACAACTTCTCCCAGTCTGCCTATGCTTCCTGACTTATCCTTCTATGACACTGGCCTCAGCAAGTACATATTCATAGTCCTAAGCCTATACTCCTAAAATCTGCACTGTTAGCCTTGAATCATTTTGACTACCTTACACTGTACCTGCTCCAGTCTGTCATGGCCATTCCTTAGGTGGGGACTATAAAACTGACATATTATTCAAAATGTGACCTCAGTAGTGATCTATTGAGAGGTACCTTGCCTTCTGTTGATGATACCCCTCCCAATGCAACCCAACATTCTGGTTTCTTACTATATGCATTGTTGCATTGGCTAGATTGTTTTATTGAGTCACTTATGATTACTTCTAGGTCTCTCTCTCAGAAGGAGTGCCCATCTTAACCTCTCGCGATACAATATTCAGTCCTGGGGTTCCTGTTTCCTATGTGTATCATCTTGCACATTTTGGTGTTGAATTTAAATTGCCAAACCTTGGAAAACCTTTCTAACTTTGCAGGTCCCACTGCAGCTCCGTTACACTCTCCTCATTGTCTGCCCTGTCACAGAGTTTTAGTGTCATCTGTGAAGAGTCACATCTTGCTATGTATTCCTTCTCTTATGTCTCTAATGAACATATTGAAAAGGACTGAACAATGTAGTTCCCACTTATGACCTCCCTCTTCCCAACTTGACCCCATTTACCACCTCCTCCTGCTATCTCCCCAACCAACTACCAACCCATCAAACTAGTTCCATCACTGCACCTAAATCCTTTAACTTCTTCAGCATCATTCTGTGTGGCACTGAGTCAAATGACTTTCTGAAGTATTAGTAACTTGGGTCCCACAAAGGTGAACTATTTGGGGACCTTCTGGACAAGGGGCTAACACTTGAGGCTCAGGTGTTAGCTGTAGTCTGGAGAGGTTTTTACCATCTAAGGAACATCACTTGCTTAAATCCCTTTACTACTCCAGTGACCTGACAACGGTAGTACATGCATCTGTGATGTTGTAGCTTAACTACTGCAATGCTGTATACCTCGGAGTCAGGGATGGTATGCTCCTGCAGCTGGTACAAAACAAAGTAGACTACTACCAGCCTTTCAAGGATGTGTCACATGATCCCAGCATTATGTGAGCTGCATTGGCTGCCATTGAAGTGGTGTGTCTTCTTCAAAGTGGGATTACTAATTTATAAGGCCCTACATGGATTGGGTCCTGCCTACCTGGAAGATCTTCTGTACCCTTATGTACTTCTTACACTCGCCTCCTGGGCTCCTCTGAGGTGGGACTCCTGACCATAAAGAGCATGGCTTAAACCATCGGGACACCAGGGCTTTGAGGTGACAGGCCCAGTGTTGTAGAACTCCTCCCAAGAGCCATCAGAGAGGCCCCTCAGTGGAGACCTTTAAGAAGGGTCTGAAGACACATGTGTTCAACCAAGAGTTTGGTGACTGATGGTTCCCACTACAGATTCTGTCCCAGCTGTGCTTTATTTATTCATAATAAACAGGGAGCATTTTCTCATCGGGAAACACAATTATAATTTGCCATTGTAGCCAGCTGGTTATAATGGTGAACACACGCTGGTGTCCTTGATCCATGCATGTGCCAGCTGTGATTTTCCTTCATCACCTAGGACACGCCACCACATCTCACACTTGGACTCTGGAGTAAGTGTTAAAGTACTGAACTTCAGTGTATGAATTCAGTTCTTTCACAACACTTTTAAACTTTTGGGGTAACTGCTCAAAAAACAACATAAATGTTTACACAGGTGCTTCAGTTCAACCTGACCACAGACCGTGTTTCAACCTGATCGTGGCTGCACAGAGATGTAGTTCTGTTTATACAATTGTTGTGGCAAAAATATGCCCTATCAATTATATAAAACAAATCATGGGGTAGTGTGTAAAGCTCAGAACTTTCACACACTCTCAGTGTTGGATGCTTGTATAAACCCCTCAAGCTTTGCTCTCAGGGTTTAGGTAGCATGCAACACCTCAGGTGTGCGTAAAATTCTCATTATACACACCACCCCATGATTTATTCTATACAGTATATAATGTGTTTACTATCCTGAAAATATGCTATGCATTTTTGTATTTTATTTGTTGTTACTTTATTTTGCCCTAATTGTAAAGCACCCTGGGACTCCAGGGAAGAGTGCTATTATAAATAAACTTTTTTACTTACTTACATAGAGTAAATCCACTTCTTGTCCATTATATCTGCCCTAGTTACCTGGTCAAAGAATACTTTCAGTGTTATGACAGGACCTCTCTCCAGAAACCTGTGCTGCTTACTATACTGGAGCCCATTTCTCTCCAGGTACTCTACTAGATCTTCTTTGTCTAGTGTCTCCATCAGTGTACCTACAATGAAGGTAAGACTGGTGGCATGTAGTTACCCACTGTTCCTTGTCATCTTCCTTGTGGAGAGGGAACTACATCCACTACCCTCCAATCTTTCTGAACCAACCCTGACTGTAGTGAGCTATTGGTAGAGTCCTAGTTAGGGTCTTCTTTTGCTCTCCTTTTCTGTGGTTCCTCCAGCTTCAGCCTTCCCCACACCCAGTTAATGTAAATGTTCACCAAAGTAAAATCAGACTTCTGCCACAGCCCTCTCTCTTGTTTGGGAAGACCATCACCCTGGAAGAGTCTTCTGTCCCAGAAGCTCCATTGATCTCCCACAAGATGGAACCTTCCACCTGACACCATTACTTTAACAACCGTTAAACTCAATATCCTCCTTCTTCACTCTGTCTTTCCTTCCCATTATCCCCATGGGAGGGGCTTGTAAAGGCCTGGGAAGCTGAGTGTGCATTCAGTTTGGCCCACAACATTTGAAAGCTGCACTTCACTATCTGAATAGGCTGGTTCACCAGATTGTTGGCACCCAAGTGTATCAGCACCCGAGCTTTCCTTCCTCTCATTTACCATATTCCCTATCGGATACATTTCTGGTTGGCTGATGCACCAGGAAGGCATCTAACCACCCCTCCTCTTTCTTCCTCTTCCACCATGTTCACCATACCTCTAATTGTAGAATCCCCAATGACTAGGATACTCCTTGCTGTCTTCCTCCTGTTCTCACCACAAGGTCATCAGGTACATGCACCTCCTGCAGTGGTACAAAGCAATGTGCTGTTGAGATATGATGAGCTTGGATAATCTCTTAGTGACTACCATGCATCCCTTTCCACTCCCCACCACCTATTACCCTGCAGCCCCTCTGGGAAAGTGAGGGGTGTGGTGCATGCCTGTGGTAACTGCTCAGCTGGTGCTATAGCTTGTTGCTAACAGCTGTACATGGAGCTTCACAAATGTCATTATCTATGTTGCAGGGCCCCTCATCCAGAGCATAACCTGCAAGATAAGTGCCCCACAGTCCCTGCAGCCGACTGACTCCATGCTGTACCTGTGTTCAGTTCTGTCTGCTGTTTCCTTTAACACAACACGTACTGTACTTGACTCCATACCTATGCTGTAATAACACTCTGGCTCTAATGTTAATTGCTGGCCTGGGAATAAGTTGAACAAATTATACTGTTCTGGCCATTTTGGCATTGTGGGTCATTCCAGATTTTGTTGATGTAGAATGGATTAGTTCTGCTGGTCCAGAATTCACTCATGCCTGGGACTGGGTGAAAATGGACTACCAGAACATGACTGGAGTAGATTTGGGAAAGCTGGGTAGGCAAGTCTGGCCAGAATGTTAGGTTCAGCAAACTTTGCTTAACTTGTGCCTGGTCTGGTCAATCATGATGGTTAAGCCATTCTGGAAGTCACTGATCTGGTCTAGTCATGGTCCATTGATCAGGCTTTTAACAAGCCCCATTGTAAAGCACTTTGCAATCTTTGCATGTGAGGTGCTATATTTATTATGTGATTATTATTGTCTGTTTTTTATGTGAGCATACTTTAGTATTTCTTGGTGTACAGACTGTGTTGTACTGTGGCACATGACCTGTCTGTTTCCTGAACTAGAAAGATGTTTGTGCATGAGTGAGTGATTGATCTTCTATGTAGGTAATAATACCCAACAGGGTGGGTGATATTGGCTATACCAGACCGCCCAGGGATGTAATGAGACCCAACGCTAGGTGGAGGGCCTTTAGCTCCTGGAAGGTCCGGTATAGCCCATGCCGCCCACCCTGGAGGGTATTATTACACTTAGAAAATGGAAAGAAACTCTCAAACAGTTTTTAAAGTTTTTAAATGTTACAATAATTTATTTAAATTTTTAGAACATATTTCTTCAGTTTTGAGATAAAAGTCCCTTTTAAGGGGGTGGGTAAAACAAATAAAGCGCAAAATAAACCATCTAGTTGCACTGTGCTAACTAACTGCCAATAAAACAAAAAACAGAAGCCACTACTTGTTTGCAGAGAAGAAATTAATTGGAGCATTGAAGGTGCAATTGACTGGCTGAAGATAATGGTTGTGGAACTGGATGCTGGTTCCTGAACTTAGTACATTGCTGGCTCCTGCAGGTGGCATACTTACTGCTTGCTGCTGTGCCTGCGGTTGGATCCTCCTAAGATTGTACTCCAGTTTCTTTGGTTGTCTATGGATGCTGACCAGTAGTGCTGCAGACTGGCTTCACATCTGTGGCCAAGTAACGCTGGTGATTTCACATTCTGACAGTCCTGCTTGAGTTAGCACTTGCTGTGATTTGTATATCTTGTAGATAGCTGTGCTTCTTTACCCAGTCTGGACATCGTGTTTCCTAAGATATTCTTGCCCATCGGTTCCTTCATGAACCAGCACCCTGGGTCTCAAGGTAGGTCTGCTGTAGCTTCCTGGGATGAAGGTAGAATGTAGGGGCATCCACTGGTAATTTTGACAGATACTTGGTGAAGAGACAGTACAGGGCACAGAGGGTTTCCATGGTCCTCAAACATGAAACCACGACTATTTTCTTTGTTAGCCTCTAATGGTTTTTGAGGTTTTTGTTGTTGGATTGCGTGAAAGTGTCACATACATTTCATCAGTCTTGACTGTGAATGAATCTGGACATAGATCATGTAGTCCTTCTCTTCCTTGGCAGGCCATATGAAGCTGAAGGTCAAACCACACCTTCCTGACCAATCCTTCTGTGGTGTCCAGTGCCATCACTGGTGAGGCTTTTAGTTTGTTAAGGTCTGTTTCTGTGATGGACGGTGGTGGGCAGCAACATCCTTCAGCTCTTTCCAAAGTTTCTTCAGTAGTGAGGTCAGAATGTTGTTGCTGGAGCATAACACAGGCTCTGAAATTATACTGGTGTGTCAGCCTACTTCGGGGAGTTGAGATGCTGGTTGATACCTACGAAGAGCATGAGTACCCTGACACTGAATATTGCGCACCAGTCAGAGTTTGGGCCTCAGCATAAAATTTACGAAGGTGACAATTGATAACATCAAAACTGTCATTTACCCAGTCAACAGTTATGCTCTCCTTCCTAGCTCCACTCTGCAAACACTGTCAATGCCCACTGTTTGTCTTTTTTTGTGTTACTTTTTTCCCTCTGACTCTCAATGGTATTCAGCTCTGATGTACTCACTGTGGCAAAATGGGAGGTTGCCTTGGCTTTTGTTGGTGACTTGTGGTAACTGTACAGGTTCTGTGCTGTCATCATCAGGGAACACATGTTTAACTGTTTTTCCTGGTGTGATATTAAAGGCTGATAACTGGAAGTCTGACATGTTTTGCAGCTTGGATGATGTAGTGGTCTCTATGCTTTTTGTTTTGCACTGGTGGTTAACCTGCATTTTAAATTAAGGTACGAGGACATTGTATGTGTGTGTGTGTGTGTGTGTGATGACTTGCAGCCCCATGCTGAGCTTGGGACAGACAGGTCGATTTTAGTTACAGTTTTATCCAATAAACTTGCATTGCTTTAAAACTGTTCATTTATGCTGCTTTTGCTTTCAAGTTTATTGCTGTTATTAATTGCTCCTGTTTTACTGCCTGGGATCTATGGTGTCTTAAGTCAGGCAGTGCATTACCACGGCCGATACTGTAGTATGGGAGGGACGGTATTTTCTCATATTTCTGTACTGCAGATGGACATCCATCTGCGGTTTAGAAAATCAAGAAAATACCGCTGTCTCATGCTTTCTTCTGATCACACCAATAGCTTGCTGCCACAGGTCTCACTGTCTCTGGTTTGCATGTCGCTGAGCTGCTGTAGGTGGGTAATGTTTTAGCAGCACAAAAGGTATGTTTTTTTGGGATTTGGGTCTGGGGATGATGGCCTGCCCGCTATTTTTACATGGGCTATCTTGATGAGCAGGGGAAAATGGTGGGTGCGTTTCCTTAATATTCAGAGTGCCCATGGATTTTCTCAGAAATGGAGCACCAGTAGGCTCTTTTATGAAGCAGGCTGTACTGGAAAATAAATGAATCTCACATCAGACGTTTCTACCAATGAGATTCATTTATTTACGAGCCCATTTTCTAATAGTGTCTGATACATACTGTACATTCAACTAGATGTCATTCAGTATAATGCATTGATGTCTGGCACTTCAGGCATACACTCCAATGAGGTTTGAATCCTCACAGTGTTACTTTGTATGATGTTGCATCTCTGAATGTGTGTAATGTGGCATGTTATGCATACTGAAAGTGAGAATGGTTCATGTCTGATGGACTTTCATACTGTGTTGTGAGTATTATTCTCATGATGTTTATCAGTGGTAAGTTTAGTTTATTTGGTTTGCAAGCACACGGACATGATTTGTGCTTGTGAACCTCATTGTGGATATAAACTAACTACAAGTGTATCACTTTACTGCTCTCTGTATTTAGTATAGTCCAATGTAGCATGCTATTTAAAACAAAATAAATAGAAATACAGGTAAAATACAATAGTAAAAAATGTATTTGTAGTGCTGCTCTGCAGTTCAAACATAACAGCAGAAGCCATGAATTGATTAAAACGTCCTATTTTATGCACAACTCTTAAATGTTTACATTCACTAGTGTCACTAACTGGCCTATTGTAATTTTTTCCAATTTTATAAACAATGTAATTACATTTACATATATTTAAATGCATATTTTAATTCTGTCTTTAAAACATATGAGCACCATAGAACAGTTCATGTTTGTAGATGTCAACCAAAGTTTTGCATGTTCAGAAATCATTGTACTGAAAAATTTCATTGCAACCAATGTAAAGAATGAAGAACAAATTAATATAAATCAAGAAGGAATTAATTAGTACGACTGATATCAAGAGAACATATCTATATAACCAGTTCACTAGATACTATTTGCAGATAATACTAATTTATGTACTAGATTGGAATAAGGCTATGTTAAACAAAATTTTGATGCATTGTCTAGTTAACTTTTTATAAATTCCCAAAGTCACTGAAGTTGAGTTACATCTCTTGGGAGTCCTAACATTTCCATAATTTTGATGATCAGCTCTTCTGATGGGTAAAGGATCATAACAGGTATTAGTTATGTCCATTCATATACAGTCATTTCACATTTGAGGGTAGTTTTCCAAGTTCTCACAGAGGTTATCATTTTATATATATCTAAAATAATTTCCCTCTGAACTCATAACATTACGCTGTACAGAAAGGTAGACTCAGCTACTTGGTCAATAGTTATCATGTTATCTTACATGAAATCATAGTCTTACTGATGCTGAAATAGTACATGCTTTGTCAGCTTTTGTCTGATTCCAGCCTCATCTGTCTTGTACGTTTTCTGAGGTGCAGTGTGATGCCAGTAAATGTTCACATAGCTGGTAATCATTATTCTGAGCAGAGCAGTTTAGTGGCTGTTTATTCTGTATAATGTGTTGATCATGTATTTCATTTATTTTCTTAATTAAATGCGTCAGCATCAATCTTAAGGTGGCATGTTTGAAGCATATACCTCAGTCAATTTTATTGTTCCTGCACTACAAACTTTTTTTCCCATATTGCATTTTCTTCCATTGGGAGGCTAACAGATGCGACTTTGGCTCTCTCTCACTTGAACCGTTTTCTCTAAAATTCTGTTGGATGACATTATAAGCCCTCCTAAATTTCATACTGCAGTTAGTTGACAACTAGCATGATTAACTGTGAATAATGAGGTTAAAAGTGACATGCATGTTGGACATGATATTTTATTCCTAACTTTTGAACAACAAATCTTTAAATATAAACAAAAACAAATTCAGTCAGTGATGATGGGTTGCAGTAGTATGAATGATCTAGGAATGTGATGAACATTTTCTTTTTCAATATCCTCATCATTATCTTCATGTTTGTATTCAGAATTGACATAATTTTCATTGACACTTTCTCTGTAAAGTTTTCTCATCTTTCACATTTATTAATACTTTACTGTCAATGACGAGGCGTTTGCACATACTGATGGTTTCACCCACTGGAAAATAATTTTTACAACATGTGTGGGTCTCTTTTCAGGAAGATAAAATAGATATCTCACTGACCACATGTGAGATATCATTTATATCTTCACAGTTGAGTACGTCACAATGGTTATCTTGGCCATTTGGGTATGCCACAAAAGGTTCGGAATGCATTTAGAATGTTCGGCCTCAGTAGCAGTACTAACCATATTCAAATGCAAATAACTTTAACATGAAAATGATAGCATTGTACTATGAGCATGAAAGTTGTGAGTGGTGTTTCATTTATAGCTACCTTTTAGTTTTTTATAATTAACAAAAACAGCAGAAAATTTATTTTGTTTCACTTTTCAACAAGCGAATGTGAATAACTTTAAAATGAAAATGACAGCATGGTACTGTGAGTACAAAATTTGTTCATAACAAAAAGATCTACAAAATGAGTGGTGTTTTATTTATAGCTGCCTTTTAGTTTTTTCTATAATTAGCAAAACATAGTACAAAATCCTATTTTATTTTCACTTTTGCAACAAACAAATGCACATCCTGCAACAAATTGCCAATGCCTAATGTACTTCCCAGCCTTGAATGTATTAACACACTTAATATTTGTACCCTTATGATTCTGTATGCATTGTATTACATATATTTTGTATGTACCTAATGTATGTACCCTATTATTCTGTATATATTTTATCACATGTATTTTGTATTGTTTCTCAATGCCATGGAACCATTGTAAATGAGTCCCTGACTCAAAGGATTGTAATTCGATACTATTCAATAAATAAATAAATAAATAACTTTAAAGGACAAGTGAACAAGCTTTTTAAAAAAATTAAATGAAACATAGAAACATAGACTTTGACAGCAGATAAGGACTGCTTGGCCTACCTAGTCTGCCCATTTCCTACCTAATGGATAAGTTGCAGATCCTAGTTAACAAACAGCCTGCTTCCTCCTAACCCCCACTAGAATTGCCTTATGTCTGTCCCATGCATTCTTGAATTCCCCACTGTTTTTGAATCCACGACCTCCTCAGGAAGGCCGTTCCATGCATCCACAACCCTCTCCATGAAAAAATACTTTCTCATATTACCTCTGAGCTGTCCTCCCTCTGTCTTCAAATTGTGCCCCTTGTTCTTGCACATCTCTTTTCTGAAAGATGCTACCCTCTTGGACTTTGTCGATTCCCTTGAGGTACTTGAAAGTTTCTATCATGACTCCAGAGGCTTATAAAGGAGAGGCAGTTGTTTACATTTATATTGAAACCGCATTTATTAAAGTGGAAGAAATGCAGTTTCATAGCATTTGAAAAGTTTTAACACAGCCTCTCCTGATTCAAAAATCCTGCTCTGAGAATCCTAAAATAACTGTCTTGATGATGTCAATGAAGTGAAAGATGCCAACTGTGTAGATGTATTCTAGCTCCATTAACTGTATTTAAATGTGAATAACTTTAAAATGAAAAATTATAGCATGGTACATTGAGCACAAAAGTTGTTCAGCACAAACATATCTACACAATGAGAGGTGTTTCATGTATAGATACCTTTTAGGCTTTTTAAATTAGCAAAAAAGGCAGCAGAAAATTCAGTTTTTGTCATTTTGGCAACACAGATGTAAATAACTTTGAAACAAAATGATAGCTTGGTACTGTGAGCACAAACGTTGTTCAGCACAAAATATCTACAAAATGAGTGGTGTTTCATGTATAGACACCTCTTAGTTTTTATAATTAGCAAAACCAGCAGAAAACTCAATCTTTGTCACTTTGGCAACAAACAAATGTAAATAACTTTAAAACAAAAATTATAGCATGGTACTGTCAGCACAAAAGTTGTTCAGCACAAAAGTGTCTGCAAAATGAGTGGTGTTTCATTTATAGATACCTTTTAGTTTTATAATTAGCAAAACTGCAGACAATTCCATTAGTTTTTTTATAATTAGCAAAACTGCAGAAAATTCCATTTTCTTTTCACTTTTGCAACAAACAAATGCAAGTAACTTTAAAACAAAATATGATAGCATGGTACTGTAGGCACAAAAAAATGTTCAGTACAAAATGTCTGCCACATGAGTGGTGTTTCATTTATAGATAACGCTTAGATTTTTTTGTACTCAGCAAAAATGGCAGGGAATTTAATTTGTTTTTCACTTTTTCAGAGGTATGGCATAAATGAAATATGCTACCCCCATTGGAAATATTGTTCAAAATCTGGTCCATTAAGTGTACAACAGTTTTGTCCCCATTCAAAATGCAGGAGGGGAGCTATTTGAAAACAAATTGCAGTTTGGTTAATTGGAAAGGGCACAATAACAAAAAGTATCAACGTATTTCCAGTAAGGAGTAGCATATTCCATTTATGCCATACCTCAAAAAAAGGGAAAACAATTATTTCCTGCCATTTTTTCGTTAATTATAAATAATCAAAACTTTATCTATAAATGAAACACCAGTCATTTTGTAGATAGTTTTGTGCTGAACAACGTTTGTGCTCACAGTACAATGCTATCACTTTTGTTTTAAAGTTATTTGCATTTGTTTCTTGAAAAGTGAAAAGAAAATTGAGTTTTCTGCTGGTTTTGCTAATTATTAAAAACTAAAAGATATCTATAAATGAAACACTACTCATTTTGTAGATATATTTGTGCTGAACAACTTTTGTGCTCACAGTACCATGCTATAATGTTTTGTTTCTGACCTAATGTGGTGATTGCCACACATCTGGCAAGTTCAAGCCGTTCCAGCATAGGGATAATGAAGGAAGAAGCTGACTTAGGGACTTCTAGCAGTGAGAGATCCCTGTCCAGTGGAGTTCTTGGGTGACGTCCATGGACTAAGAAGAATGGTGTGTACTCTGTACTGTCAACACAAGGGCTAGTATTGTAGGCAAATTGTACAAAGGGAACAAAATGATCCCAAGTGTCATGAGTCTCATCCAGGCACTTGAGAGTGTGCTGAGAATGGTAGACATTATTCTTTCACTCTGTCCATTGCACTGTGGATGGTAACTTGTTGTATGTGTGTTTTTATCGAGAAGTTTGCATGTTTCTTGAACAATGGTGGAAAGGTAGTTGGTGCCTCTTTCTGAATGCAAGTACGATGGGGTACTGTGATGACAAATGACTGTGTTGAAGAAGAATTTGCACTGTGGCAGCTTTAATGTCTATTAGGGGATTAGTTCCAAGTATTTTGTTAGGTAGTCCATAAAACAAGGATGTATTTGTTGCCAGAGTCAGAGCATGTGGGTAAAGGCCCAAAATGTCTGTGCTGACTCTTTGGAAGGGTTCAGTGGCTACAGGCATTGGAATGATGTGTGCCTTTGTTGGTCTGGCAGGAGGCTTTCTTTGGCAGCAGGACTGGCAGGATTTGACACATTGGACAATGTCTTTGTTCATGGGAGGCCAGAAAAATGAAGCCTTGTCTTTCAAGAGTTCTGTGAATTCCATATGACCTCCAGAAAGTGGAGAGGCATGAGTGGAGAGAAGAACTTGATTGATTAGAGAGGCTGGCACAACTAGCTGTACATGAGTTCTATCCATCGATGACCCCTTGCCTTTCTTGGTGCAAATGTGGAAAAGCACCATCGTCATCGAGGAAGTATTGCAAAGCAAATAAAAAGTACATCCAGTGGTGCTTCTTTTGTTGTGGTAATGTATGCGATTATGCCTGTGAATTGAGGGTCTGTTCTTTGTTGCATTTTGCCAGTTGCCAGGGACAGATCAGAAGTAGAGAAATGAGAAGCTCTTGACTGCTTGCAGTAATTGAGGATTTTGTGTCTTTCTGTAGAAGCAGTTGGTAGCAGCAAAGCAACTTGAGATGCTGTAGGAGTGTCCACAGGAAGCACATCCATGGCATGGAAAGGAAGAGCTTGTAAGTGGATTCTTCGTCTGTTGAGGATGATGCAGAGGGATGTCATCTCCAGCTTACACCATTGGCATTTGAGTGAACTCGACCTGGTCTGTACTGAATTTCAAAGCTGTAACTTTGCAGCATGGTGATCCTATGGGCGAACTTGCCTACTGGCTTCTTCATTTGAATAACCATCTGAGGGGCAGAGTGATCAGCGATAGCTGTAAAGGAGGAGTAGCGAAGGTAACAGTTAAATTTCTTTATGGCAAATACTATGGCTAGACATTCTTTTTCTGTGATGCCATAGTCCTGCTCAGCTGAGGAAAGAGACTGCCCAGCATAGGAAACAACTTGTTCTGTTTTGTCTTGAATTTGACAGAGCACAGTGCCCACTGCAAAGGAACTAGCATCTGAGTAGAGCTTGAAGGGTTGGTCGAACCTTGGGTAGGCCAATACTGGAGAAGAGATTAGTTTTGTTTCAAGGTTTCAAAGGCCTCTTTGCATTCAGAGGTTCATGTATATTCACATCGTTTTTGGTGAGGGCATACAGTGGAGCTGCAATCTTGGCATAGATGCAAATGAACTTTCGGTAGTAGCCAGACAAGCCCAGGAAAGCTTGAAGGTCTTTGAGATTGTTAGGCTCTGGATAGTCTTTGAGTGTTGTGAGCTTGTCTAGATCTGGAGAGATGCCTTGAGAACCACATGTCCCAGGTAATGAATTTGATGCTGTGCAAAACAACACTTCTCTGGACGAAGCTTGAGATTGGCTTGTCTGAGACATTTGAACACTTCTTTGAGATGTTGAGGTGCTCTGGCAAGGTTCTGCTGAGAACAATAACATTGTCCAGGTAGACAAGGTAGGATTTCAAGAGAACCCATGTAGTACAGCTTCCATAACCCATTGGAATGTGGCTGGATTGTTTCAAAGTCCCGTAGAGGCAGATGTTTGAATTGAAAAGTCCCCAAGTGGCAGTGCCAGGCTGTGTATGGACAAGAAGCTGGATCAATGGAAACTTGATAGAACCCACTCTGAAGGTCTAGAGTGGTGAAGTAAGCAGGGCTGGCCACATCAAGACTCTCTAAAGCATCTTTGGTTGCAGGTAAAGGATGAGCATACTGCACCATGTAGGCACTGAGTTTTCTGTAGTCCACCATGAAGCAATACCCTTTGTCCTTCTTTACCACCAGCAGGCAGGTGCACCCTAGGGACTTGTAGCTTCCTCGACAATGTCTTGTTCCAGCATGTCTTTGATTACGCCCTCAAGAACTTGTTTCTGTTTGTGTCCTTTGTAAGCTCGCTGATGGATTGGTTTCTGGTTGGGCTGCACTCGATGGTGTGTTGCAGGATATCACAGCATCCAAGCTTGTTATCTGGACCCACAAAGACATCCGGATATTTCTCCAGGAATTTCAAAAGTTGTTGCTTTTCTATTGGAGATGCTGGAAGTTTTAAAGAGGATAGTAGCTGACTGGTGGGTAGCTCTGTTGAAGTTGGAATGGTTGTGATAGTACTGACAGGACTAGAGTTGGCAAAACCAGGTTGAGGTTCTTACATTAGATGGACTTGGTCCCTGAAGACAAGCAGACAGACTTTCCAATGTTGGCACCCTTTGAGATGACCACAGGCTCATCTGTGAAAATGAAGCTTTCTTGGAAGACTGCCCCACCATGCACGCTGATAAGGTGTTTCCTGGAAGGAGACCTGGACGAATGCAGCGCAGCGGATCCCATGATGATGCTGACACCTTGTGGAAGTGGTTCACCTCGAATCTTCTCAATTAAAACCATCTCTGACTGAGGAGGCACAGTGACTGAGTCTATAGCTGCAAGTTACCGCTGAGGATCTAGTGACAGTTTGTTTGAGGCAAAGACTAGGATGGCTTTGTGAGCTTTGGGGGAGGTTCAGGCCAAGAATTATTGCAGGTAGAAGATCAGGCACTATATAAAACTTGATGGTAGCTTGCTGTGAGCCAAAGTGGAGCTTGAGAGGGGCCATGCCTGTGACAGGTACTGTAGCTTTACTTGCTGTTATAATGTACTTTAGGTCAGCTGGAGAGACATTTGGTACCTGATGGATAGCTTGATTGTTCATAATACTGCTGTAGACCACTGATATATCTGCTCCAGTGTCCACCAAGGCATGCGTGGACTAATCTTCGATGGTTACAGGGACATAGTTGGCTAGGAAGGGTGACCTGATGACAGGTACTTTTGCCCCTGGAAGTTAGAGTGTGCCTGAGTTCACAGTTGGAGGGTGCGCTTTGAGTTGCGAGAGTCAGAGGGTGGTCAGTTGCTTTGTTCCTCTGATTCTGGGAGTAGCTGTGGTTATCTTGCTGATTGTGTGGTGGTGGGTGCCTTTGATTCTCTTGATTTCTGTTGTGATACTGTAGCTGGCAGACGGCAGCAGTGTGTCCTCTGAATCCACACCACTGGCAAGTCCATAAGAGCCGGGTTTGTAAAATTTTGGTAGGCCAAGGGCAGGGGTCAAAGCCCTCCCTGGTACAGGGTCAGAGGTCAAAGCCCTTTGGTGGGGCCAAAGGTTCAGGTGTCAAAGCCCCGCCCCTGGCACACTGGTCAGAGATCAAAGCCCCCAGCTGGTGTCCATGGGAATGGAGCCCCTGTACGGTAACGGAAGTCTGGGTGCTCAGTCACTGCCCTTCAATATTAGAAAAAACTGAAGATGCTCTTTAAAAGCCTTGTTTTTAAACTTCAATGAGGAACTCACATTTTTGGGAGGGAGGCATCAGGGGGATTTCCTAATAAACTTTATAGTTTGCTGCTACAGTGTGTGTGTGTGTGTGTGTGTGTGTGTGTGTGTGTGTGTGTGTGTGTGTGTATCCGGAATGGGGAGGTGCACTATGGTATGGCCCTACCACCTGTCTGTGTGTTAGCAAACATTGTACTTACAATACTCTGCATATTACTATTTCTTTAAGACACCTCTTTAAATTAGAATATAGAATAAATAAATTTAGGTACACGTTTCTAAGTTTTCAAGGTGGGCTTGTACCCAACTGAGGGACTCAAGAGTGCTGGAAATTCCTGAATTACATTGTGCTTTCTAGGCTCAGCACCTATATTCCATCATGAGCTGACAGCATCAGTGCCATTGTCTTAAATGGGATATGGTGGGGAGGGGGGCTAGTTTAAACAGGAGCATGATAGCGGTGACAATTTTGACCTATACCTTTTTATTTGATAGTGCAACCCATCTTCTGACTTGTATGATGCACATTTTTTCAATACAAACTGTTTTACCACTTTTTCACAGTTGAAATAATAAAAGGACAGCTCCTTTAATGGCTTGGACTGTGCTTTCACCAGTACTTATTTTAGAACACCTAATACTTAACATCAGCTTTGTGCACCTATTATGAATTAGCATGCAGCAGACAGCTCCCTTACTTTATGGAACAAAAACAAAATGTGGAGAAACATCCAAAAATACTGGTTAAACCATTTAAGCCATATTAAAATGGAACACCCTTTAATCCTTTAATATTTCAAATGTGACAAAAGTGCTAAATAAGTCAAATGGAAAAAGTGCATCATACAAGTGGAGATAGGGGTAACCTAAAATAGAAGTGTAGGACAATATTTTTACCACTATAATGCACTGCTGCTTTAAAAGCAAGATGCCCCCAAAAAAAACCTCATAAATATAATTCCTTTCCAACTTTCCAGCTCTGGGAGAGTCCCCCCAGGCCTAGTCTCCCAATTTTCTTTATTTTTTATTATTAGTCACATTTCCCACTTGAACGCCATGTGCTGCTGAATCTTTTGTGAGAAACATTCATTCACCATTATGTCTGCACTGGTGACGCATTAGCAGGAAAGGCAAGTCCCCCAGTTTACCACTCAGCTTCCCACCATGATAGGGTTGTAGTTATTGTTGTTCATCCTGTTATAAGCATGTTAGTTTATAACAAAAAGTGGTCTAAATACTTCTCTCAATAAAATGATTGTATACATATAATAACCAGCTGAATCACATCAATATGTACTAGAGTACAAAAATATATGCAGCTCAGAATCTTACCTACTGTCCCAGTGCCATCACAGGCAACACACACACTCATGGTATTTGAGATCTGTGCCACTGGAAGCTCAGTTTTTTAGAACAGAAACAAAAAGCTTTTCATGTTATTGCATGAACTGCAGCAGCACATGTGCAAGATTCCAAGAAATTACAACCCTTTCAGATTTCCGTACAGGCATTTTTGAGGTGAAAACACAAATGAATACGACAGCCATCTCGATCTCAACCCTAAAATTGATCCCAGTTAACTGCTTAAGTGCTCAAGTGATGAGACTGGCAGTTGGACACACAACACCAGATCCAAAAGGAAGAACAAAACCTATTCAATTTGCTCTGTGTTATCATCTAAGCAAATAAGCAACCTCTTTAAATACTCAATTAGGTTAACTGTTCTGCATGTCTCAGCTCTTTACATTACTTTCTCGGTTGCAGTGAGAGAAGCACGAGGATGCACACCTTGATCAGGTATTGCTTCGGTGATCTGCTCTGTAGGTGTAATATACCATACCCCATCTAAAGCAGGGGAATGCCACAGAACTCAGCCTAAGGATGATGAGATAACAATGAGAGCCATGGAGGTTCTTGTAACCAGGTTCCTGGCAGCCTCAGCATGCTAAATCATAACCTCATTCAAACCACAACACATGACCATTGGTTATTCTCTTACAGCTACACACCTCATTTTAGTTGTAAGAACATTTCTAAACAAAAAAAAAGCTTATTTCAAAGCATATTTGCACCCCAGAGTGAGTCAGTGATAAAGTAGTAATGCATGTCTTGGGTTGGAACTTGAAGCATCTGATTATGCTCATCTCTCACAACTACGCAATGCATGCATTATTCCTTTAAACTCACACACATACACACACAAACACAAACACACTACTGTGTTTTATCACTGACGGTCACATGGATAATTTATTTTTGTTCTTAATTCCTGCTAAATAAACTCTAACTACTGGCCCTCACCCTCCTGAAGCTCCAGGATGTGAGAGGACTAAGAGTTGTTAAAAGCAGGCTACAGGGACAAGAGTGCAGGGTTTTGTAAGGGGTATGAAACATTAAAATAAAGAGATGCTTCCTGTAGAGGAGGAGAGAGTGAATGCTTTCTTATCTGTTCAATTCCCCTCCACAAAATCAGGTCAAGAGCACAGGATTTTGTAAGGGGTGCACACTCTCAACTGTCCCCAATTGTCAGGCACATCCCTTTTCTATCAAAATTTGTCTCTGTCCCTCTTAAAGTATGTTAACAGGACTGAACAGTAGTGATTGTAAGCACAAGATAATGTCAAACATTTAAGTTACTGATTTGTTCTTCAGAAAATGCATTTTACGCCTCAGCCCTCATATGAATGTGCTAGCAGAAAACAGACCACCCGGGTCTATTTGTTCTGTCGAGTGTGCAGCCAACACCCCTAGTTTGCAGCTGCCCCACCCCCCCCTTTATCATCCCACTGCCACCCCCCACCTCCCCAGACTCACTCTCCCTGTTCCCTGTCCCATGCCCTTCTGAAGCTGTTCACAGATTTACATGATACCACCCATTCTGGTAGGCATTCCATTTTGCATATCATCCTCTCTGTGAAATAGTGTCTCCTCATTTCCTTCCTAAATCTTCCCCTCTATTCTTAGCGCAGCCCCTGGTGACCCTCCCACTCCTTAACTTAAAGACCTCATCTGCCCCATCCTAATTGATTCCCTTCCGATACTTGAATGTCTCTATCATGCCCCTCCGTCCTTGTATCCTCCAGGTGTACATATTCAGGTCTTCCAGCCTGCTGTCATAGTCTCCCTCCATTCCACATATCATCTTTGTTGCCCTGCTCTGCACCCCTCCAGTAGCCTGATATCACGCTTTAGGTATGGCCTCAAAACTGCACACAATACCTAAGTGCGGCCTTACCAGTAACCTGTGAAGGCAAGATCACCTCTTCACCTGGATGAAAACCCCTCACTATGCATCCCAGCATTTAGTTTGCTTTTGCACCTCTCTATCCTGCTCCAGCAGTGTTGTTCATGGTCCCTGTTATCATGCCCCTAGGTCCTTCTCTCCTCAGTGATACTCAGCTTAACCCTCCCCCAGCCATATTCTCTCCTTGGTTCTTCAACCCAAAGTGCATAACCTACACTCTTTGCATTGAACCCCAGCTGCCACCCTCTGATCACTCCTCTAGTTTAGTGAGACTCCCTGCAGCTGCTTCCCATCCCTCCTCTCCATCCACCACTGTTTGATTTTTGGTGTTGTCAATGAACAGACTTACCTTACTCACCACCCATGTGCAATGTCTGATATGGAAGAGCCCAAACAATACTGGCCAACACAGAGCCCTGTGGCACCCCACTAGTCACCGGCCTTGAGGTGAGGCTCCCTTCACCACATGGCAGCCTGCCACCCAGCTTGTAATCCAGTTCATCATTTTTGTCCCTACCCCCACACCAGTTAGCTTCTCCCCAAGCTGCCCATAAGGTACCGAATCGAAGGCCTTGTTGAAGTCCAAGTAAAGAACATCCACCACATGACCTTATCCAGCTCACCTGTCACCCAGTCATAATATTGTATCAGGTTGGTTTGACAAGACTCACCTGAAACAAACCCATGCTACCTCACATCCTGGGGGCCATTGTCCTCCACGTATGACACCAGTCTTTCCTTTAGTATCGCTTCCATGAGTTTGCACAATATGGAGGTGAGACTTACCGGACAATAATTACCCGTTCATCCCTTGGCCCGCTCTTGTGTAATGGTATTACATGTGCCATCCTCCAGTCCAGTGGCACACATCCGGCTCCAGTGAGGTGCTGGACAGATCTGCCAGTGGCTCCACCAACACTTCTGCCATCTCCCTCAGTACCCAGGGGTGGATACCATACAGTCCTGGTGCCTTGTCTCCTTCAGTGCCCTCAGTCCCTCTAGGACTCTACTTCCTCAATTCTTCCATCTGTCACCTCCTGTCCCCTGTCCCAACCCTCCCAGCCCATGCTGGTAGCAGTCCCCACCACCTTTCTTCTCATTCTACTAGATTTAGCTTTCTGAGGGGATAATTCCATTTTTTTAAGATGTGTCCCAGATTTCTGTAAGCCTTGTACTGGATTTATGAGGCTGGTGGTTCAGCAGTATGACATATTAAAATACAGAGATGCTTATGTAGATAAAGGAAAAGAGTGAGTGACTGCATGCCAGCAAAAACCCAGCCCCAACCTAAGTACTCCCTTCCCTCTGGGCTTCACCACCACACTGCTGGCCTGGAGCTAGTCAGGACTCAGAAGTTCTGGAACACAGCTCATCTCTCCTTCTTCTGTCGCTGCTGGGGCTCGTCTCCCCACCTCCCTTGCCCCACCACCTTACCTAGCGGCTACTACTTGCTGGCTGTAGTAGGCTCCAGATGATTTTGCTGTTATTGTAGTCCTACCACCACCCACAGTGCCGCTCAGTCTGGCTGACCTGCTGGTGGACTGCTCCTCTACTGCTGGACTGGTGTGGCTCACTGCTGTTGAACTATAAGGTCACTTCTCCCCTCTGGCTCCTGTCCTCCAACCTCTGCTGATCGCTCCCCATGTGTGTCCTTCCCTTTTGACTGCCATTTGCATTCGCATCACATGCAACAGCCACACACACATCCTGGACCACAGTGCTCCCACATGGGACTTGTGCTATGACTATTGCCTCTCTGGTCCTGGTGGTACACTCTCTCCCTCATGGTGCCACTCTTCTTGCTATGCCAGATGGTGCAGGTGCCTGCCTTACACCATCTGGTGCAGGAGCCCAGGGTGATTCTAAGCATGCTTGATCATGCTCAAGTCACAAGACCCATGACACTTGCTCTACTCCCCGACCCTCTGCTGCTGCAGCACCGCACGTGCCATTAGTCTGCTGCTCTGCTCAGCCTGCTGGCCTTCCTTGTAACTTGCTACTACCTGAGGTGGTGTGAGTGTTGCGTCCCATGATCAAAATCATACAAGGAATTTGCAGGGATCAGTGGCACTGATCACATAGAGAGCAAAATACAAACTACAGCACAATAAGTTTTTAAATGTTGCAGCATGCAGATGAGGGAGGACTTTGGCAATCAGGACAGTGCTCGTAATGGAAAGTAAAGGGGGGCTATACACCTTTCTGCCATCTTTTCTATCGCTGGACTCCTGTCATAAAGGAGACCTACTTTTCTTGACAGCCCATTGATTCGTGGCTGCTGACCTGATGTCAGAAACATCCAAACCCATCTGGTCCTCCTCAGTTACACATCAGTATCCCATCTAGATGGGGATGTCAACCACCAGAAGGATCTGTGCACACTCTGCACTATACAGGCGTCACTTCTACTAAAGAGAATGCATGGCCAGTCCGCGTGGCGCTGGAAGGGGCTCCTGGCAGGTATAAAAGTTTATTCATACTATGGGTTTTGATATTGTGGCACTCTACCAAGCCAGTGAGCTGCGAGTTAATAGTGTAGAACTTGGCTTTTCCAGATACCTTCATCCATAAGTTGTGGCCATCACGTGAAGTGTTGACAGTAGGTGGTGTGGATGGGTGTTTAAGGAGGGCCTCAGAGCAGGTCATGTACTCAAAAAGGCACTATGCAAAGGCAGACATCACTGCCTTACTGAGTAACTGAAACTACAGCTTGAGACAAACTATTATATAAAAGTGGCTGAATGTAATGCCAGTCTGCTGTCTAGGAACAATCTGAAAATGGAAATGTCATAAATAATACAGCTTAGTTTTGTGGCAAACAGTCCTCTCCCTATGGGCCAGAAGATTGAGGGTTCACGTCCAGCAAGGTGGGCCTGGACTCCTATCCAACTATGATGAACAGAGCAGTAAGGGTCACACATAACCACCTCCTTCAGGCTTCAGATGAAACAAATTAATTTCTTTTTACCTGTCTCTTGTGGCAATGAAAGATCCTGATGAACATTCAGACTCCCAGTCCCGACTGGTGGACTCCTGGTCCCCGGACTCTGTCTCTCCCTGGATCCCAACTCTTGGATCTGGCCGACTGCTGAGCCGACTCCTGGCCGCCGCAGCACCACCGCATGTCTGCACCAGTCTTTACTACTCTAACACTTGTCCATCTCTGAGGGCCTGATGCTCTCCTTCATGATGCCTGCTGCCTCTACACTCACAGAACCGTCCAGCCCAGATGCACACGTATCGCACCTAATAAGCCCCTCCTCCCAACCAATCACAGTGCAGTAAAACCGGCAAGTTTCTTGCCAGCCAACCAACAAACACAAATTGATTTTCAGGGGGCTACAAACTCAAGCAGATAAAAGGTGCCAATTTTAAATGCTGCCAGCGCTGTGCCCCTACAGCCAATTAAACGAAGGGAAGCGAGAAGGAGGGTGTAGCAATGGCTTCCGGCGCAGTCCACGGCAACAGAGGTATGGGCACGCACATTAAAAATTAATCAGGAAAAAAAAAGGCAGCATGGCAGGCAAATATTGCTGGGGCTCAGCCCAGGCCAACAATTGCTGGGGCCAGTGTCCCACAGGCCCATACAACTCGGGGCCTATGGGCAAGTCACAGACTCTCATGAAGGTGGAGGCTGATGAGGTGGCTGTTGAAATGGTTGGTGAACATTGACAGAAGGTAGCAGAAGAAGCAGTTGAGCTGCGGTGCAGGCTATTGACAGTTGTGGCAAGCATCTGTATTGATTTGTGCTGCTGCTGGACACATGTTGTGAGTGAGGCTAACTGTGACGACTGAGGTGCTTGTACAGTGGTGGCCTGGGACATTAATATGTACACTTCTGCAAGTCATGCAGCTTGGATTGTGTCCATCAATTTGTGGGTTTATGTTGGATTACATAAGGGCAGAGTTGAAGAAGCAGTCCTCGGACAAAAGTTGTGATTTGCTCTTTTTCAGGTTTCTGCAGGTGTTTGCAGCGTGACTTAATGTCCACTATGAATGTCTCTAGTCATTCCAAAGTTTGCATGGTGTGTTCCCACAGCTGTTGTTCCAGTTACCAGGCAGATGAGCTTGAAGAAAATGGTGTTTGAAGGTTGCATACAGGGTGGCAGTGTCTCCTTTGACTTGTTCTGGAAATGCTTTTAACCGGAAATGGCAGTCCCTCTCAGAAACAAGTGCAAGGCATTGAAATATGCACGGATCCATCCAACCATGTAAGAAAATCCAGGCATGGAATTGTTCAAGCCAGTTGACAGCGTCTTTGTGAGGCAAGACTGAGAAGGGTACTGGCTGTGAAGCTGGTATGGACCGTGGACTGTAGTGAAATAGCTTTAATTTAGGTCAGGTCATCTTGAATGGCTTGCGTGGTGGGTGCTTCTTGATCTGATGGCCCTTAGCGCATACATGTGAAACTAGTAGAGGCTAGCAGTCCTTGTTGCTTAATGTTTGGCATCCGTTTGATATTTATACATACAGTCTTATTCTGAGTGATTTTGAGTTGTGCTAGAGCTTGCTTTCTCCATTTTACACTTCTTGAGTTGAGATGGATGACTAGAGATCATACAAGATTGTTTCGGTTTTGTAGCCCATGCCCTTGAGGCAGGAGAAGGTAGAACTCGGAAGGTCCAGGCGCCCACATCTGCATCATCCTTGGACACTGTGGTTGGAGATGAGCTGGGTTTCTCCAAGCGAAAATCATACTAGTGAGAAGGAGCTGTCATCATGCAGGAGACAGGACGTTGTGTCATGGATGAAGTGCCAAGCAAAAAATTATTTTGAGAGACAAAAGTACAAATTTTTGCAGCAAAGTTCATCAAATGACATCTTAATAAAGAATTCCTACTCAGTTCTGTGTTGTCTGTTATTTAAATAAAGGTTTTGTTGCAAAATCAGCTATTTGTTGCAGTGTCCATTGATTTCGATAGGTTTGCCATCGATTTCAATGGAGTCAGGTCGTTTGTTCCCTTCACAAGATGGCTGCTGAACTTTGACATTTATTTCCTGTATTATGTGACTGTTCTGATTGTAGCAAGATGGCCACCAGCAGGAGTTAATGGCCATTTCCTTCCTGCCTTTTCTGTAAACAAAGATGGTGGATTATCTATCGTACCTTATTACAACACTCTGAGTAGTCAACACATGGGTTATCAAGTGCTCTCCTTCAGGCTGATGCACAAAAGAAATTCTAGAATTGAAATCTGATCCATCTCCTTCCCTGTTCTGTCTCCTCCCCGAAGCTCCCAAAATCCTCAGTTCTTTTGTGCTTCATCCCAGGCTGGTCACGTTTATACTTGGCTCTGTGCCAAACTAACAGAGGTAAGAATATAATCTCCCTTTTTCATGCTACAACTTGAAAGCATCATTACAGAGTTTAAATTTCAGCTGTCTATGTGTATAGTGACTCTATGATTTTAATTAGTGCTGTATCTTTAAATTACTACTACACTGTTAGCCTAGATTTCGTTATGCATCAGGGACTTGCATTGTATTTTATGGTTGTTTTCCTCGTTTGACTTGCTATGTATGGAAGTTGTATCTTGATCTTTTAAACTGCTGAGTACTGAACCCTCTTGGTTTACCTTGTTCTGCTGAGGTAGAGTACAGAGGCAACTCCCTAGGCCTACTTGAACATTCAGTGCACCACCTCCACTCATCTCATTCAGCCGAGGTTGCAATGCCTCTAGCAGGGAGCTCTATGCTCCGTTTGGTGTCTGTTTTGTCCTGCAGGTCATGGTTTACCTTGTTCAACCACGACCTCAGCAGGAAAACCCTCTGACTCTGTATACTTTGTCTACTGTCCCAAGGTTCTTACCTCCAGGACTTTGCCTTCCCCAATCCTTTCCAGTGTCAGCGATTCTCCTCATGTTCTGACCACTACCTAGCATCGGGAGAGTCTCAGCCACATATCACGCAAGTTTGCTGAGACTCCCTGACCTAGTCCCCATCCAGTTTTGGTGTTTTCCATGGCGTTTCAGCCATGAGAGCCTCCGAGTGCAGCAGCCACCATCTTAGTTCTCGCTCTGTTCACGAGGCGGCCAGCCTGAAGTTAGTTTGGGACTGGCTAGAGAGAGGTCTATGAGGTTCCTCTCACAAGATGGCACCTGCCATTCGGTGCATCCTCTCCTAAGATGGCCACGGAGAGCATGCCGAGAATTTAAAGGGACACAGCCCCTACTTTCCTAGGAGGTTGTGTTTTCAATCTTAAAGGGCAACAACCTTTTTCTATAAGATTTATAGGAACAAGTCAAGTATACAGAGGGCGTTTTAAAGGAATAGTACCCTGTTATTAAGTAAGACTGGCTATGCAGTGATCTCTAAAGGACCATTATTTTACCACTGCATTTAAACCCTGTCATTGCAAGCAGCCCTTTTTAAAGAAGCCTGATGTATACCCTTAAGGCTTCTTACTGATATAATGACTTTATGGTACACTGATCACCCAGTAAATCACAACTTTACTCAGACAATGTTCAGTGCTGCTTATATTTTCAGAAAATAACAATGGCATCTAGAAGAATATGCAGAAAATGCCCCAATATTCTTATGGCTTCCGATGCAGGGGACCTTTGCTCCTATACATGCTGGATGCCGAGGCCAAGGTATTTTAAACTAAACTCGAGCTCTACAGATGAGGACCTCATGAATGACAGCGCATCCATCACATCTCAGAGTGTGGTGGTGTAGTTATTCAAAAACTCCTGGAGAGAATAGATTCAGTGGGCTCTGACAAAGACCCTGTACCCTGGACAAAACCCCACACCTGAAAGACCAATGGCGCTAGTCATCCGACCCCAGATTACTCTTCAGAGTGTCTTACTCTGGGGATGAAGACCCAGATGAGGAAGAAGAGGGCTGCGAGGATATGGCTGCCAGGCTATGCCTTTGACATTATTCCTGGAGCTCATCAGGGTGGTCTATAAACGCTCAGGACTGACAAGCCAGTAGAACAGCCAGGCAGCAGGTTGGACCCCTAGTAAGGAAAGAAAACAATCATCCACATACTTTCCCATATGCAAGGCTGTGGAGAGCATACTGGTAAAGGAATAGGAGAGCACCCGACCCAGTCAAGACCAGGGAGAAAGGTATCTTTGAGAGGAGATACCCACTGGCACAGGAGAAGGAGAAGTGTTGGTTGGCTGCCCCAAAGGTAGACTTGGAAGTCTCTTCACTGAGCAACAAGACAGTGCTACCTTCAGAGTCCACATCCGCCTTTAAAGGACCCTATGGATAGAAAGGTGGACGATATTGTTAGAAAAGTGCACATGTTAGTTATGAACATGAGGGCATCCATGGCTGCCACTTATTCATCCAGAGCGGTCCTCAGATGGTTGGAAGCTGGCCAAGACATTCCGAAACAAGTACCCATGGGGCCACCATGGACTATTCAATAGAAGTAATAAAGTACATGGCTGATGCCACAATTGACAGCTTCATGATGGCATCAGATCAGCGATCTATTAACAGAGCCAGAAGGCATATTTGGCTCAGTCTCTGGAATGCTGATGAAGAATCAAAATCAGAGTAATGAAAATACAGTTCTCAGCCGAAAAAGTATTTGGACCGGAATAGAGAATTTGCCTTAAAGAAGGAGATGACAAGGACAGACAAGGAGGTAGGCTACATTGCCATCCTTTCAGAATAACAAGTTTCACCACTATTCAAACAAGAACCAGAGGACAAGGTCATCAAGGAGAGGATAGGCGTTTGTTGGTTTCAAGCCGAACTTCTTCAGATCTGAAACTGCACTACCAAAACAGTCAAGCCATGGCGCCCACTTCAATGCCAAATGGGTACAAACCAAACAAGTCCAACAGGATTCTGCCAATGAGAATCCCCAGGTCCAGAATCATGCAGATGCAGTGGATGGAGGACTACAACACTTTGCCACAACCTGGGCTGAATCGGTCAAGGACAGATGGGTCAAGGAAATAACTTACACGGGTATGCCATAGAATTCAATTCCATTTCAAAGCGAGAGGTTACATAGAATCCCATGTCACAAGGGACAAGGTAACCTCACTGCAAGTCAGAGCAATTCTAAATCAGCTGCTACACAGCAAGGCTCATAAAGTCGGTTTCCAAATCAAGATCGATGCTCCGCATTTACTCAGTGTTCTTTCTAGTACCAAAGAGACAGGAGCTCTCCAACCAATACTGGACCTCAAATTTGTAAACAAATTTGTGAAATATCAGAAGTTCAAAATGGAAACACTACTGATCCACCATTGCTTGTGCAGTCCGTAAGAGACCTGTTGACCTCCATAGACCTGAAGGATGCCTACCTTCACATCCCCATCAGACCGACCCATCAGAAATTTCTTTGATTCAGCATTTTGGGTTACCATTTCCAGTACCAGTGCTTGTCATTTTGGTCTAGCCTCAGCCCCTAAAGTGTTCACCAAAGTCATGGCCCCACTAGTGGCAAAACTATCGCACAGAGGGATTCATGTGATTCCATACCTGGACAATTGGTTGATACAGGCAAGATCCCAAGAAGAGTACAAACAGTAACCATCAGAGTGCAACAGTTGCTCAAGGAACACAGATGGATCGCCAACAAGGCCAAAGCCATCTGACACCCGACAATGATAGAACACCTGGAGGTAGTATTCAACATAGTGACGGGCACTGTCAAACTGTCAGAGAACCATATCACCATGCTAGTGACACACTGCAGGAGAATACTACATTGCAAAACCATGATGCTACGGCACCTGATGCAACTGTTGGGACTAATGGCAGCTTGCACAGACATACACGACTAGGCAAGATTGCAAGAGACATTTGCAATGCCTCCTGCTAAGCAACTGAAATTACAACCTACAGAACTACAACCAGAGGGCAACCATACCTGCAGGGGTACAGAGATCACTGGAGATGGTGCGCAGACCCATGCAACTTGAATCAAGCGTAAGGTTGGAGAAAGATATAACAAGAACCCTAGAAACAGACGCAAGTCTACTAGGGTTGGGGTGCTGTAATGAACAGGCAGTCAGTCCAAGGGAAGTGGACAGAGCAGGAAACAAAACTACCGATCAACATACTGGAGACCAGAGCCATTGACTAGCTCTCAGCATTTCAGAGCTCAATTCTCAAGAAGCCACGAAGGTGCATATGGACAGCAGAGTGGCAATGGCATATATAAACAAACAGGGAGGAACAAAAGCAGGGCCATGGCTGAAGAAGAAACACTAATGCTATGGGCAGAAAGCACCTGCTCAGTTTCAGCAGTACACCTGGCAGGCTGCAGGAGAATACTACATTGCAAAACAACAGTGCTATGACACCTGATGCAACTGTTAGGGACTAATGGCAGCTTGCATAGACCTACACATCTGGGCAAGATTGCACAAGACATTTGCAATGCCTCCTGCTAAGCAACTGGAATTACAACCCACAGAACTACAACCAGATGGTGACCATACCTGCAGGGGTACAGAGATCACTGAGATGGTGGGCAGACCCACGCTACTTGAATCAAGAGGTAAGGTTGGAGAAAGATATAACAAGAACCCTAGAAACAGATGCAAGCCTGCTAGGTTGGGGTGCTGTAATGAACAGGCAGTCAGTCCAAGGAAGTGGACAGAGGGACACAAACTACCGATCCACATACTGGAGACCAGAGCCATTCGACTAGCTCTCCAACATTTCAGAAGTCAAGTTTCAAGATGCCGCATAAAGGTGCGTACAGACAACAGAATGGCAATGGCATATATAAACAAACAGGGAGGAACAAAAGCAGGGCCATGGCTAGAAACATAAACACTAATGCTATGGGCAGAAAAGTACCTGCTCAGTCTCACAACAGTACACCTGGCAGGCTGCTTAAATACAAGAGCAGACTGGTTGAGCAGGCAATTCTTACAGCAGGGAAGTGGCAACTCAACCCAGCAATCTTGAAAAGATTCAGAAGAGATGTGGTCCATTCCAAGTGGATCTCATGGCATCAGCAGTGAACACACAATTGCCAGTGTACATCTCCAGATACAAGGACAAGAAAGCAGCAGGAGTGGATGCAATTTCCACCCCATGGAACTTCAAAAACATATGCATTTCCTCCAATATCCATGATTCCAGTGGTGCTGCAAAAAATCAGGGACACGGGCACCATGGTTCTTCTGATAGCTCCATATTGGCCAAGAAGGATGTGGTATGCACTCATCAGGAGGATGTTAATAGACACCCCATGACACTCACTCCTTACCAGACCTTGCTCAGACAAGGGCCGATCTGGCACAAGACCCTCAACCACTGAAACTGTGGCATGGCCCTCAGAGGGTTAGACTGTTGAACTTAGGGGTATCTAGTACGGTAGTGGACACACTGGTCCAAGCCAGGAGGGAGTCCACTAACAGAACTTATAACAGACAATGGTGGGTATTTGCTTTTGGTGCAGCGAGAAACCTGAAGGCATCAGACTGCAATATTGTGCATATTCTAGAGTTTTTGCAGAATGGATTGGATAAGGGGTTAACGTCGACATCCTTACAGGTGCAGACAGATGCTATTGGGGCAATAAGGGGTGAAACAGATGGACATTTACCTGGGACCTCCATCAGTTCAATCCTTCTTAAAGGTGGCAGCTAATATCACACATTCCCCACTGGCCAATACAGCCCCTTGGCAACTCAATTTGGTGTTAGATGCCTTGTCCACTAAGCCCTTTGAGCCCCTAGAGTCAGCTACTTTATTAATTCTAACTATGAAAACTGTGTTTTGGTAGTAATTTCGTCAGCCAAGAGAACTAGTGAGCTGCAGGCCCTCTCATGTAGAGAGCTATTTCTGACATTTTCCTGGACAGTTGTGCTCTGACCCATTCCTCCTTCATTCCTAAGGTAGCAAATGCTTTTCACATGGCTCAGGAAATTACAGTCCCTACCATTTGTCAAAAGAGGGGACCCTAACTGAGACACCCTTACCTACCTAGACTCAGCCCAAACCATTCAGATCTACCTAGCCAGAACGGACCCTTTCTAAAGGTTGGACAGACTATTTGTCATTCCTCAAGGGCAGAAACAGAGTCTAGCAGCCTCAAAGGGCTACAATAGCCAGATGGTTGAGAGACACTGTTACTCGAGCCTAAGGCAGGAGATAATACCCTCCTTCCAATATCAAGGCCCACTCCACTAGAACAGTGGCTAGCTCCTGGGCAGAATGCAACTCCATACCTGTGAGGGAGATCTGCCAGGCAGCAGCCTGGTCATCCACACACCTTCACCAAGTTCTACCAGACTGACAGGGAACTCAGAGTTTGGTTGCAAGGTAATTCAGACGGCGTTGTCATATTCCTCCTCCACCCAAGACAAGTCTATTACTGCTGTATAATCACCCATGTGTTGAGACTTGGAGTGCTGTAAAAGTGCGATAGATAATGGTAGTTTACTCACCTGGTAAAGGTGATTATAAAAGCACCTTTTACAGCACTTTGTATCCCACCCATTGAGGAGGAACATAACATAGAGACAAAGTGGGATAACAAATCAAATGGCTTGAATACTGAGATTTATGTGCAATACTGTTTTCAATGAATGTATGACAGTAAACTGTAGGATCTACACCGACTGTACGAATGTAAGGTAAATACACATACTATGAATCAATAAAAGTAAATAATTGTTTTTACATATCATCAAACTATGTCGTGTGCTTTCTAACTGGCAGTGCCTAACGGAGGCTGCTAAGGGCCTTTATTGACAGTTTATATATCATTTTCAGGATTATCATAAGCTCTGGAAGAATTCATACTGAGGATTTGGGGAGCTACGGGGAGGAGACATACATGGGAGGAGATGGATCAAATTTCGATTCTGGAATTTCTTTTGTGCATCAGCCTGAGGAGAGCACCTGATAACCCATGTGTTAGGACTCGGAGTGCTATAAAAGGTGCTCTTATAATCACCTTAACCAGGTGAGTAAACTACCATTCTTGCCATGAGGCTGCTCCACACTGTGCAAGATGGTAATTCTTATGACTGTCTTTCTTCCCAGCAAGGCAGGAAAAATAATTTTCTGGGCTTTGATTGTGGTGGTGGCAAGTTGCTGGGGAATATATATTCGCTGCTTGTTTGCACAGCTTTTTTCCTATGTTTGGTCCCAGGCTTTCTTTTGTGTTATTTAAGTTACTGTTCCTGTATTATTTATGGATTATGCCCTGTTTGAGATCCTGTGGCTCCTTGTATTTTCTGTGTTGCCCTGCTTGTTTTGTTTTATTGTCACCTTTTTTTCTTGCTCTGTATTTATTTATGTTCTCAAGGGCTCCTTTTGGTTATTTATGTTAGAAAGGAGGGCAGGTGCAATTCAAGTGTGGTGGCCGGGGGAGGGGGGACAACAGTTCAGGAGAAACTGAGCTCAGTCGTGAAGTGCTAAGGGACCTGAGCAGCTGTTTGTTAGTGTTGTGAAGCCGGTCCCCTGCTCTTTGAGAAATGCCAGTGTACCTTGTGAAGCCACGTGTGCAGAGTAGCGGCTGCATGAGCCACATTTGCTTGTATGGCTCCCTGTATGGAGCGGTCCTTGGAGCTGCTGTCAGGGAGGGCAGAGCGAGCTGCGACTTGGGATGGGGAACCCTGCTCAGGACTGGGCTGCGGCCTGGAGTGTACTGCTGGCTGGATGGACTGCTGCCGGGAGGCTCCGTGCTGGCAGTAGTGGCAGATCAGGAGCAGCACTGCAGAGAGCTTGACTTATTGCAGAGAAGGGAGCAGTTCTTGTGGAGTGGTGCTGAGATGCCATCCAACGTGGCTGGCAGGGAGGGCAGAGGGGCCCAGTATAAGCAGTGGGGTAGTGCAATACAGCGTCAGTAGCAGCATGAAAAATGCCCAGTACCTGCACTTTTTCATTTTGTATTTTCTCCTCTGCAGTGGTGATCCCTTCTGTGAGAGGCACAGGTCTGTGGCTAAAATTTGTAGAGGCTACTTGCCTGGCCAACCGGTACAGTTCTAGAGGAGCCCTGCCACGAGGTGGGAGCCAGGAGGGGAGGTTTGTAGTTTGTGGAGTCTGATGGTGCTTGGATAAATTAATTTTGCTTGCACTCGCCTGCAGGTGGTGAAAGGCTAAAGTAGCAGTGTCCCTCATTTATTTTTGTAACCCCTACAAAAAGGGGCTCCTATAAATGTCTTCCTGGAATGCCTAATGCCCATTGTCAGGATGGTGTCCTCTGTCTGCAGTAGTTTTCATTGTCTGCATGAGAGTGCACCAGTTAGCCTCCATGCCTGTCTCTTTAAGAGAACAACTGTGTTGTGTGAGAAAATTGGCTGGGCTGGGCTGGGTCCGAGTGACAATAAGGCTTGAGACCAGCCAGAGAATCCATATTTCTTCTCCATTCTGCTGTCGCTGTTGTTAGAACTGTGATTATTTACTGTTTATCTTCTGTAATAATAATAATATAGGAGTTTGTCTAACCTGCTTTCCATTGTGGCTTGAACTTTTGCATAAGAACCATCATCTTGGTTCTGGACTGACAGTGTTGGACCAATCGAACCTCAGGGGACCTAAAATGGAGACTGCCCCCAGAGGTCTTGTATGATTGAAATTCTGTAGGAATTGTAGTTTTAAGGGTTTGGCACCTAAATGGACCTGAGGGGAGCCTTTGCTGTGACAAACAGTTCCCCAGCCAACTGAACTTTTGGATTACTGGGAAAGCACAGAATTGCCTGCAGCAGTGTGTTACTCGAGAGTTGGAGTTCGGAGAGTAAACAGCGAGCCGCTGAGCAGCTGCTCCTGCTAGGAGCACAGGAGAATTGGCCAGAAGGCTCTGCTGGCCTGCCTATCCCATCTTCCAGTGTGAAGTATTGCCTTGAAAGTGAAAGTCGGATTTATTAGATTAGTGGATTGGGACCTGAATCTGAAGAGAAAGTGTGTTATTGCTGCCTGCAAGTGGGCCAAAGACTTGCTCCAGAAGCAATCAGTCTGCCTGGTACTGAAGTGAGCCTCAGGTCTGCCCAGAGAAACTGCGATTTACAAAAGGACTTCATCTGAACTATGGCAAAATATTTTAAGGGTTTATAAGTGCGCTGAATGGGTATCATGGGTAGTGAATGATTTGGTTCCCTGTTGTGACCATAACCAGATGGAGGCTGTTTCAGCATTTCATCACAGACTGCATCCGAACTGCCTACTCTGCCTGGGCCCTGCCATCTCAGCCCTAGGCTGCTGCCCGTGATTCAGAGATTTTCTCGGTGAAAGACCCACCTGGGATTTGGCCGCCTGCTCAATACCCGAACAGGTAGCGACCACCAGGAGGTGGAGTCGTAGAGCCTGCTTCCCCTGGCAATCCAGTACAACATCCTGAGGTCTTCATTTCATCTGTCCTGTATCCTGGTCTGGGTAGTGTAAGTACAACACAGGGTAGCTCCTGCAACAAAAGCTACAATCATTTGTGTGTCATCTGATTTTCTTGTTTGGGTTTATTGTAACGGACTGAGCCATCCGCTCTGGATTACAATTATTTGGGTAGAGTGCATGCTAACTGTTTTCCTTCCTAATGGCCCCAACAACAGCTGCAATGCCAGCCTACCCTGGGCAATGCTTCATGCTAGCCGGTTTAATGTACTGAGTACCCAGGGCTGTGGAGACTGTGTTAAAGGGACTACCTGAACTTAATCAGAACTGCCGATCACCTGCTAGATTCAAGCCCCATCCTTGTTCATGTCCCCTGAATAAATCAGACTGTTTTTTCACATTTATCCTGGCTGGTGAGTGCCTTCTTGGTGGGAATACAGTACTGTTATTGTATTGTTGCATCACTGCTCTTATTTTCCAGGGGTCTTCAGGACAGTTGCAGAGATCCAGCCTTAGTGGTAAGTGTAAGGAGTGTGAGCATACCATTATTGTCATATGGTAAATGTGAATGTGTTGCTGAACTGTTTAGGCTACTAGAAGGTTGATAGGTGGTTATAGCATCCTGAGGGCTATACCAACAGCAGCTACACTAAAAAGGACAGTCTGACTGTTTGGTTTGGCGCCAGGTTCAGATTTGCTCCTCTGGCTCACACAGTGTCAGCCCACAAGTGGAGATAGTTTTTATTTCTGCTGTTTGAGTTACTCCTGCTGTATTGCTTAAGGCTCCACATTACATTTATGTTAGAAAGGAGCGGCAGGTGCAATTCAAGTGGTGGCGGGGGAGGGGGACAACAGTTCAGGAGAAACTGAGCTCAGTCGTGAAGTGCTAAGGGACCTGAGCAGCTGTTTGTTAGTGCTGTGAAGCCGCGGTCCCCTGCTCTTTGAGAAATGCCAGTGTACCTTGTGAAGCCACGTGTAGAGTAGCAGCGGCTGCATGAGCCACATTTGCTTGTATGGCTCCCTGTGTGGAGTGGTCCTTGGAGCTGCTGTCAGGGAGGGCAGAGCGGAGCTGCGACTTGGGATGGGGAGCCCTGTTCAGGACTGGGCTGCGGCCTGGAGTGTACTGCTGGCTGGATGGACTGCTGCCGGGGAGGCCCGTGCTGGCAGTAGTGGCAGATCAGGAGCAGCACTGCAGAGAGCTTGACTTATTGCAGAGAAGGGAGCAGTTCTTGTGGAGTGGTTTGAGATGCCATCCAACGTGGCTGGCAGGGAGGGCAGAGGGGCCCAGTATAAGCAGTGGGGTAGTGCAATACAGCGTCAGTAGCAGCAGGAAAATGCCCAGTACCTGCACTTTTTCATTTTGTATTTTCTCCTCTGCAGTGGTGATCCCTTCTGTGAGAGGCACAGGTCTGTGGCTAAAATTTGTAGAGGTTACTTGCCTGGCCAACCGTACAGTTCTAGAGGAGCCCTGCCACGAGGTGGGAGCCAGGAGGGGAGGTTTGTAGTTTGTGGAGCTCGATGGTGCTTGGATAAATTAATTTTGCTTGCACTCGCCTGCAGGTGGTGAAAGGCTAAAGTAGCAGTGTCCCTCATTTATTTTTGTAACCCCTACAAAAGGGGCTCCTATAAATGTCTTCCTGGAATGCCTAATGCCCATTGTCAGGATGGTGTCCTCTGTCTGCAGTAGTTTTCATTGTCTGCATGAGAGTGCACCAGTTAGCCTCCATGCCTGTCTCTTTAAGAGAACAACTGTGTTGTGTGAGAAAATTGGGCTGGGCTGGGCTGGGTCCGAGTGATAATAAGGCTTGAGACCAGCCAGAGAATCCATATTTCTTCTCCATTCTGCTGTCGCTGTTGTTAGGAACTGTGATTATTTACTGTTTATCTTCTGTAATAATAATAATATAGGAGTTTGTCTAACCTGCTTTCCATTGTGGCTTGAACTTTTGCATAAGAACCATCATCTTGGTTCTGGACTGACAGTGTTGGACCAATCCAACCTCAGGGGACCTAAAATGGAGACTGCCCCAAAGGTCTTGTATGATTGAAATTCTGTAGGAATTGTAGTTTTAAGGGTTTGGCACCTAAATGGACCTGAGGGGAGCCTTTGCTGTGACAAACAGTTCCCCAGCCAACTGAACCTTTTGGATTACTGGGAAAGCACAGAATTGCCTGCAGCAGTGTGTTAGCGAGAGTTGGAGTTTGGAGAGTAAACAGCGCAGCCGTTGAGCAGCTGCTCCTGCTAGGAGCACAGGAGAATTGGCCAGAAGGCTCTGCTGGCCTGTCTATCCCATCTTCCAGTGTGAAGTATTGCCTTGAAAGTGAAAGTCGGATTTATTAGATTAGTGGATTGGGACCTGAATCTGAAGAGAAAAGTGTTATTGCTGCCTGCAAGTGGGCCAAAGACTTGCTCCAGAAGCAATCAGCCCGCCTGGTACTGAAGTGAGCCCCAGGTCTGCTCAGAGAAACTGCGATTTACAAAAGGACTTCATCTGAACTATGGCAAAATATTTTAAGGGTTTATAAGTGCGCTGAATGGGTATCATGGGTAGTGAATGATTTGGTTCCCTGTTGTGACCATAACCAGATGGAGGCTGTTTCAGCATTTCATCACAGACTGCATCCGAACTGCCTACTCTGCCTGGGCCCTGCCATCTCAGCCTAGGCTGCTGCCCGTGATTCAGAGATTTTCTCGGTGAAAGACCCACTCGGGATTTGGCCGCCTGCTCAATACCTCCGAACAGGTAGCGACCACCAGGAGGCGAGTCGTGTAGGCCCTGCTTCCCTGGCAATCCAGTACAACATCCTGAGGTCTTCATTTCATCTGTCCTGTATCCTGGTCTGGGTAGTGTAAGTACAACACAGGGTAGCTCCCTGCAACAAAAGCTACAATCATTTGTGTGTCATCTGATTTTCTTGTTTGGGTTTATTGCAACGGACTGAGCCATCCGCTCTGGATTACAATTATTTGGGTAGAGTGCATGCTAACTGTTTTCCTTCCTAATGGCCCTAACAACAGCTGCAATGCCAGGGTGCATTAATTTGCTCACTGTGTGTTTCATTTAGTTTTGAGCTGCTTCTAAGAGTTCCTTAAGGCTGCATGTCTCGAGCTATGATGTAGTGCAGAGTTGCTTACTGAGCCCAGGCTTCACAGGTCTCACCTTATAGTCATTTCAAAGCAACTAAATTGTAATTTTGATGAGCAAATAGCTCTGCTGAAATCAGCCCTAAAATATTTCTTTCTGCACTGCAAAGGAGTTTTATTGTACTACTTAGGAGATGCTTAAGTAAATTAATTAATTCCTGTGAAATGACAAAACAAAAATAATAATATTTATTTAAGAAAAGTCCTCACTGTGCCCCCGCCTACTCTGTGTAAGTCCCTCCCTTTGAGACTGCTTATAACTCACCTCCATGTGTCTTTTTCCTCAGCTCCCGAGGTGGTCGCGAGGGCTCTTCAAAGTAACTCCTTCCCTGCTGCTCTAGGATCCATTTAATTTGGAGGAGTATAATCCCAGCACATAGCCCACAAGCTATGTGTGTGAGCCATGGTAGAGTGCTGTGTGCACGTGTAAATAAAAAAGGACAGTGCGACTGGTTTTTTCCCTCACCAACGCATTATGTCATGCCCCACCACCCTTGGTGAACTCGCCATAAATAGCTGAATACAGATCACATGGTCTTTGTATAAAACCAATCAGCCCACTTTCCCATCTGTAGGTTTCCTAAGCTCACCTCTAGTGGTCACCCGGAATGCATTTCTCAAGTACAAATACCCTACCAGCAATATGCTGCACTGGTATCTGGCAATATTATACCTGCTAACACCCCTAGTCTCACTCCCACCTTCCATCTACCCTCTACTTCAGCCCTGCCTCCTTATTTTTTACCCTGGAGCTGAAACTCCCCATACCGTACCACCTCCTCCTTAGGGCTGCCTGAGCCATGCCCCTGAATGTTTAGTACCAATGACCTCCATCCTGCCACCTCCTCTCATGCTGGACTGATGGAAATAAACATCACTGATACAAGAACACCTCATCCTACCCTGCTCCTTCTCCTACCTCCAGTCTCCCTTTGTCTCCCCTATTCCTTGCCATTCCTCTCTCCAATCCCTTCCCATCCCGTGTCGTTCCTCACTACCCCACCAAAGTTACTGTCCCCAAACATCATAGGCATATCAGCGCCATCTCAGAATGATTTCCTACTACTCCTTTTATCTGGTAATGTCCACCCCAACCCAAGCCCACTCACTGGCAGTAAATCTCATCTCTGTACAACCTCAGGACTCAGACTTGCCTCCATTAACATCTGCAGCCTGCTAAAGAAATTTGCTGGCCTGCAAGTTTGGGTCACTCAGCACCAACCAGATGTGCTGGCACTAGTCGAAACTTGGTTATCCAAGGCACGCTGACTTGATACTCTCCCTCCTGGAGTTACTCATTCTACAGGAGGACAGAAATGGGAAAAGAGGGGAGGGGTTGTGCCATCTACCTACGGGACTCCCTCCTAGGCCTCCCCTCCAAAACCACTACTAGAGCACGGTGCCCAGGCTATTTCTCTAAAGGTCACCCTGGGCCCCTCAAGAGCCCCTCATCATCACAGCCACCTACATTCCCCACGCCACCAGAGCCGTGCCTGCAATCTCTTCTAGATTACATCTCCCATCAACCCAGCAAGATGGAACAAAGTATCATGGCTACTTGAATATTAACTGGCTCACCAGTGCTGGGAACAGTGCCAAAGATGCCTTTGCTGCCTCAATCTCACCCAACTTGTCTCCTTCCCCACCTGCCCCATCCGACTACTGGTAGTGCCACACTGCTGGACCTGGTACTCACAAACAGGCCTCATAAGATCACCAAATTGACAGTATTGCCAAATGCCCTTAGGTGATCACTGCCCAGTCATTTTCTCTGGTCATGTAACCTTGAAAAGTCCAAGTCCATTCTCATATCCAGGAGGCGCCTGTCCATTGGTAACCTTGCCCGCCTACTATGTGAACACCTTGCCAGCTGGGACTGGTCTCCAGTACAACTGGCCCCAATATTGACGCTGCCATGAGCTATTTTATTTACTGCTTTAACAGGGCCTGCAATGCATATGCACCCATTTCCAAAACCATATGTAGGAAACAACCTCCTGGATCACCCCAGCCCTCATAAAGCAAATGTGTCTCAGGGACGACCTCTGGCACAGAGCCCTGGAGTCCAGGAAGCCTGCTGACAGACAAACCTACAGATCGGCACGAAACCAGTGCACCTGGGCTATCCATAGTGCCAAGGCGGATACTACAGAAATACCTTGCATCCACCTGGGGTTCCTCATGCAAGTTCTGGGACAACCTAAAGGAACTCAATGGCAAACCCAGTCTACTCCCCAACTCAGTATCCAATGGTGCAATCACCATCATCACACACAGCATTGCAAATGGGCTGAATGATGCCTTCTTGGATCTCTCCTACCCTACCTAGCAACCTTTTTGATCCCACCCTGATCCCCTACAACCACTGCCCAACACTCTCCTTCTACTCCGAGCCTCTCTCTCCCAGTCTGCTGCCAACCTACTGTATCTGCTCAAAGCCCTAAGAGGGGCTAGGCACAGTAGTGATTCACTTGATCCTCCCTTCTACTCTACCCTGGACATTGTTCTCGCCTCCTCACTGACCTTCTCAACCTCTCTCTCTCCGACTTGGCCAATTCCCCAAGCATGGAAAAGAGCAGTCATCACCCCACACACACAAGGGTGGTGACAGAACGACCCCAAACAATTACAAACTGATCTCCATCCTCCCCTCAAACCCTAGAAAAGATTGTGGCTGACAAGATAACAGACTTCCTCAATGTGCACAGCCTACTCTGCAGGGAGCAACACGGTTTTCATCTTGATCACAGCACCACTACTGCCCTAATCAGAGTTCTCCACTTTCATTCACACTGACCTGGATAAAGGGGCATCCTGCAGGGGCAGTCTTCATCGATTTGTCAAAGGCCTTTGACACGGGCTGCCACCCTCTTCTCATTAACACCCTCACCCAGCTTGGTTTCCCTCTCTGGCCCTGTTAGTTGGATAATCAATTGCTTTGCTGCCCTCACCCAGTGTGCAAAAATCAAAAATATCCTCTCTAGCCCATGTCAGGTCCCTCCAGTGACCCCCAAGGCTCTATCCTAGGGCCACTACTCTTTAGTTTATACCTAAACCGCTGCCCAATGTCTCCCCAGAAAACATACTGCTCTCATGAGCGATGCAGTCCTCTTCACATCCCACCCTGACCAACTCCAGCTTGCGCTACAATCTGCTTTACCCAAACTGAGCAGTGGTTCCTTGATCTCAGGCTTGTGATCAACCTTAACAAAACAAAACATTGCTGTTCACCCATAATCAGGAACAAACTCAAGGGCTCTGCGTTGGCCATTCAATCCCTCTCACACCACCCTCTCTCGAGCAGGTCACCTCATACAAATACAGTACCTAGGTATCATCCTCCTCTTCCTCACCTTCCATGAACACATCCACACCTCTGCTCTGCCATAAACTCCCGCATAGGCTTATTATATCAGCACAGAGCCTGTCTCTCCTCAGAAGCACTAAGACTAGCCATTGACTCATCAGTCCTGTCCCTAGTGGACTATGGACTCCTAATACAGGCGCTGTGGACAACACAGCCCTTGGCAATATCAAGCTCTTAATCAACAAGGCCTGTCAGTTTGCTTACTGGGTCTGACAGGCTAACACACCCTGCGCCTTTATGACTTGTCTAACCTCCTCTCCTTGAAGAGCAACTACACTACCACACCTGTCTGCTCACCCAAAAATCTGTATTGGCTTAACCCCACCCCCAGGTCTGTCTAAACTTATTAGCACGGCCATCCCTCCTGCCCCACACTCATGGCTCCACCAAGCCCCTACTAACAATCCCCAGGTTGGGGCGTCCCTTGCTCAGAGGTCCTTGTCCTACAGGGCACCCTCCTGGTTCAACACCTTCCTCCCAGTACCTCATCTGAGCTCAGAATTGGACCATTCAAATCATCCCTGTTAGCACCTTCTTGGCTCCCGCCATTGCAATTGCAAATAATTACACCCCTACTGCTCCATTTCTTACCATCTGACCAAACCCTCCAACCCACCCACCTCTGCTTATTTGTTCAGTGCTTAGCACACGATTGCTGAGCCACAATAATGTTTGGACCTGTTCTGCAACTTTTAGTTTTCTCCACAGCCCTGCTGTCTACCCTACTGTATGTAAGGTCTTCAAAGTATATATGCTCAATGATCACTCCTTCTTGTTTAGCTACCATCATGTACTGTATAGGCCTGTCTCTCCTGCAAGAAGGGACCTTTCTCTCTCGCTGGCTCGCCATCCCACCTGTATTTTATTTGTACAAATTTTTATTGTAAATATTATTGCCATACTACTGTTCCTGCACTACTGTCTGTTTTCTCTCACTGTATGTACTCCTGCCCGTCCTATTCAGTGTATGAGGATGAGCCTTTGTAAATGAGTCCTTGACTCAAAGGGTTGCAATTCTGATACTGTAATAAATAAATAAATAAAATACCCCAAACTATTCTCTGGGTGGGCTCCTGTTCACTGAGCTCAGGCCCCTCAACCTGTGCCTAGTCATGCAGGCAGGGGTAGTAGCCCATAGGATAGTGCCACCTAGGGGTTACATTTTGTATAGATATTCCTGTGGCTCTGTATCTTGGAGGGGCTGTAGATAAAGGCAGGGAGATAGTTAATTGCTTTTTGTATTTTTTCCTTCACTGCAGCCAGGGCTGTGGTGTAGGAGATACTCAGAGCATTCAGACATACTGTGGTAAATGACTCTGGGTATGAAGCAACGCAGATAAGCAAGATAGGGTCTGGACAGAAGAAGGGCCACATTCTCCACCATGTGTGGCATTTTTGGTATGTCTGCCACTAAAGACCCCTTACATTCTCTGTGGTCTGACAGATCCTTTGGTTGCTGCTGGTGAAGACCCCATGCTGGATCATTCAAATAACTGGACAGATGCATAAAATAAAGACTAAAGGTTTATTCTGTACAGCAGATGTTCTCTTCATGGGACAAGCCCCAGACTGACAAATCTCTCGACTGACAGGCATACATGGCACTGCCAGGCAGTGCAACAAATTGTTACATGCAGGTTCTAAGTGATCTTAAAGGGGCGGCTAGCTAACAGTAAGCCCCATGCTTAAATGTGTGCTTCACACTTCATTGACTGGCACTGTTAAATGATGCCTCCCAAATCACTCTCCAGTCTTCTTTCATCAGTGTTTCATTTCTGCTTCCACAATAAACATCAGGCAGATCACCACCCTTATGCACAATGAAGGCAGTTTGTACAGTCTCCGTTTTGATTTTTACCCTCCTCATTAACCAACAAACAGGTCTTTCTGGGAGCCAAGAAAAAGCACTGGCACAGACTCAGAAATCTGCGGTTTGTAACCCTCATAAAAGCTATACTTGCCATGGATAACAACATTATTGGCAGGGAGGCATACTAATGCCTTGTGTGAATTCACCAGACCTCCAGCTTGGTCTACTCTCTTACACATGATCTGCAGAACTCCACAGGACAGTCCTCAGCAATCCTCCTCCAGTCCTTTCTGTACCCTTCTTAACAGTGCAAGTTGGCTGGCTCACCACTCTTCTGAATCTTGAATGCTGTATACACAGTCCCCTCGATACTGTCACAACAAACCTTGACAAACCACTCAAGGAAATTTCACTACACTGAATCCATGTAACAGTTTAGGTGCTGCCTTGCCACTCCAAATATTTGCCGTTGCTGTCTGCTGTCATCCATGGTCAGGTAGTGTTCACAGTGCTGGCAGCCCCATCTCAGATCTCACAATGATCTGTTCAACTTTCCCTCCTCCTGTCATCCTCCTACCCTGAATATAGCTGTACCCAACAGGAATGGTCTCCTCAGTCCTCTCTGACAATTGTTCATCACTCCTTCTCCCTGCATTGAAAACTGGTGAGTGTACCACCTTCACATTATGAATACATTTAGTACAGTCTCCTGGGTTTTGTCATCTCAGTAATAAACATGATCTTTCCAGTAAGATAGACTGATAATAGTAGGGCACAAGGGAAAGAAATGGACTTTCCTACCCTTATAAGGTCTATGCTACCTATGATTAGGGACTACTAAATGACATGCATAATGATGCATGTAGCTGTCATTTAATGTTGCCTAATCAAAGTTAACCTAGATCTTATAAGGGTAAGAAAACCAATTTTCCCCTTGTGCCCTGCTGCTATCAGCCTAGCTCACCGGAAAAAACATGTTTATTTCTATGTCAAAAAACAGGCACCTGTACTAACAGCATTCATGATGTGGAAGGGAGTGAGCCACAGTTTTGATGTTGGGAGCAATAGTGAAGAGTGAATACCAGAGGAGAACTTAGGGAGGCCATTCCTAGGGTAAACCATATTCAGGAATGAGGAACTACTGGGAAGGTGACTAGATCATTGGGAGATCTGAGATGTGGGGCTGCCCAGCATCTTGATTGTTATCTGACCATGGATGAGAGCAGGCAGTGATGACAAATACTCAGAGTGGCACTGTAGCACCTAAATGGGTACATGGATTCAGTGCAGAGAGATTACCTCGGGGGTGAGGGGTGTCAAGGTTTGTTGGGGCAGTATTGAGGAAACTGTGTATATCACATTCAAGATTCAGAAGAATGGTGAGCCAGACAACTAGCATTGTGGAGGAGGGCATGGACAAGGACTGCAGGAGGATTGCTGAGGATTGTCCTGACAGATTCTGCTAATTACAGATAAGGGACAGAAAATGCTGCAGGTCAGAAGAATTTGATTAAGACATTAGTATGTCTCCCCTACATAATAATATTGTTATCCATAGTAACTCAATCCCTTATGAGGGTATGAACAGCACTTTTTCTGGTGTGTTCTGGTACTTATTTATTGACTCTCCAGGAAGACATATTTGTTGATCAATGAGACAGAAAATAAATGGGTGACAGTACATCTTACCTACATTGTGCAAAGAGTGGTGATCCACCTAATATTTATTGTGGGAGCAGAAGTGAAACATTGATGAAAGTGGACTGGAAAGTGTTTTGGGAGGTATCACTTACCACTGCCAGTCAATGAAGTGTATTGGTATAGGTGTGCGCCACTGTTCGAGGCACAAGATTATGATCTAAAGTGAGATATTCTTTTATGGGACTGTGAAGCTCCTATATGGCCCTAGGCAGTACTAAGGACAGAGTGTGAATGGCGGACTGTTTGATGGCTGGTGGGCTAGCTGCTGGGGAGAGAGGTCATAGAAAAAAGAGGACTGTAAGAGAAGCATATTTCTGAATTACCAAGACAGCATGATCATTGGCACTGGGCCAGACCAGAACTTCATACAATTATTGGGACATTACATAACCGTTAGTCCACCAGGTATTTGAATGGTTGTATTGTACTGTACTGCAGTTTGCCAAAGAGAAAGTTGGTTGATTACAAAACAATGTCATCACATTAAAGTAAACAAAATGAACAAAATCATAGCGTAACGTGTGTGTTGATCAAAATAATCCTGATGTTAAGCCATGGTTTTAATAATTTTGGTGATGCAATTCTAAACAAAGGGGAAAACAGAACTAGCCAGCAGTATATAGAGCCATGTAGCTCTCTGCCTCTAGCTCCAATGATGTCATCATTTCACACATTTGGCAGCCATTTTAGGGAACAGGAAAGCAGTTTTTTTAAATTGGAGGGCTGATGCTTACTTTTCAGAAGCTGCAAAACTATTTATGTTATTCATATTAATGCAATGTTAGCATCATTGTAAACAGCAGCCTTTCCTTTAGTCCCTTATGAAGCTGAATCTTTGAATAATTTGTTGGCAAAATGTTGTTTAGGCATCCTTTAAAAAACTAAAGGTATCTATAAATGAAATACCACTCACTGTATAGATATTTTTGTGCTGAGCAACTTTCATGTTCAAAGTACCATGCTATCATTTTCATTTTAAAATTATTCTGTTAAATACAGTTAGTGGAACTATTTATTTAGCTTTTGTTAACCAGGTAAGTACACTAGACAAGACATTTGCCTATTTTCAGATAATGACCCGGAGAATACAGGAAATACAGTTCAACTACATAGGACAACATAATATAGATACAATCAGATTACAGATTCAGGAAAAGCATTAGACATTCACAATAGGAACACACAGTAGAACATGTCTATAGAGATACAAGCAGTGCAATTTATACAGTTAGAGTGCAATAAATGCTATTATCTACAACTATAGGAGCCCTGAGAAGTGGAGCACAGTCAGGGTCATGCCCAGGTTACAGGGTTGGGGCATTGTATGAGGCCAAACCGCAATGATCCGCAAGTCAAGGAGAAAGTAGGGAACAGTGCCGGGGTCAGGTGCGATTAAGGAGGCTTGGTACAACCACGCGCTGAGGAGAGCTTAGGGTGATTCCATAGGGAGGCATGCCTGTGAGGGGTTAGGAGCAGACCTGGGACAGGAAGCGAGTCCCACAACCTGGGTACACACGAGGCAAAATATCTGTCTCCCATTTGTGTGCAAGTGGCAGGTATCTTAAGGACAGCCAGGACCAGGGACCTAAGGGAATAGTGAGAGGAGGCAGCCAGCACAAGGAGCTGTGCCAGTCCAGGGGTGCCAGTGCAAGAACCTTGCCCGTGAAGCACCCCAGGACAAAGTGTAAGTAATTGGATGGAGAGAGCCAGTTCAGCTTGCTGTACAGGTCACAGTGATGGGTAAGATGAGAGGAAGCAAGAACAAAATGTCAAATATTAGTAGAATATATCTACACAGCTGGCATCTCTCACTTCACTAACATCATCAAGGCAGTTATTTTAAGATTCTCAGAGCAGGATTTTTCAATCAGAGAGGCTGCATTTAAACATTTAAAATGCTATGAAACTACATTTCTCCTCCTTTAACTCATTGCCTCCTAGAAACATCTGTGAACGCCAGCAAATCTAACTACAGTGTCCTAGAACGCCTACAGAAGTCACCTACAGACTTCCTGTGTGTGCTCTAGAAACATCTGGAGAAGTCACTCACATATTTTAATATTACTTGCCAGCCAGAATTGATTAGAATTGGCTTGTATAGTACTATTAGAAGGTAATGCTGTGCTGAACAACCTTGCCACTGACACTTTGTGTGTGTATCATGTTCACTTCAGGAGTTATTCATATTTGTTTATGATATTTTGTCAATCTAGAACAACTAAGCACTTTGAAGAAAACACACATTCTGGGTATCTCAGCCAGTATAAACAAAAACAAAGTGAGTACAGTTGATTGCATAGAACCGTTGGAAAAGCAATTTTGTGTGGAACAACTTTGCCACTGATATGTTGTGTGTGTATGTATACTTTAGGAGTTATATGCATTTGTTTACGGTATGGTGTGTATGGTTCAGATTGTCCCTCAAACCTCACGAATACACCTTGACTCAAATGGGGAAAAATTATGTTTAATACTACAGAAATAGCTGTTTTTATAAACAAATTATTAAAATGACATCTAATGTCTGGATGCTTAATTTGTTGTTGATATGTTACATATTTCCCAACAAAAAGGTTTATAGTGCATTTTTGTGGAAAAAATATTTGTTTTGCTGTTTCGACCAGCACAGAAATAAAACTAAATTACCTGCTATTCCTTGCATACAACTGTTGGAAAGGTAATTTTATGCTGAACAATTTTGCCACTCATACTTTGTGTCTAGCACTTATGTTTTTTGCTAATAGCATTTGTTTACGGCATGCCAATTATGGCTTGATTTTGCTTAGAAGGGCCCAGGATTAACTGTTAACAGTATACAGGAGACAAGTGCTGCGACTTCAGAAAGCTCCTGTGGAGGCAATGAGTTAATAAATGCTGCTTTAGTATTAATGTAAACAACAGTCTTTCCTTTACAAGCAATGGAGTAATTTTTAAAAACAAAATGTGTAAAAACTCATTTACTTGTCCTTTAAAACTGAAAAACAGAGACCCACAATTGTTGTATAGTCGAATATGACATAGTGGCAGATAGATAGAAGAATCTCCACTGCTGTCACTGAGCTCTGAATCCCAGAGTGGCAAAGCCACTTGTGGGATATCAAGAGCTCAATGACAGCTCATGGAGATATTTCTGCTATCTCACTCTCACCCATGTCATATCCCATATTTATGGCATGCCCATTTGAGCTGTATTAGAGAAGGTTGTTCTAACCATTACATTGCCATATACAACTGAATAAAAGTTCTAAATGATCCTACCACATTTTGTAGGTCAACATGTAATTTAATATACCATTATAGTATGATGAACCAATCTGTTTCCTACTCATTTCATTTTCATTTTATTTTTATGTTTGTAAGTTAATGAGCATAACTGCCCATTTTCTTTAGCGACACTATCATAAATACAGATGTGTACAAATACAATACAAAACAGTACAAATGAATACAGACATTATCAAAAATGTACAAATACTCTGTTGAAGAAGCCATTGTTTTAAAACAAACTTTAAACGAAGTCATGGTAGAACAGCTAACAAGTTATTTTGGCAATAAATTATAAAACTGGGGCCCTATGCAAGAGTGATCTTTGAGTAAAAGATTTTTTAAATATGGAATGGTGTAAGTTTCACTGAGGCTGTTGATTTGTATTGAACACATTATGCAAATGTAGAATTTTGATTTGTGGAGTGGTACTTTATTCATTGGTTTCATTTCTAAAATCAGGTTTTCATATTCTTCCATGATCTGAATGGTGGAATCAGTGTTATCCTGATTAATCTGTGATTTGTGACCCATTTATAGTATCAATTTTCATGATATCAAAGAGAATGTCAAAATCTTGCAGTTCTTCTTCTGTTCTCATTAAATTTTCAAATCCTTTAATTTTCTGTAGTTTGGTAAATTTAAGAGCTTTTGATGCAGACAGGCTGTGTTTGAGTTGCAAATTTGACTTTCATTTTCTGTTGTTTATAATGAATATAAGCACTGACTAATTTATTAGCTGCTCTTGAACCTTCTTTATTTTGTAAATCATTTAATTTCTTAATGTGGTCCATCTAGCAATACTATGTCCAGGTATGCAGACCTCCTACATAAAGCCAGCAGGTTATTTTCCAGTTTCATGTGACAAGTGTAAAACAACATGACTGTTGTCTCTGTTGAGCAACAGATGGTCAAAAGTAGTTATTAAAGAAGTGGGTTCAAGACAACAACCAAAGTCCTTTATCATCCCCTGATTTGTAGATAGGCTGTCCCTTGTCAAGTGAAATAACCTGTAATGTAATATAAAAAGTTTATTACCAACTACTAAAACATTACCTTCAAAGTAACAATGACAGAAGTTTTAAACAATTCAGATTCCATCTGTTCTTTAAATTATTTTGTTTGTGTTGAAAAACATTTGCTTTAATTAAACCTACTTTACTACATGCATTCTGTGACAGCTATGTTAACATCAGGAAACCATCATGTAAAAATAGAACCTTTACAATTTCATTGATATAAACATTTATTTACAAATACCAGATCCACTGATTTTTCAGATCATTAAGTCATTCTGGAGATAAGGATACTTTCGTAAATATATAGATGTGGCATAAGGTACTCAGCTGTGCATCATACCTCTTGATTCCAATATCTAAGCAATAAGACACAATGGGATGTGCATTACCAGATCTAATGCATGGCTAGGGGACATAGTGAGGCACGAGGCCACAGGCCCAAGTGCATTCAGTCTCAGCCATGCATTAAATCCACCAATGCACATCCCCGAGTGCTTATTGCACTTATAAAATGGACCTGTATTCTAAAGGTGGTTTCTAGTTTTAGCTGTGCATTAGAACATCTAATGCACGGCTAACAACCAATCAGATTGCTTGAAACTCTTGCCCATTTTATAAAGTTAGATCAACAAATGGAAGACAACCCTGATAGTGCTTTAATGCATAATAAAACTAAATTTATTCAACAGCATTTCACCTTGCCATTAGTGTTCTGCTACACAAACTTCACCTGTCAAATAGACTTTACTTCAAGTCTATCAGTTGATACTTCCTGAATGAGGCCACCCATCATGCTAACCTAAAGCCCAGCCTACCCCTGTCACACACATATCCCCAGCATCCCACCAGATGCATGAGGAAGTTCAGTTCTCTGCAATAGCTATAATTCACTTCAATTTGGAACACTACATTGCCATTTTATACAGTATTGTTTAAAATTCTACTTATTACTTACTTGAAGACTGGCATCAGGAAGTTCTATATGACCTCATTTATTACAGTCATTATGAACAATGATGGTGCATAACTGATTAGGAAATACCCAATGGGTGCCAATGGCCACACAGTGCTACTGCATCATCACAAAGTGCCTCCGTGGTTGCTTCAAGGCTGACAACTGATTTGAAATTATTGCTAATGTTGACATATCTTAAAATTTTATGAGCCAAAATAATCTGCTATTAATAAAATTGTAAACAAATTAGGAAATTTAGATGTCAAGAATGCACATATAATAACATGGGATGCATAATCATTTATTCTACTTATCATTTCTAGGTTTTAATTTTGTCTATTAGGTTTGAGGTGTGAATTTCTAAAAATATAGAAAAGGAGAGAATTGCTGTTTCATGTGAGAATGACATAGCAAGCCAGCAACTTTATATTCAAGCAGAAAACTATATTTCTCCATCTATTTTTAAAATTATCCTCACATTTGTTTTGCACTGTATTCATAACAGGATATAATGTGCCAAAATTAATAACCACAATACATAACTTACATTTAAAGAAGGAATATAACAAGACTTACTACTTGACACTTTAGCATAAACCCTCCTCACACCACTGTAGCTGGCTGCTGACTGAATAAATGTGAGCATTTGTATATAGTAAAACAACAGTTCTTACTATATACGAGTGCTCGTGGTTCATTCAGATGGAGGGCCAGCAGCTGTGAAGGAGGTCTGTGTCTGTTGCCAAAATAAGTCTTCCTGCAATTCCTTAATGTTTCATTTAGAGTACCAGGCATACATGGCGGGGGTGGGGGTGGGGTGGAGGATGGTGGGTACAGTGGGTGGCGAGAGAGGGGTGGTCTCTTTATTTTTGCAAAGTCAGGAGGAGGTGGACTGGCAGTTACTTACAGGTGAGCTAGGGAGGAAAATGGACATGTGTAATCAAATTAGTCTGCTTTTGTTTGATGGAACATTTAAAAAATATCTTCTGTCAGTGTCCACCACAGTGGGGAGGATGCTTAGTGGGTACAGTAGGGAGGACGGTCTGCCTTTTTTGTGCCAGTGTCAGAGGAAGGTCATTGGCATACCCCTGCTTGCCATTTTGCCTGAAATGACACCCTGAAAACCTACCCTAAAGGTAACCAGAAATGCTTGCAGCAGAAAGGACTATTTTATCTCATTAAGTAAAATTAAAAAAGTAAAACCATTAACAAATTAAGAATTTAAAACTTTTTTTATTATGTATGTTCTATTTTATGTTTGTGCTTGTAAAGCAAACATATTGCTATGATAATGGATTTCAAAGGTGTGTCACCATTGGTCCAATGCAGGGCGGACTGCAGGGGCTTGACAATGTCAGGCCAATCAGCAAGGCTGATCATGACACTCGTCTCTTGCTGGGTGGAAACTTTGTGGAGTTCAAAGAAAAGAGCCGCCCATATCACAGGGCTGCCCTTTGCTTTGATTTTTATATGCTGCCCAGCAAGCAGCTGATCAGTGACATAATCAGCCTGTACCTCGTCCCCATCCCCACCTGTAGCAATCACTGTCCCCATTGTGCTACATACTCCAAAATGCCTACAGTAATGTTGCTTGTTTGCTTCCCATGCCTTTACCCTCTTAAAAGATTCAACCCTCTACAAAGTATCCATCTCACCTCCCAGTTGTTCCCGTGTCCTGTAAATATGAACCCTGACACTGGGGTGCTCAATCCTCAGTGTCAGTACCTGAAGTAAAGAAAACCATCCTGCAATGGTTTTTTTTTACACCTACAAAAAGAAAACAGTCCAGCGATGTCTGTTGGCACTGCAGCCCCCACTGTCATTACTCGCCCCCCACTTAGCACCCACCACCCCACATCCCTTACCCCTTACTTACCTACTGAGGTCCAATACAGTAATCCTCTCTAGACCAGAGACATGTCTTCACTCTTTAATGCCAGACTGGGAATTGAGAAATCAGGTAAGGGCAGGTCAATGTATTTCGTGTTTTGAACTTGTACTTTCGTAACTGGTATTTTTATTCCCCAACTTTTCAATATGGCCTTTTGGGTACCACTGTGGAACAAGGTTTGTGAAATTTTTCAAATGTGGGCTCAAAAGGTGATTACGCAGTCACTCCATGAAATCACCTTTCAAGGAGGATTAGTAAATTTTCACCTATAGCGTTCATGAGGTGGGGTCATAAGAAGACAATTTTGAAAACTTGGGGCCAAAATATTAAAAAACAACAAAGTTATGAGGGTATATTGAAATTTTCAACGCTCACTCATAACTTTGGCAATTTTCAATATTTTGACCCTAATTTTCAACATAGCCATTTTTCACACCACCTCATAAGTGTGACAGGTGTAGTTTTTCAAATCCCGCCAAAATGTGTTTTTGCACTAGTGGTGCGGGAATGATGTTTTGGCTATTATTTTATAAATGACACCTGTCATGTTCAGAAGGAGGGGGTCATAAAAATACCATGTTGAAAATTTGGGGTTAGAAATGTCACAAAACAAAGAAGCTATAAAGAAACGCTTGAATTTTTTTCAATGTTTACTCATTACATTGCAATGTATGCAGATTTTGGGCCCCAGTTTTCAACATTGCCCTCTTGTTACCCCACCTCATGAACAAGACAGGTGTCATTTTTTAATTTATGTTTATTGTATTTTTCATTAACAGCTAATAGTTACAACAACACATAGCTGCAGGGTCTGAGTCAGGGTGTCAATTAATACAGAGTCTATGTTATAGTGCAACATTTAAAATTCTCTATTGTAAGGGTTAATATTTAAAAAAATTCTAAGGTACACAATCAAGTTGTCTTTGCATAATATACAATACCTATTTCTCCTGAGTAATTCCAACCTTGGGAGAGTCTGTGATACTCTGGTTGTCAGTTTTTCTATTGTATCTATCATGAGATTTTGCCATAATTCTAAGGGTGGGGACCCTATCAGAGAGCCAGTTCTTGGCTATAGCTTCTGTGCCATCAATAAACATATAGACAATATTGTCCTAGTGGATGGCTGTCAGAATCCCATTGGCATACCTGAAAATAGCAATGTCTGACCAGCCCAGTGGTACAGCAGATTGAGGCATCCATGCCTCCCCACAGCTACACTGGTGACCCAGGGTCAGAAACAGGCTCAGGTTGCTTGGGAGCTGGCAGGAGAGGAAGGATTGAGCATCTTCAGACAGCTCTCCTTCCTCAGGGAGGGAGGATTGCATGGCACATTGCTTGCCTGACACCCAGTGGTAGCTGGGTGCCAGCACATGCATGCCACCACGTCAGGGAGGACCCCACCTTCAAAGGCATCAGGCTGTTTCTGCGGAAGCAGAGTTCAGCCACTTCACCCATTACTCGTCTGTGGGCCTAGGGAGAAATAATGGTGAGACCCCCCCCATGGCAGTGATATGAAGACCAACCCTCATAGGCCCTGCACTTCATGGCTGGGCACAACCACAGCCTTGTGGCAGAGGGCACTGTTGAAGGTAAGTCCCAGGAAGCCAGGATGATGGGGCGCAGCAGTCAGTCCAAGAAGAGGCCACCAGGGATGAGCAGGAGTATAAAGCATAAAAAAAAAAAAAATTACAATGTCTGTGAGTAAGGACAAATGAATGGTTAAAGAGCTCTCCCAACTCTGTCTGGAGCTGGGCCCAGACAGCTTGGAGTTTAAGGCATAGCCAAAATACATGCACATGGTTAGCCGTTTTCCTCCCACAACCTCCCCAACAATCTGAGGTTAGAGTAACAAGAAGTGAATGAGTTTGGTGTATCCACGGACCTGGGTTTGATTTCCACAACCTCCACTTGCATACTGTGTGACACTGAACAAGTCCTTAACCACCAGCTCCTGGGTCAGCCCTGAAACAGGCAGTTGTGCCTAGTGAGCCTTACCCAGTTAACAAAGAGTAAAAAAAAATCTGATGTAAATTTTGAACCATATTTTGTCTGTTGGGAAGGAGTACAAAATAGTGTACACTACCTTTCCAGGAGAACTCCTTCCATAGATGGGAGGAGGTAGGTTTATTTATTTGTTTAAGTTTAGGAATTACAACCCTTTGAGTCAGAGACTCATTTGCAAAGGCTCCACATCAAAAATAGGAGTTACAGACAAGGAGGTAATATACAGGCAAGACATACAAGACTTAGAATACAATATACAGTGAGTTACTTACTGGGTTACAGGAAAAAACAGAACAAAAACACTCATTTCCATTACTCAATCAGGTAACCGGTCAGCAGCTGAGGGAAACAGGAGGGCAATCCCAGGATTTTGTCAGATACAAGATAGAGATGGAGTTACACATGAGCTACATGGGGCAAGTTTGAGTACTGAGGCTACAGGGTTAGTCATGGTTGGAGGGGCATGAAGACAGTCACAACTAGAGGAGGCAAGTAACAGCTGTCGAGTTCAGACTTGAAGAGTCTCAGCCTGGGGTGTCCAGTAGGTGGAAGGAAGGGCATTCATCCATAGTAGGGCTCTATAACTAAGGATCTTTGCCCAGTGGAAGTTCTAAAGGAGGGGTCAGGTAGCAGCATTGCTGGAGCATCTAGTGATTCTCGTTTTATGGGCCAGTTTTATTAATGTTGACACTCGAGCAGGGACAAGTCCAAGAGTTATTATTTTGGCAAGGAGGCTGGTGTGGTAGCGGAGATGCCCCTCAAGGTTTAGCCAGAAGGTTCACGGTAGAGATCACATGTATGGGTATATCTGTCACCCCACTACTAGGTGGCAAGCTTTGTTTAGGGCAGTTCAAATTTTATTTAGGGCAGTATTGGAAGCAGACCCATAAATGACTAGGCCATAGTCAACCAGAGGCAGAAAAGAGCTGGATACAGCCAGCTTAAGAGCTGTCCCTGGAGACAGGAGCAAAGCCAATAAAGTAAACCAATTCTGATGTTTACAGCTCTGCAGGTGACAGAGATATGCTAATAAAAGGAGAGAGCAGAGTCAAGGTAATCCCCAGATATTTAAAACTGGGGATCATTTCAAGGCATAGAACTGGCATTGAAAATGAGGAGGGGAAGGACCTGTTTTTGTTCTGAGGGCGCAAATAGCATCACCTTGGTTTCTTGTAATTGAGGACCAGTTTATGATTGGTGAACCAAGACTTAATTTCAGTGAAGTGCTTCTAGAGGTCACGCTGCAGGAGGAGGGTCCTGGTGCCAGCAAAGATGACTGCATCGTCTGCATATAGGAGGAGTTGTCCAGAGCAGGACGGTGAGAGAATTCAGAAACATGCTAAACAGTAGGGCCCAAGGACTGAGCTCTGGGTACCCAAGACCTGATAGGGAGGTGGGAAGACATTACGAGGTTTAGTTTCACTTGTTGAGATTGGCCAGAGAGGTAGTTGGAGAACCAGGAGGTGGCTTCCTGGAATATTCCAAGGAGAGGAGGAGTCAATCAGCTGGGGTGGTTAACAGTATCAAAGGCCTTAGTCAGTTCAACATAGATAGACCAAGCTAAGAGCCCTGATCAAGGGCATCATGGATAAAGTATATTCCAGGAGGCAGTAGTGATGCTGTGGCCTTTCCTGAAACCGTGCTGTTGGGGTCATAATAGGTTATGTGTGTCAAAGAACTGCGATAGTTGTTCAGCAATGATCTCCAATGCTTTAGATAGGGGTGGCAATATGGAGATCGGGTCTGTAGTTATCAGCTAAGGTTCTGTCTCACTCTTAAAAATTGGGGTCACGTGGCTTGTTTCCACTGGGATGGAAATTGTCCTAGGCATAGGGGCAAATAAAGAATCTTGGTAAGAGGGGTTAGGACAGATTCCAGGGACAGGTTGAGGAGGTAGAGGTCTAAGGTGTTGGCACTATGTCTGGATTTTCCTAGGACCTTGGATAGGCATTTTCTGGCTGTACTCCATGAAATAGACTTAAAGCAAAGGGGGCATTCAGAAGGGAGGAGGCCAGAGAGTGGGTTGTGGGTGTGGAGAAAGTCGGATGGGAGGACCTGTCGAGGTCAGTTTAGGCAGTGTTTAAGGTGCTGGCTATTAGCTCCTGATCCTGTGTGGCAGTACCATGGACTTGAAGGAGGGTAGGAGAGAAGGGGAGAGAAGGATTTACCATTCAGTCTATTAATAGTCTCCCAGAATTTACGTCCATGTCCCCACAAGGAGGAGAGACTGGCCTGATAGTAGGCATCTTTGGCCTGCCGTATTTCATGGGTACAGGCATATCTAGCTGCACGATAGTTTTGTCTGTCGGCCGCTAAACCCAAGTCAAGAGATTTATGCCAAAGGTTGTCTCGTGCTGCATGTAATTTAGTAGGAACTGAGGATCCAAGGAGAGACATGGTTTTTGACCAGTTTTTTGACTGCGGTGCAAAAGATGTCACAGGCAGCATTGAAGGAGGAAATGAAGAAATCTAAGGCTTTGTCCACTGAGGTTGCATAGTAGAGGAGACCAATCAAGATTAGATAGGGAATTCTGAAGTGTTCCAGGATCCTTTTTAAGCGACGTTGGTAGGAGACTCAGAGGTGCATCCAGTTTGACCAGCAGCAGATGATGGGGAATGGTTGCTAAGAGAGTCAGGAGTACCTGGACATCAAAGAGGTGATCAGGGTGACTAGCCAGGATGAGGTCAATGAGTGTCCGATTTCCATTAGAGGGTTAAGCCGTGTGGGCATAGGGACCATTTGCATGGGATTCAGGGCCATAACAGCATCTCTGTACTGTATTACTTTGGGGGCAAGCCAGTTAGTATTAAAATCCCAAGAGCAATAACTTCAGAGTTTGGTGGAAGTTGCCAGATGATATACAGGATGGAGGAGAAGTCATTTTTTGTTGCTTAGGGGATGTAGACAGCCAGTAGGTATAGAGGTTTACCAGGCTTCCCTATTGTCAATTTTACCGTTAGAGATTGAGCCCCATGGGAAGACTCAGGAGTGCTTGCTGTGTGACCCTAGTAGGTTATTCCTAAGGTAAAGCACACCCACCACCCTTTTACTAGATCTAGTGATCCGGTGTAGGGGTAGCTGTCCTGGTATACTGCAGAGTCAGGGATGTCATGGGTCAGCCAGGTCTCTACCATGGCCAGCACATCCGATTGTGTTGAACTACTCATGCTTGTAAGAGGATGTGTTTCTTTAGTAAACTACAGATATTGATGGATGCTAGCCTCAGACCATGGGTATGAGTCTGGCTTGCTGCAAGTGGGGCAGGACCAGAGTTGGGATGGATGTTGCCTGAAAAGAGCAGCAGTAGGCACATGAGTCTGTACAGGTTAGTTTAGGTAGCTTCCTTTTGGTGGGCAGATGGCAGTTTAGAGGTGGGTGGCTAGGTGAGTTAACTTGGGTGGTTCGGATAAAGGGGTGAGTCAGCTATCCAGGGTAGGGAGGAATGGGTGTCATAAGTAAGTCCGGATAGGTAGTGGAGTTATTGTTTGGGGGAACACAGGAGGTAGAGCTACAATGGGAGCTCATAAACAACATCAGTGGTGATAGGCTATAGCAGGGAGGGTAGTCGAGGGAATTGGCAGGGAGGTAGAGCAGGGCAGGAGGAGTATATTAAGGGATACATATCCCAGTTATTGGAGGAAGGACTTTTGAGAGGGCGGGGACTTGCCTCAGAGAGGTTGAGAAATAGATTGCTTACGTAAGTGAAAGGATTTAGTTTGAGAGCAGCCACTAGTGGCGGAACATGATAAGCTGCAAAGGGAATGTAGGCTGATCAGTTTTGAACAACACGTGGCACAAGGCAATAAGACCACAAGTTCACAAGGGTGGTGGGGTGGTGGGGAAGCTGGCCAGAAGCATCTCAGGTGCAAACCAGCTCTGACCAAACAACAGCCCGGGCTGTGGCGTGTTCATGTGTTGTCCATACCTGCTTTGCTTGCGAGGGGTGGGCTTGCTCGTGGAGGGCTACTGTCCTCACAACCACCAAGGAAGGCTGCAGACAGAAGGAGAAAACAGCGTAAGTACGCATGGTAAGGAGGGAGGTGGAGCTGAGGGGCGGGTGTTTGGGAGGAAGGAATATCCCAATATGGTTGTGAAAGTACTCAAACTGCACTTTCTGGGCTGTAACTTAGTTTAAAACAGAAAAACAGTCTACAAAATTCGGTTTATGGCTGGGAAGCACTCAAGGGCTGTAATTTAGTTTAAAACAGAAACACTCAAGGGCAGTATTTTAGTTTAAAACAGAACAGTCTAAGAAATTTGGTTTATGGCTGGGGAAGTACTCAAACTGCACTTGCTAGGTTGTAATATAGTTTAAAATATTCTAAGACATTCGGCACTGAACCTCATAGTACTGTATAAATAATCACGGGACAGCCGTGGGTGCTTGTGGGGTGCGACGGGAGGGCTCTGCTTCCTAAAATGCTGGGACAAGGAGGGGCAGGATCAACCAGATACAATTTGAAATAACTTAGAGCAAGTAAGTTTATTTTAACTTTTCTACCATCTGCTAATTAGGCCCCACTTCACATGGAGGTGGGCCCGAATATACGTGGACATTTCCGTTTAATATATGGATCAAGTTTTTTATTTTGGGGATATTTTAAATGGATTGTCAGCTGCCGAGTGAAGGACTCTCTGGTCCTGGCTGCCGACCACCACACAGTCTCATGCTGCACTCCTACCGCCCTGAAAGTAGGGTATATGTTCTGAACTTCTGTTGCATTCAGTAAGCAGTCCTGCCTGTTATTTTTGAAGTGCACTTGGGATCAACAAGATAAATCCATTTCTGTTAGGTTGAAATGGAAAATGTGGAGGTCGCCATGGTTACACTCTCGCTAAGCCAGAGACAGCCGCCATGTTTTTTAAACTTATCCGCTCGCCACATAGAGAAAGCGGCCAATCATCGGTCACATAGAGGACGCTACTGTGTGATTGATAGTTATAGTGTAGCGGTGTGAGCTTTTGCGCTTCATTTTATTGATATAGTATCGCTCAGAGCGCCAAACGATACTATTATGGGCTCTGAAATCCATACTATTATCAGTTGTGACCTGTAGTATTATCTCTGAAGGAGCGATGGTATTACATAAATTTTTGCATGCTTTAGGATACTATTAATTTGGATATCCATATACTAAGTACTTATAAACCATCCCTGTTCATACCTTAATGCTTAATTATTGTATTGTGTTCAGCATGTCATAAACACTGAGCACACCTAAATTGAACTAAAACTCTCCACAAAGCAAGTGAGAAAAACTCTTTTCCTTTACTGGTGGAATGACAAACAGCGATGGCAGACATAAGTGCATATAATACAGACGCAGAAAAAACTCCTCATCACGTTTCACTTGGACTTCACAGGCCTTTGTCAAGAGATCTTTGACAAAGCCTGTGTTCAGTGAAACATGCGTGAGGAGTTTTTCTCTGTGTCTGTATTAAACATAGAAACATAGAGGTTGATGGCAGATAAGGACCGTAAGGCCCATCCAGTCTGCGCATTTCTTTTCTACCTATCTGTATTGCTCCCTTATGCCTATCCCATGCCTGTTTGCAGCCCTGCACTGTATTCATAGCCACCACATCCTGAGGTATTATATGCATTTTATGTCTTCTGTCACTGTTTGTCATTCCACCAGTAAAAGGAAAAAGAGTTTTATCTACTTGCTTTGTGTGGAGAGCTTTTTGTTCAATTTAGGTGTGCTAAGACCTGTTTTATGGCTTGCCAAAAGCTTTGGTCCTAGAGCACCCATACCTCTGTGCAGCTCTGTCTTTTGTTCTATTGTGCTCAGCATGCAGTTAAGCTCTACATGTATGTTAACCTGAGGTGAATGTATGTTAGAATTCTTAAAAGCCAATCATAAATCTCTATTTCTCAGACCAATTTGATAACATGTATTTGGTAACTGTGTCCATATCCATCAATGATTAGGCAACAGTACTTGTATTTCCTTTTCTCATGGCTCTGGGGAGCCTACAGCCATTTCAGATTGATGAAGCTTACAAAACAGCCGATCATGGAACCTTTCATTGGACTTTTGGAAGTATTGTTCCAAAAGTCCAATGTGCTTGAAACACCTCACCATGATCGTGGTCGCTACCCAATAACAGTCTCTCACTATTTCGTTACTCGCATTCTGGGGCAAGAACTGCATGCGTGACTTGTGCACATGCGCACTTGTCTGGCACAGCCATGCTGTGAATGGCAAATACCATTCACCACAACTATGCATGCAAGTGCGCGTATGTGCAGTTGTGTTGCGCTGCCATCTTTCAGATGCACTCCTCCCACACCCTCCCACTGCTCTTGTCCTCCCCACTCCCTCCATTCCCTGTCTCCATGCTGACATCCGAGGTGCCCAATCCCCGTTATTGACGTATGTACCCCAACTTCTGTGGCACACTGGGAGCCCACCCCAGTGTGCCCAAATGTATGTTTTTGTCTTTTCCCCATGCTGACATCAGGTGCCCAATCACTCGTGTCAGCATCATGCTACCTCAACTCATGTGGCACACTGGGGAGACCACCCAGTGTGCTCAAATATCTTTCTTCCTTGTAAATAAAGAAAACCATTCCCCAATTTTTAACCTGTAAAAAGAAAAGCGGTACCTCATCATCGCCCAGTCCCCTCCCCCATCCCCACCCCTCCCACTGAGCACCCACCTCCTTTACCTCCCTTACCTCATACTTACCTCCGGAGGTAACGCTGTCATCTTCTCTGGACTGGGACACATCTGCTTTCTTCATAGAGAACCGCAAACTGAAGAATCAAAGGTAAGCATGCTATAATGGCAGTCAATGGGGTTTTCAACCTATGTTGATAAATCAGCCATTTTTGGAATTTTTACCCCAAATTTTCAACATGGGGTTCTTGGGACCCCTGTTAATACTGTCACTGTCATTTCATTACTTGGTCCCAAAAGGTGATTTCATGGTCACTGCATGGAATCACCTTTTAGAACTGATTAATGAAACAACAGTGCCACTGTTCATGAGATGAGATCCCAAAAGTCCATGTTGCAGAGTTGGTGAAAAATTCCAGAAAATGACTCGTTTATGATGAGTGTGTTGTGCAGTTTCTATGAATCCTCCTAAATTCATCAATTTTAATATTTTCACTCCAGATTTTCAACATTGCCATTTTGCACCTCCTTATTAACAGTACAGCTGTCATTTTCATCCTGCCCAAAATGTGTTTTGCACCTGTGGCAGAGAATGGCATGGTCGCTCTGTGAAATCACCTTTCAGGACAAGTGAACAAAATGACACATGAGGTGGAGTCCCAAAGGCCATGTTGAAAATTTGGTGCAACACCTCCCAAAAATGTACCGCTTACACCCGGCATTCAATATTTTCTCACACATGTAACATTGGTCATTTGGCAGCTCGTCACAGCTGTATCGGCTCTGGCTAGACCTTGTTATTGAAGATTTTACATTGCTGAGTAGAAGATATAGAGGAACACAGAGCGCAGTACAAATAAATTGACTCTGAATTTTGTGCAACTTTCAAGTGTCCATCATGTATCAAAATTTCAGCAATTCCTAAATGCAGTTGAAACTGCAGCTGTCAATTAATAAAGGAATTATCAGTTTGTATCTATCTTGTTTGTGCTGTAACAGGGCATAAAGAAAGTTACTTAGAATCTCATTTACTTACATCACCTGGAGGTCTTATGGTGTAAACTTGCAATTGTACAGAGAGGCAGCCCCATTAGGGGCATGGAGACGGAGAAGGGAGGGAGGAGGAGGAGAAGACCAGATCAACATATATGCCACTTGCCTAAGGAGAAGCAGAGGTATTATAGTAGAAGGGAAGAGGGAAAGGGAGGATAGTGGTACAACGCTGTGGTACAAAGTCAGGTGAGTGGTGTAACTGGTGCACAACCCATCTACACCAGTGTTCTTCAAATACAGATCTTGTTATTTAAAGTGTGACTGACTTTTCCATCCCATAAATATGTCAAATTGTGTTTTGCAGGAAGAGTGTTTTTATTTTTTGTTTGCCAAAGATATGTCGTTGTTGGCTGCTACTATGAATATCAACTGCAATTTAAGTGTTTACTCTCAGAACAAAATGCCAGGGGGTAGCAAACATAATCAAAGAGGGAGTTACCCTCCAAGAAAGTTAAAGAGGACAGGAAATCATTTCTAATCTGCATCTGTTTATAATGTTCTCATTTGTTGAAATTATATCCATAAGCTAAATGACCCATATATAACTGTATCTGAATAAAAGTGATGTGAAAACTGCATTTTGCATTGTTTTGTTTTAATGGGTAGCATTCTGTTACAGTTCTTTTCATGGAACCAGTGATCTGGAGTTTTAACCACGTCACAATTTGAGTACAGAACTCAAAACCATGGTTCTGATAGGACAATAGCTCATGTTTAGCATTCTGTACTCAAACCATGAAATAATAAAACTCAGAATTACTGGTTCCATGAGAGAACTGTGCAGAATATTTTCCATAAAAGGAAACAACTGAAAACACAATGTTTCACATCGTGATTCGTCAGTACAGTTCAATATAGCTCATTTGAGGCAGGTCTTTTCATTTCTGTTAGCAGTAACATTACTAACAGCTGCTAATTAGCATAGATTTCCTGTCCCTTTAAACATTTCTTTTGTTCTCCTATAGCTGCCTGTCAAAGGGCATTGCCAAAAATATGTGTCTGGTTAGCCAAGCCTTCTCAGTCCCTCTAGCAGTGTCCCTCTCCCGTCCCTCATATTTAGTGACTATCTCTGGGAACAAAAATCTGGAGCAACATTTCTCAGCAAATTATCACCACCAAGTTGCTGTCATGAGCCGATAGGCAGTAGATGCAAATTGCAGCCATTCTGCCATACCTAATTCAGAGTTCCACTTCTGTAGAACGGATTCTGTTCTGTATCAGGAGATATTTTTCACAGTGTCAGTGGCTCAGTAGGTAGCACACTCGCCTCTGAGGCTGAGAGATCAGAGGGCTGTGGGTTCAGTTCCCACATCTGGCATATGGGTTAATAGCCCAGTACTGATACAGTAGTGCAGCATAAGAGGGTGCTGCACTTCTGAGTGCAGTCTTTGGATGAGATGTTAAACTGAGGTCCCATCTGCCTGGATTGGTGGTAGTTCAGGTGGATGTTAAAGATCCCATGGCACTTATCAAAAGAGTAGGAAACTTTTATTGAAAAGAGGACTCCAAACAAGTATTTTAACTGGTACATAAAACAAATATACACAAAAACATAACATTTAGCAACAAAAATAAACAAAACAACAGAGAAAATCAGAAGCACAGCCATACTTCACAATTAACCCATAAAAAGAACATTTCACCAGGCCATAGATACGTAAATCAGTCTCATGAATATTTCAGAAAGTAACAGTAATATTAGAAAGGAGTTCCTCAAATGAAACTATACGCTGTGAGTAGACCAAAACATCTAGATTGCCATATATAAAACGAAGAACAAAATAACTAATAGCAAAGTGTCTGCAGGATACTTAGACCATTCACCCTATGTGCACCATACATTAGTGTACCATAAGAAAGAGATATAAATAAAGGCTCATTCCATTTCACTGCTAAAGTGGCCCAAAAGGTTTGATATAGGGACATTCTAAAAAAAGATGTTCTTGCGTCTCTAACAAGGAGACACACGTCCATGTGTACAACATCTATCACTAAGCTGTTTGTGTTTATGTGAGTTACCCACTGGTAATCTACCATAAGAACTCAGCCAAGCACTATCCCAAATAAAATCAGGCAAATGTCTATGGAGAGCAACAAAGAACTTGTTCTTGGGACTGAGAAGGACAATCTGGAAAAAGCAAATTGTCAGAAAAATCAGAGGAAACAATATAACTATACAATTGCTTCCTATGCATAGTTTCCAAGTGAGAAATAGAGATCTTCCATTTCAATAAATGACGAAAAATTTCCATCCTCATATTTTGGAAACAGGGAAAGTTGAGCAAAGAAGTCGACTTGCCCAGTTTCCAAAGGTAAACTATCAAAACCACACTCTAACGTAGAGGACCAAACCTTCCTACGGAGTAGTAGAGGACTTAAATTGTAGGAAATAAAATACTAAGAAAAATGCCACCGGATGGACCATTCCCACCCCACCTTGTCGTATACCCTATAAGTGTATCCCTGTTTAATGGGATTCAATCTACTACCCCAAAAGGCTTGAAAAAACATTAAATAGGGCAGTAAAGAGAGACACCGGAGGTGGAACATAACTCTAACATAAAAAATAGGCACCATCAAGGTTTTAATAAGCAAGACACGTTTCGTTTAGCTATTTGTTTACCCTTCCATCTAGCAACCATTAACTGAGCAGTACCTAATTCATGAGACCAATTTGCAGACATCATATCACCATCACTAAATTCAATTCCCAATATAGTGATCGGATCTTTAGAAAGCAGTAACACCAGCAAAAGTACGGTATCCGGGATAAAAGAATTACCAAAAGGAAAACCTCTACACTTCACATAATTAATCTTAGAACCAGAATACGAGAAAATAAAGTCAACACATCACCCACAATAAGACCTTCAGTAACACCCGAAGACAAAGAACCAAGTCATCTCGTGAGGCAAGAATCTTAATGGGAGAGACACTATCAGTAATACCTACCCTGACAAACCATTATGAATACTAATCATACAGTAAAACATCAATAAAAACATACAAAACTGGGCTCAAAGGGCATCCTGCCGAACACCTCTTCGCACTGCCACTGAGTACCAATCCAGCCATTCACATTCGGTAGAAGAAAAGCTGAGCGATATAATACTTTGATCCAATCATTAAAACCCAGTGGCAAACCATAGGCACGTAGCACGGAAAACAGAAACACATGGGAAACACAGTCAAAGGCCTTTTCCTGATCGAGACTAGAAGATAACCCTTCAGGAAACCAGACTGTGATGCAGAAAAAGTTCATGTAATATCAATAAATTATCATACTGGGTCCTACCGGTATAGAACAAGTTTGGTAGGGACTTATCAATTTATCTACAAATAAAGACAATCTATGTAATAAAATCTTACTCAAGATTTTTAAATCTGTATTGAGTAAACTCAATGTCCTCCAATTACACAAATCAGTCTTCAGCCCTCTTTTATAAAGCAAAACAACCAATGCCATATTCATCGAGGGGCTAACCTAGAAGTAGACAACATTTGGTTGAATACCTGAGTCAAAATGGGAACCAAATCTTCTTGAAAGGTCTGGTAAAAACAGCACCAAAACCATCTGTACCCGGCGAGGAATCTACATTCAGTGTAAAAATAGCATCACGTAATTCAGATTCAAAAATATCTCGTAACAACTGTTGACCTTCAACTTCAGATAACTGTGGTATCTGTAAGGAATCAAAATCAATCAAACCACCCTGAACATCGTCATCCTTCTGATACAACAATCCCAAATAGCATGCCGACTTCAAGCAAAGCCGAAGGAGCCGTTAACAATACCTGATTCAGTAGCCAATTCCGTGGTTAAACATTTACCAACCCTATCCTTACAATCCTGAAAGGGATCCAATGCACCTTATGTAATTTTAGACCAAATCTGTGTTCATGGTCCAAAGACTTGGCCCTATCATATCTATATTCCAACATACGGGTCTTGACATTTCTAATTTGAACACTATAATCAATCCCTCTGTCTCAGTTAAAAATTAACTTCTGCAACTGTGATCTGAGACGTAAGTACTCCAAATACTGTGACTTAATCTTAGAGCGAGAAAAAGCTTGAAAAAAGATTTCCAGTCCTTCTTAGTATCCTCCCACCAAGAAGCAGCATCATCATAAAGATCAAAACAGAAAGTCGGGCACTTAATTCTGACCTCCAAGCTTTTTAAGAGATTCCTCAGTCAAAGAGAGTTCAACCTCCACAGATTCTTTCTACATCGAGAGTACCTGCCCAAGTCAAGCAAACCGTAAAAGACTTGTGATCCGAGAATTCCACACCGTAAATAAACTGAGGTGACCTGTAGAACAACAGAAAGAAAAATGAAATCAGTCCTAGTGGATAGTGTGTTTTTAAAAATGTGTTCGCCTGCAGAATGGACACTACGGTATGCATCCCGAAGCTGGGCAGTGTCCAGAATCTGTAATAGCTTATGAGAGTCACAGAATAATTTTGACATTGTCATACCCTATCCCAACACTAAGTGCACAATTAAAATCACCAGCCCAAACAATTAAATGGAAGTATACAAATAGGGTTGAATGTCTTGAAAAAGAGCAACATGGGCGCTTTGGTCTGCGGGGCATAAATGTTGATTAATGAAATCTTTCTCCCGAAAATTGAGATCTAGGAGTAAAAGCTCTACCGGACAAATGTCTACCATTTTGAAACCTTCAATGCCGAATTAGTAAATAACACCCCAACACCCTCACAAAGGGATTCCCCATTAGACCAAAAAGAAACTCCCGAAGACCATAGGTTACGAGCACGTTGCACCTCACAAATAGTTTTTAGTCTTGTATCCTGAGACAAATCACATCACTGCTCAGTTGTTGTAGACAGGACAAAGTTGTAACCATCTTCTCTCTTTATGCTATTAACATTAATAGATGTAAATGTTAAGGAAGCCATAATTGTGGTGAGACAAAGAAAAAGGGTGATAACCGACAAACACGGAAAAAGAATAAACCAGAAATCATGTGACTTTGGAAACACGTCTATGCTGAGAGCATCTAGGAAGACTCTCAACCTGTGTCACTTCACCATCATCACCCTCTGAAAAATTATCTGTGACTACAGAAGCTCTAGAAAGCGGTCAGAGTCCTCTCCTTCAGAGTCTTCTTTAGGAACCAAAACAACAAAACTGTTACCCACTTTCCATGACTCAGAGTATCACTGCTATGAGAGGCCATAGGTAAATGTCGAGGAGGAATAGTCTTCCCTGATCTATGACGTTTCTTGGCAGTAACCTTTTAAAAGGTAACACTTGGGAGGGAGGAGGGCATCTCAGAATCATCAGACCTATCACGTAAAGATAAGTTAGATGCGAGGACAGAGGGATGACAGAGGAACTACTACCGGGGAAGCTGGGCTGTTTGATCCGGCAACTCAACTGAAGCAGACTCACCCAGACCAGCATCTAAAACTTCAAAGAGGGTCCACTAGGGACCGGTGACTGGAAGTACACCACCACCACTAGGGGTGGTAGAGGACTGAATCCATCGCTGAGCAACAACAGTCAAGCCTTCATGAGAAGGACAGTCTTTCCTGTTATGGGATGCCCAAGGACATTTAGCATATCCATGTCCAGTCTGTTCACATAAATTGCATTTGAACAAATTAAGGCACATGAGGCCTGATGACCAAATTAAAACAATATGAACAACGAGGAGTGTCACAGACTGTATTAAGATGTGTCCTAGAACCACATTTAAAACAGGACTTAGGCTGACCAAAATAAAATAAACTACCCCTATCCTTCCCCAGAAAAAAACTATTGGGCAGGTGCTGAGGCCCATTATTCAGTAACAAAAAGTTTTACTCGTAATTTCCAACCCCATTCCAAATTTTCTCACTGTCAAGAATCGGTACAGGTTTATCCAAACTTCACATCTTCTATGCAACCAAAAGAATATCTTCAATATGTACCCCTCATTACTGAAACATAACAGTAATCAACTTAACAGATGGTTTAGTTAAAGGTATAGCAAAAAGGTATCCAGAGAGGAGAGTTCTTAACAACATGATAAGTCGTCCAAAACGCTCCAAACCTGAAAGAGTTTTAAAACTAATATCATAGTTTGAGTTACCAATATGAATCAGTGCATATATATCTGCAGACAGAAATTTCAGAGAGCCTTTAAGCAAAACCTTAGCAATATAAAGTCTATCAGGCTGTTCTTCCAAGCCACCCTTATAAATCAGACGAACAGCGTTCCCTCGAGAACAGGCTCACCCTTATTATAAAACAAATCAGAAAGTTTAAAAGGGGGGGACCTAATCCAGACTTCACTGGGTCAGGAACAGTTTTCTCAGAAGCTGGGTGTGAAATAGACAGCGGTTCATCAGATATAGAAACCTCTGTAACAGGTGCAGCTGAAATAGGCAGGTTAGGTGGCAAGGAATTAGAAGCGGTACATTGTAAGGCAAGCGAAGCCGCAGTGCCAGCAACAGGAGAGTGATAGCGTTTCACCTCCTCATCATTAGGATCAGGTACCCAGTTGCCATCCGCATGTCATAACCACCCAGCTGCAGATATCGCTTTTCAGGTGACCAACCATCACGAGCAGGAGGAGGCAAAGAGGATTGGGAAGTCTGCACAGGGGAGAAAGCAGCACAGGGGGAAGCTGCGATACAGGTATATTCCCCAGGTAAATTCCTGCACCCATTCTCAAATCACCCTCCATCCCAGTAGAAACCGTAGACCCATTAGGCACAACATCCCCTGCAATACAATACAGTCATCCCCATCCAGCAGAGAGAACTGTGGTTTCAGGAAAACAAGACCTTCAAGTATTGTAACTTCTCCCTGGCCGACCGCTAGTATCCGACCTGTGCAGACGGAGCTTGCAGAACTAGACTGTGGCAGAGAAGCAGGCACCTCAGTGTAGAATCAAGTCAACGCCACTGTGCTGTGACCAGGAAGTACAGGAAGCCGGCAGAGCGAAACAGGAGAAATGAAGCGCAATGCAGCAATTTCATGCAACAACTGTGTTCTCGACATGTACATTGCTCTGCAGCAGAAAGCACTTCATCCAACAGGCGTTCCTTTTCGGTAAGCTCCTGAATCCTTTCCGTATTGAACTACACATTACCAGAGGCTTAACCACCTCAGGGTGCACTGTCTCAGACATTACAAAAAAACTCCACAGGCAAGGAAGCTTCCGGGAGTTCAGCAACCAGACTAGCAGCCTCATGTTCAGCAGGAGCAGGAGGAGGCCCAATCCCCTGTCCCAGACACTTCCATCTCCTCCGAAGGCAGAGCAGAAGTGGCCATCTTTAGATCCGACAAGCCAAAGGTTCCCCTCTAATGAGTGGGAATTTCCCAGTGTCCTGGCCAAATTCCCTATTCACTAAAAAAAAAAAACCACCAACAGCTTAATCTGGTTCAAGGTCAGTTGGCATTCATCTGTATCCCCTCCCGGGTTGTGCCTGAAAATAGGCAGGATTTGTCTAGTGCACTTACCGGTCAAAAAATGTCTAGCACAGCTTGATAAAGCTGTCCTATAATATGAGACTACTTTTCCCCATTAATTGGCTTATTGAAAGTGAAAAAAGTGAAAAAAGAGGAGGGACTTCTGTGAGAGAAAGGCTACTGCAGGGACCAAACTCAATAATGGGACCACAATCACATTTGCAAATAATGATATGATCCACCACAGGTAATTGGAAGGTGGACTGTAGAGATGCAAATGGAACCACTCCATGGAGATCCAACAGCTGGAAAACAAAATGGTGTCCTAGAGGGATCCACTTCTGCATTGCGAATCAATTTATTGGGGATTCAATATCGCATGGCAAACCCTAAGCTGTTTTAAAGTGACAACTGTGAGAAATTTCTTCCTGATAGTTAACCAATGTTTTAATGTTATAGCTATAAGTTTAGAGAATTTCAAGACCGGAGGCAGCCTGAGGAATGCAAAAAAAGTGATTCATACTGAGCAAATCATAAGCAGTGAGTTCAACTTGTTTCCAGTGTGCTTGAAAATTAGAGAGATAGTCATAGGCATACAGTTCAAAGCTGGCGTGCAGGTGAAGTATGTTAAACTTGATAGATACGTGGTGGTGGGTATACAATTAGAATGGCAACTGAATTTTGTTGCATAATTAGAACACCGCAATAAGTGTGACAATGACAGAGGCAATCTTGATTTATGATCACCTCTCAGTCATGCTGCCCTTTGCACCCACATGATTTCTGCCCCTCCAAGGCATGCCCGTCCCATAGCAGGTTATATTTAGTTGTGGGGTGCAGGTGGTGAAGATCCCCATAAAAACATAACTATTTCCTGAGGCGGGGCTTTGGCTCTCCATCCTGGGAGGCGCAATGCATGGCACAGATATAGTGGGCAACATGCTGCCTCTACCCATATTGGTGTTGACAAAATTACTGTCACACCAATATGGGTGAACCATCTGGAGGAAGTAAAGGATGCATGGCAGGATATTTTGCCTGATAACCTCTAAGCAGTGGAAGAAGCCTAGGAACAACTGGTTGCAGTGGTGAAGTCCTCTATGGCTGTTGGGTTACTGGCTCACAATTCAGAAGTTACAAATGAGATAGTAGTTTTGTGAGTTTGATCCTTAAGTATTTAAATGATATTTTCTTCCATTTAAAAGAAAAGTGAATTTTAAATCAGGTAAAGGTGTATAGTTATACAGCAAGATTTCCATTTTTTGCATTCAGTTTGCACCCTGTCAGTTTGTAAAGGGGAAGAAAGGGAAAGGGGATCCACAGGAAATTAATAATCTTCACTTGTTTCAAAGCTGCCACTCCCGATGTGAGATTATAGTAGAAGAGATTCTGAAGCAGAGGAAGGGGTGCTGAAAAATATATCTGCAGACAGTCTTTATCCGTTTCCAAATATTCTTTTTATTTTAAATATGGCAAACCTCAATGTTTCACCTAATATATAGGCTTTTCAAGAGATGCCTTTTGAAATAATTCATAAATATCTAAGATTTCTGTATTCAATATATAGATTCTCAGACTAGGCAATTCTGTATCTCTGATGTGTAACACATCTAAAATTTATGTACTTCTAATATTCTCATGAGAATGAAAGACTGCATTAACAGGCCATGAACCTGTAAGAATATAAAACAAAATGTACTAAAGAAAGAGACAGAATATTAGAAGTACATAAATTTTAGATGTGTTATGAGGATGCTGCCATTAAGCGGTGGAGTGTATGTGTTGGGGCTTCTCCCCAGTGGTCCCGCTCTCCTCACCTTCTGAGCTGCCAGACTCATGACCTGCTGCACTGTGAGCCATAACAGACCAACCAGACACTAGCTCAGGAAGGTGTGGACAACTCGGGGTCCAGCACACCATAAGCAAACTAATTATTATTAAAATAAAGACTTTGGAGCACAAGACTCCTTCAAAGTATGGCTGTGGCCATCTTGGTGCCCTGATCTTTGCAGTCCAGCAAATCAGAAGCGAGAAAGCCCCACAAGGACAGCAAAGTCTTGTGTGGGAATGACATCCGATTTTCCCTAACTGTACTAATGGGCTAAAAGTGCCAATCAGAGGGCAAGACAGGGCAGAAGGACTAATGGACATCCCTAACTGTCCAGTGGAGCACTGAATTAGGGAATAAGTTTCTGGGCTTTCTGGGAACTCATGGCAGTCTGAGAGGGACACTGAGGTGTTCAGACCTGCTGCTCATGAGACCACGTAAGACGACTAATGAGGCCAACAATCCTGCAAGCCCTCACCGGGGTTCATTCAGTAAATTCACTGTGAGCCTTATCCTGGGCTTATATTGTTCAAAGACTTTACCAGGTATGCCTCTGTGGGAAGAAATTACTGAGAGTGTGAACCTGTTCCATACCAAAGCTGCTGAGCTGTACTGAGCAGAGACAGAGACCTGCATCCTTTCCAGGTTGTTGGAGCTAGGTAAGGGACCTGCTAGCCCTTTTTATAGTGTGGTGGATTGGGGACAGGAAGCACATGGCACGTAACTGAAGTACTGGGATGCTCTCAGTCTGGAAGGAGAGTGGAACTGTGGGGTTGATCCTGGAGTCTGGTCTCCTTGACAACCGGGAAGGTACTGCATGGTGCTTGTGTGACTGAGACCAGAACCAGATGGGCTGCATCCTGAGGTGTGCACCAGAAGGGCTGTGGTGCTGCAGAACATCCAAGAGAGTCTGAAGTGTTTCATCCACAGGCCTCTGGAGCCTGTTCCTGATTGCTGTCCAGCCTCCTGCTGTGTGCTGTTCCTCACCTCGACTGAACTGCAGCCTCCGTGGGTCACATGAGTGCTGGCATTGCTGGTTGGGACCTTTTGTACTTTTCCAGTTTTGGGTTACAATTACTGCATTTGGATTACAGTTGTGTTCCAAGCATTTTCCTGTTGGATTTAAGTTCTTTAATTGTGCTAGCACACTATGGCCTGTTGGAGGGTTAAACTACAAGCTTACTAATTTTCATCAAGTACACCATGGAAAGAACCCAGCCAACATGGCTACTATACCAACACCAGGACTCTAGTGTAATTCCTGGGTGCTCAGAGTCATTGGTTATTATGTCATACTTGAAATTGTAGTTTTACTATTGGTACAGCTGAAGAGTTACTGCACACATCCTTTGTGTTGTAATTCTCTTTGTGCCTCTTGATTGGGCGGTTCTTTATAGACTGTGTGGATTCTGACAGGGTGGTAGTGACCCACAATACAGTGTCTCCCAGGGGCATTGCTATATGGTGGGAGTGTTAAAGATGACTTGCAACTGCCTAACACCTTCTTTCTTCCAGCTTCCAGGCCTGTGTTCTTGAACAAAAGCACTGCTAATTTGTTGAATTTTACTCTTGTGTGAGCACCCAATTTGTATAACCTGACTGAAGTGTTTATTGGTGAAGGTAACAAGTGTCTTAGTGGTCCCCAGGGGTGGTTCAGTCCAGTGTTAAGAGGTGGGTAGGTACTGCATCCCAGGGGTGGTGCTGCACAAAACATCTGGCCCACTTATTCTCGCTGGGTGGAGACACCATGTTATTTGTTCTGGGATGAACCCCCTCCCCCACTGCAGGAGAAAGAATGAACCCAACTGTCTCAACCAGGTGGGCACTATACAGTCACCAGGCAAGGGGTGTGAACCTGGACATGGCAACCTGGGGTCACATATGTGTTTTCCTTCATTAAGGCACTAACACAGCGTTTTTTTGAGGATGCACCTCAGTCATCAAAAACAGTGGTGTGGATAAGGATTAAAATCAGATTAAATATTCATCTCCTAATGGTTGTGTATGTATCAAGATCTGCTGCAAGGCTGTCACCTTTGCCCACATAAGGCATCATAATCTGCAGCCTCGTGCCTCATTACACCCCAGGGCATGCACTGATTACACTGCTAATCATAATTTGCCATGTCTTATTGGTTACATGGACGTAAATGTTCCAATTGACACATTGAACTTCCTGGAATGATTTTAAACTATACAAACTGCCATTCAGAAGTGCTACAAAATATATGACTTGTGTCATAAATTTGCATAACCTAAGTATGTATGAGTCTATTCTGCTTTTAAACACTGTGATCATTAATAGTTCAGTGATTTTTAAGTTACCAACAAATTAGTGAAGTCAAGCTCCTATTGATTTAATATAATCTGTTACAATTTTTATATTAAATTACATTTCATATTTATATAATAACTAGGGGGCCCTTTATCACGCTGATTTGTGAACAAATGCTATAATAACTGGGTATGACATCATTACAGCACTTGGAGTGCTCACTTCTCTTTCCTTTCTACCATTCAACAGTGAGAAACTTGACTTGCATGGATCTTCCTGGTTGACTTCTTTTTGTCTTCACCCTGCATGAATTATTATAAAAACAAAACATAAATGTGTGCTTATGAAGTTTGCTTTATACAACCTTGGTATATGATGTCACATAAACCTTTTGAGCTTTGCTCTTGAGGTTTATGGACACCACACCTCGGGTATGTAAAAAACCTTCATAACACACAGTTGCTATACATTATTTCCTTTTAATGTTGAAAGTAAATTATACTTTCTAGGTCTAGGACTTGGGAGTTGAAATGCCTAATCCCGTGAGAGTGCACTAAGTTTGTGCCCCATGCATGTGTAAAGCAGCGGCATGGAAATTCTGCACCAAGTGTTCACATGTATATATTGGCAAGGAGGGAGAACAGATGCTGCCAGTAACATGCCAACACCTGGATGACTGAGGCCTGTGTAACTAACTGAAAAATAAATTTTCAGACTGAAATGAGTCTTTAGTTCATAAAATGAGCCATGACAATTCTGTCCCCAAATTGGTCAAAATACATCACATGACTGCACACCTCACCTAAACTACATATTTTAATAAATAAAAGCCATTTTGTGAAAGTGGGATAACACTCCAGGGTATGCTACATATAGGAATAATGAACTTCTGTGGTGGTTGCTATGCCTTGTGCCTTACAATATCCAATGCATAAATTATGCAAGCAGTAAGACACGAGGGGCGATAATATGCCGATGTAACCACATGGTGTTTAGGTCCTGGAAGTGTGATGAGACCTGGACAATGCATACTTTTATGTTACTTATAAAATGGGTTTCTTTTAAATGTCTTAAAGATCAATGGCAAATGGTGTTATATGTCAGGACTGGCCATTAGTCTAAATGTAAGCAGCTTGGCTCACTTTCTGCATCTAAGTAGTTTGTAATCTTTTCTTAATTGTCTGTCATATGGTTGGAGAAGTTTAATGTTTTGAGTGTAAACAAAACCCGTCTCATCTGCTTGGCTGGGCAATGTACAGTAATGGTATAAATTGCGGTCTAATGTCATAAGCTGCAGCACTAGCACCCTTCTGTGAGTGTCAGTCTGACAGACTTTCAATACTTGTGACACTGTGTTGTCTGAAGAACTGTTTTTGAGTGCAGCTTCACAGTTTTTAAGTGTAGCCCTGGTGCCTTGTCCCAAGAGGTCTACCACCCTGCCTGGGAACCACTAACCAGCTTGAGGGGCCTAGGTTCCCATTTAGCTGTTACCAGGGTTCTTTCCCAAGATGAACAATATAATGCACAGTGCCTCCAACCAGAGTACGTGTTAAGTGGGATGCTGTACCAATCCACCTCCCAAACAGTCACCCACACATGGACACAGCATTAACAAACCTCCAAATTCAACACTTGGCATTTTTTAACTTTATCTAATAATATGCTCACCAAATAAAATATGCTCTCCAGTCAGAATTTTCCAGAACAGTTGACACCATATTTATTTACATGGGGAGGATTAGGAAGAATTGAAGAGACTGGAAACATGGAGCAAACACCCTGCAGCTTGGATCTTTAGACTTGATTGAAGGTCTTGCAGCTTGCCCTTCAGCCCATTTCAGGCCTGAATGCAAGTGCGACCAGGCCACAAAGGGCTCAGACCCAGAAGTAACCGCAAGGTCCAGCTCCTCATGGATCAGAGTGCCCTAGCACTCAGGCATGTGCCCGTGGCTCCCTGTGACCTAGTCATCCCCACTTGGCAGGGTTGCTTTGTTCCCTACTTGGCTCCAGGTTGAAATCTGAGCAGCTTTCTCAGTCTCTTCAGCTCAGATCAGAGGGCAATCTTTAAATTGTTGAAGTCTAAGAAACATCCTTCAGCCACACTACCATCGTGGCAGCCGTGGCCCTTGGGATCTGAACTCAGCTCTAGCTTCCCACTGAGCACATGGTCTCAGTGAGACATTGAGCAAGTTCAAACACACCTTTTCTCAGTCAGTCCCTTGACTCTGAAAAGACTTTCTTCACTGTGCAGGTGCTCATGAACTTGGACTAACCAGAAGAGCCCTCTCTTCTCCTTACAGAACCTTTTTTCCTTTTCAGACTACTTTGTTTTACTGGGCAAGCCTCCTTGTGCAGAGACTCCCATGCCAAGTGTACTTGGTTTTACTAGCCAAGCCCTCGCAAATCAGGTGTGGCACCCATACCAAATGTTCCACAACCACATTCATTTTCCAAAACCAGAACCAGATATTTCTGTTACTTTAGACCAGCGTCCTTCCCTGTTCTTGGTGAAGTTGGAGTCCACAAAGGGTACAGAGCCAGAACCTTTTCCCTCACTTGAACCTTGATCCTTTTCCTTCCATCCTGGCTCCTCACCGTTTAGGTACAGAAATAGATCGCTGCTTCTCTCCAGAACCTCTAATCAGAAACCTTCACTGCTGTGGTGTAGCTCCTTTCCCACAGCAGCCTTTTCAGAAATCTGTAGCTCTCTTCTCTCAGCAGAGCTGCAAACCATATTCTAACACATTCCTCCACCATAGACAAAGGCATACCCAGGCCCTGGGTGACAAGTGGCTGGCACCCCCAGGAGGCTTCTCCCAAGCCCTGTAGCCCCCATTCTTCCAAGGGGCTGGGTCCTCCTTCTTCTGGAGGGCTCCTCCAAACTGACTCCAGAACCAACTGTCCCTGGGTTTTGGGAGCTCTGTGGAGCTTTCTAATGGCTGAAGTCACTGTCCTTTTCATAAATTAATATGTATAAGGCTCCATTGCGACCTGATTAGCTGGTTGAAAGGAAGCCATTTATTTCTCACAACTTTTTCCACCATACATCCAACAAACAGTCCCAGAAGTCCTCATGAAATCTTGGCTTTCCCATTTGCTTTGCTGTTGTCACATGGCTACAAATATGGCTGCTGAAGTAAAAACATATGTGCAGTCCCACTATAGTCCCAGTTCAATGTCCAGGTGCAGCCAAACTAAATATTTCCATCAAATCATGTCCCCACAGATATATAGTAAGCCCCTTTGCCCTAATGAACACTGCAGTTTCCAACCTTATAGCTTAGCCCCTGCCTGTCACCACTGCCACCATACAGTGTCACTAGGTGGCAGGCAGCCTCACTCATTACTATATCTACTTTTCAGCTCTGGGGCAGCCTGTACAAACATTTCTACTTTTCCAATACTCCACAGTCTCATAGTAGCCTTTTCCTTTTATCACCTGGCTGCAGAATCCCTGTAAGAAAATTACTTACCATAATAATCTTGTATCTTCCAAGGTATTCTCCAATATTCATAACTCTTGCAGTCAGTCTTTAGATATAATTGCCAGAGATAGAACATTATGCTAATGATGGAACCTATCATTGGCTCATGCTACTTTTCAAATGCTGCCCTTATCAACTGCCTACATTCTAATGTTTTAGATTTCATGGAAGCCTGCAAGCCAGGCCCCATGAGGAACTATATCTAGATAATATTAAAAACAATAACAACAACTATTAAATAAACTCTAACTGAAGGAACAAACACAACCCCCGAATGTCAGAATCACTTAAAAAGGGGAAACCAATGCCCAACAGTGCTCAAAACCATGTATCCCAGTGTGTGGCACCTCACACATAGTTACTTAGCTTGGGTGCAGAGGCCACTGGTTCTAGAAGGAGAGGCAGAGTGGGTGAGTTACAAATATTGGAGAATACCTTAGAAGAAACAAGATTACTATGTTAAGTAATTTGTTCTTATCACCCCAGGAATTCTCCAATATTTCTAACTCTTGCAGACTACAAAGCAACACCTTTGGAGGTGTACACAGAAACTACTTTGAAACAGACTCTGCAGGACTGCTGTGCCAAACTTGGCATCATGTCTGGATTAGTGTCCAGACTATAGTGCTTTGTAAAGGTGTGCATTGTTCTCCAGGTAGCTGCTTTACAGATCTCCACTAATGGCACATCCCTGGCTGCTGTTTTGGTAGCAACTGTACCCATTGCAGAATGAGCTCTTAGCCCTGCCAGAGGCTCTTTCCCAGCTTTGGAGTAGCAGAACTGAATACACTGGACTATCCCAGTGAGAAATGGACCTTTAGATGCTGGATTCTTCTTACATCCCATAATTCAGGAACAGCTGTTTTCTGTGCTGTGCTGTCTGTGGTCCTAGTAGCTATCATGTAGTAGCTAAGGGCTCATTTGAATATCAGACTGTGAAGTCTACACTCACCTGAACTAGAATGTTCAGTGAAAAGACTGGTAGGGTAATGGACTGGTTCAAATGAAATCAGAATCCACCCTGGGAAGAAATTTCCTGTTTGTTTGTAGGACTACCTTGTCTCTGTGGAATGAAATGTAGTCCTGATCAATGCAAGAGCCCAAAGCTCACTGGTGCTTCTGGCAGAGGTTATTGCCACTAGGAAAACTGTTTTCCATGTGGTATATTTCAAATGCGCTTGAGGTCATAGGCTCAAATGGGGACCCATGAGCTTGGCTATCAGACATTTAAGTCCCAAGTTGGCACTGGTTCCCTATGGGGGTGCAGATAAGCCAGCCCTTTGAAGAACCTCTTGAAAATAGGATTTGATGCCATAGAGGCATTCTTTCCAGCTGAGATGTAAGCAGATACTGAGGCCAGGTGGACCTTCAAGGTAGTGGGCTGCAAGCCCAGGGAATGCAAATGGATAAGATAATCTAGCAAAGCTGGAATCCCTGCCTGTGCTGGTACCACATCATTAGTGGAACACCAAATTGAAAACCTTTTCCATTTTGAAGCATGGGTTTTCTTAGTAGAGGTTTCCTGTATCCCTAAGAACATCCAGAACACTTTCTGAGAGATGCAAGCCTGCATACTCTAAGTCCTCAAGAGCCATGCCTTGAGTCTGAGGGATCTGAGGTTCAGGTACAGGATCCTTCCTTGATTGGAGGTTAACAGGTTGTGCCTCAAGGAAGGTGTATCGGTTTGGCTACAGACATGGAGCAGCAGAGAGTGCCATGGCTGCCTTGCCCAGTCTGATGCTATCAAGATCATTGCTGCTGGTTGGAATCTGAGCTTGATCAGAACTCTGAATACCAAAGGGAATGGAAATAAAGTATACAGGTGCATCCCTGACCAATCCAATGCCAGAACATCCAGGGGGTGTCCCTGGGCTGGTGGCCTGCAACAGTACTGCAGGTGGTGGTTCTCATGGGATGCAAAGGCATCTATTTCTGAGTACCCCACCTTCTGAAAACTGCTTCCACCACCTGTCTGTTGAGGGCCCATTCATGATGGACCTGGTTGAGTTGACTGAGTGCATCTGCCAGGGTGTTGTCCTTCCCTGGCAAATAGATGGCCTGGGAGTAGGTCAAGCTCCATATTTTCATGGCCTCTGTGCACAGAGGGCCTGACCTTGTTCTTCCTGCTTGTTTATGTAGTACACTGTGGTGGTATTTTCTGTTCTGATCTGTACACCCTTCCCTGCACTAGTGGGGCAAAGTCCTGTAGGGCCAGCAACACTGATCTGAGTTCCAGTAGATTGATATGCTGGAGTGACTCTGCTCTGACCATGTACCATGGGTGATGTGATCCACCAGATGGGCACCCCACCTAGTAGTGATACATCTGTTGTGAGAATCACTGATGGGGACTCTTGCTGGAAAGGAACCCCTTCCCTTAGGTTGGCTTCCTCTTTCCACCACTGGAGGGCCTGTAGCAACGTTTTGTTACTAGAATCAGCTTTGAGAGGGGTCCCTCTTTGGCACCAATATGCCCAGAGGTGGAACTGCACATCCCTCATCTGGAACCTGACCCCAAGATCGCGCCCATGGCTGTAGCCATATGGCCCAGTAATCGCAAGAACTGCCTTGCAGTTTTGGTCCTGTTTAAGCTGAAGGAGCCCACAATCTGTACAATGTTTCTTACCCTGTCCAGAGGAAGGTAGGCCCTGCTCTCCAGGGTATTCAACTCTGCTCCTATGAATTGCAGTACCTTGTGCAGGTAGAAGGACAAACTTTTGAGATTTATCAGAAACTCTAAGGACTCTATGAGGCCCTGAGTGAGCTGCAAGTGTTCCCTTACCTGTTGTGGTGAGTTTCACCACCAGCCAAGTTGTCCAGGTATGGGAATACTGTGATACTCAACCATTGTAGGTGTGGTACTATCACTGCCAGATACTTTCTGAACACTCTTGGAGCTGAAGTAAGCCCGAGGCAGGGTTGAAAACTAGTAATGACCTGAAGGAAGTTGAACCTGACGTACTTTCTGTGAGACTCTCTTATGGGGATGTGGAAATAAGCATCTTTAGGTCCAAAGATGCCAACCAGTCTCTGTTTTGGAGGTGTTGCGGGATTAGTGCTAAATCACCATCTTGAACTTTGGTTTTGTCAGGTGCGACATGACGGTGACATATTATGTTGACTGCAAGTGCGGTCAGCATAAATCCATTGGGAAACTATTTTTTTTCAGGAGGGGTTTGCTCACCCAACCCCCCATGCTCCCTGTAACTAAAGATTATCAACTCCAGGTCAGAGTTGATTTGAGAAGGGGAAACCTCAGAGAAAGCAGTGAGGAGTCTTTGGTACATTACAGTGGCAACAGTGACTTGCTGCTGTAATGTACTTCACTAAAAAATGTCGTCCAGTGTCGGCATATGAAAATGTGCTATGTGGTTGTAAATTATAGCAAAAAATATATTTCATTTTCAATTAAATTGACACTGGTTCCTTTGCCCATTTTTTTATTTTTGTGAAACTGTTTAGCTACAATGCTGACTCGTAATTATCCATGCCCAATGATATGTTACATCCGTAAATGACTCAAAATCATGGCTTTGTACATGATAATGTTGTTAGAATTTATTTCTAATTATTTTCTGTGATCTAGTTTACTTCTTTTTTCTTTACCTTTTAAATGTCATCTAATCAACTGCTTCATCTGTGGTACACGTTAACTGCATATTATTGCTTTGTGTGTGTTGATAGCGCTGCAAAGACCACTATTATGCTTGGAAGTGTTATCTCACGTGCATTCTGAAGGTATGAGAACCACAAATTGAAGGAGAAGTTCTGATATCATAAGAATGTATCTGAGACCAGTCTTACAAGTGTAAGAGTGGTCAGTCGGCGGTATTACCTTACTATTGATAGATATTGATCCATTACAATTTTTTTAAACTGTCCTGGAACATGCCGTTTTAAGGGCATCTATGCATGAGATGTTCTTCACAGAGTAAGAGTGTCTCACTCTCATAAGAAAGGAGCACACCACTTGGTAGTGAGCGCTCCTTCGATCTATTGTTTATTAACTGAGTTAGAATAATGTTGAATTTCTTATACCTTTTAAAGAGTTAAATTTATTGTATTTCTATTTTTTTAAACCAGACAGCTCCGATACAAGGCCTATAGCTGGCTATTATACTGGATCTGAGATATCTAGGCCATGGCAATCAAAGGGTCATCCATCATGTGCACTCGCAAAATCAGAGAAAATATCCATAAGATAAATTACACTGGATTCCAGTTCAGCTGGGTGATACCATCCAAGCAGTGTTAATGTTCTATTTCATATCTCTGTTTGTAATGCGTAGTTGTGTGAATCTACCAACATGTTTTGTGAAAGAAAAGCACAAATGCTGTCACATATCTTTGGGTTATTATGATTGTTTACATTTGTTCTTGTTCAGTTTCTAAGACAGCTCTGTTAAATTACAGTATCTATAAGCATGTAGTGAGTTCTTTTGGTGGGCTCATACTGTTGTTCCCTAGACTGTGTACTGTAACTCTTTCTGTTATGTGGCCTCCTGCTCATTTCACATAATGTGTGTCACATACAGTGGTAGTGTATATACAAAGGCATATAGCAGTATGTGTTCTGCACTGGAGACTACATGCTCGATTTCCAAGAGCCCTTAGAGTGACGCAAGTTGTGTTGATGTAGGGCTCTGGTGATCTGTGGTTGGTCAGTGACCCTGTGTACAGTTTCATAACATGTCAGAGGCGGTACACATGAGGTAGACTGTCATAATGCAGGAGCTATGTACCAGATTACTACTGCAGTGCCAGGGTACGTTCCTCCCCACCAATGGCAGCTGTTAACTTGCAAACAATGCATCCCAATACTTCCTTATGGAGCATGGCTCCAGTGGGACTGATGTCACAGCTGTGGTTTCTTAGGTCATGTCAGTTTCCTCTCTGCCAACACTTCCTGGACCACCACCAGATTGACTGTCAGTCATTGCAACATGCACCCGACTGGTGCCACAACACCACAATGGTGTTCCTCTGACTCTCCCATACACCCTAGGCCCTGCCCCTGCTCCTTCTTGTCTTGGTCCCTTGTGATGTGCAGTGTTACTCCTTCCTGTAGCCACGCTTGTGTTGCACAGGGTGTTGTAGGTGGGGTGAGTAATTGTTAGTCAGTTCCTACAGTCATGCCTGATTTGTGATGCAAGCCTGTGACTGCAGAGTATCATGTGTATCAGCACATTGCCCCCGCCTCCCCATCCACTGTAATTTTATATTATGCGTGCATGGTCCTTGAAGTAACAGGAATTTGGGGCAGCCCTATAGAGAGGCAATTTCCATCTCTATAAGGGCTCTTTGAAAATCTAACCCACAGCCTCTTATCCAGTGAACATACCAGTATATGATATTTTATATATTACCACAGTATGTGACAGTACATTATGTGAAATGTCAATTGATGTCAAAGACCAGAAAGAATGGCGATGCGTGATCGTGGAAACAAGAGTATGGGTCATAATAAGAACAAGGGTTCATTTTTGATCAATTTCAAGCTGCTTCATACAAATGTGCTGATTCCACATCTACATACATGTACATTTTCCATCATGTGTGGTGGACAGAGGTTGCCTGATGCCATTTCTGGGGTCTGTGGATATCATGGGGAGGAGCACAGTGCACGGGCTTCTACCCCCAGTGCCACCATAGGCCTCTCACACTGTCACTGTGCCCCCATGGCACAACCAGGGCTCCATCCACCCTTTATCCCTTCCTTCCCAGCCCCCTCACCCCCATTGGCCACCCTGCCATTCAGTGGTGCAGGGCTGTTACACCACATTTTGCCTGGTCTAAAAGTAGTGTCTTGTTACGACCACAGTGTGGCTTTTGTAACAGCAAACAATGGGGATGATGCAGCCTTGACGTATTCAAGCAGAACTGTGACCTGAGTACTGGTGAATGTGTCACATTGGTGGCAGGGGAGAGGGTCTTTGCTTTATGATATCTTGATTCCATCATGACTATTACCAAAAATTGAGAGTCACAAACTATGATGCAGGGTATCCCACGCATCATAACCATTTGTTGTGGGCACCTTGTGTCTTAGTTTGACATTCATAAATTGATACCTGCAACAAGTTTCCATCCCAACTCAATACAGGTGTCCACACGTGTAAAGGTCAGATAATCCTCTATTCATGATGCCCCATTTCATTCTTAACAGTTATTCCCCAATTGTCTGTTATGTTTATTCAAATTCCTGAGATTGCTCATTTCAAAATGTATATGTCTGTAAAGGTTATCTAATTTATACCCACCAGTCCATTTCCACTGGTACGACCGAGCAATGGTTTTCAAATATTCCACCACATGATATGTCTGTTCACATCCAATTATTCCATATTGCTTGTCTTTTGAAAGGTATGGGCAGTAGTTTCTAAAATTATCAAGCCAAAGACACTGATGGGGACAGACTTCTTCTCACTTTTGTGGATTCTCTTCCTGTAGGTTCCATGTCATAACAGTGATCACAAAACAGCGTCGCTGTTACAGCGAAGTGTGCATTGATGAAAAGCAAATCGGTGATGTACAGCTTGTGGGCGACAAGACATCCGGCAACTTCAAACAGTATTTATTTAGGGGCTGTGCTGTGCTTCGCCCCCTCCCATCATAGGGTGCTTTACCCCACCCCAAATAAATATAAACCAACTCCAGAGGGTGCCGCGTCGGGGAAGGGGAGACAGTCTGACAAAAAAAAAAAAAAGCGGCAGCAGTAAAATGTTCCCATCCCTGCCCGAACCAAGTACCTGCCAAACTGAAGCAGCCACCCTCACCACCACACCACACAGCTAGCTTGGTGGCAGCATGAACACTACCCCACACAATCCCTCTTCCTTATCCCTCCCTGCAGTCATCCTCCCTTGCTCATCCCCACTGTCACTTTCGTGATTCCATTGCTACCCTACAGGGTAGCCTGGTATAGCCTGTAAATGAGTCGCTGTTTTGATAGTCGCCATTTACAGTGGCTATCAACACCGGATACCCTTCTTATCAGCTGTATTGTGTAATTGAACAATATAATAATGTTTGAATGAACACTGGCCACCCAGTTGGGGATTTCAGGAACAGTTCAAACGTTTGTGCTGCGATCAAAGCTGAGTGGGGCAGTGCTGAGTGTAAACAGGGTAGCCAGCCTAACAAAATCCAAACAGCCTACTCAGCACTCCAAAACCTGTATATTCAGAAAGAATTCTGGTCTGAGACGCAATGCTTAATGCCAATTGAATTTATTAAGTCAAATGGACCACAGGTATCCACATACAACAGAAACAAAGCGCAAAACGCTCCCAGCGCTTGACTCACTAACGAGTCTTCATCAGGGGTAATAATTAATGGTCTAAACATAGCCTTTATATAGTGTGTAGATAATCAAATCAATTACTTAATCTGGTCACATAAATTACAAAGCTCATGTTAAACCTACAATAGGTCACTAGATGGAGCTCCTCATCAATTCATTATGTTCAAAACAAACGTAATTGAAAAAGAAGCAAACTTCATGAAAAATAAAATAAAATAAATATTTTAATTTGGTATCTTAGAATAATAATAATAAATTAGGACCTGACCTCCAGCATATCCTAAATGAAGAGAGAGTTTAAATATAAGGCAAGGCAACCACAATAATCAAGGCAACCATAAAGCAGGACCTCTCAGAAGTAAGGACTTTAATTTGCTGGAGAGTAGTCAAGGATTGTAAATTAGTCCTGTAATAAAACAAACAAAAATATATATTAATTATTGAAAGATCACATTATTCACAACAGAACATCAGTTCTTTTCAGACATATTTTTGTCAAAACAGAACATACAAGAAAATCATAAACTTATTTCAAAAAGGTTTCAGATCCCATTTATCATTAAGACCCTGCGGTTTAACACTATGCATAGTATAGATCCAAAAGCTTTCTCTGTAATAGTAAATTAGCTCTATCCCTCTATTCTCATCTGAGATACTTGTTCCAGGCCCACAAATTTTAAATCATCTGGTTTGATTGTACAGCAGAAAATGGGCGCCAATAGGTGTATCTAGCTTGTTATTAATAATCGAACGAACATGTTCCTGAATCCTTATTTTTAATGGTCTAACCGTTTTACCTATGTAAATCAAATTGCATGTACACCATAAAGCATAGACAACATAAGAAGTGTTGCATGTAATGAGTTCCCTAATCTCAGCTCTAACATTCACCAATATTGGATGATGGAACTCCTTAGATGGTACCCAATAATTACAGATGTTACATTTATTACATCTGTAAAAGCCATTTAGGTGACGTGACAGCCATGTATTACTAGTTTTATTGGTGTGAGGTGTACGGCTGTGTACCAGTTTGTCCTTTAAATTCTCACTTCTGTTAAAAGTAACTCTTGGTTTGGGACCCACAGCTGAACCTACATCATTATCCCCAATAAGATGGACCATTTTCTATGTATAATATTTCCAATCTTGCCTGCTACATGGTTGAAATCTGTTATAAAAGTACAAGGTGTTTGATCGCCTAACCGTGTATGTGATTTATTTGTACTTATAAGTAAAGCCTCCTATCCATTTGAATAACTTTATCTTTTGTTTGCATCAAAGTTCCCTATCATAGCCTCTCATTTCGAACCTAAGTATCAATCTTCAATTTGTTGCAGAAATCACTTTCTGAACTACAATTTCTTTTGATTCTCTGCATTTGTCCAAATGGTATTGAATTTTTCAGACTATGGGGTGGGCACTACTGGCCAATAATAATGAGTTAGTAACCGTTTCCTTTCTGAAACCTTTAGTTTCTATTTTGTTATCATTTTTGTTAACATATAAACATAAATCCAAAAAGACGCATTGGCAATCAGTAACATAGGTAAACTTTAAATTAAATCTGTTGTAATTCAGCCAATCAATAAATTCAGACACTATATTAATGGGGCCATCCAAATACATAAAATATAGTCAATAAAACGATACCAATGTACAATATTCTTAATAAATGGATTGACTTCAGAAAAACAACAAATTTCTCCCAAAATCCAGAAACAAATTGCATAACTGGTGCCATAGAGGCTCCCATAGCAGTCCACATTTCTGTAGATAAAATCCCTTTGAACTCAAAATAACTGTGTGTTAACAAAATTCAGTGGCCTCTACAATAAATTCATGTGGTATGATTTCTGTTTTAGATAATTCTTCCATCCAAAATTAACTGCTTCAAGGCCTAATTGATGTTTGATCAAAGTGTATAAAGACTCAACATCAATACATATCCAATGATAATTTGGTTTCCACTGTATATCCTTCACAATATTAAGAACAGCGTACTGTCCCTAATATATGAAGGTAATTTAGCTACCTCAAATTGAAAAAATAGATCAATAAATTTTCCCAAGTTTTGTGTTAAAGAATTACAACCTGAAACTATAGGTCTCCTGGTGGTTTTGATAAATTCTTATGAATTTTGGTAAAATGTAAAACTAGGGATAGTTGGATTCTCCTGCCAGATGAAATCATATTCCTTTTCAGATATTAAACCACTATCGACAGTGTACTTAAGTAGTTGGAATAATTCTTTTATAAATCTGAGTGGGGTCTGATGGTAATTTACAATAATTATCCATGTTATTCAATAGTGAATACACTATATCATTATAATGAACAGTATCCATTATTACAATATTCCCACCTTTATCTGCTGGTTTTATAGTAATATCATAATTCTTAGATAGATTTTCCAAAGCTACTTTCTCACCGTAGGTGAGATTATAATATCTGGGTTTAACTTCTTTCCAAAACCTCTTTCACCTGCTTATAAACCGCTTTCTCAAAGGCACTAATGCTGGAATTAAATACATTGGGATTAAAAGTAGAAGCACCTGTAAATCTACTTCTTCTCATAGCTGAAATAAATCCAGCAGCATTAAGCATAGAGCTACCTGTGTGCTGGGACTGGGAAAGCATCTCTCAGTCTCTGCTTGTTCATTTATTATTAATTGTTCCAGTCCAGCAAGATTAGATTCAACATCAATGTCATTTATTTCATATTCAGTCTCTATGTGAGCATCCTTCATTATAGACTGTCCAGATGTTTCAATTGCTGAAATAAGTAGATCCAAGCCCTCACTATTCCCTGGTTCTTCTATATCAATTCCTCCCATGGTAGTAGTTGGTTGTTTCAGATGAAAAAATATTTAAGTTTAATTTTCCGAAAGAATTTTTGTAAGTCCACAAAGACCCTGAATTCGTTAACAGCAGGGGTAGGAACAAAATTCAACCCTTTTGCAAAAGCGAAGTCTCAATTGAATTAACAGAATATTGTGAAAGATTTATAACTTGTAATTGATTTCCTTGTTCCTTGTTCTTAAAGCTCGTTCTATTCTGACGGACTCTCCGACCTCCTCTCCTTACGTCTTCTGGACTTTCTATTTCTTTTGTAGTAGATTTTGTTTTCTCCAAAAGGCCTTGTATCTCTAGTTGTACTGGTATTACTTTTTTTTTTGTTTGTGTTTCTATTTGACTGAAAGCGGACACGGAGCGCCCCTACTAATGGAACGTTTTCATCCCAAGTTGTAATATCTCCTTCTCATAATCCGTTTTATCTCGGAGAAGTTTTGATGTCTTTTCTCAATGATTGCTATTTCATATTTCTGTATCTTTTCCGATAATTTCTTCTCCAAAATATTAAATTCGGGTGATCATTAAACTTGGTAAGCATTAACTTGATATCAATAAGTTCTTTTGTTAACTGGTCATATTTTAATTTATCTGACTTAATTAAAAGTTCCAAAACACTTTCGAAGCATTAGCAGGCAGCCTGAATCCATTCAGATTTAAAAGGAAAGTCCTCTATTCCACTCAAGGGTGAAATCTGTATTGTAAACCTCGAGGTGCTAAACCTCTAGCAATATATTCTTCCAAAGTGGAGATATTGTATGTAATATCAATCTCTTTGAGTAATAATTTTCAAATGAATGGAAGACTGACCTTATAGTAGAGCTGGGGAAGTCGCTCGTTGCTGCCGCTTCCAAAACTACGTCTCCTTCACTGGTTTGCAGTCTCTCTCGTGCTTTTTTCCTCCGTATGTCTGGGTCATCAAAAGGCTTGCCAAATGACCCTGTCGGCTTCATAGATATCTGATTACTATTTCTTCGTTCGTTCCGCTGCATACTATTAAATAAGTTCAATCAATTTCAGAGTATCCAAAAAGAAGCCGGCAGTCCTCAGAGCGTAAAGACACAAAATCCTGAAGTATAGGAAACCCCACAATTCATTGATTACAAACGCTCAGCCGTCTGCAGCATAAAAGGCAAGGGCAAGAACAGTTCAAACCGTTTGTGCTGCGATCAAAGCTGAGTGGGCGGTGCTGAGTGTAAACAGGGTAGCCAGCCCTAACAAAATCCAAACAGCCTACTCAGCACTCCAAAACCTGTATATTCAGAAAAGATCCTGGTCCGAGATGCAATGCTTAATGCCAATTGAATTTATTAAGTCAAACGGACTACAGGTATCCACATACAACAGAAACAAAAGCGCAAACGCTCCCCAGCGCTCGACTCACTAACGAGTCTTCATCAGGGGTAATAATTAATGGTCTAAACATAGCCTTTATAGTGTGTAGATAATCAAATCAATTACTTAATCTGGTCACACTTAAATTACAAAGCTCATGTTAAACCTACAATAGGTCACTAGATGGAGCTCTCATCAATTCATTATGTTCAAAACAAACGTAATTGAAAAAGAAGCAAACTTCATGAAAAAATAAAATAAAACAAATATTCTAATTTGGTATCTTAGAATAATAATAATAAATTAGGACCTGACCTCCAGCATATCTAAATGAAGGAGAGAGTTTAAATATAAGGCAAAGCAACCACAGTAATCAAGGCAACCATAAAGCAGGACCTCTCAGAGAGTAAGGACTGACCATCATCCAATATTGGTGAATGTTAGAGCTGAGATTAGGGAACTCATTACATGCAACACTTCTTATGTTGTCTATGCTTTATGGTGTACATGCAATTTGATTTACATAGGTAAAAGCGGTTAGACCATTAAAATAAGGATTCAGGAACATGTTCGTTCGATTATTAATAACAAGCTAGATACACCTATTAAGCGCCCATTTTTCTGCTGTACATAATTGAAACCAGATGATTTAAAATTTTGTGGGCCTGGAACAAGTATCTCAGATGAGAAATGGGGGCGATAGAGCTAATTTACTATTACAGAGAAAGCTTTTGGATCTATACTATGCATAGTGTTAAACGCAGGGTCTTAATGATAAATGGGATCTGAAACCTTTTTTGAAATAAGTTACGATTTTCTTGTATGTTCTGTTTTGACAAAAATATGTCTGAAAAGAACTGATGTTCTGTTGTGAATAATGTGATCTTTCAATAATTAATATATATTTTTGTTTGTTTTTATTACAGGACTAATTTACAATCCTTGGACTACTCTCCAGCAAATTAAAGTCCTTACTCTCTGAGAGGTCCTGCTTTATGGTTGCCTTGATTACTGTGGTTGCCTTGCCTTATATTTAAACTCTCTCCTTCATTTAGGATATGCTGGAGGTCAGGTCCTAATTTATTATTATTATTCTAAGATACCAAATTAGAATATTTGTTTTATTTTATTTTTCATGAAGTTTGCTTCTTTTTCAATTACGTTTGTTTTGAACATAATGAATTGATGTGAGAGCTCCATCTAGTGACCTATTGTAGGTTTAACATGAGCTTTGTAATTTAAGTGTGACCAGATTAAGTAATTGATTGATTATCTACACTATATAAAGGCTATGTTTGAACCATTAATTATTACCCCTGATGAAGACTTGTTAGTGAGTCGAAGGTCTGGAGCGCTTTGCGCTTTGTTTCTGTTGTATGTGGATACCTGTGGTCCGCTTGACTTAATAAATTCAATGGGGATTTCAGGAAAACTGTAGGATATAGTAAGTGGTTCCTCCAACTGTGTAGTCTCTGACATGCTCATAGATGGTTCTAGTTGTAACAATCCACTAACCATTGTCAATGCAGTCAACTCGCATTTCTCGGATCTGCCCACCTTCACCTCCCTGTTCACCTCTGGTGGGAGTGATAGTCATGTCCAGGCCTCAGCCCCACTGCTGGCCCCTATCTCCACCCATTATTCTACTTCAGGGCTGTGATGGCACAGGAGATGCAGAGACTTCTCTCTGGCCTCTTCTCTCACTCTAGTGCTGGTCACAATAGCATGGAACCTAAGCTCCTCTGTCTTGGTGCCTATTATATTGCCTCCCAGGTGGCCCATATCCAACTTCTCCTTAGCCTCTGGAGTTATCCTGACCTCTGGAAGGTGGCAAGGATTTTCTGTTCTAAAACATGGCACCTAAAGATTCTCGGTAACTACCAAACCGGAGGAACATTTTGTCGACTATTAGTAAACTTAGAGAAAGTTGTGGCTGGGCAACTCAATGAGTATATTCAGTCACATGAGCTACTGTCTCCCCATGCAGCATGACTTTGTAAAGGGGCACAGTACATCCTCTGCCCTTGCCACTGTCTCCTCTGGGATTAGGGTAGCTATGAACCAGGGTAAACTCTCAAGTGCCATCTTCATTGACCTATCCAAGGCCTTTGACCTAGTTGACCATAGCCTACTTTGCTCTCAACTTTGGACCCTTGGTCTGTACCCACCTGTGCTAAGATGGTTCTCTAATTACCTCCAGGGCAGACAGCAACTTACCAAATTCAGTAAGGTACTCGGACATCACTCCCGTGTCTTCAGGTGTCCCCAGGGTTCAGTCCTAGCGCCTGCTCTTCTCTATCTTTGTCAATAATCTACCCTCTACCTCTTCCAACTGCAACTCCATCCTATATGCTGATGACATGGATATCCTCACTCATTCCCAGGACATTGGGGTCATTAAGCACCAACTGAGAGGATTTCAGGAATATCCAGTCCTGGATAATGACTCGCAAGCTGGTCCTCTACCTAAAAAAAACTCAGGCCATGCTTTTTGGGTCCCTGGCCAAGATAAAGGCCTCCCTGCCCCTCTGTGTATCACTAGTCTTGATGGTGCTCCTGTCCTAATCACTGACTCTATCAAATACCTTGGGGTGACACTTGACCCCAGCTGACCTTTGGACACCATATCTAAAATGTGTGCAGAGCTGTCAACTGCAAACTGGGTCTGGTCTACAGAGCAAGAACAATCTCACTTTTGCTGCTTGCCTTGTACTGGCCAGAGGTGTGTTTCTCGCTGTCTGCTATGGACTCCCTCCTGTTTGCACTGCATCTCCAAGTTCCACCTCTAGGTGGACCATACTTATAAAAATATTTGCCATTTTGCTCTTGCTGCCCGCGCCTCACCCATCACTGTGACCTGTATAACACACTTGACTGGCTCTCCTGCCCAGCTACATAAATTTTGTCTTGCTGTTTCACGGGCAAGGTTCTAGGAACTGGCACCCCCAGGACTGGCTGAGCCCTCAAACCAGCTGCCTTTTCTTCTTACTCCTTAGATCTCTAGACCCTGCTGTTCTCAAAGTTCCTGCCACTCACAAGCAAATGGGGACAGAGATTTTGCCTCATGTGCCCCCAGGTATGCAACTCCTTTCCTGCCCAGGTCTGTTCCTCACCCTCCCACTCATGCTTTTGAACCTCTCTGTTGAATCACTTGAAGCTCTCATCAGCGTGTGGTTGTCCTAATCCTATAATTAATCTTAGTCTCCTGCACTGGACTTGCATGTTCTACTTTTTGAACCCTTGTGCAGGTCCTGCTGATGCATACTGCCTGCTTGGGTTTGGCCATGTATATAATGTTTTCACTCTGTTTCAGGCGATGATTTGGCTGTTGCTCTGCTTTTGGGGCCCTGAACTGTATATAATTGTATAATGCACTGCTCATAGCCTTGGTGACTCTATGTATATTTTCTGTCCATATTTTTAACTGTGTGTACTGACTGCTTGTGTTATCTTCTCTTGGTTCTGCTGACTCTGTGTAATTGCTAACTTGTATTATGTTGTCCTCTGGATGAACTTGCATTTCCTTGTACTCTCCTGGGTCGTACCGAAAATAGGCAAACGTCTTGTCTAGTGTACTTATCCGGTCAACAAAAGTTAAATAAATAAATAAGGGGCAGATATGATGGGTTGACACCTGACCACCATTGATTTGTTGACATGACTGGTATTGGTGACCAAATGTGATAGGTGGGATAGGAGACCTGCATGTCTCTATGGCTGTCTTTCAAAAAGAGTTATCTCATTCTGCTCATGTAATATTTATAACTGGGATAATTACAACCACATCTGGTTTTAGTGTAGATTTCTCTGAGTCACGTCATTTACTTATTATTCTACATTTTGGAAACTGTAAATTTACATAAATAAACTGGTGTTTTAATTAATGAATTACAGCTATGGTATTTACAATATGGTTTCACAATGTCATATTCAGAATTGAGAGGATTACTGGAGTCAAGTGCAATATGCTACTATCATCTTTAGGCTCTGAGCATTGTATACTCCCATTCAATCAAATGCCTTGCTTGATGCCCCACAGACAGGAGGCCAAATGACTTAACTTATTGTCTGGTAATAGGTTTCATCCATAGTGGGTACAGTAACTACCATTATAATTACAGTGTCATCAACTGGTAGTACAGCTCTCTATAGATTCTGTCAGCCTATGGTCCCTTTGTGGTGTTAACAATACCAATTGATGTATTGAGACAACTCACACCCTGTGGGGAGAATAGAAACAAAAATAAACCATGTTTCATTAGTAACGGTTAGAATAGCTTATCCTGAATCGCACAGTATAAACTGCATGGTCAGAATAGCACTGTGCAATACAGCGATTACAGCGATAGAGATAGAATCACCACAAATTAGGTTAGCGTTGACCCTATGGCTGTATTGCAGTTGCGGGGAGAGAAAGGATTAAGCCTCTGCTGGGAGGAATTCTGCGGTGCAGAGGTAGTACCACAGATAGTAGAGGCGGAAGCATGCTGGTGGATTGGGTTTGATTCCCAGTCCCGGAGGTATGCATCCTTTGCTTTTGTATGCTGGCAGTGTGTATTTTTGTCTCTCCCCTCCCAACCACTAGGGTACTGTGTCTGCCCTGTGCCGTTTCACTTCCCTGCACAATGCTCCTCCCAAGGTTTCACCCCTTTCCTGGGTTGCCTCCCCCTGGAGGTGACTATAAATAGTTAGGGTGTTGAGGCACAAGCCCCCATAAAAGGGTGTGCGGTGGGGGCTACAAACAGAAATCTGTGCTGTTTCCTTTCCCTTCACAACACCCCTGAGGTTTCACCTCTTCCCTGAGTTGCCTCCCCCTGAGGTGATTATAAATTGTAGGGAAGGTTCGGGGTGAAGCCCCTATAATGGGGTGTGGTGGGCAGAGCCCCCACAAAAACAGAAATATGTGTGATATTTTATGGTAGCGGTCCATGTTTTTGGGAACCTCCACCATTCCGCAGCTCTTGCAGTCAATGTTTTGGGCAGGTCTTGTTGTGTTGAGTGGCATTTTACATCCTCTTCTGGACCACGCTGTTCTGACCTTACGCGGTTCTGACCTAGTGCCATTTCATTACATTTTGCAGTCACACGTCATCAGTTGCAGTACATTAAACCTGGAAATAGACAGTTAGGAAAAAAAATACTTTGCAGATATTGCTGTAAAACATGACAGATACTGCATTACAATATTATAATACTACAATGTGCTAGTTTTCCAGAGTTGCATCGAATGTCCACCTGGGGCAACCCTGGTACAACAGTGAGTCTGTGCCGAGTCTTGACCATCATTGGTCTCTCTGTAAAAATCTCTAGATTTGCCTCAGACAGGTGCTGTATCAAAGAGGTGGCACACTGGCGGTGGGTAGGCCTAGGGTGGTTGCCATCATCCCCCTCCAGCATGGGTCAATGACCAGAGTCGGTGTGAGTGTCATAATGGGAACTCGTAATCATATTAGGCTCACAGACCCACTTTGGGGTACCCACGCGAGTTAGGCTTACATTGCATTTGGATCAGTAAGCCCAACTATCGATACACCTCATCTGTGGGTATGCAGCCTGTTGTAGGCACAGTAGCCTGGTGCCACCATATACCCTGACACTGCTGCCTGTGCACATCTCCCATTAGGCCATTCCACTGGTCCTAGATCAGTGTCTCCCGGTGCATTGAGGTTCCTCACCCCTGCCACTGGTCTGATTTCTGCCACAAAAATAGAAAAATCTCTGCCCAGTTCTACTGGTCGAATGTTTATCCACCATTTACACAACAGAATGACTCAGCTGGATCAAGGACTTCTTTTTCATATGCATTAGCTCAGAGTTCCTTAACAAGTAAGTGAAAACAGAAGGGGATTACAGACCTAAACAGATTAATTAATGTCCACTACCATATTCAATGCACATTGTAATGAAAGAGAAAATGTCTGCTAATAAACATGTCATATGTTATGTAAAAAAACGTAGTAATTCAGTTACATAAAGCAAGAATTCAGTGAGAAAAATTTGTTGATAAGTACTGAACTTAATCTTGATTATTATAGTTCTTATTGAATCGTGATCTATGCCTGGACACCAGTGTTGCCTTATCGGTCTTTTTAAATTTGGCTGCATTAGGTGGGGACACTCGAATCACCTCTTGATACTGTGTGCCTTTTGTAGCTGGGAACAGATTCCTAAGTATCAACACCTTTTTGATTAGTTCTTGTACATACTCTAGACCAAATATAATGGAACACACACAATTAAAGAGAACAGAAGCAATTGGTCACTTGCTGCTAGTTGACATCTACTGCAAACAACTCTATACTGCTTCAGCAGTGATGCAAATTCATTTAAATTAGTTATGTATTTTGCAAATTGCATAGAGTGCACTTTCAGTTCATTGCTGAATGGACAGCCCCAAATGACTGGCCGACCTATCATGCACCATCAACTGCAACTGTGAGACACCGCCACTCAAAGATACAAGATACAATATGGCAGGCCATCACAGGAAAGACAACACTGTACCATGTCTCCCCTGAACTGTAGAGGACTGATATGTTATCTGTTCAATAATAATAATATTTATTTGTACCATGCCTTTCTAAAACCAAGGCGCTTTAACAGATGATTTCAAATAAAAACAGTATAATAAAACATACATACAATAAATACTGGTTCATAAAATCAATAAAATAACATCAAGACGAATACACTTGATACCACAGATGGGTCTTCAGGGCCTGTTTAAATTCCTCCATATCGCACTCCGAGGTGGACAGATTAGAGAATTCCAAGGGCTGGGGCCGCATACATAAAAGCATGGGCCCCAAAGATTTTGAAGAAACCCTTGGAATTCTAGCAACTCCTCATCTGCCAAGCGAGAGATCACCTAGGGCAATAAGGCAACAGAAGCTCTTTCAGGTAGTCCGGACCAAGTCCGTGTAGGGCTTTATACATCAGAAGTCCAACTTTAAGGTGATCTGCCACTGTATTGGCAGCCAATGCAGTTTGGACAGCACTGGAGAAATATGACAGGCACGGTGAGTACCAATCAATAACCGGCCACAGTGTTCTGCACTAACTGCAAGCACGGAAATCAACCCCTGGTAGCCCTAGATAAAGGGTTGCAATAATCAAGGCATGAGGTCACAAAGGCATGGACCAATGTAGGCAGATCACCAGATGGAACAAGATACTTAATCCTAGAGATGTTCCTCAGATGGTAAAGGAAGATTTGACAACCGCCGACACCTGAGATCACAGTGTCAGCCCATTGTCAAAAATCACCCCAGATTTCACACCTGTTCAGAAGTGGGGAACTGGGAGCCACCAAGAAAAAGTCCTGATGGCAAACCAGCTCCCTCTCCTCTATCCAGTGACCGGGTCCACAACCAACACCTCTGTCTTCTCACGTTCAACCTCAGCCAACTCGAATCCATCCAGTTCTGGATTTCAGTGAGGCAGTTGTTAAATGTCGAGACAGCTCTATCCTGGTCAGGTGCAAAAGATAGGTAGAGCTGGGTATCATGAACATAGCAGTGAAACCTCAGCCCATACCTTCTTACAGTGTCTCAGGGGTAGCATGTGCACTATGAACAACATGGGGATAACACCAAACCCTGAGGTACCCCACGACAGAGACTGGGCCATAGGAATTAATCGATACCACCCTCTGAGTTCTGCCAGTGAGAAAGGATCTAAACCACCCGAGGACTGTACTAGACAGGCCGCAGATGAACCTCAGGCATTCAAGAAGAACCCCATGGTCCACAGTGTCAAGCGCTGAAGAGAGATCAAGAAGAACCAAGATGGAGCAGCTCTTCCGATCTCTTGCCATCAGGAGGATACTGAAGGAGCTGAGAGGGGTGATGGCTGCAACTCTTACAGTCCTATTCAACCTCTCATTGGAGATGGAAGTGATTCAATAGGGCTGGAGTATTGCAGATGTAGTCTCACTTCACAAAAGTTGTAACAGGAAGAGGATGGCAATTACTGGCCAGTCAACCTGACCTCTGTGGTAGGAAAATTAATGGAATTGCTACTGAAGGAAAGGATTGTGGAGAATCTTGATCCAGTGGCTTACTGGATCGGGGAAGCATGGACTCACAACAGGAGGTTGTCAAACAAACCTGATTGATTTCTTTGACTGGGTAACTAAGGAATTAGATCAGGGTGGTGCCATGGATGTGGCCTACCTAGATTTCAGAATGGCCTTCAACACCTTTCCACATAGGAGACTCATAAACAAGCTGGGCGGACTGGGAGTGGATCAAAGGTGATAAACTGGGTAAGAAATTGGTTGAGATATGCAACAGAGAATGGTGGTAAACAGAGTTCACTCTGAGGAGGAAGGGTGACCAGTGGGGTGCAAAAGATCAGTACTAGGACTGGATCATGTTAATGTCTTTCTAGCAGCATTGCAGGGGTTAGAAGGAAATGTACTGTATGTCTTTGCAGATGACAAAGAGATATGTAATAGGATAGACAGTTCAGGGGGAATGAATAGAGGTCTACAAATCTTGATGAGTGGGCAAAAGTGTGACAATAAAGATTCAACGCGAAGAAGTGCAAAATCATGAACTTGGGACACAAAACCCATATGCAAAGTACTTGAGTCCTTATTCATTTCCATACAATGCAGCAAGCATATAAAGGAAGCTTAGCCATCTTAGAAGCAGTAGCATGAGCTCATACCCAAACCTAAGACTGCACCCTCGCATACATAATACAAGTTGTAATATTGTATCAGAACGTTTTCTGTATGAGACTACATCTCTTGTACCATATGTGAGAGGGACCTGACATCTTTGACAACAAGCTCGCAGTGCACTTAGGAAATGACACTCTCCAATTAGCGCTTCCTTTCTTGGTAACCCTTGAGCTTGGGCAACATTTACATTATAATGGAGAACTACAATGAGAAGTCTACTGTGTGAGAAGTTGATTACACTGATATGAGAATTACAGCACTAAAGATAGCAGTAACATGTGATATGTTAAATGAACAATAGTGCAGAGTATCTTAGAGGTGAAATAGCTTTGCAGTTATATATGACATTACCTTGCCTTCATAGCATCATGGAAATAAAGTACACTCTTGAAGCATAAAAATCACAACCTCACGAAGGCCTCCAGAGAAGATGTTTGCCCTGAGGGCACAGCCTCATAATATCCTTACAAGCATCTTATTTTTGTGAGATTATTTCTAGTTCTTTGTGTGGTTTTGAACCTGAAATAATGCATACATAGATTATCTCATAAAAATAGAGTACAGGTGCAGAATCATTCCTGTTTGAATACACCACACTAGAACCATCAACCAGTACCTGATTCATGGTATGTATAATAATATGTGTACAATGAATGTAGGGATTCCACCACTTGAATAAATGCATTATGTTCCCAAGACTCTGACCTAAGTGAAAGATAACCAATGTTACTCATCCAATGGGAAAATAGCAATGTTTATTTTCACTTACCTACATCACAATCAACTTGACTGACATCCCATTCTGCCAATCCCACAATGAATCTGCCTTAATTGTCACACAGAACACAGACATTGTATACATATAACGTTATGGACTGTGTTCAAGTATGCCATTAATTTCCATTTGTGGGTGGAAGTACTTTCATAACTCACTGCTGCTTTGCTACTAGTGAGTTATGGTCTCACCCTCACTCGTGTAAATAAATGGCATATTTGAACACAGGCCATTGCATAGCTTATATGTAAGTCTTGCATTATAAATTTGTATTTTTCAATGTCATTGTCAAAGTACTGTACTATACAATGAAAAGAAAAACTTGAAAAATGATATGAGTGTTATCGCTACCAGTAGGCTAGCCTAACTACCCAACTAAAGACTGTCATTGCAGTCAATGTTACTCCAATTACCTCTTTTGTTCTACTTTAATGCCTATAGCGGAGTTAACAGGTTGTTGGAATGTATCAGGAATGGATGCTGTTTGCAAAAGAGGTAATACTTTCACAACACGTGTCCATGGTGAGGCCTCACCTGAAGAATGACTTCCAGTTCTGTAGACCTCACCACAGGAAGGACAGAGATAGGTTTGCAACAGTGTAGTGTATGGTAACAAAATTTATTTTATTTATTTGCTTTTGTTGACCGGTGGGTACAACTAGACATAGGAATGCCTGTTTTCAGGTACGACCCAGGAGGATACAAGTGAAGTACAAAACAACAACATTGGTGTGACGCACACACATAAACAAATACAGTAAAGAGTTAGCCAGGAGAGTAAAGAACATCTCAGACATTAATAGTCAATCACAGTAGGTAGTTAAAAACATGGATAAGAAGTTCAATTGCAAAGAGATAGGATAAGTGCAACAACAGGTTAAGAGATTCATATAAGTCATAACATGAAATAGTGAGAAGAAAGTGCAAGATAGCAAATCCGAGATACAACAGTGTCAGGTGGGGGGACGAGGGGGTGGAAGAGAAGAGGGTAGTTTAGGTGTAGAGCAGGTAGGTTGGGAGTAGAAAAGGGATGCAGGTCCAACAGGGCAGGACTAAAGGAGTGCCAGAAAGTACAATACATACTCACTGGAAAACTCCGGTCAACAAGACTAGGTGGGGTAATAGAGACAGGATGGAGTGGATCAACGGGTTCCTGGAAGGTTCCATGGATCACATGGAGTATAAGCAGACTGGATGGAAATATGTTCTGTTTCTTGTTTCTTTCTGATTTTTTTTGTTGTTGTATTTGAAATATGTTCTGGAAGAGGAGGGAGAGAATACTGGTCACTTGTGTACCACATCAAAAAAAAAAGGCAAAACCCTACATAGGAACGTCTGACAGGCACTCATCAAACAGCATATTCCCATGTGTGACTGTTATGTTTACACCACAATACATTCATCACATGAGTTGTGCCTCTAGTGAGCCAGTACTGGTCCGGTACAAACTTGTGCATACACCTTATCATATAGATTCCCATGTCCGCTGTACTGGTTAACGACATGGTTATTGAGGGATAATCATTTCTGCAGAACTAGATCACCATCTCCATTACTCGAACTAGCGCACTAGTACACATATGATTTGAGATTGACTTTGACCACTCCGCCAACATTCTACAGTTCTTTCTTCTAGCCTTAGCTTGAATATTTTTCATTATTCCTTTAAATATAAAAATATACATATATATTTACATGTAACACTTAATACAGAATGTGCTGGAAGATGTTGAAATATGGAATTCAAAATTCAAAAGTATTTTATCTAACCCTTGGTGACATACCATACATCGAACCAGTGCTGAATTCCTGACCTTGCTCCCGATGTATTTTTTTACTTCAACTTGCCATCGGTTGTCAAATTCTGGATGTTTATTTTCCAATCTTTAAGGTTTTTTAACCTTGACTGAGCCCTTCCAGCCTGCGTGGCATCAGAGTTTTTCAGTTTGTTACTCTACAATTAAAAGTTAAATGCATTGCCTGACAACCACTGTCACCCCTCCCAAGTTTAAAAAAAATACTGACCTCAAGAATAACTTTCTACTATTAATGTGGATAAGTTGGTTATCCACTATTTGTATCAGTATGTGGAGGTGAATAATACGCAGTCAAAACAGCACAGAAGCAACCGTGCTGCAGAAAGCGCTAATCCTCATACAGTGACTGGGGTTGCTCAGCATATGAGGAAAAAGCGCTACCCTGTCACTGTACCTCTGATGAGGAAGCGTGAAGGACTGGTCAAGCCACTCTTGTGGTGGAGTGGCTAGTGTGCCAGCACCAGCAGCATGGGAAATCTGGTGTGTTCTGCATGTCCCATACTGTTAAAGTTTTTTTGGGTAAAATGAATTTTTCCCTCCAAAGTTTTGCCCCATCCCCAAGTCCATACCCTCAGAGTTAGTTATTTTAATTTGAATGGTGGTGTGAAGCATCGCCCTCAAATAAAACAGAATGTAGGTATTTGTTTACTGGTGCGCCAGGATTGTTGCAGTCAAGTTATTTGCCAACAGTATTTATATGCATGCCATTTTCTAGACATTGTGCTGCACACTGTTTCAGGTGTGGCATTATGACCCTGTGCCCAGTATTTTAGAATGTTCCAGATCAACGAGTGAGTAAGATCTGTATTTGGCTTTATGGCCTGGAAAACAACACCTAGCGCCACCTCCTAATTTTATTGGCTTGTCTTGTAGGCTTCTCAAAAGTACTTCCAGATGTTTAATCCATACATTTCGTACTGAAGGAATCAGATAAGATGACTGAATAAGGCTATATGTCCTGAGAGCAATGTTTGCGATACTGAAATGGTAGAACAAATTCAGCATTTGCACAGCACTTCCTCCAGTAAAAATATACTACATGCAGTCAGCACATTTTCTATGTGCATAGAACCATGTCTCAGTTGAGTCTCCCAGGATCAGAAGTGGTCATTTTCACATATTCAACTGAAGACAGCTAGGCTGCCAAATATTTTCTCAAGTACACCTACATGTTCCCTGGCAAAGAAAACATGTCTTCAACAGTAAAAAATATGCTGCTTTCAAATATCATGTATTTCCATTCAGACTCTGGTGATTTACTTGTCTGCAGTTCTGTCCCACTAAATAAATAAGGGAAAACATCACTTTTGCAAATACACCAGTGAATTACAGCAATTAAAAAGTTTACTGCACAAGTGATACATAATTACTCAATCTGAATCACAATGCTGTGTTTAGATTCCCTTTGGAAAACAGCACAGACCTCTGAGTTGGATGACTTGCTATGAAAACATACATTAGCTATTCACTTGTGCATTTAAAACCTACCTGAGCCATCCGATCTTATAGATACCCTCATGCCCTGTTGTGCACTTGCAGGGCCATTTTACAAAAGGGCAAGAATATCACAAGCCCCTAGGTATGCCTAAGATATGGAGCACCAAACTTGCACCATTCTCCTGGCTGGCACTCATAACTAATGACCTGGCTAGGGATGAGGCTGGGATAGTGCAGGAGGAGTTCAGAGAGCTAGGTGGGGTCTTAGGCACGTAGTATGCCCGATGTCTTTTCTGAGGTGATCCTGGCATATAACAGAGGAAAATAAAGGAAACTCCATACCAAGTGATTCTACTTATGGCTGGTGGAGTGGTGCAGAGTGGAAGGGTTTAACTACATTTGGGACAGGGTCCCACAGGAAGGGATTGTGGCATATACAGAGTTAATGGCCTGCATCCATCCAGGAGGAATCACAGTCATCAGCGAAGAGCTTTAATGTAAGTTTGGTGCTGAAGGTAGTGGTGAAGGAAGTAGTAGAACATTAACCCCTCCCCACACTGAATTTGTCAGTAGGGAGAACCCATGATTACCTAGTAATAAAAACAAAATGATAATAGATGGATATGGTAATTAATGCAGAGAGAACAGAAAGAGGGCAAAATGGAATAAAACTAGTTGAGAAGAGGGCAGTAATAAAATCTATAAGGACAAGTGTGTAAAATCTCAAAGGCTGGGAAATAATATCTGGACCAAGATGCTATTATGACAGAGGCCGATGTATATATTGTCATCATTACTGAGTCATGGTGCACTGACAGTCATGTCTGGGTTACAGCCAGGAGGAAGAGTGCTGCTTTTATGTGAGAAAAGCATAAAAGTAACAGAGATACAGAGAATATATGGGGTGACATAGATACTGTGGGTCACCCTAGAGACAAGGACTAGAGCTGCTATTTGAACTGGCAAGATGTACAGACTTACAGAACATGAAGGGTGAATTGGATATGGTTTTGAAGGAATTAAAGCAAAAGATGACAAACAAGGGGAGGTGCAGCTGATGGAGTACTTCAAACCACTGGATATGGATTGGCGAATCCCTGCTGCAGCTTCAGCTAATATCGTGGTCATTCTGAATCTCTCAGAAGACAGTCTTTGGGCAATTACTAGTTTGGTAGGGCAATTCTGAAAACTGTATGCACTAACAGGAACAGTGTTGTGGACGTCACTGTGAGAGGCCACCTGAGGACCAGTAATCACCATACAGTGTGGTACCATATATGAACTGTGGCAGAATTGAACAACACAGTGGTGTGGGTCCTTCCATTCAGGAGTGTTTATTTTACAAAGATAATTGAATGCCTCATCAGTGCCACAGGGATCAATACTTAACCAGTCCTCTTTATGTCTTTAACAGTGACGTTGCACATGGGCCAGATGGGGAACATTTGCATTTTAGTGCATGACAATGATATCTGCAATAGAGTAGATGTTCAAGAGGGTTGGAAAATGAGTAGTGATCTGAGAAAGCTAGAAGAGTTTTCAATAGTATGGCAGGTAAGTTTCAGCATGGAAAGGAACAAAAACATGCACTTACAGCATGTAAATGACAAAGCGGAATACAAAATGGGGTGGAATGGTGTTGACAACCACCAAACAGGAAAAAGACATGGTGGAAATTATATCTGATGTACTAAGTGGTGGATGGGCAGTGTGACAAGGCAGTAGGAAGATCTAGTGGGTTACTGTGGTACATAGGAAGAGGTATCAGCAGCAGAACGAGGGGATGTTGTTATCTCTATATGGATCAATTGTGAAACCTCAGCTGGAATACTGTGTCCAGTTCAGTAGACCTCATCTCTGGAAGGACATAGGCAGGGTGGAGGAGGTCTAGTGGACAGCAACTTAAATGGTGCATGGTCTGTATAAAAGCCCCATGAAGATAGACAAGGCCCTCAATATGTACACCTTGAATGAAAGAAGGAGAGGGTTTTTGTGACATTCACTTTCAAATAAGTCACAAGTATGCATAAGATACATGGATACAATTTTCAAAACAACAGGTAATGCTATGAAGCTAGAGAGGTAGATTCAAGACAGATGAGAGTAGGTACTCCTTCACAGAAAAAGTAGTTGATCCTGGAACAGTCTTCCAGTGGATGTGGTGGGGAAAGAAACATTGCGGGGTTCAAGAATGACTGGGATTGGCATAAGGGAACCTTAGTGGTAAGGCAATGGTGGGTCTGAGACAGAGTAAGATGTGCAGTAATATGGCATGTAGAGAAAGAAATGGGGCATACTAGGTGTATCAAGCGCTCCTTATCTGCCATCAGAGTCTATGAATCTATGCTTCTATGTGCTCACATCATAACAGGTAGAAAGATTTCTGGAAAGCTATAGTGTGGTGGAACCCTGTTATGCATGGAATTCCATGCCTGGAATATGCTTGTTGTGTGCAGTAGTGACATCATTATGTTATTGTACTGCAGTAGTGATGTCACTACTGCAGACAACAATTTAGAATGCTGCCACATAGCTGCATTCCTCTATTAAATCGAGCTGGAAACTGCTTTTTAACTTGAAATTACAGAAAAGCTGCAGCATATTGAATCAGTAATTTGAGCCAGCCCTCAACCCTCAAGTGCCTCCCCAGTCCCCAATTCACTGAAAGGAAGTGGAGTGTCTGAAATAGGCATGGATACCCATACACTATGAAAGATAATACTGTATAGGGCATCTATACACAGACAAGCCTTTATCTTCATCTCAAGTTTTCTATGGCAACTAGAGAACCCCTTGAGCTTTGCTCTTGGGGTTCTTGGTTGCACAGAAAACTTCTGATGCTGACACAGGCTTGTTGTGTATGGCTGCCCATACATTATCCTCTATATAGTGTATGATGGAATGCTATCATGCATGGAATTCCATGTCTGGAATATGCTTGTTCTGCTGCAGTAGTGACATCATTACATTGATGTGCTGCAGTACTGTCACTACTAAAGCAAAACAACTTGGAATGCTGCTTCACAGTTGCTTTCCTCTATCCAATTAAGCTGGATTTTTTTAACTTGAACTTGCAGAAACATCTGCGGCACACTGTGTCAGTAATGTGAGCCTGCCACCAATCCTCAAATGCCCCCAACTGTAAGTTCACTGAATCAAAGTGCAGTGTCCAAATGGCAATGGATGCCATACACTGAAAACGTTAAAGAATGGCGTCCATACACAGAGAAGAATGTGTCTTCATCTTGAGTTTTCCATGGAAACCAATGAACCTCCAAGCTTTGCTCCTGAGGTTCCTGATTGCCATAAATACTCAATACAGACACGGCTTGTTGTGTATGGCTGCCCATACATTATCCTCTATGGGTTACATGACAGACAATCAGTTGATTGGAGAGTGCCCAGTGGAATAATACCTGACATATACATATATTCACAGTATGACAATATCAGCAAAGTTCGGAAAAAGGAAAAGAGTAACTTCATTGTTAAATTTTCACACTCACATTTTATCGTATTGAACTCCTTCACTGTCATCACTGTCTGACATTGTATCGCAGCTGAAATTCCAATCTGGATCTCCTATCCTATCATCACAAAAGTCTGTCATTTTCTTCTTCAAATTCATATGCAGCTGTATGCACTGATGCTTCAAGTTCATGGCTTCCTGATAAGGCACACTGTGTACCAATTGTGGACGTCTGCACTACTGGAAAATTTACTTGTACTCCTCTCTCTATTACAAATGTCGTGGTTTGAGTACCATGGGAATTTCTACTCCTTCCACTAAACAACTGCACTTTTTTTAAAGTCTGTGTTTCCTTGCTAGCCAGTATCTGTTAAAAAGGGAAGTACTGCATAATAGGTATTGTGATAATTAGAGATGCTGGTTTTGCTCAGGTCCTAAAGACATTTCACAAAATGTGACTGTGTGCTCATCCAGCCACTGCACAGTTTTCTTTCTTTCTTTCTTTCTTTGTTTCATGTATATCTAAAACACAATTAAAAAAAATTATACATTTGAGACCATACTGTAGGGTCAGAATGGGGAACAGCAGCCTCCACATGAACTGTGAATGCAGAGACCCCTGGAAATTTAATACAGAGTGGCACAAGCTACCACACTCATAAAAATATTCCAGTTCAATGATACGTTAGCTCTTGGTTTCCATCCAACATTTGCCAACAGTGGCTCAGGTATCGATTGAGCCAGATAAACACAATGTGTTCTGTATACAAAGTTTTCAGAGTACAGAAGGTGGCCTGTTATAGTACTTAGGTGAGGGAGGCCAAGTCAGAATTTACAGATTCCCTGTCGGAGCAGTACGACCGTACCATCCTCACAGGCAACCAACCAATCACACTCACCATTCCCTATATAAACTGTGAAAACACACAAGCAATTTCTGCCCCCGGAACAACATCAATGCACTTATTGCATAATTCTGCTTCAACTGAGTAGCGCAAAAAAAACCTCAGGGTGCACGAGACATGACTGGCTTGTGATATGCTATGTTGCACACGTGCTCATCCAGTGCTGTGAAGACTTGTATCAATAAATGGAGCCTGACTTTACACCATGGGTCAGAGTTTCAAAGCTTGATACAGGACTCACATCAAGCCTTGCATCAACCACATTGTTTGGACTTAACAGGGCCAAACCCTTTGATGCACCTGCACCAAATGTTAGTACATTAGGTGCAGCTGTAACATTTTCCACAATTCTACGGCAGCTTGCACCAAAGATTTGGTGTAAGCACCTTAAGGGTCCCCAAATAGCACCAAGTTAGACCAGGCAAGAGCAGGAAAAAAAGATAACAATTTGCGCGAAGCGAGTGCCGTAAGCCTCCTTCCCCCATATGATTTGTGTATCTGGACCTAGGCATTCACAGAGCATCTGAAAATCAGGCCCTATGTGTCTTGTGCCTGTAAAACAAAGAACAACACCTGGCACGGTGGGATGACAAAATATGACAACACATTCATAGATTAGAGCTGAATACACATGTAATTTTCACAATCAAAGTAAAAAAAAAACTACTGTACCATCAAACATTAGTAGCTAAATAATATCTTGCCCTCACATACTGACATTATATTTTCCAGATAAGATACGAATGGCTCATCCTCAGTTAGTGCTGAAGAGCTACACATAGAAGATCCCTGAATGTTTGGGAACACAGCTACTGAACTGTTCTGCACTGCCTAAATCCATTTGACAAGTTGTTCCTGGTCTCATATCACACTGCAGTGCATGCAGTAAACTGCTTGCCTAATCCAAAGAAATGAAAAGTATGTTTTCAAGTAGTTCTTTTTAAAACAAGAAACCAGATGTTATGTTACATTACATTTGAAATACCACAGATTGTCAGCTCTTCCCATGTTTGATCGAATGTGTAGTAAATCAATTCAATTTCAAGACCAAACAGGAAGAGAGCCAGTATAGCTCTGTAAACCTAGGAAATGGATAGGAATCCACTGCCACTACTGCCATAACATGGAACTATTTGAAAACAAGCATCTGCCAATGCCGAATGTTTGCTTGTTGGCATTAGCAGTGGAAGTGCAGGAGTTAGACAGATGCAGTATAGGAATGGCACTGAAGTATTGAACTGGCGCCAACTCGACCCTCACCCTGCAGAGATGGACAGGCATTGAGGTGTGCCTTTGGGTTGTCATCCACGACGGTCACGACATTTCACCTCACCCTACCCTTCAGACGCTGCCTGCGTCGAGGTGCCTTGGGGTGTTTGGGTTTTACATTCATCTCATTCCATAAGGAAATATGCTGAAATGGGTGCAGTACAGGAGAATGGGGTAAACTCTGGGGCCAAAGGGTCCAAGGCACACCTCAATGCTTGTCACTGGGTGCAATGGCATGAGCATTACTGTCGACAGTCCCAAGTAACACCCTGACACCTGTCAGTCCCTACAGGGTAGGGGCGTTATGGTACAAAATCCTAACGCCTCTGGCGTTTCCTGGTATTTTACTCCAAGTTTTCCACATGGGTTTTTGTGTTCACCACACTGAACAGTGACACTATCACTTCGTTAGTCAAAAGGTGATTTTGCACAGCTCTGTGCCATTTGTACCACAGGTTCAAAACACATTTCGAATAGGATGTGAAAAGTGACAGGTGTACTGTTCATGAGGAGGTGTAAAAATGGCATTGTTGAAAATCTGGAGTGAAAATATAAAAAACTGGTGAAGTCATGAGCGTGCATAGAAACTGCACAATGTACACCTGTAAAAGAAATTAGTTTGAGGATTTTTACAGCAGATTTTCAACATAAGCATTTTGGGACCTTTGCTCATGAACAGTGTCACTGTAATTTTCTTAATCTATTCGAACACTAATTTCCCACAGCAACCATGCCATTCTGTGCTGGAAGTGCAAAAACACATTTCGCCAGGATGTGAAAAATGACAGCTATACTGTTCATAAGAGGTATGGAAAAATGTCAATGTTGAAAATCTGTACTAAAAATATTACAAATTAAGTGAACTTACAGGTGCGTGGAAATTCTGCTAATGCATCGCAACGTAACACAGTTATGTTATGGACTTTATTCCAAAAATTTTCAACATAGCCATTTTAACACCTCTGCTCATGAACAGTGTCACTGTGATTTTTCTTAATGTGTCCCAAACATTGATTTATCAAACCAATCGTGCTAATGTGCGCCATATGTGTGAAAACACATTTTGAGCGAGATGTAAAAAATGGCAGCTGTACTGTTCATAGGAGGTGTGGTAAAATGGCAATGTTGAAAATCTGGGTGAAAATATTACAAATTCTCAAAGTTACAAGCGTCCGTAGGAACTGTAACACTGCAGCTAAATAAATCAGTCATTTTGGGAGTTTTTTACAAATGTTCAACATAGGGTTTTGGGGCCTACCTCATGAACTGTGACACTGTCATTTTGTAAATTGGTCCCCAAAGGTGGTTCTGTGCAGTGACTGTGAAATCATCTTTCGGGACCAAATAACAAAATGACAGTGACTGAGTTCATGAGGTGGGGTCCCAAGAACCCCATGTTGAAAATTTGGTGAAAAAATTCCTAAAATGCCCAAGATATGTACCAAAGATGAAAAAAAACAATTTATGCCATTATTCAGTTTACGGCATTTCTTCAGTTCATGGTCAGCTTTGAAGAGTGCAGACGTGTTCCCAGTCCACCGAAGATCATCGCCGGCCTCTGGAGGTAAGTATGGGTGAGGGAGGTGAGGCACTCAGATGGAGGGTCAAGACAGTCAGCAAGGGACGTTTTTTCTTACAGGTCTTTTTTTTTAAAGACATTGTGGGACTTTTGCCACGCTGGGGTGGGCTCCTAGCATGGCAGCTGGAAGGTTATTTGGGGACAATGGAGCTGATGGGGGATTGGGCACCTCCATCAGCCATACGGACTGTTTTCACACTGGGGTGGGCTCCCAGCGTGGCACCTGGAAGTCTGTTGGGGGAGGGATACTGACTTTGAACCAGATTAAGCTGTGGATGGTATTTTTAGTGAATGGGGAATTACCCTCTCTTTTCAAGAAGTGTCATGGGATCTTTAACATCCACCTGAGCTACTACCAGAACAGGACCTCGGTTTAACGTCTCATCCGAAGATGGCACCTCAAGAGTGCAGCACCCCACCCTCATGATGTACTGCAGTGTCAGTATTAACCCAAGTGCCTGTGTGAGGATAGAACCCACAGCCTTCTGATCTACTGGCCTCAGAAACGAGTGTGCTACCTGCTGAGCCACTGACACTAACATAACAGAGCAATGTATAAACACGAACTAAAAAACAAGGATTTAATAAAGAAGGAAAGAACAAAATTAAATTCAAATTATCAGTAGCAAAAGATAAAAAAATCTATTCTTATATTAGAAATAATAAAATCAAGACCATATGATAAGTTGTGTACATGATAATGGTGTTCTGATAGAAGGTGAAGAAAAGTAGCCACTGCCTTTAATTCATATTTTGGTTCAGTTTTTGGGTAAAACAGAACCTAAGATAAATCAAATCACCAATATGAGGAAATCACATTGGAAGAGGTGTTAACATCCCTAAGCACATTAAATAAAAATTCTGCTTCTGGTCCAGATGACATTAATCCTTATTTTTTAAAGGAAGCAATACACCAAATTAAAATACCATTATATATAATATTTAATAGGTCACTAAAGGAAAGGGTAATGCCAAATGATTGGAGGATAGTTACAGTAGTCCCAATTTACAAAAATAAAGGAAACGGAAATGATACAGGGAATTACAGACCAATTAGTCTCACTTCAATGGCCTGTAAAACCTTAGAGAAAATATTAAAACATATGCCCGCAATCGGGCTGCAACCACTGGACCACCAGGGATAGCGTTAACTGTTTAGAATATACTTACTGTATGCCCTGATCAGGCTGCAAGCGGTCCACTGGACCACCAGGGATATTGGGCGTGTTCTTCAATTTACACATGCCAGCGATCGGGGTATTGCACTTTGCCGCGATGTACAGCGTTGGTCCCGACGGCTGCAGCCTGGCAGGGTGCCAGCGCAAGTCACCAGGGATCGTGCACCTGCATGCAATGGAGCTGTAATGACATGCAAATGGACCCATTTGTGCCTTGCATATTATAGCCCCATTTGCACGCGCACTTTTGAATATCACGGTGGTTGCGCCTATCGCAATGGCACTTCACGCTTGCGCGTCCCCTGCACTCCGGCTACTTGCACTGGCGCGAGTGCCACTGTGCCATCTCTGCAGGCCAGGGCGATATTCAATGATGCTGTGCCATGGCGCAGCTCCGTTGAATAGCACCCTGTCAACGCCCTGCACATCCAAGTTGCGCTGCGCCCAGGCTTGCGCCACAGCCTGGCACAGTCTGAATATCCCGCCTTGGGATGAAACAATATGAATCATATATACCAGCTACTGTATATGGGACATCTCTTAAAACTGTAACAAATGAGAAAGATCTAGGATAGTAAATACTATGTCAACTCCAAGGGACCACGGTAGGCAAGTGGCATTAGTTGCCAACAGACTCCTGAGAGCTGTAAAACAATAATTTACCATTAAAATGAAAATTGCATAATCCCATTATACCAGGCTTTTATTAGACACACCTGGACTATGCTGCATCATTCTGGGCTCCTATTTAGTCAAAGATAGGAAAATATTGGACAGTGTACAAAGCAGGACTACTGAGATGATACTGAAGGTTAAAGATATGGTTTACAGATAGGCAAACGAAATTAAATCTATACGACCTTCAGCAACACAGAAACGGGAGATTTCTTCATGCTTTTTATATATTACAAGATACATATTGGACTGTAATTTATCATTTGTATCTAAATGTAATTATCTGCATTGTCATAATAAACAATTATACATTCAAGGTCTCATACTGATAGAAGAAACTACTATTTTACTATACAGTAAGAGCGTAAGTTATGGAATTCCCTCCTCAACACCTGGTGGATATGAATAATTCTCATCAGTTCAAAAGAGAGCTAGATAGGCTATTATTAGGCCAGTAAGACTAATCCACCCCACTGCTGTGGGAAGGCAGTACTGATGGGCTTTTAGCCTACTTCTGCCTTGATAAAACCGAGTAAACATTGCCCTCTTATGCAGCTAGTTCAATCTAGAAACTGACCTTCAGCTGACAGATTGAGATCCCTGCCGGAGACCAGTAGGTATCCTGCCTCATCCCCAGCTGCCAGAGAAACATAGACTTTGATGGCAGATAAGGACCGCTTAGCCCACCTAGTCTGCCCATTTCCTACCTATTGGATAAGCTGCAGATCCTAGTTAACCAACAGTCTACTTTTTCCTACCCCACTAGAATTGCCTTATGTCTGTCCCATGTATTCTTGAATTCACCCATTGTTTTTGACCCCAACGACCTCCTCAGAAATGCCATTCCATGCGCCCACCACCCTCTCTATGAAAAAATACTTCCTTACATTGCCCCTGAGCCTCCCCCATCTTCAAATTGTGTCCCTTGTTCTTGCACATCTCTTTCTGAAAGATCCTACCCTCTTGGACTTTGTTTATTCCTTGAGGTACTTGAAAGTTTCTATCATGCCCCCCTTTCCTCAAGGGTATACATTTTAAGCTCCTTTAGTCTCTTCTTCGTATGGCTTCTGTTGCAGACCCTGCACCATTTTAGTTGCACTCCTCTGGACTGCCTCCATCCTGTCTATGTCCTTGTGGAGATGGAGTCTCCAGAACTGCATGCAGTACTCCAGAGGGGTCTTATCCACTGTCTGTACAGATGGATGACAACTTCTTGTTTTCTACTGGTGATGCCTCTCCTATACATCCCAGTATCCCCTAGCCCTCCTTACTGCCCTCTCACATTGCTTGCTTACCTTTAGGTCATCTGATATGATTGCCCCTAGGCCCCTTTCCATTTTGTTGTTGTTAATACCCCCCCACCATTGTGTACTCCTCCCTGAGTTTTTGTTTCCCAGGTGCATTACTTTGAACTTTTTGCATTGAATCTGAGCTACGATACTTTTGACCATTCATCCAACCTTCCAAGTCCCTTCTCATCCTTTCAACCTCCCTTGTGTATGAACCCTGTTGCAGATCTTTGTGTCATCTGTAAAGATGCATACTTTTCTTACCAGTCCCTCTGCAATGTCACCTATAAAACATCAACAAGCATTTGTCAATGCCGAATGTTGCTTGCTTCTATGTGCTGTTCAGGTATTTGGAAGTCATTGGGTGCAAATATTGAAAATTCAAAGACTTATGGCGTCGTAGTAACGCTGCGCATAGCATACGCTCGTAAAACAGTCATTTTAGGAATTTTTTCACCAAATTTTTCAACATAGCCATCTTAAGACCTCTGCTCATGAACAGTGTCACTGTGATTTTCTTAATGTGTCCATACATTGAGTTCGCACACCGACTGCGCCATTGTGCGCTACATGGCGGAAACACGTTTTGGGCAGGATGTGAAAATGACAGCTGTACTGCTCATAAGGAGGTGTGGTAAAATGGCAATGTTGAAAATCTGGAGTAAAAATATTGAAAATTCGCGAACTTCTGAGCATGCGTAAAATGCTAGCGCCGCGCTCGTAAAACAGTCATTTTGGGAATTTTTCACCAAAATTTCAACATAGGCTTTTGAGAGCCCACCTTATGAACACTTGCGAGTATGTTTGTTAATCAGTCCCAAAAGGTGATTTCATGCAGTGACGCAAAATCACCCTTCGGGCCGATTAACGCCATGACAGTGCAAGAATTCATGAGAGGCATCCTAAAAACTCCATGTTGAAAATTTGTGCCAAAATCTTCAAAATGCCTGAGATATGCAACAAAGTTGAAAAACCCTATCTATCCCATTATACAGCTCACCAGCATTTCCCCAGTTCCTGGTTGGCTTTGAAGAGTGCAGACGTGTTCCTGGTCCACCGATGATTGTCGCCGAGCTCGGAGGTAAGTATGGGGTGAGGGTGTGGGGAGGCAGGGTGCACAGTGGGTGGAGTGCGGGTTGTGGGAGGGGGCAGGAGACTATGAGGGACTGTTTTTATTCACAGGTTTTTTTTTTGAGAAGACGGTAGGGGACGTTTGCCACGCTGGGGTGGGCTCACAGCATGGCAGCAGGAAAAGCTGTTTGGGGGACGTAAGCCCGATGGGGATTGGGCACCCCGTCGGCCAAAACAAGATTTGCCACGCTGGGGTGGGCTCCAGCGTGGCACCGAAAGCTTTTGGGGGCGTGCAGCCTTGGGCCGACGGGGGTGGGCACCCTGTCAGCTATAACAGTTTTGCCATGCTGGGGTGGGCTCCTCAGCTTGGCACCTGGACAGTTGTTGGGGTGGAGCTGACTGGGGATTGGGCACCCTGGCCGCCATACAGTGTGTGGGGAGCGATCAGCATGGCTATGCGATTTCTGCTGCAGGTGGTGGGGGAGAGCTCTGCTCACTGAAACAGAGCTCTCCTTTCAACTGTATGCCACTGCATTTTGGAGCTGTCATAGATAGCTGCAGCACTCATTAGGGAACTGGGGCGCCTGCAAACACACTGACTGCATTGTAAGACAGGCTGACACATCTCAGAAACTCGGATGATAGCACTATGTTTCTTGCACATGCTGCAAGCAACATAAAATGACTGGACCCAGTACGGAACCCTGCTAGTTACTCCCCCTTTCTTCAGAGTGGACTCTGCTTACTATTACCTCTGTGTCCTGTTGTCAAATCAATTTTTACCCAGGCTACCACCATGGGACCCACTCCCAGGCTGATTTATTTGTTTATTAATCTTTTTGTGGGACTGTGTCAAATGTCTTGCCAAAGTCTAGGCAGGCCATGTCCACAGCCCCTCCCTGGTCTACTACTTTGGTCATCCAGTCAAAGAAATCTATTAGATTTGTCTTACATGACCTTCCCGCTGTAAATCCATGCAGCCTTGGTTCCTGTGCCTCACTGGCCTCTAGGTACTAAACAGTTCTTTCTTTCAGAAGTGATTCCATCATTTTTCCTACCACTGTCGTCAAGCTAACAGGTCTGTAGTTTTCTGCCTCTGCTTTTGCTCCTTTTTGTGAAGGGGAATCACATCCACCCTCCTCCAGTCCTTGGGTACCACAACATCCTCTCATGATTTGTTAAAAGGGTAGTCAGTGGTGTCTCTAGTTCTCCCTTAGTTCTTTAGAATTCTGGGGTGAATCCATCAAGACCCATTGCTTTGTCCACCTTCAGTTTTAGGAGTTCTTTTAGAACCCTTTCTCCTGTGAAAGGACTAGTATCAACCATCCTATCCAGAGTGCTTCTACTGATTGGATTAGGTACCTCCCTCCTCTTGTTTGTGAATACTGGGCAGAAGTATTAGTTCAGTATCCCTGCTTTTCATAGTCCTCTCTGCCAACCCACCTTTCCTTTAGTAAGCCTCTACTATCCTCCCTTGGTCTTTCTTCACTCTAATGTACCTATAAAGGTTTTATCCCCTTCTTAACTGAGTTGGCTATCTTTTCCTTAGTTTGGGCCTTTGCTATTCTGACTGCTTCCCACTTCCTTCTGCTTTAACTGGTGTAGTTCTCTGTCCTGTTCCTTCTATGTTTCCTTATACTTTCTGAATGCTGTATTTTCTCCTAGCCTTCCCTGCCACCTCTTTTGAGAACCATAGTGTTTTTCTTTCATTTTGATTTGTTTATTTGCTTCACACAAAGGCTTGTTGCCTCTGTGATGGCAGTTTTGATGTTTCCCATTGTTCCTCCACCCTCCTTCTTGCCTGGTTGCTAATGCTTTTCTGAGGCACGATCCCATTTTGACAAAGTCAGCCCTCTTAAAGTCCAGTACCCTCTACTTTTGTATGGCTTGACTCTGTAGCTCTGTTTATTGTGAACCATAGTTTGGTGGTCACTTGTTCCCAGATGACTACCCACTTCTAGATCTGAGATCCTCTCTCATACCCATTTGAGAGTACCAGGTCTAGAACTGCTCCCTCCTGAGTGGGTTCCAACACAAGCTGTCTGAGGCATGCCCCTGTAAGGCATCAAGTACCCTGATTTTGGATGTGGCTGCAGCAAAGGTGCTCCAGTTAACATCTGGCATATTCATGAGGTCCCCATCAACAAAGTCTCCCTTTTTCTGCCATCCTAAGGATGCCTTCTATATTCCTTGTCAATTTCCTCCCCTGAGATGGGCGTCAGTATACAATCCCCATGTGGCTTGTGGTGCCATTTCCAATTTCCAGGATGACCCACAGTGCCGCCTCTCCTCCCTGTTTACCCTTTAGTTCTGTTGCTTTGACCCTTCCCTTACATAGAGAGCTACTCCTCTTCTTCCCACCCTGTCCCTCCTGTAGATTGTGGTACCCTGGTATGTTGACATCCCAGTCATGGTTCTCTGTGTACCATGTTTCTGTGTCTGCTATGATATCAGGCATCCTCTTCCATCAAGGCCACAAGTTCTGGGAGCTTGTCACCCAGACTACGGGCTTTGGTACTCATTACCCTCCATTTTTGATGGTCTTACCCCTTTTTGCCCCATCCCTGTCCTTACTGCCTTTGCCTTTTTCCTCCATTTACCCCAGCCCTTCTCCTATTGACTTCTCTATTTTGGTGTTTACCTCACTAATATATCCAGATTTTTGGGGTGAGACTAGGATTTCCCTGCTCCTTTCAGTGCCTCCCCTTGTAGCTGTTTAAATGCTTGCCAATGAAGCATTTAAACTTATCACCTAGGATCATGGTTCCCCTTCTGGACAGATGCAGACCATCGCACCAGTATAGGCCTGTATCCATCCAGGTGGACCCCCAGTCCCAATAAAGCCAAACCCTGAGCTCTGCACCAGTTTTTCAACCATTGAATGAATCACATGGTGTGGAGTACCCTAGCCTCACCCGTCATAGACAGGCAGCACCTCTGAGAAGGTTATTGTGCATGCTACTTGTCTAAGGCCCCTCCAACTCCACAAACTCCTCCTGCACTCATCTGATCCCTTTCCCAGCCAGGTCATTTCCCTAGGTGGACAATGACATCCAGCTTCCTCCCCATGCAGCCGCTCCTGCAATCCTGATTCACTCCCCTGTCCCTCCAAGCCATGGCGCCAGGCAGGCAGGCACCTTACCTCCTTCTCCCCTCTCCCAGGTCTACTCTCCTAACAATAGAATCCCCCACCTGGAGTTGTTTCCTTCCCCTGTGGGATCCATGCCACCCTCCTGTGGGTCTCTTTGGGAGGTTCCCAGCATCCTCCTTGGTTTCTACTGTGGTTGCCTCCATAAAGGAACCACACTCTGTCAGAACAGTGGCCGAACTGTGGAGAGGTACAGCTGGAGGATGTGCCTCCGTTCCACCACCCTCATCCTCCCAACCCCACTGTGGTCCAACTGCTCTTCTTCTTGGCAACCTTTGAGGCAGCGGAGGTGGCACTAGTGGTCCCTGGGTGAAAGAGGAGGCCATTGTTACTTCTCCATGTCTCCCATTTACCTTCCTGTTATGCAGACAGCCTGCACAACTCTGCATGAAAACAGGTCCATGTGTTAACCCACATTGACTTGACCTAAAGAAGGACATGGTAAGTGTTTCCTGTCTCACTAGGTAAATTCTCCCATTGTCATGGTGCAATGGAACAACAGGGTGATACTGACTGCTTTTCATCACTTATGAGTAACTCCTTCATCCAGATTCAGGATTCAGGCTGCTTTTCTTTTATAGGGATTCAACTTCACTATGGACTTTGCTGAACACAAACAGGGTACTACACTGTGACCACTTTGGCCTGATTTATACACTTTCATTTTGATGGCAAGTAACCCCAGATTTAGCTGTTTACTTTTACAGCAACTCTGGATTATTATGATCTTTACTTTTGTAGTACTATAAAGACTTTTTGGCAATTGCACACTTTAATCATTGTAGCAGATAGCAGGCAGATCACTTTATATTACCCTTACTAGGAGGCAGTATAGCACAGTGGTCTAAGGCTCTGAACTGCAAATTTGGTGATATCCAGCAGACTAGACCTGGGTTTGAATCCACTTGCATACTGTGTGACCCTGAGCAAGTCACTTAACCTCCTTGTGCTCCCAGGTCGCTTCTGTAAAAAGCTTTCAGCTTAGTGTGCTATACCTGGTTAAACAAATAAAAAAAAATTGTGTTAGTGCTTCTCATGTTTTCATAGTATTAGTTCCTACAATGATTGCAGTTGAGGAAACTCTGTTTTTACCCAATAAAAAATAATTAAACCACAGGAATACTGCCATACTGCCGTGATACAATGCATAAATAGCAGAGTTCATAATCAGCACATTTACACAGCAAACGTAAATAACACAAATGGACTACATTGCAGTGCTGATATATTAAAGGCTGTTAAAATGTACAAGTAAAAACACATCTGGCAATTACAGCTGGGTACTGTGCAGCACGGCACTTTTAATACATTATTCATATAAAGGTCCTGGAGCATTAGTGTTTAGTCTTTTCTTGAATGTACTGCCAAAGTTTATGGATAGCACCAAATCAATTTTCCGTGCATCCACCTTGCTTGTGCCCTTATTTTATATACGTAATACACAGGAATGTAACTGGGGTGACTGATGTTAAAAAAAGATGCAGTTTTGGGACTCATTACTTGCCCAAGCAGCAATACAAAAACAGAGGTTCAGTGAGCCTGAGTAAAACCAAGAACAAAAGGAGCACTGTTACAAACTAGTGGGGGGTAGGTTGACATTCGTGTGCACCTAACATTGTGATTGAAACACCAGGGTCTGCCTGCTAGTATTCCACTTTATAGTGTATAGTGGAATGCTGTTATGCATGAAATTCCATGCCTAGAATATGTTGATTCTGCTGCAGTAGTGATGTCACTACTGCAGCAGAACCACTTGGAATGCTGGCACATTGTTGCTTTCCCTTATTAATTATGTGGTGACAGTATTCTAGAACCTCTAGAGACTTCACAAGTCAGTTTCATTATGAAAAGGAGAGAAAAAACACAATGCACACATTTCACATACTACTACTATACACTATAAAAATACAGGACAAACAACTTTATGCACAACGTATTGTGTTCTGTCACCTTGGGGCTCTGATTTCCATGGAGCTCTCAGGCTTACTCTCGAGGTCAAATGGAATCAGAACCCCTCTGTGGCAGAACACACTGGTTGTGCATAGTTGCCCATCCAGTATTTCTCTATATTTTTGTAAAAACACAGTGCTGTGCATCTATCACTGTTCTGCCCTCCCATTCTGATGTGTGAAGTTACCCACCAGTTGGAAGCGATGTGTGCACCCTCAGAACTGGAGAGGACTACATTTAGCCCATGACAGAATTTTTCCCTTTGAAAAGAATATTAAAAATACATCGATAGTGCTCCTTCTGAAACACCATAGTTAAAACAAAATGTATGTAATTGCAAATGCTTAAGAGAAGCAATACTGTACCATCTGTACTGCAATGCCACAATTCAATCTGTTCGTGTCAGTCAACTGAATTGACAGAGCAGCGTACACTCCACAAAGCAAAAACTTCTAACATTGCGCTGGCTTGGCAGCAGTACTGCTCTCTGTACTGCAACTTCAACAATCCCATCTGTTCTGTGTCAAGTAACTATATTGATGGGGCAGAGGCACAACTTACAGCAATAATAACAACCCCTCCCCAAAAACTCCATGGAACACACTATGAGAATTATTTTCACCGTGGTTATTTTTCCATTTGCAGAGACACCCCTTATGTTAGAAAGACATGCAGGCATGCTGGAATAGTCCAGTAATAAAGAGTACCGAACTGCAGAAATATTACCACAGTTGGCTATTTTCCCTCAACCTAGCTAATTTCCCACCAGACTGAAAAAAATGCAAATAGTAAATTTCATTGATACCGTGTTTTTTCTTGATATAAAAAGGTAGACCCTATTGCTGCATCTCACAAGTGGAATGAGATCTGGCAATCTCAGTTCACTTCCAAAGTGATTGTCCACATGAGAAAAGACTCTAACCCCTCCCTACTCCATTCCTTTCACTGATTGTCATTGACGTGTGCTCTGACCCATCTCCTGCTGGAGGATTTACTCTGATGGCAGTGGACACCATACCAAAAGTGGCAAAGATACCTCTGGAATACCTCTCACTATTTATCTGCAAGTCATGGATAACTTCTTCCACTGAATTACTGCTGTTGAGTCCGTATCAGTACCCTCCTTTGTGGTGCAAATTCTTTTTCCTTCTTTATACTGTATTTATCAGGTCTCAATTTGTTAAAAATATGTTGAGCATAGACCAGTTGATGATTTAGCATGCTTCTGTACTGCCTTCTTCTCCTTCACGCTAAATTCTGATCTTTACTGTGGCCCCATCAGATGTGATCAGCAAAAGCTAGTGACTGCACAGTTATAAGAGGATGGACTGGCAGCTGAAAAGAATGCTGTTAGGAATCTGCAAACATGACTGATGTGCGGAACTGAATAATGATACAATTTTTAATTGTTTACATAACACTTGCCTGCAGTTTTCCTTTAGACTACGAATGTAGGCAACAAAAAAAAAAAAAAAAAAAGAAAAAGAAACAATTGGAATATCAATATTCTAATCTTTCCATTTCAGCAGGAACTCCATATTCAACACTAGGTCCGATTCCAAAGAGCCCTTAGATTGCAGAACCTGCGCTGTGGTGCACTCGGGTGCATCAGGGACCCTGTAAAATCATGAGTCCCTATGCTAAAAACCCAGGAGTTGCCACACTTGCCAGCTAGTGCCAAACAATAAGCACACCTACGGTACATGCTGCAGAGAACTGGCTCCCCATCTGGTGCAACGAACTAAGGCATAACAGAAGGAGTCCAAAGGCAGATGGGGTATGAGGGATGCCATAGGGTGTTGAGAACAAGTGGGCATACTGCTGGGGTGATTGGGCACCAGTGGGGTGCCATTCATATAAACTATTATAGAGATTGCTCATAAGTTATTATAATGGCACTCCTTTAAGTCCCCAATCACCCACCCTGGCATGCCCACTTGCTCTACAGTGCTCCTATAGTACTCCCCTGCCCTTTTGTCCCAGACCCCATACAGAGCCCCCACCAGTTCTCCACCTTGTGGGCAATGACACAGGTGTAGACCACCTCCTGGCTGGTCTAATGTGAACCCTTTGCTACGGCTACAGTGGAGCTTTCAGAATCCCAAAAAGGGATGTTGGAACTCTGCTATGGACAAGCCCCTTGAGACCTGGCATACCCTAATGTAGGTCAGCAAGGGTGGCACAGTGCTCATTTGCCGCAGCAGCTTCCCGCTCCAACGCAGACCACATTTTGGAATAAGGATTACTGCAATTTATGGCACAAGGTACAGACACTGTTGTTTGACGCAAGTACCTTGCATCGGTCTAAGTGATTTTGGAATTGGGCCTCGAATCTCATGCTGTGAACAATGTTTGAAAGCATAAGAATAAAGTATATTTCAATGAGGTATTCATCATGCTGATATCATTATTAAGGGTACAGCATCATAGACTCACCTCCACACTCCTACTTACTTGCTAATATGTAACCTACAAACGTAACTGTGGAAGACATTGTTCAATCTTTATTTACTTATAATAGCTTATAACACATCTGGTCAGCTTGGCATCAGTGTCCTAGTTATCCTTGATACGTTGAGAGCTGACATTGTTTTCATTTCTATGACATCACACACATCCATGGGAACGGACCACGTAATTACAAAGACAGGCAGTAGGGCACAATGTATCAAGCAGGAATTAGAAGCATGCAACCCAAAAACAAGAAGATCCTAAAGAAGTATACTGAACAGTAGGATCTCTATGAATTGAAAACATTTCAAAACTGCCGCATACACCATGACTCTTGGCAGCTTGCATACAGGCGAACATTTCAAGGACCAGATGAAAATGCTTTTACTATCAGCAAGAATATTTTTAACTTGTTCTGGTGACGCACATTAGCTAACTTGAGTTTTTTTTTTACTCCTCTTGCTCCTCCCGCCAGCACCTCCTTTGAGCCCCAAGGTCCCATCCTGTCTGTCCACCATCCTCGCGACCTACCCCTGCCTCAGATCGCAACCCCTGGAGGTAGCCCGCGTAACCCTTCGCCAGGTGTGTCCCCTCCTCCAAGAGGGAAGACACCGGTGGGGTCATCAACACACTGCGGCATCAGCTCCAGGTGTTGCTGAGGTGGGAGATCACTGGGTCGTGATGGCAGCGGGAGACCAGAGAGCCATTTTTCCAGTTTTCTCCCTTGGAGAGTGATGTACCTGACATCAAGGTGAACGCCGACGCCTGTCACTCTCCCGAAATTTGAGCCCTGACATTTTGCCATGCTCCCCGCCTCTGCCAGGGTCAGCAAGTGCCCAGCTCACATCCCCACCCTCCCCTGGAGAAGGCGAGCTGTCTATGGACACTCCAACCTTCTCCCCGGCTGAGCTCTCTGCCCAATTCCATTCCTGAACCCAGGTCGCAAGGCACAAATCCAGCCACTGCAACTGGATGAGCAGGCCTTTTTTTAAAATTGAAATAAACAGTTATATATATTTATTAGAAAATAATAGTGGCAAGAGGCATCATGAAGGCACACTGCATGCGATCAACAGTATTGTTTCCGATAATCGGCTGGTGCCTGTTGAATAAAGGTTAGAAAGGCGTTATGTTGTAAAGAACTCCCTTGTAACATTGAAAGGCTCTCCGATTTCTAGAAGTAACTTTACATCTGCTGATATACCTTTCTGTCTTCCTCAATACAGTACACTGCCCTTCAACATTTAGACAAGGAGGTAAACTGTGGAACACATCATGAGATCTTTAGAGCCAACATCAGACTGCTAACTGCTGTTGCTTTTTTCATAACATTTCATTAATATTGCTGCTAACTGAGCACAAATTCATGTCAATCTGTTGGGTTTTTTTGTATGCAAATTTTCTCACCCTTTGGGGAATAAAGTGTTGAACAGTGCCAGAATGGGGTTCAGTGGGCACACCTGAAAGGGTCAACCTGGAAATTTTCTGTACGCTGAGGGCCACTCTGCCCTTGATCTGAACTAATAAAAGATGCCAGCTGAGAGGTGTATAAATCAAGTAGTGCATTTGCGTACCTGTCAAGAGTTTTTCCATATACAGGGGAACAGAGACCTTGGAAATTCATGAGACTATTTGTTTCCTGGGGTAGTTCCTCAGTGGACCAAGTGATATTTACACACCTGACAGATCCCAATGGAGCTGCTCGGCTGGGCTATTTTAGCTACACATTTTCATTTGGTCCTGCTTTGTACCCTAGCCACTAGCCGATACCAGCAGCTAAAATAGTAGGTAGCTTGTCAGCAGTTAATTCACATTATTCAAACACATCGTCAAAGAACGCAGCCTACAGCAGGCAGAAAGGTAGTTGCTGATGTCCCTGCCCTGCATTAATGGATTGCTATGACCTCTGAACCACTATAATTGCTACATGTACAGGAAGAAAAGACCAAGAGAAAGGAGGGAAAATAAGATGAGTGACTGGAAGTCACTGTTGGCACCCTACCTTTTGTGGGATGTGAGGAAGACCGCCAGCCGCCACCCACCCCAGCTGGCAACACTGTCTGGTAGGGGCCCCTGCATCGACCTTTGCAAAGGGCGTCCCAGGTCAAACGCTGCCACTGACCATTCACATTATCAGCTGGCTAACCATAACAACGAGCAGAGCAGGGATGACACATAACAACTAGTAACTCAGCAGTCAAAACAAAAAGAATTAGTGACACTCTGAAAGTCATAACAAAATCTTGCATACGTCACCTCTTAATTGAAAAGCCTTGTTTTAGAAGCCAACTGTCAGTAAAAACTACTGTTGTCAGCACTGTGACAGCACTCTGTCAGAAAAACTTGAACTCAGTGATGTAGCACGAGCCCACACTAACAGCTGTGGGCTTGAGCTAAATAAACTTCTAATGATGTCATTTGCTGACTACCAGGACCTGAAGTGCAATGGAGAAGATAGCAAGAAACTGTGATAAACCAAAACATGACAGGGCTCAAGAACCTCTATAAATGACAATTTTTTCCTGCAGAACTCAGTTCCTTGTAAAAAAATGGGAAAGACTGCAGAATCCAATACCTTCAGCCCAGCCTACAGACATTTGCCATCTATCTTTAAAGGGAACTGTCATTAACAGGATTTTTTAATGTCTGAAAGCCCATAAAAGCTAATTTGATTGAGCCATTGTGTTTATCTGTGAGTCTTTGCAGTCCAGAGTAATTCATATATAAATCAACTTCTAATTAAGTGCTGGTGGCAGCCATAAGTTTGGGGCTACTGACAGGAAATGATGTCACTGAGGGTCTAGGTCCTCCTTTGACTGTATTTAATCCAACAGGTTAAATAGGAAATTGACTGTTTTATTAAGTGTGTTTTAAGGTGTTATTACACTTTCTACATCTATACTAATTGTTTTGTATGTGCATTGAAACTAGTGAGTTATCACCTTTACATTTCAAACTGTTAGTAAAAAATCCATCTTCAGGATTGCTTTAACCTCTAGGATATAGAGTACTGCCAGCTGATCATATCAGTACAGATATCTGGAACTGCCACAGTACCACCTTTTGTCTTTTTCTTCCTCTCTTACAGCCTGTTCTCTTACAATTTTGGCTGTGAACTCGGGTCTAAAAGATGCAAATGTGGTATGCGACTTACTGGCCTGGCATCATGGCTTCCTGTGCTCCCACAGCACACCTGGGAACAAGCTGTTGCTCAGTGTGCCTTTTCTGGGCAAAGACAGTAAAAACAATCTGAGCATGTGTTATGATTCTGAAAATATTATGCTCTTTCTATCCAGATTTGACTTGAAAAGAAAAAAATGGGCCACAATTACTATAGATGGACAACATTGTTAAAACATGCATAATCTAAAATGCACTATTAAAAGAGTAGTTTACTTCTTTTGATGAAGTTAAAAGTATAACATTTCTTACAAAAATACTTTGGATGGAATGGGATTTTGTAATTGAAACACTTTCACATTTATAATATTTGTTTTCTATGTGCAATGAAATTAGTGAGTTACCACCTTTACATTTCAAACTGTTAGTAAAATAGGGAAAGAGGAAATTGTTTAACCAGGAAAGGCACACTAAGCTGAAGCTTGTTTCCAGGCATGACCTGGGAGCACAAGAAAGTTAAGTAACTTACTTAGAGTCACCAGTATGTTAAGTGGAGGCTGTGGATTCAAATCCAGTTATCCAGGTTTGTAGCTCAATGCCCTTAACCACTGCGCTATACTGCCTCCTAATAATCTGATAGAATTCTAGCATTGTTACGGTAGAAAATCCCACTCCATCCAAAGTATTTCAGTAAGAAACTGTTATACTTTTAATTTCATCAAAAGAAGTAAAATACTCTTTAATTAATGGTGATCATTTTTACATACCGATGAAGACACTTTTATCTCCAGTTACAACCTCCCGTTATTTGTGGTTACAACCAGGAGGTTGTAATCAACACCTGTCAATCAAGCATCACCACAGAAAGCTAACTGGTGCGTAGTTTCACTGTGGGTGGGTTGAACATCTTGCCTAACATGGTGGCTCCATTACTGAGCACCGGTGCCAGCACTCAGGCTTTGCCACACACTGTTAAGACAAGTAATAATTTGAATATTTTTAAATATCTAGTTGAATCTGCCTTGAAAATGAAAAAAAAAAAAAAACTGGTTGATCCTGCCGCCATACCCTTTAGCCAAGATCTTACACTATGCAGCTATGCTGATGGACAACAACTTTCCAGAATGTCATTACTGCTGTAATGTAAAAAAAGGAGAGACAGGAAGAGTGTGTGTGTGTGTGTCTCATCTCTGACAGAAGTGCTGTACTAACTGAACTGTGCTGTAAGGGAAAAATATCACCATTAATTAAATAAAATAATATATGGTTGTGTGTGTGTAAAAAACAGAATTTTACAAACACACTCAGTATAATCTTTTATAAACCCCTCGGGTTTATGTTGCATCCACACCTGGTGTGTGTAAAATTCTGGTTACACACACCCACCCATATATTATTCTATATTTTAATAATGCATTTCAGGTTATGCATGTTTTAAGAATGTTGTCCATCTATGTGTTTTTGCAATTAATAAACCAGTAATTGTGTCCTATTTTTTCTTTTCAAGTCAAATCTGGATAGAAAGAGTATAATATTTTCAGAATCTTAACACATGCTCAAAAGCCATTCTACTGGATGAAAGAAGCTTGTTCTCAGCTATACTGCCAGCTGATAATCCAAAAGCTACACATTTCAATGCTGGCCTCTTGATGCCAGGCCAATAGGTATGTAGCCACATTTGCATCTTGTAGATCTGAGTTCACACCTGAAACTGTAAAGGAAAAGGCAGCAAGAGAGGGAACAGAAAAAGACAGAAGTTGGTGCTGTGGCAGTCCCAGAAATCTGCACTGACATGAACACAGCCAGGGTTTAGAAATCCTGATATGGGGCCCCAATACCTGTTGGCACCACAGAGCCAGTCTTGAGATGTAGTTTTTGATGATCAGCTGGCAGTATAGCCTAGAGGTTAAAGCAATCCTGAAGATGGATTATTTTTACTAACAGTTTGAAATGTAAAAGTGATAACTTACTAGTTTCAATGCATATACAAAACAATTATTATAAATGCAGAAAGTGTTGTAATAACACCTTAAAATACGCTAGCAAAACAGACAATCTATTTAATCTGTTGGATTAAATACAGTCAAAGGAGGACCAAGACCCAAGTGACATCTTTTCCTGTCAGGAGTCCAAAACATATGGCTGCCACCAGCCCTTAATTACAGGCTGATTTATATATGAATAACTCTGGACTACAAAGACTCAGCGATAAAAACAATGGCTCATTTAAATTAGCTTTTCTTGGGGCTTTCAGACATTAAGAAATCCTGTAGATGACAGCTCCCCTTTAAGTACCTTAAATACATGGTTACATATGTGAAAACAGATATGCTTAGCTGCAGTTTTGGTAAAATAAGCCTTCTGCCTGCTGTAACTTGATGTCATTTTTTCTTTAGGACATTTGTCCTTTTATGGTAGTTGTAGTGTTTTATTCCACTCTCCCACAGCTGTGTGTTTTAAAAAATGTAAGTTTGGTATATAATTTATCACTCCATTCCATTTGGAATCATGTGAGGGCTTTTAGAGAGGAGAGGGTTACAGAGATGCGGAGTCTCACTGACTGAAGATTTGAGCAATGTGGTATTAACATCGGGCAAAATGCTAGTTATTTCTGTCGGAACCATTCCAGCTTTTTCCGCTTTGAGAAGTTGTAGCTGTCTGGAGTTCCAAAGTAGCAGGCTGCTGAACTGCAGAGGAGGTGAAGCCTCACTATCATTGGTGGGTCCTGGAATCCTCCAGCATCTGACATCTCCTCCACCTTTTTGGCTTTTGTGGCTTACCCATTGCATTCTGCCCCTCTGTCTATCAAATCGGAACAGAGTTTAGTGAAATCTGGGTATTTAAGAGGGTATTTTAAGCCAATGCTGTGCAGAGCTCTGGAATCAGGCTGTAATCCTCAACAATTATTTTAATGTCTTTGCCCCAGTATCAGCTCTATATAGCTTTCTTTGCCACACCTTATGGGCATTTTTATCCCTGGGCCTGCCCCCAAAATTCCTGGCTCCTGTGGAGTCACTCTAATTTGCCCACTGGGTGGCACTTTTATGGGACCTAGCTTGCCCATCTTTGCTTCTATGGAGTGCTTTATTCTCACCCTCTGGGAGGCTCTGGTGCTTCATGAAAGGTACTTCACCTGCTTATGCCAGTTACAATGGAGGAATGGAGTTTGAATGTCACTCAGGTGGGCTGCAGTATTGATGTGTGGGTGGTAGGAGAGGTAGCCACAATAAAAGCAGTTAATTGTAGATGAAGAAGGATCCACAGTGAGAGCCTGCACTTATGCGTATCTACTAAAGGACTGCATTTTGCATGTTAGTATTGATGGGATGGGTGCTGACAGGTTTACCGATTGAGTTTCTGAAAGATCCTCCATGGTAGCATGCTCTGGTGGAGGCTGGAGATGTGCTCATGAGGGTAGGGGACTCAGGTTAAACACTCCCAGAAGGTAAGAGATGGGAGGGATGCAAATGTAAGAGAAAAGTTTGAGAGTATTTCAAGCTGTCAGAGTGAGAGGAGAGGCATGCACCTGGAGTGGTAGCAGTGCAGGATCTCCACTCAGTGCATGGGGTGCTGCTCTCCTTCCCTCCCTCAGTTGGTTACTGATGTGCTGCATGCAGACCCTAGGCTGGTAGCTCGTTTCCCACTCCTTGGTTTACGATACCCCTGGATCACAGTGAAAGAGGGACTAAGGGAATCTTTGATGCTACCCCTTTTGTCACTTTAATGGGCATTGCTGACATGTTGCAAAGATATGGACAAGAGGTCATCTGTCGATCCAAAGGTACTAGTTATGTCAGAAGAGTCCCATTTGGACAAACAGGACAGAAACCATATAACTGTAGATGGTCAGCAGTGGGCTCTGAGCAGCGACCTAGCTGCAGTGATGTTACAGTTCTGCAAAGGGACACAGTTTGCTTCCTGAATTTGAAGAAGCTGTTTGATCAATGTTTAATCTGTAGTAGAACTATGGACTTGATTTACAAAATATGCCAAAGTTGCAGGTTTTGTTTCAAGCTCCATAAATGTTTTACTGTGTTAGTTTACCATTTTCAGTTGCTGTATGTTCTATGTTCTCTTAGATACAGGCACAGCAATACATTAGATATTACCATTATAAAATGTCAGGTCAACAAAGCAGAAAACCAGCAATACCATTGGCTTAGATGGAACACCTGACCGTTAATTAATGTCAGGTATACCAACACTTGCTGTGCCATCCCATGTCAGATCTTGATCTCATGTCACGTAGAGGCAAATGATTTTCAAACACAAATGCATTTACGCTTTTGGCACTCAGAAAGCATCTATTTCAAAATCGGCTAAGTGAGTGAAACTAATAGAAAAAAATTATCTTTCTACCCTACACTATCCCCAATTACCTGGCTCCACCTGCTGCATGCAAAGCCTCATGAGTTTCTTGCTGCTCTACATTATCCCGATTGCCTGGCTCCACTTGTGTGAAATTAGGTGGCACTCGTATCCCCAACTGCCTCTCTCCAGTTACTAGATTCGAGATGGCACTCTGGGATATGTTGATTGCCTAGCTTGAGTTGTAAGATCCTAGATGGTGATCTGCTACCTCCATTTGACTGACTTCAATAGTAAATGTTTAAACAAGTTTGTATTTGCAATTTAACCTTCCGCTTCTGTGTCTGGCTGAAAAAGTATGTAGAGTAACATGACAGAGCAGTCACACTAAAAGAAGATTACATTTCCGATAGTTCAATAATTGATTTAACAACATAATAACTATTGAATGAAAAGAAAAATACAGAATCACACTTACAATAAAATGTTGTTTCATTACAATATGTGAAAATTTATAAGAAAAAACCTGTTTTTAAACCAAACTACTTTTTAAGGGGACTGACACCATCAAAATAAATACAACTGTAAATGATTTAATAGACTTTCTTCTTTTAAGTCTAAAATGTGTTATTTTATAAGTGTAATAACCTATTCAGACTGCGTAGCATGCATTGATGCACTTCCCAGCTGGTTGGAGGTCACCAGGCTGCGCCTCATGCCTCACAATGCAACTGGGGCATGCATAATGCCTAGTATACCCGCGGTCTGTTGTGGGTTATAGCTACTAATCAATCTGAGAGGGAAATTGTAAGGTTTGCTGATGCTTTTTGACAGATCCACATGCCCTGTAACATAGTCACGTGGAATATGAGGGTCACTCAAACCCAATCAAACAGAAATAAATCCTGAACCATTCAAAAGCACTGAGGCAATAGTGGTATTTCTCCAGGAGACCCACCTCATACAGAAACATAGAAACATAGACTTTGACAGCAGATAAGGACCGCTTGGCCCATCTAGTCTGCCCATTTCTCTACCTACAGGATGACCGCCAGATCCTAGTTAACCAACAGCCTATTTCTTCCTACCCCCACAAGAATTGCCTTATGTCTGTCCCATGCATTCTTAAATTCTCCCACAGTTTTAGACCCCACAACCTCCTCAGGATGGCTGTTCCATGCATCCACTACCCTCTCTGTGAAATAATACTTCCTCACATTGCCCTGAACCGCCTCCTTCTATCTTTAAATTGTGTCCCCTTGTTCTTGCATGTCTCTTTTTCTGAAAGATGTTACACTCATGGACTTTGTTGATTCAACTGAGGTACTTAAAAGTTTCTATCATGTCCCCTCTCCTTCTTTCCTCAAGGGTATACATATTAAGCTCCTTTAGACTCTCCTCATCGGCTTCTCTTGCAGACCCTGCACCATTTAGTTGCCCTCCTCTGGACTACCTCTATCCTGTCTATGTCCTTGCGGAGATGGGGTCTCCAGAACTGGACACAATACTCCAGATGGGGTCTCACCAACTGTCTGTACAGAGGATAACAACTTTCCTGTTTTCTGCTGCTGATGCCTCTCCTATACATCCCAGTATACCCCCAGCCCTCCCTACTGCCTTCTCACATTGCTTGCTAAACTTAAGGTCATCTGATATGATTACCCCAGGTCCCTTTCCTTTTGTTGTTGTTACTACCTCCCACCCATTGTGCATTCTTCCCTGGGTTCTTGTTTCCCAGGTGCATTATTTTGCACTTCTTTGCATTGAATCCTAGCTGCCATACTTCTGACCATTCCTCCAACCTTGCCAGTCCCTTTTCATCCTTTCCACGCCCTTGTATCAACCCTGTTGCAGATCTTTGTGTCATCTGCAAAAGGCATACTTTTCCTTCCAGTCCCTCTGAAATGTCACTGATGAAGACATTAAAAGGACTGGACCCAATACTGAACCTCTGCGGTACCCCACTAGTAACCCCTCTTTCTTCAGAGTGGACTCATTTACAATTACCTTCTGTGTCCTGTTGTGCAGCCAATGTTTTCCAGGCTACCACCCTGGGACCCACTCCCAGGCTGGTTAATTTGACTATTAATCTTTTGTGTGGGACTGTGTCAATGCCTTGCTAAAGTCTAGGTAGGCCATGTCCACAGCCCCTCCTGGTCTACTACTTTGGTCACCCAGTCAAAGAAATCTATTAGATTCATCTGACATGACCTTCCCGCTGTGAACCCATGCTGCCTTGGGTCCTGTGCCCCACTGGCCTCTAGGTACTCAACTATTCTTTCTTTCAGAAGTGACTCCATCACTTTCCCTACCACAGAGGTCAGACTGACAGGTCTGTAATTTCTCGCCTCTGTCTTGTCCCACTTTGTGAAGGGAATCACATCTGTCTTCCTCCAGTCCTCAGGTACCACACATCCTCCCATGATTTATTAAAAAGAGTAGCCAGTGGTTTCACTAGTTCCTCCCTTAATTCTTTTTAGAATTCTGGGGTGAATTCCATCAGGACCCATTGCTTTGTCCACCTTCAGTTTTAGAAGTTCTTGCAGAACCCTTTCTTCTGTGAAAGAACTGGGATCGACCCCACTATCAAGAGTGCTTCTGTTAATTGGATTAGGCACTTCCCTCCTTTTTGTGAATACTGAGCAGAAATATTCATTCAGTGTCCCTGCTTTTCACTGTCCCCTCTGCCCACCCACCATTCCTTCTATTCAGCCTTACTATCCCTCTCTTTGTGTTTCTACGCTGGTGTACCTATAAAGGTTTTATCTCCTTTCTTAACTGAGTTGGCTATCTTTTCCTCAGTTTGGGCCTTTGCTATTCTGACTTCCCTCCTGCTTCCTTCTGCCTTAACTGGTACCAGCTCTGTCCTGCTCCTTCTGTGTTTCCTTATACTTCCTAATGCTATCTTTTCTTCCTGACTTCACAGCCACCTCTTTGAGAACCATAGTGGCTTTTCTTTCATTTTGATTTGTTTGTTTGCTTCACACAAAGGCTTGTTGCCTCTGTGATGGCAGTTTTGATGATTCCCCATTGTTGCTCCACACCTCCTTCTAGCCTGTTTGCTAGTGCTTTTCTGAGGCACCTCCCATCTTGCCAAAGTCAGCCTCCTAAAGTCCAGTACCCTCACTTTTGTATGGCTTGACTCTGTAGCTGAGTTTAACGTGAACCACACTGTTTGATGGTCACTTGTTCCCAGATGGCAACCCACTTCTAGATCTGAGATCCTCTCACTGCCCCTTTGAGAGTATGAGGTCTAAGATTGCTCCCATGAGTGGGTTCAAACTAGCTGTCTGAGGCCTGCCACCTGTGGGGCATCAAGAATGGCCCTGCTCTTGGATGTGGCTGTAGCAAATGTGCTCCAGTTAACATCTGGCATATTCAGATCTCCCATCAACAGTATCTCCTTTCTCTGCCATTCTAAGAATGCCTTCTATCATATCCTTGTCCATTCCTCCCCTGACATGGGGGTCTGTACACACCCTGTGCGGATTGTGGTACCCTTTCCAGTCTCCAAGGTGACCCACAGTGCCTCCTCTCCTCCCTGCCTGTCTCTCCTGTAGGTTAGGTACCCTGGTATGTTAACATCCAGTCATGGTTCTTTGTGTACCATGTTTCTGTGACTGCTAAGATATCCAGGCATCCCTCTTCCATCAAGGCCACCAGCTCAGGAGCTTGTTGCCCAGACTACGGGCATTGGTACTCATTACCCTCCATTTCCTGATGGTCTTACTCCTTCTGCCCCATCTCTGTCCTTCTTGCCTTTGTCACTTTCTCCATTTACCCCAGCCCTTCTCCCTATTGACACCTCTATGTTGGTGTTTGCCCTTACTACCATGATTATTTGGGGGGAGCTAGGATTTCTTTGCTTCTTTCCAGTGCCTCCCCCTTGGCTGGTTAAATGTAGCACTGATAGGCATTTAAACCTATCACCTAGGATCCTGGTTCCCTCCCGGACAGATGCAGCCCATCATGCCAGTATGGGCTTGAATTCACTCCAGGTGGACCCCAGTCCCCAATGAAGCCAAATCCTGAGCTCCACACCAGTTTTTCAACCACTGATTGAATCCCATGGTGCAGAACACCCTAGCCTCCTATGCAATAGATGGGCAGCACCTCCAGAAGGTTACCGTGTGTGCTATTTGACTAAGGCCCTCCCCAATTCCACAAACTCTTCCTGCACTTCTCTAATCCTTTCTTAGCCAGGTCATTTGTCCCTAGGTGGACAATGACATCCAGCTCCCTCCCCTGTGGCAGCTGCTCCGCAATCATGAGGATTCGCCCCTGTCCCTCCAAGCCATGGCGCCAGGCAGGCATTCCCTCCCTCTCCCTTCCTCCCCAGTTCTACCTTCCTAACAATGGAGTCCTCCACCAGAAGTTGTTTCCTTCCCTGCAGTGTCCCCTGCCACCCTCCTGTGGGTCTCCTTTGTGGAGGTTCCCAGCATCCTCCTTGGTTTCCACTGCGGGTGCCTCCTTAGGAACCACACTTTGCCAGAATGGCATAGGAATTGTGGAGAGGTACAACTGGAGGGTGCCTCTTTTCCACCACCCTCACCCTCCCTGAGCCACTGTGGTCCAACCGCTCCTGTTTCTTGGCAACCTCTGAGGCAACAGCAGTGGCACTGGTGGTCCCTGGATGGGAGAGGAGGTCCCACAAATCCTGGCCAACTCAGCCTGGAGATGAGCAACCTCCCCTCAGCCCAGAGAGGTGCCTGCAGATGGGACAACACTGCATCCTCCAGAACATCTCCCGGAAGACTGCTGCTCCACAGCCACTGCACTGCACCACTCCATCATGTCTTATTTCTGGCCCCTTAACTGCTTGCAATCCTTACTCTTTCCTCTGTTTTTTTTTCTCTCTCCTTACTTTCTGCCTGTGTGCCCTTTAAGCTCCTGATTGTCCTGTTCTGAGACAAGAATATCCTATATTTCTCAGTAGACCACTTACTTGCTCAGAGGCAGACCTCCAGCAGCTAGAGGGGCAGAGCTACTCTTGCCCTTCTAGGATGGTGGGTCTTTGGTGGTTCTGTGATCACTCACTTCCTGCCCCAAACAGGAAGTTCCTGTTGTCAGTCAAACCCCAGCCTATAAAATAGAACTAGCTTTGGGTGGGGTGGAGAGGAGGGAAGGAGGGCAATATAGTCCCAGTAGAGAAGTTCAGTCACACAGCAGTCCTTTCTCCTGGTGTTAAGTGACTAAGCTGAAAAGGAGAGGGTGGGTGGTATGAGGGCAGTGGTTACTACAGCAAATCTAGAGGAGTAGCCTTTTATTGCATAATATTCTGGGCTGCCAGGTTGAGGACATTGCAAAGGAGGAAGGGATTTAGGCTAATATACTGTATACAGTATACAATGATGACCTTATTTTTTTCACGAGTTATCCCATCAGCTACAAGAAATTGGAGACAAACAAATCATTCTGGGAGGTGATTTTAACTTGCTCCAGGACCATTTATTAGATAAAACAGGAAGGAAGATGGGAATCAGGGCACCTCTGGCCAAGCAGCGGGCCCTGCACATGTTGCAGGCAGACCTGGGCCCTAAAGGACATATGGCAGCTAGTGAGTCCCACAGAGAGGGACTATAATTTTGGTCAACCCACATGACATGCATTCATACCTTGACAATATTTTGATGTCCTGGACTTTGGGGGAGGGGTAGAAGATTGCAGGATAGAGATAAGGACAATATCTGATCATGCCACAGTGTCACTGGAGATAGCTTGCTGATTCAGGTGCCATGCTCCACCAGATGGCATTTAACACGTCCCTCCTGACAGATAACTCACACAGCTCATATAACTGTGGAAACTCAGTAATAGAGAGGCAGTATAATGCAGTGGTTTAAGGCTCTGAGCTGCAAATCTGGAGACCTGGGTTTGAATCCCACAGTCTCCACTTGCATACTATGTGACCTTGAGCAAGTCACTTAGCTTCCTGTGCTCCCAGGTTGCACCTGTAAACAAGCTTTCAGCTTAGTGTGTTACTCCTGGTAAAACAACCAAAGAAAAGAAATACTTAGATTAGAGTCATCTGTCAGAAGGGAAGTGGAGCATGGCACCTCAGTTGTAAGTTATCTCTAATGACACTGGGACATGATCAGATATGGCCTTATCTCTATCCTGCAATCTTCTACTACCTCATCCTTGGACGCTCTTGTTTTCTATCTTCCTTAATGATCTGCCCTCTGCTTGCCCTCACATCCATTTTACATGCGTGGGCGACACAGTGCTGTATCTTCCTCCCCACGACCACTGATGTGCGACCAGACTTCAGCAGCACTTCAATAATGTTCAGCTCTGGTTTCAGGCAAATCAGCTTTCCCTCAATGCCAAGAAAACAGTCTCTATGACCTTCAGCACTAGGTAGAGACTCTCGCTGGCTCCCTCCACCCCAATTTTCCACACCCTGGACTTCTCTGAAACCTGTACCTCAGGGTCTGGCTTGACCAGCACCTCAGCTTTCTGTACATATTGATACCATCCACAATAAGTTCCACCCCAGGCTGGGTGCTCTATACCGTAATAGTGGTTGCATCCTGTTGCTGGCTCGCCGTGCGGTGTACACAAAATGATCCTCCCTATCTTTGACTACGGGGATGTAGTTTACAGTGCTGCATCCAAGTCCACCCTAGCCAGACTGGACCCACTCTTCACTCCTTCTGTCACTTTGCCCTGACTGTCCTCCTACCACCCATCATTGCATCCTCTACAAGACCCTGGGCTTCCTCTTCAGGACCGAAGACTGTCCCTGCGCTTGGATCACGGTCAAGTTCTAGACCCAGTCTCTGCCCACTTACCTCACCTCCTGAACTATCTGCCCCTACCATTCTAGCATACTCACTAAGGAACAATGACGCCAGGCTCCTATCTGTATCACACATGTCCACTGCTGCAGGCCAGGCAGTCTTCAAATATTGCATGCCTAAACTGTGGAACTCCCTTCTGTGGATGTTTGGCATGCCTCCCACCCAGCACCTCAACTCTCCCTTAAAGCACATTTCTACTCCACCTGCACATGCAACTAAATACACTCTCCACTCCAGGGCCAGTTCCTCTTATTGTGATTGTAATAAGTGATGATCCGATGTGTTCTAAAGCAAGTATGCATCTTAGTTTAGACTGTCTAAATGTATTGCACTACTACCTGCTGTTGCACTGTATTTTTGTATCTCTTATTTTGTATGCATTCTGTATTTTTTTATTGGACTTTGTATTCAATGCTTGTCCATTTTACCACAGCTCAGTTGTACTCTTCCCTTACCCCAAGTGTTGGGTAAGTTACTTTTTCATACTTCCTATTACTTTTGGAAACTTGTTCCAGAAAGCTGATTGCAGTTACTAGCAAGGATGGAAGTACTGGAAAAAGTTATACACCTTCATTTACAATTATTATATATTTTTATACAAAGAAATACGTCACTGTAACTGATTACATTTATTTGAAAGTAACTAGCAACTAATCTATTACTTTCAAAAATGTAATCTGTTATAGTTATTTATTATTTTGTATTATTTTTGTATAAAAGAGATAAGTAACTATAATTGTAAGGGTGTATTACTTTCTAGTACTTCTCTATCCTTGCTAGTGACTGCACAGAGCTTCCTGGAACAAGTTTCAAACGTATAGAAAGTAATAGAAAAGCAACTTACCCAACACTGCCTACCCCTACCCCACCCCCCAAGATGCATCTGGAATCGAGCAGTAGTCTGCTCAGTATGCCTCTTAGTAAAAACTTTGAAAAAAAATTAATAAATACATAAACTAATCACACTACAGACCTTAGCAGGGCAATACTCTAGGATGGTCTAAAACCTATCTAAGGGGAGATTGATTAGCTTCAAGGCACGGAAGAAGTCAGAACAGAGCAAGTTGTATACTGGGACACCAAATGAATGCTCTGGAGCAGCAACACACTGAAGTACCAGCTCCAGAAAACTTGCAATATCTGGTAGTGGCAAAAGTATTAACTTAATAAGCCATATAATCAGGCTGCAGAATTTGCACTGTTCTGAACCTGACAAAGTTACTCTGAAGTGGGGAAAGAGGGTGGGCTACTGGCTTATCATCGCAAGCAGACAGATCAGAAATATAAGTTAGTGACTTGTAAGTGTAGTTGCATTAGTGGTATGCAATTCAGATGGCAAGTGGTCAAAACAGTGCAATAGAAATAGCACGGCAGTCAATGCCGCAAACAAAATCACATCCCGAAATAAGGTCGGGGAAACACTGACCTGACAAATACAGCGCACACCATAGACTTCAATGGGACTTTCTGTTTTTGGTTTGCGGGGCTGGCCCCACTCCCCCAACTAAATATAACTAACTCCAAGCGGATGTGGACTCTGGGGATCGGGAGAAACTCAGGAGGAGGAACAATTCACTTTTCTGAAAAAAGTAGCAACACCAAGAAACCTGGCGGGGACTCGGTCATGCTGTGTGCATTGCCGTGAGCCACTCCAGCATGAGAGTGGCTCAGCCAGGCACCAGACCACATGGCTACTTGATCCTTTTCCTTCTAACAGCAGAGAGTGACAGGCTTAGCAGTAATTCCTTACTGCTATTATAACCTTGTTGTTCTAAACTTTAGCAGTTTTCACAGTGTGGTTATTGCAGGGCTGTTCTCCTTGCACTATTTTGACCTGGTACCAATTCAGATATACATTCTGGCAGTTCTGCTGGAGACAGCTGAGTCACCAAATGTCTTCAAGCTTCAAGCTCAGCTCCTCTCACCACCTGAATGGTATATCCTCTGGCTCCACCTCCCTGATATCAGATCTTTATATGCTGCAATTGGGAACTGGGTGCCACCAGGTGAGGTCGGGTGCGCTGTGTGGATGTGAACTGTATACCACTAGTAAAACTATGGTTACAGGTGAGTAACCTATATTTCTGCCAGCATGGATACAGTTCACTGTTCACATTCTGGCAGACTCCTTGCAGTCCTCTGGGAGTAGGGAGCATGATGCACACCTACTAGCTTAACAGTGACTGTGGAATGAGGCTCAAAGCAGCATCACAATGACTTAGCACATTGATGCTGTAGTAGGAGATGAAGGCGTGCTTTTGACCAGGTTACAGTCTTGCATATCTCCTCAATGGGACTATCTCTGAAGCAGGAAGCAGCCACCAAGCCAGCAGTATGTCTGGTGAAATGAACCTTAAGCCCTTTGGATGACTTCCTATCAGTCGGCCTGTAGCAGAAGTCAATGCAGTATGTGATCCACCTGGTAATCATCCATTTAGCTGCCTGTCTGCCAAGAGCAGTTTCAACAAATGTTACAAACAGCTGGCAAGCCTCACCACAAATCCCTGTTGTGCACTCCTTATAAAAGGATAGCTCTCTCCTCAGATCCAGAGTATGGAGCCTGTGATCAACAGCAGAAGCTGGGTTAGTGAAGCGAACCAAGAGGTTAATCACCTGGTTTAGATGGCACTCTAACACAACTTTCAAAAGAATTTCACTTTGGGGTGAAGGCGACCCTGTCCTTGTGGAAGACCAGGTAGGGAGACTCCATGAGCGCTCTGGTCCTTAGTCACCCTTCAGGCTGACATGATGGCCACCAAGAAGGTAGTCTTCCATTACAAGTGTGAGAGCCTACACTTGTGCACAGGCTCAAATGGCTTGTTCATAGCTGTCAGGTGCACCTTTCAGGTTATGGTTCACAGTCCCAGCTGAGACAGGGACTAAACGTAGTCATGGATCATCACTATTGGGCATGCAAGAGGATTGAGATTCTTCCCTTGGCACCAGAGTGAGAACCTCTTCCACTTCAATATGTATGTTCTGTGAGTAAACTTTTTCAGGATGCCTCCACAATGTGAGAACATCTTCTGAGACACCCAAGGCATGGAACTCAAACCACTTAAGCACCAGGTTGAGAGACGAGGGACTGAAGGTCTGGTTGCAGAACCGCCCCTGCTGTCTTGTTAGGTTGGGGAGGAGAGGCAACCTCCATGGGGCCTGCTGCTGATGCTGGGAAGATCTGGGTACCACATCTATCTCAGACCAGTCTGGAGCTATCAGGATAATCTGTGCCTTGTTCTTCTGGCCTGGCCTTCATCACAACCTTAGGAAACAAGGAAAGGAGGGAAGGCCTGTGACCCAGGGCTGAGAGAAGGCCCCTGCAGTGCCCCAGTCTGAGGAGGGTAGACACAGAAGAAGGCCAGTTTTCTGTTCTCCCACAAGGCAACTAGATCTACCAGAGGGGTGCCTTTTTGGGAGAACAGGTGGTGTACCACCTTCTGATGCAGTGCCCACTTGTGCAATGCCTCTCTAGCCTGGCTGAGCGTGTTACCCAGCTGGTTGTTTTCTCTTGCAATGTGAACTGCCAGGAGATTGGCCAGCAAGCTGCACACCAGTGACTGGGTATGGCACACTTACTAACACAGGAAAGTAGTGCTTTCTGCCCTGAATGTTCAGGTAGAACATGGTGGTCATATTGTCTATCTGGACCTGAAATGATCTGACCCCAAATCAGTGGAATGAATTTCGTCAGAGCAAGATGTACTATACAGAGCTCCAGCAGGTTGTTGTGGCATCTGACTTCCAGTGTGATCAGAACACATGGCCTCTGTGGTCTCCCAGGTGACCTCCCCACCCCACTTGTAACATGTCGGTCAGCATCATTACAGATGCCTCCAGGCAGACAAATGAGATTCCTTCCTCATATTCTGGCAACACAGCCACCACTCAATGGCACTCACATCAGCTGGGTTCCCATGACTAGCTAGTCCAGATGAGTAGGGCATTGACTCCATTGACAGCCCAACTCCCGCTGTAGGGGGAATCTCCAGCTAACCCAACCAATTACGCTGCTTAATGACACCATAAACCCTAGCAGTCACAGGAAATCCTGGACCAAGAGGGAGCACCAACCAGAAATGATCAGGCAAAGGATGTAAGGTCCACTGCCCTGTCTGTAAGGAGGCGGCCCTGGCTCAAAGGAAGTTCTGTTCTGCCCTATGAATTTTATCACTGAATTTTATCACCTACAAGAGGACCAGTTCTGACTTGGCTAGGTTGACCAAGAAACCCAAGTTCTGGAAGCCAGATCCCTGAGCTGCTCCATTGCCTCTTTCAGCAGCCAGTCATCTGTATACAGGTATCCCCTGTTGCTCTTGCACCGAAGGAAGGCCAACACCACTGCCAAGCACTTGTTGAAGACCCTCTGTGTAGATGAGAGGCTGAAATTTATGACTCTGAATTGGTAAAAAAGCCTTCCACATGGTACTGGAGGTACCAGCAGGGGACCTAACTGGGATGTGGACGAACATATGCTGGAGGTTCAGGAAGCAGAATCATGTCCCTGATCCAGAGATGGTATGATCTGATTCGAGTGACCATCCAGAACTTGCGCCCACACAAACTTGTTGCGGTCATGCAAATCCAGTATGGGGCACCAGTACCTGTGTCTTTTTTTTTTTTGTTTATACTCTATTTCAAAAGTTATTCTTGCAGAAACTTCCATATCTTACATTATAACGTTCACTGTATCTCTATTACATTTATCTTATTTATATATTCTTATGCGTATGTCTTCCTTCCTTCAATCCTGTTTACATTTCTCTTCAACATTTCAATGTGGTACCTTCCTGTTTAATGTGTCTTTTGTCATTTTCCATCCTTTCTTGACTTTTTCATACCAATCCTTTATTTTTTTTCCTCCTTAAACTTTAACACTTAAACAGTCCTACTATCTATTCTATTTATATAATTAAAACCAAAGCAGTTGTTGGAAGTTCATCTGGCTTTTCAGTTTTCATCTTTTACTCCTTTATCTTCACCTAAGGTTCTCAGGAGGGCGGAGGATATATTTTCTATTGTGCCTTCCTCTCATGCTTATTGCCACTGCATGTCATTATGTATATTGTTTATTTACTTATGTCTTCTTCTCACTCTATCTGTGGCTATCCAACATTTCCCTTCCCTGCTTTAATCCTGTTCTTGTGTCATTATCCATTTAGACCACTTCTATAAATATTTCTGTCCTGTGTTGTGTTAGGAACGTTAGCCTTTCCTTCTCTTGTACTTCATTTACTATATTCTCCATTCCTTCACAGTGGGTGGTTCCTCCTTTAACCATTTTCTAGTGATGGCCTTACTGTATGCTACTATACATATCCTCCACAGGTATGTTGTGTTTGGGCCTATACGCCTGTTGAGGGAGCCCGAGAACTAGGTGTTGTATTAGTACTGGCCCATGTTTAAAATAAGTCCTTCAGTTTTCTTGTTATTTTTCTTCTAAAATCTGCTAGTTCTGGACACACGTAAAATATGTGTTCATGTGTGGCTGTGGTTTCACCACATTTCTCCAACAGTTGGCCCCAGTACTATCCTATTTAGCCTTTCTTTGCAGAGTAATAAAATACCTAATGTTGGCCTTCCAGGCAAATTCCTCCACTGAGGGGCTGAGGTTGCCTTGAAAGCTCCATCCCAGATTTTGTTCCACTCCCTGTCAGTGACATGGAAGCCCACCCTTCTTCCCACTTTTTCACATGGTCGTTTCTGAGCCCCTATGGGCTAATAGAATTGATATATTAGTGATATCACCCTTTAGAGTCCTGTTTATTCTGTAATTGTTCTATTGTGGCCTCCGCCTTGAGTGTGTGTCATATTTTTAGTTTCTTCTTTTGTGTCTTTATATAGTCTACTGTTTGGTAGTATCTAAATCTGTGTCTTTCCACCTGAATTTTATTACACTTTCAGCAAAGGTCAGTATGGTATCCCTTCAATATGTCTGCTGGTTTTTAATGCCTGTTTGTATCTGTTTTTGCACTATTTGTCTGTGTCCCTGGTTTAAATTCTGAGTTCCCAGTCAGCCCCTGTATTTCCACCCTTCTTTTAACCTCTGTGAGTTGTTGGAATCTTCATGGGCATGTCCTGTAGCTTGTATGGCTATATTCCAAACATTATCTCTCCTCCAGTTGTTTAGGGGTAAATAAACATGCCTCCAGTTTCCTTTTTTCCTCCCTTCTTCTAGTGTTCTCCACTGTGCATCTGTTTTGAGTTTCCACTGAAATGCCCATTGCAGTTGGCTGCCATCCAATAGTCTCCTATTTCGAAGTACCTCCATTTCTTCCTTGCATTAAATATTCTGTTATGGATTTTTGGTCTTTCCCTGCCCATATGAATTTGCATATTTCTCTGGATGTCCTGTAATTTTTTATAATGCCAATGTGACACACTGAAAGATATAAAGCAGCCTTGGCAGTACATTCATTTCGACCACCTGCACTTGTGCATTTATTGGGAGAGGTAGCATTATCCATCTTTTATAGTCTTCCCTTGTTTTATTACTGGTTCCAGGTTGTCCTGTAGTAGGTATTTATATGAGTTGCATAGCCTAATTCCTAAGTACTTAAGGAGTGCAGGTTCAATTTCATTGGGAATTTTGAGGCAGTCAATGGGATGGGGCATACGGAATCTAAGTATCTCTGTTTGCTCAAGTTCAGTGCATACCCTGACATTCTGGAGAATTCTTCCACTCGTCCCATTAGATTCGGTATGGATGGGTTTGGGCTAGTTAGATACAGCAGTATGTCATCTGCATGGTAGGTCTGTTTTATGTTTCAGACCTCTTATTTTAACTCCCATTCTTCCTGACTCTTGTCTAATCCATTGCGCTTACCGGTTCCAGATGTAGGGCAATAGCAGTGGGAGAGAGGACACCCCTGTCTCGTCCCTCTCCCTAGTTTAAACCTCTCTGATAAGTGGTTGTTTGTTCTTATATAGGCCTCAGGCCTAGAATAGAGTTTTGTATCACTTCTGTGAATTTCTGTGGCTGAGATTAAACTGTGCAAGGACTCCATACAGGTATTTCCAGTCTACTTGGTCAAATGCCTTTTCAGCTGCCCATACCATACTGCCAGTGTTTCAGTCTTATTCAGATGGTCAATTATATGTAGTGTTCTCCTGATATTATTAGCTGTCCGTCTTCCTGCCACAAATCCAGTTTGGTCATTCTTTACTAATAGGGCTATTAGTTGTTCTAACCTTTGGAGAGTACTGAAGTCATATATTTGTAGTCCACATTTAATATTGAGATTGGTCTACATGAGCTGCAGATGGAGGGGTCTTGTCCCGGCTTTGGCAACACTGAAATTATTGCCACTGCCCACTCAGGTGGACAAACTCCTTTCTTTTCCATTGCCTCTGAAATGCCTTTTGTAACAGTGGTATAACTTTATCTGTAAATTTTTATAGAATTCTGCCGTAACCCAGCCGCCCCCAGGCATTTTCCTGTCTTGCTGTTACTTATAGCTGACTTAATTTCGTTGTGGGTATTGGTCTTGTTATATGGACTTGGTCATTCTGTATCTAATTTAATTTTGGGAGTTTTAGGTTTTTAGGAATTCTGTATCCTCTTCTGTCTGAGTTTCCGCTTGAGGACCATATCGCTTATAGTAGTCTGTGAATGCTTTCGCTATTCCTCTATCTTTGTGTCTGTTCCCTGTCTCCGGTTCTGTTTCGTAATGATCTGGGCTCTTGCTCTTCTTGCTCTTAGTCTACATGATAGCAGTTTGACTGCCCTAGGGCCCCCTCATAATACCTTTGCCTCATGAAAGCCACATTCTGTTCTATTTTATAATCTAGCAGGTTGTTTTAGCTCTTTTTCAGTTTCTGCAACTTTTCCCCTTTCTATCTTTTCCTGTTGTTGTGCCTCCAATGTTTGTATTTGTTGTTCTATCTCTATCTGTTTTGTCATCTCCCTTTCCTTGCTGATACTATTGCTGTTCGTTTTTCCTTATTACTGCTTTCATGGTGTCCAACATCAGTCCACTTCTTATCTCAGTCCTCCTGTGATTCTCCATGGTTTGCTCTATTACTTTTGGTATTTGTTCAGTGATTTCCTTTCTTAGTAGAGCCAAATTGTCTCCAAAATGTCTGTCTTACTATTTCTTGTAGATTGATTTCTATGGTTACTGGGGCATGGTCTGATATTCCTATTGTTCCATGTCTTCCTTGGTTATCTTTGTATTGAGTCCCTAGAGACCAATAACAGGTCCAACCTAGCGTACATCTGATGCACCCTTGAGTAGTATGTATACCCTTATTTGATCCCTCTAAATATCGGCATACGCCTTGTAGACCCAGTTTCCTATAAGCATCTTCACTTGCTTGGCTATTTTGTGCTGCCCTGGGAATCTTAGAGGTGCTATCCATCTCGGTTCAATGTGAGGTTCCGTCCCTCCACAAACTACCATTCCTTCCTTTTTCCATTAGCTTCAGCAATAGTGTTCTATGAAAACTGTATGCTAAATTTGGGGTGCTTAAACCGTTACCAAGGTCACTGCCTGTCCATGCAGTGTCCCTTTTAAAATTACATATCTGCCTTCCTTGTCCATCTCTTTATGAGTACATTCAAAAGGTGTGTTTCAGGGTATTAAAATCACTACTCCCTGCATCATCCCATTTTATATGAGGAGGCATATACTTTCTTAAGAACAGATTGGTTTGAAAATAACCCACTCACCAAATGTTTTTGTATAAAAATATATTTTACTGGTATTCTTTTGTTCATAACATAAGTTACAACTGATACAGCACATATGCAGACATTTCGAATAAATCTTCATCAGTATTGTACTACATATCGGCATGAAAATAAATAATCATTTTATATTCCATTTATAGTATACAGAAAGTTTTTGCTCATAAAATTTCCACAGAACTCAAAATAAAATATATTTATCCAGGTATGTAGATATAACCCTCAATAAATGGATTTAAACTCAGTTTTGTATTAAAACTACCTATCATACACATAGTCTGTAATTACTTAGATATCCTGCTTTATCATAAACATTCTAGAGACTTTGAATCTCACAAAGAATCCATATACACTTGCCTTGTGTGTATCTCTAGTTTGTTTGTTTAGTTTGGTTCAATACAGCTTCATTTCTGCAAAATAAAAAGTTTTTCTTTTCACAATCTCATGTTGTTATTTGTTTAGAATTTATCAAAGTAAACCACCTTCATATGTTATTTATCACATGTGAAACTTCAGGACAATTTACCTTGAAGATACGCTCCTTGTCATTCTTTTAAATGTAAGGTGCTGTAAAAATAGAATAAACGCCTTTTTAGGTACTATGTGATCTTTAACATTCTCACTACAGGGCAGTTCTTTTTAGGGATATGCCTAACTCTGCAAGCCTTTACAGTCGGACCTGGTTAATCCATAAGCATTTGTGATTCCCAAATTTGTTACGTAATACAAATCTACATAGTAACCAGACAGCTACCAGATAATGGATTTTTTCAAACGACATTGTAGACAAACTAACGATTTAGAAAACAGTACGGTGCATGTGTTAAATGTACATTCCAGTACTACTGCACATGACTTTTCAGTAAAAATGTTCTTCAATTATATTATATTTAAAATAATCCACGCTGATTAAAGGTAAAGGTGCACATAGGCAGTGACTTCTAACATTTTGCATTGAGTTAAATCTAAAATAATAACATAAGCAGTCACAGCATTAGACATCGCTATTCATCACTGTTCAAAACATAAAACATTTGTTTACAGGATCGGGCAGAGCTACAGCTTGCAGAGGAGCAGAACAATGGACACATCAGGACAGGGCTACAGCCTGCAGAATATTTTAATCTTTTTTTCAGGACCTTGTAGCAGAATGAGAACTCAGGGGTAAGGGGAGGGTAAGTCAGGGTTGCAGAACCATGTGGTCGGTCAGATCGGGCAGAGCAGATCGGGAGCCGGAACAAGTGGATTTGTGAGCAGAACGAATGGATCCATGAGCAGACAGAGGGTAAAGGGTAAGGCGACAAATAAACTGCTTCAGTTGGCTCCACAACTGTTGAATATTTTATCATTTGGGTTATTTGACGGCTGCTTGCCAACTGCTTCCATGCGGTTCCTCAACTCTTGCTCAGTATTGAGGAGCACTTGTTTTTACAGGGTACAGCCAAAGAATCATGGAGACAGCACTGTAATCTTTGTACAGTACTCAATTAAAAGATTATTTAAAAAACTTTATTAAAATGTATTCTACTTTACCAAAAGGGCAGCAGTAATGAATGAATACAGTCGGCAGTTAAGAGACGTTGCATTCAGCTGAGCTAACACGCCAGAGGATTAGCGGATTAAGAATACTTCCAATTAGCACTTCTTTAAGAAATGTTAGCACCTCCACCTGAGCTCCTTAAAATGGATTAAAGAGGCCACAAACAATGGGAACTAATAAGCTTGGTTAAGAGAACTGCAAACGGATTTGGAATCTCAGGTTTACGCTTTAAAGAGGTCATTAACCTGAGAAAAATCCTTTTGCAGTGTTTTTCATTCGGAATGTCAGACATACGGACTAATGAGACACGGATTAAACAGGTCTGACTGTACTTACTTTCAGAAGTAATTTTCAAAACACTGGCCCTCCATGCTGCTTTCTCTTAGATGGAGGTGCTCTCAGCATTAAGAGCACTTGTTTTAAGTGTACCTTAAGGCGGAATCAGGCACGAGCAAAGCTGTCCTCATCCTGAAGCGCAGCCACCTCCAGCCATGTGCGCAAGCACTCAGGCACCGACTTGTATCAACAGCACTAAAAGAGGTGTCCTGTCTTAAGACCAAGTGAAACAATGTATTTAATATCATTATGTTTGTTTAACTGGTTACATTCTTATTAGTTTTACAAGTTTCTGATCTTGTTGTTTATTCAAAATGTCTCGAGTGACATCTGTCCGTTCTATCACTATATGGGAGGTCAGAGACAAGGGAGGTCAATCCTGTGGCTGTGAAGTACTCAGATCAGGGGCACTATTAAAGCATCTTAGCTATTCATATTCAATTGTGCTTTTCATGCGGCACCTAAAAACATCCTCTTGAAAATAAATCTATTCATACTGGGAAGTACTTTTGAAAATAGTAAATAAGTTTTAATCCCTATCAGAGTACATCAAACTAATTCTTTTATGATGGTGGCCCATTTTATAAGTGTGATAAGCCACTCCAGGGTGTGCATTAAAGGATTTTAATGCACTTCCAGGGGTGTAAGGACACTGCTTTCAGCCTTGTGCCTTAGTTATTACTTTCTGGGGCGTAATAAAACTTTAATGCACACCCTGTCATTGCTTATTACTTATGTATACTATAAATGAAATATAAAATTATTATATATTTATTTTCATGCTTATAGATACATAGTACAGCACTCATGAAGGATTTATTCTGAAATGTCTGCATATGTGTACTGTATCAGTTGTACCTTATGTTATGAACAAAAGAATACCAGTAAAAATATATTTTATACAAAAACATTTGATGAGTGGGTTATTTTCAAACCAATCTGTTCTTATGGATACTAGCTCACACTGATTGGTAATTAGCTCTCCCTACTAGTTAATGTTTTTCTTTTACCGAGGTCTTGACTGTGTTTAGCCACAACCATATTCTGGAAGCATATACTTCTCCATACCCAAACTGCTTTAATTTTGATGCTCCCCTCTGTAAGATGTGTCTCTTGGATAAAAATTATATCTGCCTTACTTGCTTGATATGCATCATCATCTTTTTTTTCTTTAATAGGTTACTAGCCCGGCTACATTGTAGGTGAGTATCTTTGTTGTCTTAGTTGCCATCATTTGGATTTATGTCTGTCTTTCTGTTCCTTATGTCTTGTATGTGACATGTGTTCTATATTTGTCCCTCCAGCCTTGAACCTGTAGTATCCATTTTCTTTGCCATGCACTTCAACCTTCACTTGAGGTTTAAACTTGCCAACATGGCCAACATGAAAAAATTAACTACGTAACAAACTTTGTTTACCTCCAAGGTAGAAAGAAATTGTACTTTCCTTTCTCTAGTCACTACCCATCCCAATGTTGGGTGTGTTAGTGTCCAGAGTAGCAGTGGTGTCACTTCTTTGCTCAGGGCCACTACTTTGGTTGCCTGCTTCGTGGGGACCCTTCCTAGTCTCCCACCCTCTAGGTGGCCAAGCTTCATCAGTTGTTGCCTCCCGGTCGAGTCTTCAATCTTCCATCAGCAGCCTTCTCCTCCTGGGAGTTTCTTATTCTTCCTTGTGGACTGTATACCAAATTTCCTCTTGACATTTTTCTGTCCCTCTATTTGTCTTTGTCTTAAAGCCTGTTTGGCCATCTGGGCCCCCTTTATTTACCCTTAAGCCATTCTTTCCATACATTTTGGTGCCATCTTCTCCCCTCCCATTTCTGTTTTCCATTGGCTTTGCCCCTCCCCTTTTTCAAAACCCTTATTACCTGTGCAGGGTATGTCCCATGGCAGCATTACCTCTTCTTAGGTCTCCACTGTCTCCGCAAGAAACTTCTCAGTTTGCTGTGTCACATCCTTTTGCTGGCAGGGTCTCCCATGGGTCCCGGGTTCTTCCCTCTTTCAAGTGTCATCTGTAACAGAAACAAAAGTACAGAAAAGTATATGGGGTTCCACATCTTCTTCCACACCCCTCTCATTGCCTTTTTACTTTCAGGCTTCTCAGTCCCTGGTGACCTTTTCATTTTCATCGCACTTTCCCACTCTCCTTACACAGGATTATACTATGAAATCTGTTAAAAGCATCCTGACCATTTGTTTATTATGATTCATTATAATTCATTTGTGACTTATAAACAGAATAACATTAACAGTAAGTCAGAGGTCATCCTCCGATTTGAGGAGAGCTCTCACCCGAAGGGTCCCTGTCCCCAATTCTGCCCATTTTGGGCTCTTCTCCTTAGTCCATTGGAGACCTCCTTCTTTAGCCCACCTAAGCTGCTCATTCCTCATACCTTCTTCATTTTCAGGGGTACTCTGCAGTCTGAGATAGAATTATATTCAAACTGTCCGCAACGTGCCTCTATCCTATTATTTAAATATCTGTTGTACCCTTAAACCCTTAACTTTCTTTGTGGCCTGAAGTCCCTCTCCAGATGTGAGAGTGTGTCTCCTCTTGAGTACTAAAGTCGCCCAGTGTGATCTCTTCAGAGCACTTCTCCCCTTTACCATTATCCGAAGTCTGTGAGGCATACCTCTGTATCTTGAAAGCCATCCTTCTTTATCCTGGCCCATTTTTTCTTTTCCTCCTAACCTCTTTCTCTATCAGCCGCCTTATTCAGAATTACCCTCCTTGTTCCCCTGCCCCTCACCTTTTCTGTGTTCCCTCTTCTTAGCCTTCTTCTATTATATCCCTCTCCAGGCTCCTTATATTATCTCCTCTCTGGACTCCTGTTAATTCCCTTTTTGTGTATCCTCTCCCCATTTGGTCCCTCCCTCTTCCAGTTAGGTCTCACTTTCATAGCGGTCCCTTGCTTTCTGCTTGGTTCATACTAGTCTTCTGCATCCCCTTCTCAGTCACTTCCTCACAGTTAAAATCACTTTATTTGCACTCATCTGGCTCTTAGTGTGTCCATGTCAGCATTTGTGCTATGTCTGTTTCCTTTGATGTTCCTCCACATCTCTGATTCCTCCACTTCAAGTTACCTTCTTGTTGGAGTCTTGTTGGTGTTCCTGATTATCTCAGGGCTCTGTGGATTTGGTCAGTCCAGCAAAACTTCTCGGATGTCCGCCTCTAGGCCCTCATGGCAGAGCTCTGTCCTGCCGCCTGGAAACTGCTCCTGCCTTGTTGGTTCCACTTTGCTGCTTGTTCCTTCTCCCTGGCCTTCTTCTTGGATTGGGATTTTATGGGCCTGCAATGCGATGCCCGCCTCTTGGGTGAGCTGTACACATGGACGCCTCCTCCAAGAACACTCTGAGTCTCACAGGATATGGAGTTTGAAATTGGACATGTTTTCCTTCAGTGCTAAATAATATCCAGGTATTCCATTCTCTTTTTTATTTCGGGGGATAGTCTTGGTCGAAAAACAGCCTTAGCCCTTGTGGCTCACCACCTTTTTCCCAAGCCTCTTCAGTATATCCTCCTTAGTGCACTAGCTGGAGAATTTCATTAAGATAGTTCTAGGTCTAGCATTTGGATTGAGAGTTTGGGGTAAAGTTCTCTGTGCACCCTTTCTGTTCTTAATTCATAGCCCGTCGGTATACCAAGCACATCTGCTAGCAAATCTTGTAAGAAGAGGCACATATTAGGTGTTTCCGTGTTTTCTGGGAGCCCCGACATCCTCAGATTATCCGTTGGGACCTAGCTTCTAAATCATACATTTCTCCTGGAGGGCCTCCATGTGTTCTAGCAAGGCCTCTCATGGTGCCAATTTGTGTAGCTCTCCTTCGATCACGCCCACGCAGCTTTCCACTTCCACTTCCATCATGTGTTGCCTATGTTTCAGATAGCCTCTGGAATCTTCTGAAAATCTCTTATTTTCTTTCCATGACTGTTTGATCTCTTGAATTATCATTTCAAATCTTTGTCGAGATAACTTTTCCTCTTCCTTATCTGTGTCATATCGCTGCTCATGCTCACTGTTAGGGGATACACCATGCACCGGTCCTGTTTAAAATCCTGTATCTTCACCCATCCTCTGCCATAATATTTGGTTTTGAAGTCGATCTGGTATTTCTGCATTCTCCTTTGCTTTTGCTGCCATTCTGTTTGTTATTTGTTGGTTCTGTCTGTAGGAGTAGTTTAATTCCCCTCAGGAGTTAGCAGCTGCCTTCTTTAAGCTGTTAACCTGGCTGTGATGTCACTAGAAGTCTCAATGCCTGTCTGTTTCAATTTCAGAAAAGAGATGTGTAAGAACAAGAGGCCAATTTGAGAAGAGAGGGACTCTAGGGGCACGGTGAGGAAGTGTTTTTCATGGAAAGGGTGCTGGATGCATGAAACAGCCTTCCTGGGGTCAAAAAAGTAGGGGAATTTAAGAATGCGTGGACAGACATATGGCAATTCTAGTGGGAGGTAGGAGGAAGTAGGCTGTTGGTAAAACTAGGATCTGCAGCTTATCCAACAGGTAGGAAAATGGGCAGACTGGTGGGCCAAGAGGTCCTTATCTGCCATCAAAGTCTATGTTTCTGTGTTTCCCAGAAAGTACCTGAACATGTACCCATGTGCATCCAGAGTGTCTGGGACCCGCTTATGTCCCCTCACACTCCAGGAGCTGAGTGATGTCAGATCTGAATGTCACAGTATGTTGTCTGGCACTCTGGACTCCTGAGGGGCTCAGGTAAGTATGGTGAGTGAGCCTCAAAGTCCAGAGACAGCCCCTTGCCCACCAGTTCCAACACCCATTTGTCTGAAGTAATAGCAGACCACTGTGGAAAGAAGTGATGCAGCCAATCCCCAGGCAGGAGTAAAGCAAGGTTTAATTCATCAGAAACAGAGTCTACTGGGCCAATTTTCCAGAAGTAGAGGCATGATGGGTCCTGCTGTTTCAGTATCAATAGCCCAGATCTTCCTTAGTTGGGAAGGCGGCCAGAGCATATGGTAGGTGGGCGCTGTACCATACCTCCTGTGGATGTAATTATGGGTAAAGACTTTAACAGTTGGCAAATGTTGTGGGCATAACTACCTGTAGTCTGGCTAGGGAACAAGCTCCTGATGACAGAGATGGGGCAGTGCAGCTAGAAGCAACCCCTCCCTCAACAGCAGGGGAAGTCGCTCATACATTGATGGGCTGGCTGGGAGCAGCAATTCTGAGCCATATCTACAGCATAGGAGATCCCAGCCATGGGCTGGTCTTCTAAAGGAGTGTTTGAGATCCTCCAGAGCCATAGTTTTTGATTCAGAGACCCCTTGGGGTTCAGGTGCTTACTTGATATGTCTACAGAGTATCTCTGTTAAACCAGGTATTTATTTCTTATACTTTTAAGTTTTTCAGACTATGGAACAGATGTTTAATCTCCAAATTACATGAGACTTGCTTGATTGTTTGTATCTCATTTTATTTACCTACTCTTGTTTACAATTACTTACATAACCTATAAGCAAAATGGAACTTTAATTTGCTTGGTTTATTATTTTACACTAATATGTGCACTTGAGCACATTAAATAAATAAGCAGAATAAATCTCAGTGTCTGTCTTTTGCTGGTGCCACCTTGTTTGCTATGTTGACCTGATAGATTGAGCAATTGAACTGCTGGAAGAAGAGTGAGATCAAGGTCTGAGAATGGAACAGGATCAAACTGAAAAAGAAAAGGCTATTTAGACCGACCTTCACCTTCCATCCAGGAACACAGTTTAACCCAGCAATCGTGATCTATGAAAGGTTGGCAAAACAAGATGTGAATAATTTTTCACATCTAAGTGGCATACTAATTTTCCAACCTAAACTAAAGTTGATGAAAAGCTTTGAAATAATTAAAACCTATGCATGCTATTAAAAATCAGGAAGGCAGAAAGGAGGCAACATGATAGTGATGGAAAGGGAAAACTACAGGCAATAAGTTCCAAGGCAATTAAATGACAGATGCAAACAAAATGTGGAAACAAAACCCAGCACAAATCTTTAAGAAATAAATTGCTGAATTCATTGGAAATGCTGAGGAATTCAACTGGATTATAACTAAATGAAGCAGAATACCTTGTGACCTGCACTCCCATGGTGCCTATTTTGTATGTGATTCCAAAACTGGACAAAGATCCTATAAGCCCTTCATGATATTCTATAGTCTGAGAAACCAGCACACTGTCCAAAAAGTCTATTTTTGAAGATTTTTTCTAAAAAAAATGATGGTCAAACAGTCATCCTATATTAGAGACTCTACGGACGTCCTGAGAGGTTTCAGCATTTCATTTGGCAACAGAAATATCTGTGGCTTATAACAGACATAGAATTATAAAATCCTGATGGCAGAAAAGATCCTCAGGTCCATCTAGTCTACCCTCTTCCACCCCTTTATGTATTCCACCTCCTTCCAGTGGCCCCTTTCCAATACCACACAAACCCATGTGTCTGTCCCATGCTATCTTGAACTCCGATACTGTTTTGGCTCCCACCACACCATCCGGAAGCCTGTTCCATGCCTTCATCACCGCCTCCATGAAGAACTGTACCTCACACTGCTTCTGAATCTCCCCGCAGTCTCAAACTATGCCCCTGGTTACTGCTCCATTCTTCCTTTGGAGTAGACTTCCTGCCTTCACATTGTTGATCCTCCTGAGATATCTGAAGGTTTCAATCATGTCCCTTGATCCCTTCTAGTTTCCAAGGAGTACAGCCCCAGTTTCCTACATCTCTGCTCATACGGTTTACCATACATACCCTGCACCATCTTGGATACCCTTCTCTGAACCCTCTCTATCATGTCTATGTCCTTACGCAGATGTGGTCTCCAGAACTGGCCTCCGTACTCCAGGTGTGGCCTCACAATGGCTTTGTAGAGGGCATCAGTACCTCCCTCTGTCTGCTAGTGATGCCCTTCCAAGACATGCCAGCATCCCATTTGCTTTTCCCACTGCCCTGCTGCATTGGTTTCCCACCTTCACATTACTAGATACTATTACGTCTAAGTCCTTCTCCTGCTCCATAACCCTTATGTCCTCCCCCAGTGTGTATCCTGCTTTTGGGTTCTTGTGCCCCAGATGCATCACAAAGAAGTTTTATATGCTTCTATTTAATATAAATGGCGCTTGAGATATACTGCTGAAGTAGGGCAACAGATTATAGAGCCAGAGCTCATCTTGGTGGCTCTAAATTGAAATCTTACTAAGAATTATTTTGGTTTTGATTCAAAGTTTTATACTGAGCTATGCAGAACCACAATGGGGACTACTGCAGCCCCTCCTATGCAAACTTTTTTGTTTTTTTAGGGCGATGGGAAAGTGAGCTTATTTTAAATCCTCATAAACAAACAAGTGACATTTTTACGTGTTGCTTCCGCTTTATTGATACAAATTGGGGTGTAGAGGGATCGGGATGAGGCTTGTTGTCGAGGTACTGGTCAGGAAGCATAGGAAAACCAGGAGCAGTTGTAGAATTTGCAAAAGTATTTATTTGTACTAGCAGTAACATAAAAAATAAACTTGTTCCGTATAACTATTTACAAAGGCAAAATAGAGAAGATCCAGCTGAATTTTCCTTCAGTCTCTGTGTGTCCTGCAAGAAATTGCTTTATAAGTCCTTGCAACCCCCCTAACAAGCATCCTGTTTTTTCTAAAATGTTCTTGTATATTTCAGACAGGTGCAGGCAGGAACATAATGTCCCAGAGCTGAGGCCCCTTTCCACAGCTCTTCTGCAAAAGGCTAAAAGTGCATTTCGGTTAACCCCTTGAGTTCCAAATAGCTTTGTAATCATCTCAAACTATAATTATATACATTTCAACAGTAACACTATATAATTTCTGAACAAAGGGATCCCCATATCAGTTACATTTCTACATAATGATTTGCATATATTTTATACCAGCAGATATGCAAGGAAGGAAAAGACAGAATAGCAAGAATGCACTGAGAGACAGTGAAAGGCAAATAATTGCAAGACTGTTGGGGTGATCAAACTTAGGTCTCACAGGAAAATTTAGTTGCAGAACCAGACAGACAAGAGATGGGAAAGGAAAGAATAGAACAGATCCCTGCATTCAAACTCTTCATAACAACTAGGACAGAGTCCTATTCAACCCTGTAACAAGGCTATTCAATTTGTGGAATGGTGTAATATCAGTGACCTAAATGTAAAACTGACATAATAACCACACCACCACAGTTGATTTTTAGATTTGACTTTTTGGCATTTCCTTTTCCAAAACATTTAAACATCAACTTTTCAAAACTGAGTGCAGACATGCCTTACTGGTAGACAGCAGCTGTTACCCCATTCTCTGATAAACAGTATCCCACATATTCAGTTCCTTAGATTATGCAGAAATTGCTTGGACCTGCTCACATTTGAACTTCAAAGAGGAACTGAAATAAAGATTCCTAAAAGGTTAGGGGACATAAAGATCAGGTTTTGATTTGATTGAGCACTGGAAAAGGCTCGTAAGACTTACTGTATGCAGTTACAAACATCAAGAAGAATGATGTGAAGAAACACCAGTTAACAACTGACACAGAATTTAATGGTGTGACACAGCAGGTTGCACAGAGATAGTAAGGAAACACTGGCATGTGTTAATGAGTGACACAGTTCAAATACCTGCACTCTGCAGAGAACGAAGGACCATTGACAGCAAATACTTTTCAATATTACCACACTCCCTGATGAAAGGTTCTATACCCGAAGTACTGGGGTTGTGTGACATCTTTCTGTCCTTGGATATGCTGACTTACTTTAAATTTGCAATAAAGCAATTAAATAATGAAAAGAATTTGCTGTCAGTGGTCCTTCATTCTCTGCAGAGTGCAAGTATTTGGAACTGTGTTACATTTGCTTGGGTTTAGCAAGCTTCTTCCTGTATCTTGCCAAACCAGGTGTTTGTGGTTTGGCCAACTGGGACTGTTAATGAGTGACCCAGTTTTAATGGAGGCACTAGGTAGACAACTAGGAATTTATTACTGTAAGGGAAAAGTTTGGGTGATCTGTATAACAACACAGTTCTCACCAGCATTTAAACCTGCATTGCCATGAGTTCCTCTATGTCTCCAAAATAATTTTTAAAGGCAAAACTGCTGCACATGCAAATATGCAGTTAATAAAAGGAGTTTCAAACATCTGCTTTCAGGTAAGTAGGTAGAGATTTGCCAAATGATTGACTGTAAAAGCAGTTTTTGGTAAATGGTGAGGTGAGCCTGTAGAAAAATTTATGCAGGATGAACAATTTGACCATTAAGGGAAAGAATACAGGAGTACTTTAGTGGAGGAGGGAAGCTGTGAGATGCAGTAGGTTACACTGCAGAGAAGTGTGTGGAAGTAAAGTAAGCTCTGTACACTTTATCTGCACTGAGATGGTATATCCACAAACAAGAGAAGGAAATGGGTTGAATGAATGCCTCAGAAAGGAATCTAGGAGATTTTTTCTTTACCGGTGCTGGCACCTAGTGGTCAAAGTAAAGCACTTGATTTGAAACTGTTCTATTATAATGTAAGTAAACCTTGTGTTTGGTTTCCTTTAGGACACTATCTCATGAAGAACAGAAAAACAGAAAACAAAGAGACATACAATGAGCACTTTTAGAAAACAATCTTTTTCAGAAGACAAAGAACCTCTGTGTACAAACACTGAGGCAAGGGTTACCCTAAGGGCATTTGGCTGGGAAGCCAGAGTTTCAAGAAAATACAAAATCACATACCCACACAATACAAAGCATCATGGGCTGCATATGCAAATCACCACAGAATGTTATGCTGGTCCAACTTTAAGCAGAATTGCATGGTGCGAAAGGCCTCTCACACAGTTTGCAAGGGTGCTAACAGAAGACATAGACACGTGTTTCATCCTACCAGGACTCATCAGTATGCCTCGTCTGTTTGACACCCCAGTGGACTGGACCAGCTACCCTAAGACAGTGTGTCTTGGATATGTTGTGGTGAACCCATTAAAATAAAACTATTTTATTTCACTACAACATATCCAAGACACACTGTCTTAGGGTAGCTGGTCCAGTCCACTGGGGTGTCAAACAGACGAGGCATACTGATGAGTCCTGGTAGGATGAAAACATGTGTATGTCTCTCTGTTAGCACCCTTTGCAAACTGTGTGAGAGGCCTTGACCAGCACAACATTCTGTGGTGATTTGCAATGCAGTCCATGATGCTTTGCATTGTGTGGGCATGTGTGATTTTGTATTTTTTCAGAAACAATGTTTTTTTTAATTTGAAGTATATTGTAGAGTGGATTAATATAGAATAGTGGAGAAGTCTGTTTTTGAGATCCTCCCGGTCTTGGGCAGGGGAAGGATAAAGTGAGGAAGGTGAGATTAAGGAAATTAACAGATGGCTAAAAGGATAGTGTCAGGAGGAGAGGCACCATTTTGTGGGAGACTGGGGCTTCTGGGATAGGGATCATGCCTGATTCCTGGAAGCATGCTAATGTTGTTCCTACCTTTAAAGCAGACAGTCCCTTTCTACCAATAACTACAGGCCCATCTCTCTCTCCCATCTGAGCAAGCTACTAGAGAGAATTGTGCACTCCCAGCTTTCTGAGCACCTTGGACAATATTCGCTGATGTACCCCAAGCAGCATGGTTTCCACAAGCTCCACAGCACCACATCTGCCTTAGCCCATTTCACTGACCATGTCCTCAGAAACATGGATTCGGGTAAGGCCACAGGTGCTGTATTCATGGATCTAAGGCATCTGACCTACTTGACCACCCTCTCCTACACTCTACTCTCCACCACCTTGGCTGCTTCTCGAGACTTCCTCATGGTTTTGGAGCTATCTTGTGGGCTAGTCCCAGTCAGTTATCATTAGAGCTGCATCCTGCCCTGCCCTGCCTGTCTCTACCAGTGTTCCCAAGGCTCCATCTTTGGCCCTTTACTGTGTTCCATATTTATCAATGCACTCCCAGCAGAGAGTCTCCTGTGAGGCACTTCTCTATACAGATGACCTTGTTCTATACCAGAGTGAAATGTCACTTGCAAACATCTCCTCCATCCTTACCCTTAATTATGATGCTGCCTACAATTGGTTTACTTCCAAAAGCTTCTGGTAAATGAAAAAAGACAAAATCAATGTTATTTGGCTCAAACCATTCCTCACTAAGGTCTCCAAAGTGGAGTCCTCTACTTGTACTCACACCTGTTGCCCACCCCCAAAAAAAATTTCACTAGTTTCAAATACTTGGGCAGCACCCTGGACCCATCCTTACATTCACTGATCATGTTAATATTTCCATGTGTAGCGTTAACCAGAAATTAGGAGCGCCACTGGCTAAGACAATTTCTGTCCCATGAGGCACGCCTAACAATTGCACAGTCAACCTTCTACCCTTATTAATTACTGCTTCCCATATATTCACCCATGTCATCAGCCCTGCGCCCAGGCTGACATCAGTTTACAACAGCATTTGTCTCTTCATCCTCCTCCCCTTTTCTATCCATCATTGTGGCTTATACAAATCATTTTGTTGGCTCCCACTTCAAGGTGCTTTGACCATGCTTTGGGCTGCCTAATAGATACTACACTCAAAGATGGTTCCCTGTCCCCTTATTCATCCCTACTTGCAGGTAAAGTGGCTATTAGGTGACTCCATGAATCATCCATCCTCTCCCTGGTAGTTCCCAGAATCTCCACTACCATGGGCAGCAAAGTCTTTTCCATCTCTGCCACCTCCTTATGGAACAAGCTTCTTATATCGCTCCACTCATCCTCCTCCTCCCACTTATCTTTTAAAAGTCACTTTAAAGACTGGCTACCACTGGAAGTCAAATGCCACTGTCCATCTGTGTAGCTGGGATGATTCCCCTCCCCCACCTTTTGTGGGGTCTCCCCTCATGCAACCCCCTTTCTCTCCAGCTTCTTTCCACCCCACCTGGCCCTCTCCCTCCCTATAGTCTACTCCACTGCACTTTGCTTATTGTGGACTATCGCACTGAAGTTTGAATATCCACCTGGTTGCTACTTGATTTTGTTATTGGCGTGCTTTTGAAATTGCACTTTATATGGTTTACCTGGTAATTTGTTACCTTACTGTATTGTGCTCCATGTTCCTGTGATGATGTATATGGACTTGTTGCTAGCTTACAACTTCCACTTGTACCTTATTGTATTCTTATTTTTGTTAATACCCTCTGCACTGTAATTTCCTGCACCTTGAGTAATTGTTAATGACCTGCACTCAGCTACATCCTCCTGTATTTGTTTTGCAATGTGCCATTATTTATGGCCCAAGTCATGCCTGAAAACAGTCCTTGGATCAGTGCACTTACCTGGTCACCACGTGTATAAATAAATAAATACATAAATAAAGAGACTCTTCAACGGTTGCAGCCTTCATGTAACAAAAAGAGGCTAATGCACTTGGGCTGAAGTATGATATCTATATAGGTGTACATTTAAACTGAGAGGAGGCTTAGGCTAGGGGAACCTCTGAGGATGGAGAGGAAAAGGGAACCTTCTAGGATTCCCCAGTAATGGGGACAAGGGGCAGTGGGGCAGGAAGTGGCAAAGCAGGGTCCATAATAAGAATGGGTGCCGTGGGGCTTACAAAGCCAGTAGGAGCAGACAAACCAGGAAGTTAAAGAGAGAAGGGGAGACAAAGGAGAGGAACTGACAAAAGGGGAACAGTATAGGCACAGGCTGGAAGGCAGTCTGCCTAACATATCTCCACATAGCCATGGATGACCGTCTCCTTGCTAGGGTCCATCTTTGTAGATCTTTACAAAGCTTTTGACTTGGTTGGTCATGCAATACTCTTTCTCAAGCTTAAGACCCTAGGTTTCAGTCAACCAGCTATCGTATGGTTCAAAACTATCCAAGCAACCAAACCCAGCTAGTGTCCATACAAGACATTAATTCAGACCTTGTTGTCTTAAATCTTGGGGTTCCTCATGGCTTAATCCTTGATTCTTAACTGTTCTCCATTTTGTTAACAACCTCCTGAAGCACAGAAAGAAGTGCCATCTACACATGTATACAGATGGCAGTACTACTATAGTGCAATGAAAATGTCCAAGGTTAATTTAGTACTCCAGTATGATTTCAACACAATCTCCTCCTGGTTCGACAACAACCACCTGATCCTTGATGCAACCAAATCAAAGTCTGTGGTGTTTGGATCCCAGACTTTGCTAACTCATTCAGCTGATCTACATGCAAGCACAACATCAGACGTCCATACTATTGATCAAGTCAAGGTATTCAGATATCAAGGAATCTGACTTGATGTGTCACTTATGTACAGTAGGCACGTTGATCACACCTTAACAACTGTAGGGCCCCACCTCAACTTTCTACAAGTCTAAATGCTGCCTTACTGCTGATGTAAGGAAGCAGGTAGTCTCCACATCCTGCTCCTTCCAGTAACTAAAGAGACATAATATACTGCTGTGCAAACAAAACCACTCTACTGCCCCTGGATCATTTGCGCAGGTTGTGCAGGTTCATCCTCTCCTGTGGATGGTCTACCAATCATTGTTTGCTATGTGACCAGCTTAACTGGAAACGTCCCTTGAGGAGGCATAACTACCACTGGCTCTCTTTGTTGTACAATTGTGCAGAAGGACAGTCCCGGATTATCTCCTAGCCCTCCTCACAGTCAAACAGTGTCTACTCACTCTATTCAACAGCAGCACTCGCCTTCTCAGTTCCCAGCAGGATGGTGAATTAGGTAGCAAGGCCTTTGCATTAGCAACTCTAGACACCTGGAACAAACTCCTCCAGCTGAGGAATGCTTCTAACTTGCAAGTGTTAATGTCAGCTTTTCCAGCCACCTTAAAACTCCCTGTATTTGTTTTGGTCCAGAATTCCCATCAACAGGACGATTATCTTGTTGCTTAACAATGCTCATGCTCTTTGTTTGTAGTGATCTCACTTTCCAATTTTGTTTGATGACAGAAATATAGATGTCTTTTTAATCTTTGGTAACCAGGTAATGTCCACTAAGTACACAAGACCTGTTTTCAAGGATGATGACCTGGGAGCACTGGGGAGGTTAAGAGACTTGCTCAGGGTCACACAGTTTATGCAACTGGAGGTCGTGGGAATCAAACCCAGGTCTGCAGGATGCACCAAGCTCATTCACAACTCATTACTCTAGACTATACCACCAGCAGAAAAGACCATTTGTCCATCTAGTCTGCCCAATTTTACCCTACTGTACCCTGTGACCTATTGTCCAAATGTGGATTTGGCCTCCCGCCATACTACTATCCCCTGACAAACTGTTTAGCTGTTTACGCTGTCCCAGCCATACTTGAACTCATTAATGGTTTTTGTGCCCACACCTCTGCTGATAGGCTGTTGCATGGCTCAACCACTCTCTCAGTAAAGAAGAACTTTCTAGCATCCTCCTGAATTTCCCCACTGGCTTACATTCATGTCCCCTGTTTTGACCTGCTATTCCTGCTAAACAGTTCCTCACAGTTAACCTTGCTTATTCCTTTCAGGAACGTGACAGTATCTATCATGACCCCCATCAATCTTTTGACCTACAGTGAGTACATGTTCAGTGCCCTAAGCCAAGTCTCATGGGATCTGCCCTGTTGTCCTTGAATCATTTTGATTACTCTACTCTGCACCCTCTCCAGTGGCACCATGTTTCTGAACCACACCTGACTGTAGTGAGCTACTGAATAGCCCTGCCATGGGTTCAGCCATTTCTAATGCCAATTCCATGAGCACCCCTGGTGCATCCCATCTGACCCTGGAGCCTTGTCTATTTTCAGGACTTCAAGCCTTTTCTACCCCTTTCTCTTGTAATTATGACCTGTCCTAATTCTGGGATCCTCCTTGCAGCAATCTTTTTGCTGCTTTCTGGCAGAGGCCCACTACCCTCCACTGTGAATACTGAGCAGAAGTAGTCATTTAGACTAGCTGTGTTCTGCTTGTCCTTTTACTACCCTGCCCCCTCTGTCATCCTAACAATTCCCCTCTCATCTTCCTTTTTCCTTTATATACTTAATGAGTGTTTTTCTCCTCCCTTGACCCCCTCCACAGTACGTAGCCATGTCTGCGTTTGCATCCCTGACTGTCTTCTTGGCCTCCTTCATCTTTACTTGGTATTTGCTCCATTCCTCATCCCTGTTTCTCCTTGTAGCCAACGAAGGCCCTTTTTGGCCCTCACTGCCTCACTGACCTTTTAAAGAACCCACTTGGCATCTTGTGGCTGTTCCCTTGGTTGCATGCTCAAGGATTGTTTGTTGCTCTGACAATGGTCACCTTAATTTCTTCCCACCTCTCCTTCACCCTACTGATTTTGTCCACTCCAACTTACTTGCCCTTGACTAATTCCCTCATCTGATCAAGTCTGCTCATTTGAAATCCAGAACCACAGCTTTTGATGAGGGTATATCGATACCCATGACCAGTTTAAACCATATGATGTTATTGTGACTGGACCCAGTGGTTCCCAAACCCACACTCCACCTCCCATTTCTGAGTTGGGGAGTACCACATCAAGAATGGCAGCCTGTCTTGTAGGTTCCCTGACTAGTTGCACCAACAGGCAGTCCTGCAACACGTGTAGCATGGCCTGTCTTCTGGTGCTCTTAGCATCTAGAATATCCCAATCTATGTCTGGTAGACAGAGGTCCCCCAACCACTACCTCCCTTTGCAACCCCATCTCAGTTTCTGCCCCTAGTTCCCTACCCCGTCTTCCTGGCCTGGTGATCTCCAGACCACCCACTTGCACAACTTATTTCTTGATGCTGCTGTGAGCTGCACCCACAGCAATTTTCTCTACCCATTTCCTCCACCTGCTGGGTCCATCCTGTACTGTCTATATGCCTTCTTTGACATAGAGGTCTTCCCCACCTCCTTTCCCTTACCCTGTCTCTCTTATACATGGTATAACCTGGTAGTACCAGGTCGCAGTCATTATTCCCAGTGGAACATGTTTCTATAATGGCTATGAGGATCATCCTGCATCCACCACCATTGACTGGAGCTCACTAATTTTGTTCCGAGGCTCCTGGCATTTAGGCAGATTGCCTTCCAACTTGTGCCTATACCATTCTCCTCTTGTGAGTTCCTCTTTCTTTGTCCTCAGCCTCCCTCCTTAATGTTCTGTTTTTGTGCTCCCTGCTGGCTTTATGAGCCCTCCTCCCTGGCACCCTTACTTATTATGGACCTCTGCTCTGTTGCCTTCATCCCACTACTCCCAGACCACATTTCTAGGGGAGTCCTAGCTAGGCTTACCTTTGCTCTCTGCCCTCTGGAGTTCCCCAGCCTCAGTCTCTGCCCTCTTAGATTAAATGTCCACCTACATAGACACAAAACTTTGCCCAGACGCACTATTCCACTCTCTTGTTAGTTGAGGGCTGCCACCCTTGAAGAGCCTCCTGTCCCTAGTCTGCCACAAAATGGTATCCCTCCTCACAACACCATCCCTCAATCACCCATTAAATTCCTCAGTCTCCTCCTTCCTTACTCTATCATTCCCATGCCCTTACTCCACACAGGGCGGACCTCAGAAAAGCCAGGAAATGGAGTGTGCCTTCAGTTTGTCCCCAGCAACTGAAAATTATGCTTTACTATCTTGGTTAGCTGGTTTGCCAGATCCTTGATACCTAAATGTACCAGCACCCCAAGCTCCTCTTCCTCCTCTACCATCCTCCTGTCCTATCTATATCCCAGATGGCTGATGCTCCTGGAAGGCATCTGAGCACCCCTCCCTCATTTTCCTCTCCACCCCTCTAGCCATGGAGTCTTCTAATAATAGATAACCCTTGCAGACTTTTTCCTGTTTTCTCCCTGGTGCTGCCAATTCAACCTTTCCCAGCTGGCTCAGATCTCCCCAAGAAGTCAGGTACCTGCACCTCCTCCAGTCATGCAAAATGATTTGTATTCAGGATTTAGTGAATTTGGATAACTTTTTTGTCACTGCCCTGCCACGTGTCCCCTCCTCACCATACTAAAACTCCCTGGACCAGTAGGCTTCTGGGTGAGTTGGGGTGTGCCATGTGCCTGTAGTGCAGACCAACTGGTTATGCAGCATAGCTATCCTTTTCATGCTGCTACCAGCTGTGTCTGAGCTCCTCAAATCTCCCACACATGAGGCAGTATCCCACTTCACACTGTAGCCTGAGAGATTAGTGACTGGTTATCTCCCCTGCTGCTGTACTCATACTTCCTGTTGTTACTCCTCCTTCAATATGTAACCACTCAGTCCCCGTGGGTTACTAGAATCCCATCAGTGTCAGTGCTAGGTTAGGAAGGCAGCTGGTGAACAACTGGTTAAATAGGTTTTTCACCTGTTCACTCTCTGTTTACTTGGTTTCAGCTGAGAGGAGAGAGATGATGCCATTTAGAATGCTCGCAGCAGCATAAGCCATGGCAGCTGGCTGTGAGTGGGAGTTTTAGAATCTTGAGTAAGTCTTTGAGTGGAGTCAGTAGTGAGCAGTTGGAGGAGTGAGGAGCTGCAGTGTGGGCTCTGAGAGGAGAGCCTATTTTCTCACCCAAGTACTGAGAAACATCTGCCTGCCAAGAGAAGTGGTAGAAACCATTGTCTAGTGCAGGAGTTCCTGATTTTCATCCCCATAGAGATGGAAAGGACTGCCAGAATGGATCCAAGGGCAATCCCTATTTTGATCCAGGACTTTGAAGCTGCCTGTTTGTTTACCAACCATGAGTAATCTGACTTTGTGCTTCCCAGAAGAAAGTACCTGTTTTGGGTGTACCCTGGTAAAGGAAATATACACCAATTTCTGTTCTAAGTTGAGACTGTTCTCATGTTTTAAAGTTGGCTGACAATCGGGGTCCCAAAAGACTTGGCACATTGTTCAGGACTTCAGTTCTACACTCAAAGTAGTACTTTTCTTATGCTGGATGTGAAAGTCATTCCAAGAAGCATATTTCTAACTGTTTTAACAGATGTTTTGAGGTGTAACTCTGAAAGAATGGCTGGTATGGACATGGAAGCAAAGGTGGCAGCCCCCATCTGGAGTGACCAGTTCAGCACTACAGGTTCCGTAAGTCTATTGTAATGGTGAGGCTAGGTGCTCCACACCATGGGATTCAATCAGTGGTTGAAAAACTGGTGCAGAGCTTAGCGGTTTAGCTTCATTGGGGACTGGGGTCTACCTGGAGTGATGCAGGCCTATACTGGCATGATGGTCTGCGCCTGTCCAGGAGGGGAACCAAGATCTTAGGTGACAGGTTTACATGCTTCATTGGCAAGCATTTAAACCAGCCAGGGGAGGCAATGGAAAGGAGCAGGGAAATCCTAGCCCCTCCTAAAAATCAGGGTAGTTAGTGAGGTAAACACCAAGATAGAGATGTCAATATGGAGAAAGGCAGGGGTAAATGGAGAAAACGACAAAGGCAGTAAGGACAGGGATGGGGCAAAAGGGGTAAGGCCATCAGGAAATGGAGGGTAATGAGTACCAATGCCCATAGTCTGGCAACAAGCTCCTGAACTGGTGGCCTTGATGGAAGAGGGATGCCTGGATATCGTGGCAGTCACAGAAACATGGTACACAGAGAACCATGACTGGGATGTTAACATACCAGGTACTAACCTACAGGAGAGATGGGAGGGCAGAAGAGGGGAGAAGTAGCTCTCATGTAAGGAACAGATAAAGCAACAGAACAAAAGAGTAAACAGGGAGAGAGGAGGCACTGTCAGTCACCTTAGAGACTGGAAATGGCACCACAATCTACACAGGGGTTGTATACAGGCCCCATCTCAGGGGAGGAATGGACAAGGATATGATAGAAAGCATCCTTAGGATGGCAGGGAAAGGGAGATATTGTTGATGGGGACCTGAATATGCCAGACGTTAACTGGAGCACCTTGTTGGCAGCCACATCCAAGAGTAGGGCCATTCTTGATGCTTACAGGGGCATGCCTCAGACAGCTAGTGTTGGAACCCACTTGGGAGGAAGCAATCTCAGACCTCGTACTCTCAAATGGGGACGGTGAGAGGATCTCAGATTTAGAAGTTGGTAGCCATCTAGGAACAAGTGACCACCAAACAGTGTGTTTCACGATAAACTCAGCTGCAGAGTCAAGCCATACAAAAGTGAGGGTACTGGACTTCAGGAGGGTGGACTTTGTCAAACTGGGAGAGTGCCTTAGAAAAGCACTAGCAAACAGGCAAGAAGGAGGGGTAGAGCAACAACAGGAAACATCAAAACTGCCATCACAGAGGCAACAAGCCTTTGTGTAAAGCAAATAAACAAATCAAAATGAAAGAAAAGCGACTATGGTTCTCAAAGAGGTGGCAGGGAAGGATAGGGAGAAAAAGATAGCATTTAGGAAGTATAAGGAATACAGAAGGAGCAGGACAGAGAACTGTACCAGTTAAGGCAGAAGGAAGCAGGGAGGGAAGTCAGAATAGCAAAGGCCCAAACTGAGGAAAAGATAGCCAACTCAGTTAAGAAGGAGATAAAACCTTTATAAGTACATTAGAGAGCATAGAAAGACAATGGGAGGGATAGTGAGGCTGAATAGAATGGAGGGTGGGTGGGCAGAGAGGACAGTGAAAAAGCAGGGATTTTGAACTATACTTCTGCTCAGTATTCACAAAAGAGGAGAAGGGGTGTACCTAATCCAATTAACAGAAGCACTCTTGATGGGGGTCAATCCCAGTCCTTTCACAGAAGAAAGGGTTCTGAAAGAACTCCAAAAACTGAAGGTGGACAAAGCAATGGGGCCTGATGGGATTCACCCAGAATTCTAAAATAATTAAGGGAGAACTAGTGACACCACTGACTACCCTTTTAACAAATCATGGGAGGATGGTGTGGTACCTGAGGACTGGAGGAGGGCGATGTGATTCCCTTCACAAAAGTGGGAGAAAGACAGAGACAGGAAACTACAGACCTGTCAGTTTGACCTCTGGTAGGGAAAATGATGGAATCACTTCTGAAGGAAAGAATTGTTGAGTTTCTAGAGGCCAATGAAGCACAGGACCCAAGGCAGCATGGATTCACAGCGGAAGGTCATGTCATATGAATCTAATAATAGATTTCTTTGACTGGGTGACCAAAGTAATAGACCAGGTAGGGGCTGTTGACATGGCCTAACTAGACTTTAGCAAGGCATTTGACACAGTCCCACACAAAAGATTAATAAACAAATTAGCCAGCCTGGGAGTGGGTCCCAGGGTGGTAGCCTGTAAAACATTGGCTGGACAACAGGACACAGAAGGTAATAGTAAACAGAGTCCACTCTGAATGAAGGGGTTACTAGTGGGATACCACAGGGTTCAGTACTGGGTCCAGTCCTTTTAATATCTTTATAAGTGACATTGCAGAGGGACTGGAAAGAAAAGTATGTCTCTGCAGATGACACAAAAATCTGTGACAGGGTTGATACACAGGGGGTGTGTGGAAAGGATGAGAAGGACTTGGCAAGGTTGGAGGAATGGTCGGAAGTATGGCAGCTTGGATTCAATGCAAAGAAGTGTAAAGTAATGCACCTGGGAAACAAAACCCAGGGAAGATTACACAATGGGGGGTTAGTAACAACAACAAAATGGAAAGGGACCTCAGGGTAATCATATCAGATTACCTTAAGGTTGGCAAACAACGTGAGAAGGCAGTATGGAGGGCTGCGGGATACTGGGATATATAGGAAGAGGCATCGCCAGCAGAAAACAGGAAGTTGTTATCCCTCTGTACAGACAGATGGTGAGACCCCATCTGAGTACTTCGTATCAGTTCTGGAGACCCCATCTCTGCAAGGACATAGACAGGATAGAGGCAGTCCAGAAGAGGGCAACTAAAATGGTGCAGGGTCTGCAAGAGAAGCCATACGAGGAAAGACTAAAGGAGCTTAATATGTATACCTTTGAGGAAAGGAGGAGATGGGGACATGATAGAAATTTTTAAGTACCTCAGCGGAATCAACAAAGCCCAAGAGGGTAGCATCTTTCAGAAAAAGAGATGTGCAAGAACAAGGGAATACAATTTGAAGATAGAGAGGACGACTCAGGGCAATGTGAGGAAGTATATTTTCACAGAGAGGGTGGTAGACGCATAAAACCGCCTTCCTGAGGGGTTGTGGAGAATGCAAGAATGCATGGACAGACATACGGCAATTCTTGTGGGGGTAGGAAGAAATAGGCTGTTGGTTAACTAGATCTTCAGCTTATCCAGTAGATAGGGAAATTGGCAGACTAGGTGGGCCAAGCGGTCCTTATCTGCTGCCAAAGTCTATGTTTCTATGTAAGGGCACCTGGTTATTCAGGACATGGTGGCCAATGCCTGAAGATAAAAGTTTACTCCCTGGTGTGGGTTGTACACTTTGAGCACCAGTGTGTTCGTCATGGCCAGTTGCCACATTGCCAAAATGTTAAGTCCTATGCCATATGGGAAATTGCTCATTTATGCCAGTGCCACTAGAAGAAATGTGTGTTCAGCTGAGGCCATTGCCACTGAAGAGAATTCGAGGTCCTGTGACATATGGGATAGTTAAGAGTTGCTGTCTGATACAGATTTCTGTTGTTCAGCTATTGCCTTGTGCCACAATGTGTAACCCTTGGGGTCCACCTTTGCTTTAGTGTACCATCCTTTGGAATAAAGTCACACCTAGAACCCCAGCCTGGTTTGGACATTCATGTTACTGTTTCTTGTGTAGAACTACTGGTACCCTCCAGAAGCAAAGATCTAGCAGAGTCCTAGCAGAAAGTTCTCTCCTCAGGACCTGAGTTTAGTTTGGTCATCTGTAGTTTTACTTTGTACACCCCACCCTTTCTGACCTCTGAAAATAGTGAACCTGGTATACATTCCCAAAGCTAGGGATGGTACGATTGTCCAAAGTAGTTTGGATGCCCAGTCAAGGTACCAAGGGTAGCTTACTGTGCAACGTAGTGGGGAGGGCACACATATTTAATACCTTATTCCCCACAGTGTAAAACATCCTGCTCTGCACTAATCTCTACCTACCTTAATCCTTTACAGCTTCACCATTTAACACCCTACTTGGACAGGATGTTTTCCAATTCCTCCATCCTTTTGACCTCCCTTAACCTTGGTTAATCCAAATGCTAAAAACAGTCACCTATGCATAAAACAAATGTACAAAACTACATATAGGATAGTGCATGAGACTACTAAAACAGGGCTATTCTTTCACCGAGTTGGTAGTATGATGACAGATTACCCCGAGCGCAGCCTGAGAGGTAATCAGTCGCCATAGTACTAACGAGGTGAAAGAACAGCCCTGCCGTTAAATGGTACGCATGCACTGTTCTGTATAGTGTATAGGAACGTCATGCCTCAAAAAAAAAAAAAAAAATACTACATCTTTCTTTTAAAATAAGACAAACTGTCAGATTGCTGCTCGAGGACACCATGTATGATGTCCGCACTTTTCATTCTGCTGTCCCATGGACGTCACTTTTTGGTTCTGCTGCACTATGGACGCACTAGTGCAGCAAAACAACATTTTGAGAGCGCTAGATTTCAGTGAACAACGACGCTCCACTATACACTATATAAATACTAATTCCACTTGCATCATCCAAATGCTAAGAGTAAATCTCAACATTCTAGAACTCAGTGGGCTGCTGTTTCAGATGTTCTATCAGAACTAGAACGCTATGCCAGGAAAGCTGTTTCTTAGCAACAACTGGATTCTGGCTAAAAACAGTTTCCTAAATTGCTTTTTTTTTAGACAACAAAAATCAGCAGCCCAGAAAGCCCACCAAACAGTGACAAACAAAATCACAGTACCACAAGCCAACAAATCCTGGTAACAAAGACAACCCTACAACAGGCCCCAAAAACCTGCCAAACTATATAAATAAAATTACATTTACAGTGGCGTGCCCCTGTATTCAAAGGTTAGCACCAATGCGAATGTACTTAGCACTAGTAACCTGGGACTAGCTGGCACTTCAGGTAGGCCATATTCAGAGGTCCCTGAACACTGTCCAAACCTGGCAGTGCCTATGGCTACCCATACTGTTGTGCCTATGTAAATGATGGGTCCATCATGCACACTGGGCAGCAGTATATTCAAAGATTTGTGGCAGTGCTAAACAGCCCCTAGAGTGGCACTGTTTACCCTCACCAAAACCACATCTTATCTGGGCGCTAAGTCTACACTCCACTAAGACAGGGTGGCTTGCAGCCACCCACCCCTGTGTCAAGCAGTCCTCCCCCAGCCCCAACACCTATCCTTCATTTAATAACAATTCACTAACATACCTGGTGGTCTAGCAGTCACACACACTGACCACCAATCCTACTAATCGTTGTTCTATCCCTGGTGGTTTAGTGGTCAAAACACCCTCCAACCACCCATCCTTCTAATAGTAGTTGTATCCTGGTGGTTTGGTGGTCCCAACACCTCCAACCACCCATCCTTCTAATAGTAGTTGTATCCTGGTGGTTTAGTGGTCCCAACACCTCCAACCACCCATCCTTCTAATAGTAGTTGTATCCCTGTTAGTTTAGTGGTCCCAACACCACCCAACCACCCATCCCTCTAATAGTTGTATCCTGGGTGGTGTAGCAGTCCCCCCGATTGCCCATCCTTCTAATAGTAGTTAGATCCCTAGTGGTTTAGTGATTCCTCAACCCCTGACCATCTGCCAACCCTCCCCACCCACCTGCCAGGGACCTCTGCCTCACTCACCCCAAGCACCTCTCACCTGTAACATGGCAGCTGGCGCAGTCCTCCTCGCACCTCCTCAGCAGTCACCATCTGACAGCCGTGGATCACAGTCTGTGAGGTGATACATGTAGGGAACAAGAGCCCCAGGAAGGAATACTGGATGGGAGGGGTTATGCTGGTCATTACTTCAGAGGAGAGGGACCTGGGGTCATCATTAGTGACTCTCTATAACAAGTAGCATGTACATGATTGCGCTTCATGACTATCAACGGCCTGCTGAGGAGGTGAGAGGATGGCTGTGCCCAGTGTCATGTTCATGGTGAAAGAGCTTGAGGTGAAGGTGGGGTGGGGTGAGGGTCCTCAGTGGGTGGGCAGGTGGAGGGTTGTGAACGGTGGTGGTGGTGGTGGTGGTGGTAGTGGAGAGACCACTAAATCACCAGGGATCTGACTACTATTAAAAGGATGGCCATTTGGGGTCAGGGAACTGCTAAACCACCTGGGACAGAACTGCTACACTATTAGGATTGGCAATCAGGGGTGGGGGCCTGCTAAACCACCAGGGAGAGGACTGCTCACCTCTCCTGGGGTGGGGTGGCCAGCTGATTTGGCCTTTGCCTGTCACCGGTACAGATCCAGTGGTAGTGCAGGGAAACGAGTGACTCAAAGGGAGGGGTCACAGTTCTGCAGAGTGTGCGCGCCCATGTGTACATTCTGATGCGCCACCGGCAGGAGCACCTGGGAGCAAATGGAAAACAGGGCCCAATGGCAGACCACTGTTCTATGCACCTCACCGGGTCCACACTGCCACCTGGATGCCTGGAGGAATCTGGTGCAGACTTTGGGGTGGTGGCCTCACCTTCAGCCCTGCCACAAGGGATATGTGGGGACCATCTCCAGATAGGTCCATGGGAGGTGTGTGCTGGCCAGGGGAGGAAGTGGGTGCCAGAGGGTAAAAAGCTTGATAAAAAGAAGGCTGTTGCAGAAGTAATAAAGATCTGGGACTGGCAAAGACCAAAGCAAAAGCAGCCACAGCACTCACCTCTTCACAGATTTCATACAGAGTCCAACTTATTGAAACAATTTGTGTTTGATGTGCAACCAGCAATGGACATGTGACCCAACAGGGTCAAGGAGAACTAACAAATGCGCTCTGACGTTTCACCTTCAGGAGACTTTCTCAAAGAGAGTGCCCCCTAGTGCATCTATCCTTATGGGCAAGAGACCTTGTTAGATGGATAGGAAGCTGGCTGGAGGAAGAGACAGCAGAGAGTGGTAGTAAATGGGGCCAAATCAGGGAGAGGGAAGTCACAAGTGGGGTCACTTCGATAGCAGTTCATTTCGATATTTTCATCATCGACAGGAGAAGGAATTAGGGCAACATGCCTCTTCGCAGAGGACATTAAGCTCTGTGGTAGGGCAGACAGCAAGAAAGGATTAATGAGTTGCAGAGGGGCCTGCAAAGGTTGAAGAGGTGGTCCACAGTTTGGCAGTTGAAATTCAATGCCAAAAGTGCAAGGTTATGCTCAAGGGAAAAGAGCCCTAGAACAGAATAGCGGATTGAGGGGTTAGCTGGGCACTACTTCAGAGGAAAGGGACCTGGAAGTCATCTTAAGCAAGTCCCTAAAAGAAACTAACCAATGCAACCAGGCCTACAGCAAGGCATCCAGAATGTTGGCATGTATTAGGAGCGGGTTCGATAGCAGGAGGAAAGAGACTAATACTACCTTTCTACAGATCACTGGTGCAACCCGATCTGGAATATTGTACCATGTTATGAAATCCCCATCTATAAAGGAAAGACAGAGGCAGGCTGGAGATGATGCAGCGTTCACTGTCTCTGTTTCTATGTTTCTTCAGTTGGAGAATCTCCATGTTCATAGGTAATTGTATCTGTACTGCAATGAAAGATTAGCTACTTGTTTTTTCACATCAGAGTTCTTATTTAAGTAATGATTCATTTAACAAGTATATTTTGATCTTATGTATACCTTCTGGTTCTAACAAGTTTATTTCAGTGTACTACTATGAATGTGATTGTTGGAAGTTTGGAGTGTGACCATTTTTGAGATCAGGCTACCTAAGAAATGTTGTCTCTTCCATGTATAAAGTTAAAAGTTTATATGTTACATATGTAGGATAGTGCATGAGTAATAGTTAGCAACAGGGCTCTTCTTTCGAAGTTAGTATGACGACGGATTACCCTCAAGAGCACAGCCCGAGAGGTAATCCGTCACCAGTACCAATGAGGTGAAAGAACAGCCCTGCCTGTTAAATGTTACGTATGCACTGTTCTGTATAGTGTACAGTGGAACATCTCCGACCTCCAAAAAAAAAACATTAACACAACTTTCTTTTTAAAATCAGACTCACTGTCAGATTGCTGCTGGAGGACACAATGTGTGATATCCACACTGCAGCAGAATGAAAAGTCGTTTGATGTCCTGCGGATGTCACTTTTGGTTCTGCTGCACTGCAGACATCACTAGTGCAGCAGAACAACATTTTGAGAGCGCTAGATTTCAGTGAACAACGACATTCCAGTATACACTATAACTAAATCCCAAAACAGCTTCTGTTAATGATTTTGGAATCCTTTACTGGATGATTTCTTTGATTAGGTTATGCACTTTAGAATGTATTATGGAAATTTAAGTATTATATATGAAAATGATACATAAAAGATAAAATTTGAAAAAAGACATAGATGCCTATGTAATGTTTATAAATGTAGTTTTTTCAGGACAGTTTTACCTTGCTCGTTTTTTCCTTCTATAGATATAACCTTCATTAAAAGGACTGACTTTAAATAGACAATCTCCCCTACAGTTTTAACCCCTCCTCACACTTGTTTTACATTTTCATTTCTCTTTTAAATTTGTTCTTCACTTTCATTCTTTTTAAAACCCTTTCTCATCCCTGTTCTTTATTATTTTACTTTTTATCACTTACTTCTATTTTTCCTGACTTGGACAAATCTCGGTTGTTGTATTGTTATTTTTATTTCCTGCTGTTATTTCTATGAACGATTTCTAATTGACAATCTGTTCCCCAGGTGCCCGTGACTGGGCCAACCGCTCCATCCTTCGCCGGCAGTGGCTGGGGTACCAGCCGGCCGCGAATCCCTGCTCTGCCCGCCCAAAGCTCCTTCTCCACAGGGTGCCCATGACTGGGCCGACCACTCCATCCTTCATTGGCAGCAGTGGCTGGGGCACAAACTGGCCGCGAATCCCTGCTCTGCCCGCCCAAAGCTCCTCTTCTACATGGTAAGATTGCTACTATCCCGGAAACCATCCCTGAACTGCGATTGGCTGCTCTGGACTTTTCAGTGCTCAGGATTGGCCACAGTCCCCGCAGCTCTCCTGCAATTGGCCATCTCCTGCTTACATCTGTTCTATACAGAGGGCTCTGATTTTCTGACTTTCTGATCTGTTAATTGAAGACTGCATTTTTTGGACTGCAGGATTATACAAATGTTTACCGATGTTTAAGTCTATTAAGGGACACTGTATTCTGGTTGTAGAAAGGCATAGCATTGTGTTTGCCTCTTAAGGAATTCCCAACTGATTTGCACTATAACACTCACTTGCTCTGTTCAACCTGCATTTCAGTAAGTCAGGGGATCACAGAAGGCCACTACGGCCTAGTGGATTTTGTGTGTAATTTGTGTGACCCTAATACCTGAACTACCCAGTCTCTTCTCTTCTCTCTCTCTCTACTAACCTACTCTGTCCCACCAGCATTTCTCACTGCCTACGCCCCTCCCCTCCTCAGCTTCCCCTCTGAATTTTAATTATTCCTGCCTTTACATTGTGGCACTAGTCCTAACAGCTGTCCTCTCCTGCTGTCTGGGACTCTCCCTCCCCCAAATACATACACTCTCTCTTCCTGCAGCTATTGTGTACCTGCAATTTTCTTCATCCACCGATTTAATCATCTGCTTTGTCCCTGAACCCTTTAACTGTTCTAATTACTCTCTTCTGTTCCCAGGTGCCTGTGACTGGGCTGACCACCCATCCATCACTGGTGGCAGCGACTGGGGCACCAACTGGCTCAAACCCTGCTCTGCCCACCGGAAGCTCCTCTCCTACACGGTAAGATTGCTGCTATCCTCGGGAACCATCCCTGAACTGCAGCTGGCTGCTCTGGACTTTTCAGTGCTCAGGATTGGCCATAATCCCGTGGCTCTCCTGTTGCCATCTCCTGCCTACATCTGTTCTATCATGGAGGGCTCTGATTTTCTGACGTTCTGATCTGCTAATTCAAACCTGCATTTTCCCCACCCTCCTGCCCCAACCCTCGCCGCTATTAAATACACAGTAAGCCCCCTCCACTGCTCAATGGCTGCAATACCCCAGCTATTAACAGAGCCTTTCATATTTCATTTTTGTTTTCTCTCCTGAGTTCCCCTGCCTGGCTTTACCCTCACCCAGCTTTGACACTACTATCTCTGCACTGTTTCTGCCCTTCTCACCTCCTTCCTCACCGCCACACTGAATCTACCACCTCTGCACTGTATCCTGACCATCTCCTCCTTGCTCACCTGCTTCCACCTAATGCCCCAGAGCTCACCCTCCTACCTTCCTGTGTATAGGGTTGCACTGCTCTGCTCTAGTTCCTCGGTACCTCCTCCCACAACCTCTCCTTCTTCTATTTTGTCCTACCCTGCTCCTCTCAGTCTAGTCCCCACTGCTCGCTTGTCTGCCTCTGCCCAGGTGGCATCCTTTGCTCCCTCTGATACCTTCTTGCTCCTAACTCCATTCACACTCTCTCTCTGCTCATCCTGGTCTGTCGCACCTAACCAGGTGACATAATCATGAAAAGCTTATATCTCATAACCTCCCTGTCATGGCTTATTCTCCTAAGTTGCTGCATTGACCAGGTTATTGCCAGGGTCATATGGCATACATCATGGAACAGCTCACATCCCCCCACCTCTGGCCTGATTCTTCTCTTGTGCTCCTATACATCCCATGCATCCCAAATGGGATGCTGCCCTAATGGGGCTTTGGCTTCATAAATGACTCCATATACCTCTCGGCATAACAGACCTAGGCAAGCTCTCATCCCATGCCTCACCTGGGCTCCATTTCATCGCTCTCCTACTACTTGTCTGTGCTGGCGATATAGAGACTAATCCTGGGCCCTCTTGTAATACTCCTCACCCACATTAATACCCCTGATAAAAGGGGCTGCAAATTGCTCATTTGAAGGTCCGTAGCATACGCCCAAGATGGCGGAAATGGATGCCTGTGTCTTCTGCAGATAGAACCAGATGTTCTGTGTATATCTGAATCCTGGCTCAAGCCAGCCATCAAGCAGCATGAGGTGTCCTTACCCAGTTACAGCTGCCTCAGGAAAGACAGGATAGGCAAGAGGGTGGTGGTGTACTCATGTACTTCAGAACTAATCTAGATGTCACCGAACTTCCTGATCTCAATGGGGGCATCCCTAACTGAATCCTCTTGCCATCCTTACACTTGGAAATGTCAAAAATAATAATTGGGTGTGTCTATGTGCCCACTAGTCAAGCTTCCTCTGGCCTGTCCTCACTTCTAGCTTCCTCACTAAACTCCCGGCCATGACCTCATTCTCTGTGGGGACTTTAACCAAGATTGGCTTCACCCAGATGCTGCAAAATTGCATGACATGTTGGCTGACTCCTCCTAACTCAACTTATCTAGCACCCTACACGTATCAACTCCAAGACTGGTAATCACACATTGCTTGACTGGATGGTCACTAACTGCCCACTAAGGATCAGAGCAGTGGATGTACCTCTGACTGTATAAGTGATCCTCCCCACTTTTTGTGGTTGGAGAAACAACTGTCCTAAACCCCTCCCAGGACATCCCTAGTCCATGACATGTCTCGGTTTGATGTAGGCAGCTTCATCACCTCCATCAATAATACAGACTGGCGACCCATTAACTCACTCCTGATATGACCCATGCCCTAGACTTCTTTATCTCAACCTTCACTCATATAGTTAACCAACATGCCCCTATGAAAAGTGCAGGTCCAAGGGTGTCAAGGCTCTGTGGCTTCCAAGAAGATCCGTCGCCATGTCCCGACCGTGATAAAGCTTGGTGGGTCTACAAAAAGTGAACTTCTCTCGGACTGGCAAGTCTATAGACACCTCAGGAATAAATGCAAACATTCCTGCACAAAGTCAAGAGCTTCAACTTTAAATCCTTTTAACGGAACACCTCTGCAACCCAAAGAAGCTCTGGCAGCAAGTCAACTCCTATTGAGAAGGAAAGCTGTTAATACCCCTAGCTCAGTCCGTGCCAATGGCTCCGACCTTACTGACTCTACTTCCATTGTCTCCTGCTTCAATTATTTTTACAGATCTGCACAAATATCTTTCGCTCTTCCAGCACCCATCCTCTCCAAACTCTGCCCTGCATCCTACAACTACCCTTTGTGGATCGCCCTGAGTTCCACCTAAAACTTGCCACTCTCAAAGAGGTACAAAAGCTTCTCACAATTAGAAACAGAGAGCTCATCTGGGCATGACTCTTTGAGGCAAAATTTCTTAAACTGAGTGCCTCTGCCCTTGCTTGCCCAGTTAGACACCTTTCAATCGGTCATTCATCTCCAACTCGGTACCTGATGAATGGAAGGTGGCAGTGGTAGTCCCAGTGCATGGGGGGTTCCAACACTGTTGTCAATAACTATAGATCCATATCCATCCTCTGCCATCTGGCAAAATTCAGGAGCATGTACTTTAAAACCACCTTCAGGACTACCTGAATCACACAACCTGCTATCCCCATCAACACGGTTTCAAAATTAATCACAGCACCCTAACGGCCCTGAAAAAGTGACAATGGATATATTTCATGCCATGGACAAGGGGTTGCACCACAGGTGCCATCTTTGTCGACCTCACTAAAGCATTCGACCTGGTAAACCATGGTCTCCTGCTCCATCAACTACACGCTATAGGCCTGGATAAAAATGCCCCAAATTGGGTAACAAGCTACCTGTCTTGCTGCTCCCAAAGAGTCAAATGGGATGGCTCCTCTCAGAACTCAGGTCAGGAGCTCACGGCATGCCACAGGGATCCATTTTGGGGCCATTATTGTTCTCACTCTTCATTAACGACCTTCCTTGTTTCTGTAGTGGTGCCTCGGTACATCTTTATGCAGATGATGCAATCATCATCGGTCCTCACCAGACCTTGACCAAATCAATCGTGAACTTGCCATGGATTTCACCTCCCTCGAGGACTGGTTCAACCAGAAGCAGCTCGTTCTCAATACCAGGAAAACCAATGCATGCTCTTCTCCCACCGCTCCACCTCCAAGCTTGCCCCTTCCACCCTTGGCATGACATCGACCTTGGGAGATACCTTGGAGACAGTGCCCGCTTCAAATATCTGGGCTTCACCCTGGACCCTTCACTGTCTTTCAACATTCACATCTCCAATATAGTTAAAACCATGAATCAGAAGCTTGGTCTGCCCTATCGGATTTACCCATATCTCACCTCTGCCTCCTGCCTAAGAATTGCCTCTTCTTCCTTACTCTCCTAACCTATGGAGCCCCCTGCTACTCTCTGCTAGTATCTTGTCTCTCTCCCTCCTCTCCCAGGCTAATCATAGGATTGGTATGTTCGCTTTGGGGGTAACTCCCAATCTCACCACTGTGATATTCTCTCTCTCTAGGTTGGTTACCCCATGAAGCTAAATTGAAGTACCTCTCATGTGTCTCATGTTCAAACTTGTTCACCCTTTACTCCCTGCCTTAGACATCTGATTTTTTTTTATAGTCTAGGATTACAAGTACCTTTGAGCCGCCCGGTGGCGCTGAGGGTTGAGGCGCTGGATCGCCACTCGCGCTGCGCCCGGCGACCTGGGTTCGGAATGAGCCCGGGCCATCGTCGGTAGGGCAAGAGAAGGATTGAGCGTCCGCTGACTGCTCTCCTTCTGTGGGGTGGAGAGGGAATGCCTCGCTGTCCTGTCGGCTCCAGCGTGGCTGGGGGCCATGACAGGTCAAAAGGGCAAACTAGAGGACGTACTGTGGGAAGACGCTGGGAGAGGGTTGCGCGGGAGCGCGGCGCTCTGGTCCCTTGACGCCATTGCACGCCACAGACGTAGGGGAAGAAACAGAGGAAGAAAATATCGCGGGCTGCATGATGGTCGGATGGGCGGCCTCTGCCGTCTCTGCTTGGATGCTCCTCTGTGCAGATCAACCACTCGGATCCTGCGGTGGTTACATGCCCACCATGGCAAACAGATCATGGTATAGGTTGAAGGTGAGGGGTTGAGCTTGGGATGGGGAAGGTCTGGGGCTGCCTGTCAGGTCGGATTGGGGGAACCATTGGTAACACCCCCCAGCCGCATAAGGAGGTAAAATATATAACAAAAACAAAACAAGTACCTTTAGCCATGGCTCTTTACAAAGGTTCCACGTCAATTATGGTACAATACAAACATTACATAGAGTTGAGTAACATTGCAGAAATGGTATACAGACATTTTAAGCAGCTAAAATACATTACATTTAGGAAAGTGGGTACCAGGGGTGCAGGGAAGCCAGAGGTAGCAGAGGCTTGAAGGGACACAAAAGAGGGTGCAGCCATGGGCATTTGTCAGGCCTCAAAGAGTGCTTGGGGTAGGGGGCAAAACAGGAGGTGATTTGCCTCAGGCAGGTGCCTTACTCTCTTCCTCCTTTCTCCTGCTAGTCCTCCCAATTTTGCCTATCCTCACCAGGAATGCTTTTTCACTGCTGTCTCTGACTGGAACTTCCTCCTCACATCCCAACCAATACCTCTCTTCTGCTATTCAAGTCCAATCTGCTTGCCTCTCTTGCACCTCTTCCTCCTGCTCTTGCTTCGCTGAAGACCCCAACCTCCTGTCTCGCCCCACCACCAACCCCTACCCCCACCTCTCTTCTCTCCTCCCCTCCCTAGCCACTCACTTATAACTGACAACCTCCTCTTAGTGCTCAACTATGACATATATTACAAATTACCTATGTATAGTCTATTCATGATGTATATAGAATTTATAGGTATGTAGCAACAGTGTTCTTAACTAGCCTTACACTATTGTATCCACTGTACTATGTATGTCAATTTTTGTTACTATACTGCACTGTATCTCTGTACAATTTGTTCTGCTTTGTTGTACCATCTAGCACCCTGGGTTGACCCTGAAAAGGGACTGTAAGTGTCTCAGTGGTCTTACGCGTTAGCAAAACTCAAAATAAAATAAATAAATAAAAAATGTTAAGAGGTGATTCACTTTAGGTACCTGAGATGGCACTCATTTTTCAAAGTCATAATGGACAAGAAATTTGATATCTTGGGAGTAGCTGACAGCTGAGTAATGTGAAACCTGAGAGTGCTAAGGGTGCCAACCCCTGACCAAGAGGAGTAGGTCCACAAGGCACTGGGGTTTTCAATCCTATTCTGTGCCTCAGCTTTTGTGGTGGTGATATGTGAGTATTATCACTCATTTGTGTTGCATGCCTTTTCATATTAAAGACATGAATCAAGTTTGATTTAAAATTAATACAAATTATTTTTTAACACATGTCCCTTTGTGTGTTTGAGTGCCTGTTTTCTGGTTCAGTGAGCTGGTTCCTAGTGGGGTCATTTTGGACTCGTCCACACTAAGCAAACAAATTGTAACATTTTTATTACCATTACAGCATGTACCATGCTAATGCGTCCTCACGCAGTTCTTAGTTTCAGTAGCATGCTCCATCTCCCATCCACACGCTCTGCTGTAGTCAATTTAGCAAACTCGGTATCAGCCGCTCTGTGTCCATGTGTGGCTCACGGGTCACTCCAGTCCCATAATGCAACTGGGGATGCGTGGACGTGAAGCTGTGTACCCGTGAAGCATGGGGTATTGCCATGATACAAGCAGTCAACAACATGGCGCCACTCATGCTTCATTATCTGTTAATGCTGGTGGCAATTAAGTTTATGTGCAGCAAAATAGGGCTTGAAATTGGCACTATAGGTGGCAGAGCATACGGAGACTCAGAAATGCTAGAACTTCAGTGTTGAAGAGAAAATAGCAGATAGTCTCGAGTTCTACTAAATGCTGCTGCTTGTAATTATTCTGCCAACACAATAGAACAAGGTGTTTGTGCAGGGAATGTAGCTCTGTATGGTAGGAGCAAATAGTGTTAACAACATGGAATGAGGAGCAGTGGTTGTCAAACTTTAGCATGTCAAGAGCAACTTTTTCATTTCTGTGTAATGAACTCGACCCTATATAGAAAAGAGGATACAAGAATAAGACTTGCAGTGCCAGTAGAAAAGAGACTGGCAATTACATTATGGTGTCTGGCCACAAATACTGAATATAGAACTTTGGGCCATCTCTTCGTGTGGGAGATCAACTGTTGGCAAGATAGTAATTGACATCTGTAAAGCAATAAGGTATGTGATTCTCCCAAAGGTGATCTGCATACAAAATGTGCCTGACATTATAAATTAATTTGTGATGGAGTGGGTTTCCTAATTGTGGTGGAGCAGTCGATGGCACCCATTTACCTATTCTATGCCCTCCTGAAATGCTTCTGAGTATTTCAACAGAAAATACTATTATTCTGTCATTATGCAGGCCATAGTGGATCACCAGTACTGATTCATAGATATTAATGTGGGATGGCCTGGAAAGTTGCATGACGCTAGAGTGCTGAAAAGCAGTAAACTGTTCAAGCTGGGGCAAGCTGGTAAACTATTTCCACCACTGACACGTGATATCAATGGCACCACAGTACCCACAGTCTTACTGGGAGACCCTGCATACCCTTTGCTGCCATGGCCCATGAAGTCGAACCCTGATTATGTCTGCCCTAGGAAAATAAATTACAGACTCAGCAAGGCCCAAATGGTTGTGGAATGCATCTTTGGATGCCTGAAGGGCAGGTGGAGGTGTCTAATGAAACGAAATAAGTATAGTATAGAAAATGCCCCATTCATTGAAGCTGCATGTTGTGCACTGCACAATGTATGTGACAGTAAATCAGATGATTTCATCGGCAGTTGGTTCATGGAAGATGGCAATGAACTATATCAACAACCTGAGATCAGTGACTACATCTGCAGAAGAGATCAGTCTGACTGCAATGAAACAGCAATCCACTGTAATAAGGGATGCACTTGCAGAATACCTTGAGTCAACTAAGGGTATGTTCTTGTGAGGTACTGGTGTTCTAGCTGTAATATTTAATAAAACATATGATTTTTTGGGATGGAGGGAGCATAAAGTATGCCCATGGATTAGATTAACAGTATGCTAATAACACATTTGCATGCATTCCTCAGGATGCGCCTGGGCGCCATGGCTGGGCACCTGCAGGGCTCCCAGTACAACAACCCAATACCCCAACCTGGTGGCATAGTGGACCCTCCTCCCACCCCATAGCTCCAAACACCCATCAATTTAAGAATGTGTGGGACAGACATATGGCAATTCTAGTGGGAGGTAGGAGGAAGTAGGCTGTTGGTAAAACTAGGATCTGCAGCTTATCCAACAGGTAGGAAAATGGGCAGACTGGGTGGGCCAAGAGGTCCTTATCTGGCATCAAAGTCTATGTTTCTGTGTTTCCCAGAAAGTACCTGAACATGTACCCATGTGCATCCAGAGTGTCGGGGACCCGCTTGTCCCCTCACACTCCAGGAGCTGAGTGATGTCAGATCTGAATGTCGACAGTATGTTGTCTGGCACTCTGGACTCTGAGGGGCTCAGGTGTAAGTATGGTGAGGAGCCTCAAAGTCCAGAGACAGCCCTTGCCCACCAGTTCCAACACCCATTTGTCTGAAGTAATAGCAGACCACTGTGGAAAGAAGTGATGCAGCCAATCCCCAGGCAGGAGTAAAGCAAGGTTTAATTCACCAGAAACAGATTCTACTGGGCCAATTTTCCAGAAGTAGAGGCATGATGGGTCCTGCTGTTTCAGTATCAATAGCCCAGATCTTCCTTAGTTGGGAGGCGGCCAGAGCATATGGTGGGCGCTGTACCATACCTCCTGTGGATGTAATTATGGGTAAAGACTTTAACAGTTGGCAAATGTTGTGGGCATAACTACCTGTAGTCTGGCTAGGGAACAAGCTCCTGATGACAGAGATGGGGCAGTGCAGCTAGAAGCAACCCTCCCTCAACAGCAGGGGAAGTCGCTCTACATTGATGGGCTGGCTGGGAGCAGCAATTTGAGCCATATTCAGCATAGGGAGATCCCAGCCATGGGCTGGTCTTCTAAAGGAGTGTTTTGAGATCCTCCAGAGCCATAGTTTTTTGATTCAGAGACCCCTTGGGGTTCAGGTGCTTACTTGATATGTCTACAGAGTATCTCTGTTAAACCAGGTATTTATTTTTTACTTTTAAGTTTTTCAGACTATGGAACAGATGTTTAATCTCCAAATTACATGAGACTTGCTGATTGTTTGTATCTCATTTTTATTTACCTACTCTTGTTTACAATTACTTACATAACCTATAAGCAAAATGGAACTTTAATTTGCTTGGTTTATTATTTTACACTAATATGTGCACTTGAGCACATTAAATAAATAAGCAGAATAAATCTCAGTGTCTGTCTTTTGCTGGTGCCACCTTGTTTGCTTTGTTGACCTGATAGATTGAGCAGTTGAACTGCTGGAAGAAGAGTGAGATCAAGGTCTGAGAATGGAACAGGATCAAACTGAAAAAGAAAAGGCTATTTAGACCGACCTTCACCTTCCATCCAGGAACACAGTTTAACCCAGCAATCGTGATCTATGAAAGGTTGGCAAAACAAGATGTGAATAATTTTTTCACATCTAAGTGGCATACTAATTTTCCAACCTAAACTAAAGTTGATGAAAAGCTTTGAAATAATTAAAACCTATGCATGCTATTAAAAATCAGGAAGGCAGAAAGGAGGCAACATGATAATGATGGAAAGGAAAACTACAGGCAATAAGTTCCAAGGCAATTAAATGACAGATGCAAACAAAATGTGGAAACAAAACCCAGCACAAATCTTTAAGAAATAAATTGCTGAATTCATTGGAAATGCTGAGGAATTCAGCTGGATTATAACAAATGAAGCAGAATACCTTGTGACCTGCAATCCCATGGTGCCTATTTTGTATGTGATTCCTAAACTGGACAAAGATCCTATAAGCCCTTCATGATATTCTATAGTCTGAGAAACTGGCACACTGTCCAAAAAGTCTATTTTTGAAGATTTTTTTCTAAAAAAAAAAAGATGGTCAAACAGTCATCCTATATTAGAGACTCTACGGACGTCCTGGAGAGGTTTCAGCATTTCATTTGGCAACAGAAATATCTGTGCTTATAACAGACATAGAATTATAAAATCCTGATGGCAGAAAAAGATCCTCAGGTCCATCTAGTCTACCCTCTTCCACCCCTTTATGTATTCCACCTCCTTCCAGTGGCCCCTTTCCCAATCCCACACAAACCCATGTGTCTGTCCCATGCTATCTTGAACTCCGATACTGTTCTGGCTCCCACCACACCATCCGGAAGCCTGTTCCATGCCTTCATCACTGCCTCCATGAAGAACTGTACCTCACACTGCTTCTGAATCTCCCCGCAGTCTCAAACTATGCCCCTGGTTACTGCTCCATTCTTCCTTTGGAGTAGACTTCCTGCCTTCACATTGTTGATCCTCCTGAGATATCTGAAGGTTTCAATCATGTCCCCTTGATCCCTTCTAGTTTCCAAGGAGTACAGCCCCAGTTCCCTACATCTCTACTCATACGGTTTACCATACATACCCTGCACCATCTTGGATACCCTTCTGAACCTCTCTATCATGTCTATGTCCTTACGCAGATGTGGTCTCCAGAACTGGCCTCTACTCCAGGTGTGGCCTCACAATGGCTTTGTAGAGGGCATCAGTACCTCCTCTGTCTGCTAGTGATGCCCTTCCAAGACATGCCAGCATCCCATTTGCTTTTCCCACTGCCCTGCTGCATTGGTTTCCCCTTCACATTACTAGATACTATTACGTCTAAGTCCTTCTCCTGCTCCATAACCCTAATGTCCTCTCCCCAGTGTGTATCCTGCTTTTGGGTTCTTGTGCCCCAGATGCATCACAAAGAAGTTTTATATGCTTCTATTTAACATAAATGGCGCTTTGAGAGATACTGCTGAAAAGGGCAACAGATTATAGAGCCAGAGCTCATCTTGGTGGCTCTAAATTGAAATCTTACTAAGAATTATTTTGGTTTTGATTCAAAGTTTTATATGAAGCTATGCAGAACCACAATGGGGACTACTGCAGCCCCTCCTATGCAAACTTTTTGTTTTTAGGGCGATGGAAAGTGAGCTTATTTTAAATCCTCATAAACAAACAAGTGACATTTTTACGTGTTGCTTCCGCTTTATTGATACAAATTGGGGTGTAGAGGGATCGTGGGATGAGGCTTGTTGTCGAGGTACTGGTCAGGAAGCATAGGAAAACCAGGAGCAGTTGTAGAATTTGCAAAAAGTATTTATTTGTACTAGCAGTAACATAAAAAAATAAACTTGTTCCGTATAACTATTTACAAAGGCAAAATAGAGAAGATCCAGCTGAATTTTCCTTCAGTCTCTGTGTGTCCTGCAAGAAATTGCTTTTATAAGTCCTTGCAACCCCCTTAACAAGCATCCTGTTTTTTCTAAAATGTTCTTGTATATTTCAGACAGGTGCAGGCAGGAACATAATGTCCCAGAGCTGAGGCCCTTTTCCACAGCTCTTCTGCAAAAGGCTAAAAGTGCATTTCAGGTTAACCCTTGAGTTCCAAATAGCTTTGCAATCATCTCAAACTATAATTATATACATTTCAACAGTAACACTATATAATTTCTGAACAAAGGGATCCCTATATCAGTTACATTTCTACATAATGATTTGCATATATTTTTATACCAGCAGATATGCAAGGAAGGAAAGACAGAATAACAAGAAAGCACTGGAGACAGTGAAAGGCAAATAATTGCAAGACTGTTGGGGTGATCAAATCCTAGGTCTCACAGGAAAATTTGGTGCGCAACCAGACAGACAAGAGATGGAAAGGAAAGAATAGAACAGATCCCTGCATTCAAACTCTTCATAACAACTAGGACAGAGTCCTATTCAACCCTGTAACAAGGTTATTCAATTTGTGGAATGGTGTAATATCAGTGACCTAAATGTAAAACTGACATAATAACCACACCACCACAGTTGATTTTTAGATTTGACTTTTTGGCATTTCCTTTTCCAAAACATTTAAACATCAACTTTTCAAAAACTGAGTGCAGACATGCCTTACTGGTAGACAGCAGCTGTTACCCCATTCTCTGATAAACAGTATCCCACATATTCAGTTCCTTAGATTATGCAGAAATTGCTTGACCTGCTCACATTTGAACTTCAAAGAGGAACTGAAAGAAAGATTCCTAAAAAGGTTAGGGGACATAAAGATCAGGTTTTGATTTGATTGAGCATTGAAAAGGCTCGTAAGACTTACTGTATGCAGTTACAAACATCAAGAAGAAGGATGTGAAGAAACACCAGTTTACAACTGACACAGAATTTAATGGTGTGACACAGCAGGTTGCACAGAGATAGTAAGGAAACACTGGCATGTGTTAATGAGTGACACAGTTCCAAATACTTGCACTCTGCAGAGAACGAAGGACCATTGACAGCAAATACTTTTCAATATTACCACACTCCTGATGAAAGGTTCTATACCCAGTACTGGTGCTTGTGTGGACATCTTTCTATCCTTGGATATGCTGACTTACTTTAAATTTGCAATAAAGCAATTAAATATTGAAAAGAATTTGCTGTCAGTGGTCCTTCGTTCTCTGCAGAGTGCAAGTATTTGGAACTGTGTTATGTTTTGCTTGGGTTTAGCAAGCCCTTTCTGTATCTTGCCAAACCAGGTGTTTGTGGTTTGGCCAACTGGGACTGTTAATGAGTGACCCAGTTTTAATGGAGGCACTAGGTAGACAACTAGGAATTTATTACTGTAAGGGAAAAGTTTGGGTGATCTGTATAACAACACGGTTCTCACCAGCATTTAAACCTGCATTGCCATGAGTTCCTCTATGTCTCCAAAATAATTTTTAAAGGCAAAACTGCTGCATATGCAAATATGCAGTTAATAAAAGGAGTTTCAAACATCTGCTTTCAGGTAAATAGGTAGAGATTTGCCAAATGATTGACTGTAAAAGCAGTTTTTGGTAAATGGTGAGGTGAGCCTGTAGAAAAATTTATGCAGGATGAACAATTTGACCATTAAGGGAAAGAATACAGGAGTACTTTAGTGGAGGAGGGAAGCTGTGAGATGCAGTAGGGTTACACTGCAGAGAAGTGTGTGGAAGTAAAGTAAGCTCTGTACACTTTATCTGCACTGAGATGGTATATCCACAAACAAGAGAAGGAAATGGGATAAATGAATGCCTCAGAAAGGAATCTAGGAGATTTTTCTTTACCGGTGCTGGCACCTAGTGGTCAAAGTAAAGCACTTGATTTGAAACTGTTCTGTTATAATGTAAGTAAACCTTGTGTTTGGCTCTTTAGGACACTATCTCATGAAGAACAGAAAACAGAAAACAAAGAGACATACAATGAGCACTTTTAGAAAACAATCTTTTTCAGAAGACAAAGAACCTCTGTGCACAAACACTGAGGCAAGGGTTACCCTAAAGGGCATTTGGCTGGAAGCAAGTTTCAAGAAAATAGAAATCACACATGCCCACACAATGCAAAGCATCATGGGCTGCATATGCAAAACACCACAGAATGTTATGCTGGTCCAACTTTAAGCAGAATTGCATGGTGCCGAAAGGCCTCTCACACAGTTGCAAAGGGTGCTAACAGAAGACATAGATACGTGTTTTGTCCTACCAGGACTCATCAGTATGCCCGCCTGTTTGACACCCCAGTGGACTGGACCAACTACCCTAAGACAGTGTGTCTTGGATATGTTGTGGTGAACCCATTAAAATAAAAACTATTTAAAGACAAAGAACCTCTGTGCACAAACACTGAGGCAAGGGTTACCCAAAGGGCATTTGGCTGGGAAGCCAAGTTTCAAAATAAAATCACATGCCCACACAATACAAAGCATCATGGGCTGCATATGCAAATCACCACAGAATGTTATGCTGGTCCAACTTTAAGCAGAATTGCATGGTGCGAAAGGCCCTCACACACAGTTTGCAAGGGTGCTAACAGGAGACATAGACACGTGTTTCATCCTACCAGGACTCATCAGTATGCCTCGTCTGTTTGACACCCCAGTGGACTGGACCAACTACCCTAAGACAGTGTGTCTTGGATATGTTGTGGTGAACCCATTAAAATAAAACTATTTTATTTCACCACAACATATCCAAGACACACTGTCTTAGGGTAGCTGGTCCAGTCCACTGGGGTGTCAAACAGACGAGGCATACTGATGAGTCCTGGTAGGATGAAACACGTGTCTATGTCTTCTGTTAGCACCCTTTGCAAACTGTGTGAGAGGCCTTGGACCAGCATAACATTCTGTGGTGATTTGCAAATGCAGTCCATGATGCTTTGCATTGTGTGGGCATGTGATTTTGTATTTTTTCAGAAACAATGTTTTTTTTTTAATTTGAAGTATATTGTAGAGTGGATTAATATAGAATAGTGAGAAGTCTGTTTTTGAGATCCTCCCGGTCTTGGGCAGGGGGAAGGATAAAGTGAGGAAGGTGGAGATTAAGAAATTAACAGATGGCTAAAGGGATGGTGTCAGGAGAGAGGCACCATTTTGGGAGACTGGGGGCTTCTGGGATAGGGATCATGCCTGATTCCTGGAAGCATGCTAATGTTGTTCCTACCTTTAAAGCAGGCAGTCCCTTTCTACCAATAACTACAGGCCCATCTCTCTCTCCCATCTGAGCAAGCTACTAGAGAGAATTGTGCACTCCCAGCTTTCTGAGCACCTTGACAATATTCGCTGATGTGCCCCAAGCAGCATGGTTTCCACAAGCTCCACAGCACCACATCTGCCTTAGCCCATTTCACTGACCATGTCCTCAGAAACATGGATTCGGTAAGGCCACAGGTGCTGTATTCATGGATCTAAGGCATCTGACCTACTTGACCACCCTCTCCTACACTCTACTCTCCACCACCTTGGCTGCTTCTCGGAGACTTCCTCATGGTTTTGGAGCTATCTTGTGGGCTAATCCCAGTCAGTTATCATTAGAGCTGCATCCTGCCCTGCCCTGCCTGTCTCTACCAGTGTCCGCCAAGGCTCCATCTTTGGCCCTTTACTGTGTTCCATATTTATCAATGCACTCCCAGCAGAGAGTCTCTCCTGAGGCACTTTCATACAGATGACCTTGTTCTATACCATAGTGAAAAGTCACTTGCAAACATCTCCTCAATCCTTACCCTTAATTATGATGCTGCCTACAATTGGTTTACTTCCAAAAGCTTCTGGTAAATGAAAAAAGACAAAATCAATGTTATTTGGCTCAAAACCATTCTCACCAAGGTCTCCAAAGTGGAGTCCTCTCTACTTGTACTCACACCTGTTGCCCTCCCCCAAAAAAATTTCACTAGTTTCAAATACTTGGGCAGCACCTGGACCCATCCCTTACATTCACTGATCATGTTAATATTTCCATGTGTAGCGTTAACCAGAAATTAGGAGCTTACTGGCTAAGACAATTTCTGTCCCATGAGGCACGCCAACAATTGCACAGTCAACGTTCTACCCTTATTAATTACTGCTTCCCATATATTCACCCATGTCATCAGCCCTGCGCCCAGGCTGACATCAGTTTACAACAGCATTTGTCTCTTCATCCTCCTCGCACTTTTCTATAAATCATTGTGGCTTATACAAATCATTTTGTTGGCTCCCACTTCAAGGTGCTTTGACCATGCTTTGGGCTGCCTAATAGATACTACACTCAAAGATGGTTCCCTGTCCCTTATTCATCCCTACTTGCAGGCAAAGTGGCTATTAGGTGACTCCATGAATCATCCATCCTCTCCTGGTAGTTCCCAGAATCTCCACTACCATGGGCAGCAAAGTCTTTTCCATCTCTGCCACCTCCTTATGGAACAAGCTTCTTATATCGCTCCACTCATCCTCCTCCTCCCACTTATCTTTTAAAGTCACTTTAAAGACTGGCTACCACTGGAAGTCAAATGCCACTGTCCATCTGTGTAAGCTGGGATGATTCCCCCTCCCCACCTTTGTGGGGTCTCCCCGCTCTGCGACACCTCTCTCTCCAGCTTCTTTTCCACCCCCACCTGGCCCTCTCTCCCCTCCCTATAGTCTACTCCACTGCACTTTGCTTATTGTGGACTATCGCACTGAAGTTTGAATATCCACCTGGTTGCTACTTGATTTTGTTATTGGCGTTTTTGAAATTGCACTTTATATGGTTTACCTGGTAATTTGTTACCTTACTGTATTGTGCTCCATGTTCCTGTGATGATGTATATGGACTTGTTGCTAGCTTACAACTTCCACTTGTACCTTATTGTATTCTTATTTTTGTTAATACCTCTGCACTGTAATTTCCTGACCTTGAGTAATTGTTAATGACCTGCACTCGGGCCATGTTACTCCTCCTGTATTTTGTTTTGGTAAAGTGCCATTATTTATGGCCCAAGTCATGCCTGAAAACAGTCCTTGGATCAGTGCACTTACCTGGTCACCACGTCATAAATAAATAAATACATAAATAAAGAGACTCTTCAACGGTTGCAGCCTTCATGTAACAAAAAGAGGCTAATGCACTTGGGCTGAAGTATGATATCTATATAGGTGTACATTTAAACTGAGAGGGAGGCTTAGGCTAGGGGAACTCTGAGGATGGAGAGGAAAAGGGAACCTTGCTAGGATTCCCCAGTAATGGGGACAAGGGGCAGTGGGGCAGGAAGTGGCAAAGCAGGGTCCATAATAAGAATGGGTGCCGTGGGGCTTACAAAGCCAGTAGGAGCAGACAAACCAGGAAGTTAAGAGAGAAGGGGAGACAAAGGAGAGGAACTGACAAAAGGGGAACAGTATAGGCACAGGCTGGAAGGCAGTCTGCCTAACATATCTCCACATAGCCATGGATGACCGTCTCCTTGCTAGGGTCCATCTTTGTAGATCTTTACAAAGCTTTTGACTTGGTTGGTCATGCAATACTCTTTCTCAAGCTTAAGACCCTAGGTTTCAGTCAACCAGCTATCGTATGGTTCAAAACTATCCAAGCAACCAAACCCAGCTAGTGTCCATACAAGACATTAATTCAGACCTTGTTGTCTTAAATCTTGGGTTCCTCATGGCTTAATCCTTGATTCTTAACTGTTCTCCATTTTGTTAACAACCTCCTGAAGCACAGAAAGAAGTGCCATCTACACATGTATACAGATGGCAGTACTACTATAGTGCAATGAAAATGTCCAAGGTTAATTTAGTACTCCAGTATGATTTCAACACAATCCCTCCTGGTTCGACAACAACCACCTGATCCTTGATGCAACCAAATCTAAGTCTGTGGTGTTTGGATCCCAGACTTTGCTAACTCATTCAGCTGATCTACATGCAAGCACAACATCAGACGTCCATACTATTGATCAAGTCAAGGTATTCAGATATCAAGGAATCTGACTTGATGTGTCACTTATGTACAGTAGGCACGTTGATCACACCTTAACAACTGTAGGGCCCCACCTCAACTTTCTACAAGTCTAAATGCTGCCTTACTGCTGATGTAAGGAAGCAGGTAGTCTCCACATCCTGCTCCTTCCAGTAACTAAGAGACATAATATACTGCTGTGCAAACAAAACCACTCTACTGCCCCTGGATCATTTGCGCAGTAAGTTGTGCAGGTTCATCCTCTCCTGTGGATGGTCTACCAATCATTGTTTGCTATGTGACCAGCTTAACTGGAAAGTCCCTTGAGGAGACATAACTACCACTGGCTCTCTTTGTTGTACAATTGTGCAGAAGGACAGTCCCGGATTATCTCCTAGCTCCTCCTCACAGTCAAACAGTGTCTACTCACTCTATTCAACAGCAGCACTCGCCTTCTCAGTTCCCAGCAGGATGGTGAATTAGGTAGCAAGGCCTTTGCATTAGCAACTCTAGACACCTGGAACAAACTCCTCCAGCTGAGGAATGCTTCTAACTTGCAAGTGTTAATGTCTAGCTTTTCCAGCCACCTTAAAACTCCCTGTATTTGTTTTGGTCCAGAATTCCCATCAACAGGACGATTATCTTGTTGCTTAACAATGCTCATGCTCTTTGTTTGTAGTGATCTCACTTTCCAATTTTGTTTTGATGACAGAAATATAGATGTCTTTTTAATCTTTGGTAACCAGGTAATGTCCACTAAGTACACAAGACCTGTTTTCAAGGTGACCTGGGAGCACTGGGAGGTTAAGAGACTTGCTCAGGGTCACACAGTTTATGTAACTAGAGGTCGTGGGAATCAAACCCAGGTCTGCAGGATGCACCAAGCTCATTCACAGCTCATTACTCTAGACTATACCGCCAGCAGAAAAGACCATTTGTCCATCTAGTCTGCCCAATTTTACCCTACTGTACCCTGTTACCTATTGTCCAAATGTGGATTTGGCTCTCCCCATACTACTATCCCCTGACAAACTGTTTAGCTGTTTACGCTGTCCCAGCCATACTTGAACTCATTAATGGTTTTTGTGCCCACTACCTCTGCTGATAGGCTGTTGCATGGCTCAACCACTCTCTCAGTAAAGAAGAACTTTCTAGCATCCTCCTGAATTTCCCCACTGGCTTACATTCATGTCCCCTGTTTTTGACCTGCTATTCCTGCTAAACAGTTCCTCACAGTTAACCTTGCTTATTCCTTTCAGGAACGTGACAGTATCTATCATGACCCCCATCAATCTTTTGACCTACAGTGAGTACATGTTCAGTGCCCTAGCCAAGTCTCATGGGATCTGCCCTGTTGTCCTTGAATCATTTTGATTACTCTACTCTGCACCCTCTCCAGTGGCACCATGTTTCTGAACCACACCTGACTGTAGTGAGCTACTGAATAGCCCTGCCATGGGTTCAGCCATTTCTAATGCCAATTCCATGAGCACCCTCTGGTGCATCCCATCTGACCCTGGAGCCTTGTCTATTTTCAGGACTTCAAGCCCTTTTCTACCCCTTTCTCTTGTAATTATGACCTGTCCTAATTCTGGGATCCTCCTTGCAGCAAACTTTTGCCGCTTTCGGCAGAGGCCCACTACCCTCCATCAGAATACTGAGCAGAAGTAGTCATTTAGACTAGCTGTGTTCTGCTTGTCCTTTTACTACCCTGCCCCTCTGTCATCCTAACAATTCCTCTCATCTTCCTTTTCCTTCATATACTTAATGAGTGTTTTTCTCCTCCCTTGACCCCCTCCACAGTACGTAGCCATGTCTGCGTTGCATCCCTGACTGTCTTCTTGGCCTCCTTCATCTTTACTTGGTATTTGCTCCATTCCTCATCCCTGTTTCTCCTTGTAGCCAACGAAGGCCCTTTTTGGCCCTCACTGCCTCACTGACCTTTTTAAAGAACCCACTTGGCATCTTGTGTTGTTCTTTGGTTGCCATGCTCAAGGATTGTTTGGTTGCTCTGACAATGGTCACCTTAATTTCTTCCCAACTCTCCTTCACCCTACTGATTTTGTCCACTCCAACTTACTTGCCTTGACTAATTCCCTCATCTGATCAAGTCTGCTCATTTGAAATCCAGAACCACAGCTTTTGATGAGGGTATATCTACCCATGACCAGTTTAAACCATATCATGTTATTGTGACTGGACCCAGTGGTTCCTAAACCCACACCCACCTCCCATTTCTGAGTTGGGGAGTACCACATCAAGAATGGCAGCCTGTCTTGTAGGTTCCTGACTAGTTGCACCAACAGGCAGTCCTGCAACACGTGTAGCATGGCCTGTCTTCTGGTGCTCTTAGCATCTAGAATATCCCAATCTATGTCTGGTAGACAGAGGTCCCCACAACCACTACCTCCCTTTATGAACCCCATCTCAGTTTCTGCCCCCAGTTCCCTACCCTCGTCTTCCTGGCCTGGTGATCTCCAGACCACCCACTTGCACAACTTATTTCTTGATGCTGTTGTGAGCTGCACCCACAGCAATTTTCTCTACCCATTTCCTCCACCTGCTGGGTCCATCCTGTACTGTCTATATGCCTTCTTTGACATAGAGGTCTTCCCCACCTCCTTTCCCTTACCCTGTCTCTCTTATACATGGTATAACCTGGTAGTACCAGGTCGCAGTCATTATTCCCAGTGGAACATGTTTCTATAATGGCTACGAGGTATCATCCTGCATCCACCACCATTGACTGGAGCTCACTAATTTTGTTCCGAGGCTCCTGGCATTTAGGCAGATTGCCTTCCAACTTGTGCCTATACCATTCTCCTCTTGTGAGTTCCTCTTCTTTGTCCTCAGCCTCCCTCCTTAATGTTCTGTTTTTGTGCTCCTGCTGGCTTTATGAGCCCTCCTCCTGGCACCCTTACTTATTATGGACCTCTGCTCTGTTGCCTTCATCCCCACTACTTCCAGACCACATTTCTAGGGGAGTACTAGCTAGGCTTACCTTTGCTCTCTGCCCTCTGGAGTTCCCCAGCCTCAGTCTCTGCCCTCTTAGATTAAATGTCCACCTACATAGACACAAAACTTTTGCCCAGACGCACTATTCCACTCTCTTGTTAGTGAGGGCTGCCACCCTTGAAGAGCCTCCTGTCCCTAGTCTGCCAAAATGGTATCCTCCTCACAACACCATCCTCAATCACCTATTAAATTCCTCAGTCTCCTCCTTCCTTACTCTATCATTCCCATGCCCCTTACTCCACACAGGGAGGACCTCAGAAAAGCCAGGAAAATGGAGTGTGCCTTCAGTTTGTCCCCAGCAACTGAAAATTATGCTTTACTATCTTGGTTAGCTGGTTTGCCAGATCCTTGGTACCTAAATGTACCATCACCCCAAGCTCCCCTTCTCCTCCTCTACCATCCTCCCTGTCCTATCTATATCCCAGATGGCTGATGCTCCTGGAAGGCATCTGAGCACCCCTCCCTCATTTCCTCTCCACCCTCTAGTCATGGAGTCTTCTAATAATAGGATAACCCTTGCAGACTTTTTTCTGTTTTCTCCCTGGTGCTGCCAATTCAACCTTTCCCAGCTGGCTCAGATCTCCCCAGTAGAAGTCAGGTACCTGCACCTCCTCAGTCATGCAAAATGATTTGTATTCAGGATTTAGTGAATTTGGATAACTTTTTTGTCACTGCCCCTGCCACGTGTCCCCTCCTCACCATACTAAAACTCCCTGGACCAGTAGGCTTCTGGGTGAGTTGGGGTGCCATGTGCTTGTGAGTGCCAGACCAACTGGTTATGCAGCATAGCTATCCTTCTCATGCTGCTACCAGCTGTGTCTGAGCTCCTCGAATCTCCCACATGAGGCAGTATCCCACTTCACACTGTAGCCTGAGAGATTAGTGACTGGTTATCTCCCTCTGCTGCTGTACTCCATACTTCCTGTTGTTACTCCTCCTTCAATATGTAACCACTCAGTCCCGTGGGTTACTAGAATCCCATCAGTGTCAGTGCTAGGTTAGGAAGGCAGCTGGTGAACAACTGGTTAAATAGGTTTTCACCTGTTCAGTCTCTGTTTACTTGGTTTCAGCTGAGAGGAGAGAGATGATGCCATTTAGAATGCTCAGAGCAGCATAAGCCATGGCAGCTGGCTGTGAGTGGGGAGTTTTAGAATCTTGAGTAAGTCTTTGAGTGGAGTCAGTAGTGAGCAGTTGGAGGAGTGAGGAGCTGCAGTGTGGGCTCTGAGAGGAGAGCCTATTTTCTCACCCAAGTACTGAGAAACATCTGCCTGCCAAGAGAAGTGGTAGAAACCATTGTCTAGTGCAGGAGTTCCTGATTTTCATCCCCATAGAGATGGAAAGGACTGCCAGAATGGATCCAAGGCAATCCCTATTTTGATCCAGGACTTTGAAGCTGCCTGTTTGTTTACCAACCATGAGTAATCTGACTTTGTGCTTCCCAGAAGAAAGTACCTGTTTTGGGTGTACCCTGGTAAAGGAAATATACACCAATTTCTGTTCTAAGTTGAGACTGTTCTCATGTTTTAAAGTTGGCTGACAATCGTGGGGTCCCAAAAGACTTGGCACATTGTTCAGGACTTCAGTTCTACACTCAAAGTAGTACTTTTCATGCTGGATGTGAAAGTCATTCCAAGAAGCATATTTCTAACTGTTTTAACAGATGTTTTGAGGTGTAACTCTGAAAGAATGGCTGGGTATGGACATGGAAGCAAAAGGTGGGCAGCCCCCATCTGGAGTGACCAGTTCAGCACTACAGGTTCCTAAGTCTATTGTAATGGTGAGGCTGGTGCTCACACCATGGGATTCAATCAGTGGTTGAAAAACTGGTGCAGAGCTTAGCGGTTTGGCTTCATTGGGGACTGGGGTCCACCTGGAGTGATGCAGGCCTATACTGGCGTGATGGTCTGCGTCTGTCCAGGACGGGAACCAAGATCTTAGGTGACAGGTTTACATGCTTCATTGGCAAGCATTTAAACTAGCCAAGGGGAGGCAATGGAAAGGAGCAGGGAAATCCTAGCCCCTCCTAAAAATCAGGGTAGTTAGTGAGGTAAACACCAAGATAGAGATGTCAATATGGAGAAAGGCAGGGTAAATGGAGAAAACGACAAAGGCAGTAAGGACAGGGATGGGGCAAAAGGGGTAAGGCCATCAGGAAATGGAGGGTAATGAGTACCAATGCCCATAGTCTGGACAACAAGCTCCCTGAACTGGTGGCCTTGATGGAAGAGGGATGCCTGGATATCGTGGCAGTCACAGAAACATGGTACACAGAGAACCATGACTGGGATGTTAACATACCAGGTACGCAACCTACAGGAGAGATGGGAGGGCAGAAGAGGGGGAGAAGTAGTTTCATGTAAGGGAACAGATAAAAGCAACAGAACAAAAGAGTAAACAGGGAGGAGAGGAGGCACTGTCAGTCACCTTAGAGACTGGAAATGGCACCACAATCTACACAGGGTTGTATACAGGCCCCCATCTCAGGGGAGGGAATGGACAAGGATATGATAGAAGCATCCTTAGGATGGCAGGGAAAGGGAGATATTGTTGATGGGGACCTGAATATGCCAGACGTTAACTGGAGCACCTTGTTGGCAGCCACATCCAAGAGTAGGGCCATTCTTGATGCTTACAGGGGCATGCCTCAGACAGCTAGTGTTGGAACCCACTTGGGAGGAAGCAATCTCAGACCTGTACTCTCAAATGGGGACGGTGAGAGGATCTCAGATTTAGAAGTTGGTAGCCATCTAGGAACAAGTGACCACCAAACAGTGTGTTTCACGATAAACTCAGCTGCAGAGTCAAGCCTACAAAAGTGAGGGTACTGGACTTCAGGAGGGTGGACTTTGTCAAACTGGGAGAGTGCCTTAGAAAAGCACTAGCAAACAGGCAAGAAGGAGGGGTAGAGCAACAACAGGAAACATCAAACTGCCATCACAGAGGCAACAAGCCTTGTGTAAAGCAAATAAACAAATCAAAATGAAAGAAAAAGCGACTATGGTTCTCAAAAGAGGTGGCAGGGAAGGATAGGGAGAAAAAGATAGCATTTAGGAAGTATAAGGAAATACAGAAGGAGCAGGACAGAGAACTGTACCAGTTAAGGCAGAAGGAAGCAGGGAGGGAAGTCAGAATAGCAAAGGCCCAAACTGAGGAAAAGATAGCCAACTCAGTTAAGAAGGGAGATAAAACCTTTATAAGTACATTAGAGAGCATAGAAAGACAATGGGAGGGATAGTGAGGCTGAATAGAATGGAGGGTGGGTGGGCAGAGAGGGACAGTGAAAAGCAGGGATTTTGAACGAATACTTCTGCTCAGTATTCACAAAAGAGGAGAAGGGGCGGTACCTAATCCAATTAACAGAAGCACTCTTGATGGGGGGTCAATCCCAGTCCTTTCACAGAAGAAAGGGTTCTGAAAGAACTCCAAAAACTGAAGGTGGACAAAGCAATGGGGCTGATGGGATTCACCCCAGAATTCTAAAATAATTAAGGGAGAACTAGTGACACCACTGACTACCCTTTTAACAAACTGTGGGAGGATGGTGTGGTACCTGAGGACTGAGGAGGGCGGATGTGATTCCCTTCACAAAAGTGGGAGAAAGACAGAGACAGGAAACTACAGACCTGTCAGTTTGACCTCTGTGGTAGGGAAAATGATGGAATCACTTTGAAGGAAAGAATTGTTGAGTTTCTAGAGGCCAATGAAGCACAGGACCCAAGGCAGCATGGATTCACAGAGGAAGGTCATGTCATATGAATCTAATAATAGATTTCTTTGACTGGGTGACCAAAGTAATAGACCAGGTAGGGGCTGTTGACATGGCCTAACTAGACTTTAGCAAGGCATTTGACACAGTCCCACACAAAAGATTAATAAACAAATTAGCCAGCCTGGGAGTGGGTCCCAGGGTGGTAGCCTGGATAAACATTGGCTGGACAACAGGACACAGAAGGTAAAGTAAACAGAGTCCACTCTGAATGAAGGGGTTACTAGTGGATACCACAGGGTTCAGTACTGGGTCCAGTCCTTTTAATATCTTTATAAGTGACATTGCAGAGGGACTGGAAAGAAAAGTATGTCTCTATGCAGATGACACAAAGATCTGTGACAGGGTTGATACACAAGGGGGTGTGGAAAGGATGAGAAGGACTTGGAAGTTGGAGGAATGGTCGGAAGTATGGCAGCTTGGATTCAATGCAAAGAAGTGTAAAGTAATGCACCTGGGAAACAAAACCCAGGGAAGATTACACAATGGGGGTAGTAACAACAACAAAATGGAAAGGGACCTCAGGGTAATCATATCAGATTACCTTAAGGTTGGCAAACAACGTGAGAAGGCAGTATGGAGGGCTGCGGGATACTGGGATATATAGGAAGAGGCATCGCCAGCAGAAAACAGGGAGTTGATATCCTCTGTACAGACAGATGGTGAGACCTCATCTGGAGTACTGCATTCAGTTCTGGAGACCCCATCTCTGCAAGGACATAGACAGGATAGAGGCAGTCCAGAAGAGGGCAACTAAATGGTGCAGGGTCTGCAAGAGAAGCCATACGAGGAAAGACTAAAGGAGCTTAATATGTATACCTTTGAGGAAAGGAGGAGATGGGGACATGATAGAAATTTTTAGGTACCTCAGCGGAATCAACAAAGCCCAAGAGGGTAGCATCTTTCAGAAAAAGAGATGTGCAAGAACAAGGGAATACAATTTGAAGATAGAGAGGACGACTCAGGGGCAATGTGAGGAAGTATATTTTCACAGAGAGGGTGGTAGACGATAAAACCGCCTTCCTGAGGGTGGTGGGTCTAAAACTATGGGAGAATGCAAGAATGCATGGACAGACATACGGCAATTCTTGTGGGGGTAGGAAGAACTAGGCTGTTGGTTAACTAGGATCTTCAGCTTATCCAGTAGATAGGGAAATTGGCAGACTAGGTGATCCAAGCGGTCCTTATCTGCTGCCAAAGTCTACGTTTCTATGTAAGGCACCTGGTTATTCAGGACATGGTGGCCAATGCCTGAAGATAAAAGTTTACTCCTGGTGTGGGTTGTAGCAATTTGAGCACCAGTGTGCTCGTCGGCCAGTTGCCACATTGCCAAAATGTTAAGTCCTATGCCATATGGGAAATGTGCTCATTTGTGGCCAGTGCCACTAGAAGAAATGTGTGTTCAGCTGAGGCCATTGCCACTGAAGAGAATTCGAGGTCCTGTGACATATGGGATAGTTAAGAGTTGCTGTCTGATACAGATTTCTGTTGTTCAGCTATTGCCTTGTGCCACAATGTGTAAACCTTGGTCCACCTTTGCTTTAGTGTACCATCCTTTGGAATAAAGTCACACTCTAGAACCCCAGCCTGGTTTGGACATTCATGTTACTGTTTCTTGTGTAGAACTACTGGGTACCCTCCAGAAGCAAAGACCTAGCAGAGTCCTAGCAGAAAGTTCTCCTCAGGACCTGAGTTTAGTTTGGTCATCTGTAGTTTTACTTTTGTACACCCCCACCCCTTTCTGACCTCTGAAAATAGTGAACCTGGTATACATTCCCAAGCTAGGGATGGTACCGATTGTCCAAAGTAGTTTGGATGCCCAGTCAAGGGTACCAAGGGTAGCTTACTGTGCAACGTAGTGGGGAGGGTACACATATTTAATACCTTATTCCCACAGTGTAAAACATCCTGCTCTGCACTAATCTCTACCTACCTTAATCCTTTACAGCTTCACCATTTAACACCCTACTCTGGACAGGATGTTTTCCATTCCTCCATCCTTTGACCTCCCTTAACCTTGGTTAATCCAAATGCTAAAAACAGTCACCTATGCATAAAACAAATGTACAAAACTACATATAGGATAGTGCATGAGTACCAATTAACAACAGGGCTATTCTTTCACCGAGTTGGTAGTATGATGACAGATTACCTCGAGGCGCAGCCTGAGGGTAATCAGTCGCCATAGTACTAACGAGGTGAAAGAACAGCCCCTGCCGCTAAATGGCACGATGCACTGTTCTGTATAGTGTATAGTGGAACGTCATGGTTCTCAAAAAAAAAAATACTACATCTTTCTTTTAAAATAAGACAAACTGTCAGATTGCTGCTCGAGGACACCATGTATGATGTCCGCTTTTCATTCTGCTGTCCCATGGACGTCACTTTTTGTTCTGCTGCACTATGGACGTCACTAGTGCAGCAAAACAACATTTTGAGAGCTAGATTTCAGTGAACAACGACGTTCCACTATACACTATATAAATACTAATTCCACTTGCATCATCCAAATGCTAAGAGTAAATCTCAACATTCTAGAACTCAGTGGGCTGCTGTTTCAGATGTTCTATCAGAACTAGAACGCTATGCCAGGAAAGCTGTTTCTAGCAACAACTGGATTCTGGCTAAAAACAGTTTCCTAAATTGCTTTTTTTTAGACAACAAAAATCAGCAGCCCAGAAAGCCCACCAAACAGTGACAAACAAAATCACAGTACCACAAGCCAACAAATCCTGGTAACAAAGACAACCCTACAACAGGCCCCAAAAACCTGCCAAACTATATAAATAAAATTACATTTACAGTAGCGTGCCCCTGTATTCAAAGGTTAGCACCAATGCGAATGTACTTAGCACTGGCGCTAACCTGGGACTAAGCTGGCACTTCAGGTAGGGCCATATTCAGAGGTCCCTGAACACTGTCCAAACCTGGCAGTGCCAAGGCTACCCATACTGCTGTGCCTATGTAAATGATGGGTCCATCATGCACTGGGGCAGCAGTATATTCAAGATTTGTGGCAGTGCTAAACAGCCCCTAGAGTGGCACTGTTTACCCTCACCAAAACCACATCTTATCTGGGCGCTAAGTCTACACTCCCACTAAGACAGGGTGGCTGTGCAGCCACCCACCCTGTGTCAAGCAGTCCTCCCCCAGCCCGAACACCTATCCTTCATTTAATAACAATTACTAACATACCTGGTGGTCTAGCAGCTCCACACACACTGACCACCAATCCTACTAATCGTTGTTCTATCCCTGGTGGTTTAGTGGTCAAAACACCTCCAACCACCCATCCTTCTAATAGTAGTTGTATCCTGGTGGTTTGGTGGTCCCAACACCTCCAACCACCCATCCTTCTAATAGTAGTTGTATCCTGGTGGTTTAGTGGTCCCAACACCCTCCAACCACCCATCCTTCTAATAGTAGTTGTATCCCTGTTAGTTTAGTGGTCCCACACCACCCAACCACCCATCCCTCTAATAGTTGTATCCCTGGGGTGTGCAGTCCCTCCGATTGCCCATCCTTCTAATAGTAGTTAGATCCCTAGTGGTTTAGTGATTCCTCAACCCCTGACCATCTGCCAACCCTCCCCACCCACCTGCCAGGGACCTCTGCCTCACTCACCCCAAGCACCTCTCACCTGTAACATGGCAGCTGGCGAGTCCTCCTCGCACCTCCTCAGCAGTCACCATCTGACAGCCGTGGATCACAGTCTGTGAGGTGATACATGTAGGGAACAAGAGCCCCAGGAAGGAATACTGGATGGGAGGGGTTATGCTGGTCATTACTTCAGAGGAGAGGACCTGGGGTCATCATTAGTGACTCTCTATAACAAAGTAGCATGTACATGATTGCGCTTCATGACTATCAACGCCTGCTGAGGAGGTGAGAGGATGGCTGTGCCCAGTGTCATGTTCATGGTGAAAGAGCTTGAGGTGAAGGTGGGGTGGGGTGAGGGTCCTCAGTGGGTGGGCAGGTGGAGGGTTGGTGAACGGTGGTGGTGGTGGTGGTGGTGGTGGTAGTGGAGAGACCACTAAATCACCAGGGATCTGACTACTATTAAAAGGATGGCCATTTGGGGTCAGGGAACTGCTAAACCACCTGGGACAGAACTGCTACACTATTAGGATTGGCAATCAGGGGTGGGGGCTGCTAAACCACCAGGAGAGGACTGCTCACCTCTCCTGGGGTGGGGTGGCCAGCTGATTTGGCCTTTGCCTGTCACCGGTACAGATCCAGTGGTAGTGCAGGGAAACGAGTGACTCAAAGGGAGGGGTCACAGTTCTGCAGAGTGTGCGCGCCTCCATGTGTACATTCTGATGCGCCACCGCAGCAGGAGCACCTGGGAGCAAATGGAAAACAGGGCCCAATGGCAGACCACTGTTCTATGCACCTCACCGGTCCACACTGCCACCTGGATGCCTGGAGTGAATCTGGGTGCAGACTTTGGGGTGGTGGCCTCACCTTTCAGCCCTGCCAAGGGATATGTGGGGACCATCTCCAGATAGGTCCATGGGAGGTGTGCTGGCCAGGGGAGTGGAAGTGGGTGCCAGAGGGTAAAAGCTTGATAAAAAGAAGGCTGTTGCAGAAGTAATAAAGATCTGGGACTGGCAAAGACCAAAGCAAAAGCAGCCACAGCACTCACCTCTTCACAGATTTCATACAGAGTCCAACTTATTGAAACAATTTGTGTTTGATGTGCAACCAGCAATGGACATGTGACCCAACAGGGTCAAGAGAACTAACAAATGCGCTCTGACGTTTCACCTTCAGGAGACTTTCTCAAAGATAGTGCCCCCTAGTGCATCTATCCTTATAGGCAAGAGACCTTGTTAGATGGATAGGAAGCTGGCTGGGGAAGAGACAGCAGAGAGGGTAGTAAATGGGGCCAAATCAGGGAGAGGGAAGTCACAAGTGGGGTCACTTCTGATAGCAGTTCATTTCGATATTTTCATCATCGATACAGGAGAAGGAATTCAGGGCAACATGCCTCTTCGCAGAGGACATTAAGCTCTGTGGTAGGGCAGACAGCAAGAAAGGATTAATGAGTTGCAGAGGGGCCTGCAAAGGTTGAAGAGGTGGTCCACAGTTTGGCAGTTGAAATTCAATGCCAAAAGTGCAAGGTTATGCTCATAGGAAAAAGAGCCCCAGAACAGAATAGCGGATTGGAGGTTAGCTGGGCACTACTTCAGAGGAAAGGACCTGGAAGTCATCTTAAGCAAGTCCCTAAAAGAAACTAACCAATGCAACCAGGCCTACAGCAAGGCATCCAGAATGTTGGCATGTATTAGGAGCGGTTCATAGCAGGAGGAAAGAGACTAATACTACCTTTCTACAGATCACTGGTGCAACCGATCTGGAATATTGTACCATGTTATGAAATCCCCATCTATAAAGGAAAGACAGAGGCAGGCTGGAGATGATGCAGCGTTCACTGTCTCTGTTTCTATGTTTCTTCAGTTGGAGAATTTCCATGTTCATAGGTAATTGTATCTGTACTGCAATGAAAGATTAGCTACTTGTTTTTTTCACATCAGAGTTCTTATTTAAGTAATGATTCATTTAACAAGTATATTTTGATCTTATGTATACCTTCTGGTTCTAACAAGTTTATTTCAGTGTACTACTATGAATGTGACTATTGGAAGTTTGGAGTGTGACCATTTTTGGAGATCAGGCTACCTAAGAAATGTTGTCTCTTCCATGTATAAAGTTAAAAGTTTATATGTTACATATGTAGGATAGTGCATGAGTAATAGCATAACAGGGCTCTTCTTTCATCGAAGTTACAGGACGACGGATTACCCCGAGAGCACAGCCTGCAAGAGGTAATCCGTCGCCATAGTACCAATGAGGTGAAAGAACAGCCCTGCCAGTAAATGTTACGTATGCACTGTTCTGTATAGTGTACAGTGGAACATCTCCGACCTCCAAAAAAAAAAAACATTAACACAACTTTCTTTTTAAAATCAGACTCACTGTCAGATTGCTGCTGGAGGACACAATGTGTGATGTCACACTGCAGCAGAATGAAAAGTCGTTCTGATGTCCCGCGGATGTCACTTTGGTTCTGCTGCACAGCAGACATCACTAGTGCAGCAGAACAACATTTTGAGAGCGCTAGATTTCAGTGAACAACGATATTCCAGTATACACTATAACTAAATCCCAAACAGCTTCTGTTAATGATTTTGGAATCCCTTTACTGGATGATTTCTTTGATTAGGTTATGCACTTTAGAATGTATTATGGAAATTTAAGTATTATATGAAAATGATACATAAAAGATAAAAATTTGAAAAAAGACATAGATGCCTATGTAATGTTTATAAATGTAGTTTTTTCCAGGACAGTTTTTACCTTGCTCGCTTTTTTTTCCTTCTATAGATATAACCTTCATTAAAAGGACTGACTTTAAATAGACAATCTCCCTACAGTTTTAACCCTCCTCACACTTGTTTTACATTTTCATTTCTTTTAAATTTGTTCTTCACTTTCATTCTTTTTAAAACCCTTCTCATCCCTGTTCTTTATTATTTTACTTTTTATCACTTACTTCTATTTTTCCTGACTTGGACAAATCGTTGTTGTATTGTTATTTTTATTTCCTGCTGTTATTTCTATGAACGATTTCTAATTGACAATCTGTTCCCAGGTGCCGTGACTGGGCCAACCGCCCATCCTTCGGCCGGCAGTGGCTGGGGGTACCAGCCGCCGCTAATCCCTGCTCTGCCCGCCCAAAGCTCCTCTCCTACAGGGTGCCCATGACTGGGCCGACCACTCCATCCTTCATTGGCAGCAGTGGCTGGGGCACAAACTGGCCGCGAATCCCTGCTCTGCCCGCCCAAAGCTCCTCTTCTACATGGTAAGATTGCTACTATCCCCGGAAACCATCCCTGAACTGCGATTGGCTGCTCTGGACTTTTCAGTGCTCAGGATTGGCCACAGTCCCTCAGCCTCCCTGCAATGGCCATCTCCTGCTTACATCTGTTCTATACAGAGGGCTCTGATTTTCTGACTTTCTGATCTGTTAATTGAAGACTGCATTTTTTGGACTGCAGGATTATACAAATGTTTACCGATGTTTAAGTCTATTAAGGGACACTGTATTCTGGTTGTAGAAAGGCATAGCATTGTGTTTGCCTCTTAAGGGAATTCCAACTGATTTGCACTATAACACTCACTTGCTCTGTTCAACCTGCATTTCAGTAAGTCAGGGGACTCACAGAAGGCCACTACGGCCTAGTGGATTTTTTGTGTAATTTGTGTGACCTTAATACCTGAACTACCCAGTCTCTCTTCTCTTCTCTCTCGCTACTAACCTACTCTGTCCTACCAGCATTTCTCACTGCCCACGCCTCCTCCCTCCTCAGCTTCCTCTCTGAATTTTAATTATTCCTGCCTTTACATTGTGGCACTAGTCCTAACAGCTGTCCTCTCCTGCTGTCTGGGATCTCTCCCTCCCCAAATACATACACTTCTCTTCCTGCAGCTGTTGTGTACCTGCAATTTTCTTCATCCACCGATTTAATCATCTGCTTGTCCCTGAACCCTTTAACTGTTCTAATTTCTCTATTCCTCTGTTCCCAGGTGCCTGTGACTGGGCTGACCACTCCATCCATCACTGGTGGCAGCGACTGGGGCACCAACTGGTCAGCAACCCTGCTCTGCCCACCGGAAGCTCCTCTCCCTACACGGTAAGATTGCTGCTATCCCGGGAACCATCCCTGAACTGCAGCTGGCTGCTCTGGACTTTTCAGTGCTCAGGATTGGCCATAATCCCTGCTCTCCCTGCGATTGGCCATCTCCTGCCTACATCTGTTCTATACAGAGGGCTCTGATTTTCTGACGTTCTGATCTGCTAATTCAAACCTGCATTTTTCCCCACCCTCCTGCCCCAACCCTGGCCGCTATTAAATACACAGTAAGCCCCTCTCCCACTGCTCAATGGCTGCAATACCCCAGCTATTAACAGAGCCTTTCATATTTCATTTTTGTTTTCTCTCCTGAGTTCCCCTGCCTGGCTTTACCCTCACCCAGCTTTGACACTACTATCTCTGCACTGTTTCTGCCCTTCTCACCTCCTTCCTTACCGCCACACTGAATCTACCACCTCTGCACTGTATCCTGACCATCTCCTCCTTGCTCACCTGCTTCCACCTAATGCCCCAGAGCTCACCCTCCTACCTTCCTGTGTATAGGGTTGCACTGCTCTGCTCTAGTTCCTCGGTACCTCCTCCCACAACCTCTCCTTCTTCTATTTTGTCCTACCCTGCTCCCTCTCAGTCTAGTCCCCACTGCTCGCTTGTCTGCCTCTGCCCAGGTGGCATCCTTCGCCCTCTGATACCTTCTTGCTCCTAACTCCATTCACACTCTCTTCTGCTCATCCTGGTCTGTCGCACCTAACCAGGTGACATAATCATGAAAAGCTTATATCTCATAACCTCCCTGTCATGGCTTATTCTCCTAAGTTGCTGCATTGACCAGGTTATTGCCAGGGTCATATGGCATACATCATGGAACAACTCACATCCCCCCACCTCTGGCCTGATTCTTCTCTTGTGCTCCTATACATCCCATGCATCCCAAAATGGGATGCTGCCCTAATAGGGCTTTGGCTTCATAAATGACTCCATATTCCTCTCGGCATAACAGACCTAGGCAAGCTCTCATCCCATGCCTCACCTGGGCTCCATTTCATCGCTCTCCTACTACTTGTCTGTGCTGGCGATATAGAGCTAATCCTGGGCCCTCTTGTAATACTCCTCACCCACATTAATACCCCTGATAAAAGGGGCTGCAAATTGCTCATTTGAAGGTCCGCATACGCCTCAAGATGGCGGAAATGGATGCCTGTGTCTTGCAGATAGAACCAGATGTTCTGTGTATATCTGAATCCTGGCCTAGCCAGCCATCAAGCAGCATGAGGTGTCCTTACCCAGTTACAGCTGCCTCAGGAAAGACAGGATAGGCGAGAGGGGTGGTGGTGTACTCATGTACTTCAGAACTAATCTAGATGTCACCGAACTCCCTGATCCCAGTGGGGGCATCCCCAACTGAATCCCTCTTGCCATCCTTACACTTGGAAATGTCAAAAATAATAATTGGGTGTGTCTATGTGCCCACTAGTCAAGCTTCCTCTGGCCTGTCCTCACTTCTAGCTTCCCTCACTAAACTCCCGGCCATGACCTCATTCTCTGTGGGGACTTTAACCAAGATTGGCTTCACCCAGATGCTGCAAAATTGCATGACATGTTGGCTGACTCTCCCTAACTCAACTTATCTAGCACCCTACACGTATCAACTCCAAGACTGGTAATCACACATTGCTTGACTGGATGGTCACTAACTGCCCACTAAGGATCAGAGCAGTGGATATACTCCTCTGACTGTATAAGTGATCCCTCCCCCACTTTTTGTGGTTGGAGAAACAACTGTCCTAAACCCTCCCAGGACATCCCTAGTCCATGACATGTCTCGGTTTGATGTAGGCAGCTTCATCACCTCCATCAATAATACAGACTGGCACCCATTAACTCACTCCTGATATGACCCATGCCCTAGACTTCTTTATCTCAACCTTCACTCATATAGTTAACCAACATGCCCCTATGAAAAAGTGCAGATCCAAGGGTGTCAAGGCTCTGTGGCTCTCCAAGAAGATCCGTCGCTCATGTCCCGCCGTGATAAAGCTTGGCAGGTCTACAAAAAAGTGAACTTCTCTCAGACTGGCAAGTCTATAGACACCTCAGGAATAAATGCAAACATTCCCTGCACAAAGTCAAGAGCTTCAACTTTAAATCCCTTTAACGGAACACCTCTGCAAACCCAAAGAAGCTCTGGCAGCAAGTCAACTCCCTATTGAGAAGGAAAGCTGTTAATACCCCTAGCTCAGTCCGTGCCAATGGCTCCGACCTTACTGACTTACTTCCATTGTCTCCTGCTTCAATTATTTTTACAGATCTGCACAAATATATTTCACTCTTCCAGCACCCATCCTCTCCAAACTCTGCCCTGCATCCTACAACTACCCTTGTGGATCGCCCGAGTTCCACCTAAAACTTGCCACTCTCAAAGAGGTACAAAAGCTTCTCACAATTAGAAACAGAGACTCATCTGGGCATGACTCCTTTGAGGCAAAATTTCTTAAACTGAGTGCCTCTGCCCTTGCTTGCCCAGTTAGACACCTTTTCAATCGGTCATTCATCTCCAACTCGGTACCTGATGAATGGAAGGTGGCAGTGGTAGTCCCAGTGCATGGGGGGTCCAACACTGTTGTCAATAACTATAGATCCATATCCATCCTCTGCCATCTGGCAAAATTCAGGAGCATGTACTTTAAAACCACCTTCAGGACTACCTGGAATCACACAACCTGCTATCCCCATCAACACGGTTTCAAAAGGAATTACAGCACCCTAACGGCCCTGAAAAAGTGACAATGGATATATTTCATGCCATGGACAAGGGGTTGCACCACAGGTGCCATCTTTGTCGACCACTAAAGCATTCGACCTGGTAAACCATGGTCTCCTGCTCCACCAACTACACGCCATAGGCCTGGATAAAAATGCCCCAAATTGGGTAACAAGCTACCTGTCTTGCTGCTCCCAAAGAGTCAAATGGGATGGCTCCTCTCAGAACTCAGGTCAGGAGCTCACGGCATGCCACAGGGATCCATTTTGGGGCCATTATTGTTCTCACGCTCATTAATGACCTTCCTTGTTTCTGTAGTGGTGCCTCGGTACATCTTTATGCAGATGATGCAATCATCTATCGGTCCTCACCAGACCTTGACCAAATCAATCGTGAACTTGCCATGGATTTCACCTCCTCGAGGACTGGTTCAACCAGAAGCAGCTTGTTCTCAATACCAGGAAAACCAAATGCATGCTCTTCTCCCGCTGCTCCACCTCCAAGCTTGCCCTTCCACCCTTGACATGACATCGACCTTGGGAGATACCTTGAGACAGTGCCCGCTTTCAAATATCTGGGCTTCACCCTGGACCCTTCACTCTCTTTCAACATTCATATCTCCAATATAGTTAAAACCATGAATCAGAAGCTTGGTCTGCTCTATCGGATTTACCCATATCTCACCTCTGCCTCCTGCCTAAGAATTGCCTCTTCTTCCCTACTCTCCTAACCTATGGAGCCCCCTGCTACTCTCTGCTAATATCTTGTTTCTCTCCTCCTCTCCCAGGCTAATCATAGGATTGGTATGTTCGCTTTGGGGTAAGTCCCAATCTCACCACTGTGATATTCTTCCTCTCTAGGCTGGTTACCCTATGAAGCTAAATTGAAGTACCTCTCCATGTGTCTCATGTTCAAACTTGTTCACCCTTTACTCCCCTGCCTTAGACATCTGATTTTTTTTTTATAGTCTAGGATTACAAGTACCTTTGAGCCGGCCGGTGGCGCTGAGGGTTGAGGCGCTGGATGCCACACCTCATGCTGCGCCCGGCGACCTGGGTTCGGAATGAGCCCGGGCCATCGGGGTCGGCAGGGCAGAGAAGGATTGAGCGTCCGCTGACTGCTCTCCTTCTGTGGGGTGGGGAGGGAATGCCTCGCTGTCCTGTCGGCTCCCTAGCGGTGGCTGAGGCTATGACAGTCAAAAGGGCAAACTAGAGGACGTACTGTGGGAAGACGCTGGGGAGAGGTGTGCGGGCGGAGCGCGGCGCTTCTGGTCCCTTGACGCCATTGCACGCCACAGACGTAGGGGAAGAAACAGAGGAAGAAAATATCACGGGCTGCATGATGGTCGGATGGGTGGCCTCTGCCGTTCTCTGCTTGGATGCTCCCTCTGTGCAGATCAACCACCTCGGATCCCGCTGCGGTGGTTACGTGCCCACCACGGCAAACAGATCGTGGCATAGGTTGAAGGTGAGGGGTTGAGCTTGGGATGGGGAAGGTCTGGGGCTGCCTGTCAGGCGGATTGGGGGAACCATTGGTAACACCCCCAGCCGCATAAGGAGTAAAATATATAACAAAAAACAAACAAACAAGTACCTTTAGCCATGGCTCTTTTACAAAGGTTCCACGTCAATTAAGGTACAATACAAACATTACATAGAGTTGAGTAACATTGCAGAAATGGTATACAGACATTTTAAGCAGCTAAAATACATTACATTTAGGAAAGTGGGTACCAGGGGTGCAGGAAGCCAGAGGTAGCAGAGGCTTGGAAGGGACACAAAAGAGCGGTGCAGCCATGGGCATTTGTCAGGCCTCAAAGAGTGCTTGGGGTGGGGGCAAAAACAGGAGGTGATTTGCCTCAGGCAGGTGCCTCGCTCCTCCGCTCTTCCTCCTTTCTCCTGCTAGTCCTCCCCAATTTTTGCCTATCCCTCACCAGGAATGCTTTCTCTCACTGCTGTCTCTGACAGGAACTTCCTCCTCCCCACATCCTAACCAGTACCTCTCTTCTGCTATTCAAGTCCAATCTGCTTGCCTCCTTGCACCTCTTCCTCCTGCTCTTGCTTTCGCTGAAGACCTCAACCTCTCTGTCTCGCCCTACCACTAACCCCTACCCCACCTCTTCTCTCCTCCACTCCCTAGCCACTCACTTATAACTGACAACCTCCTCTTAGTGCTCAACTATGACATATATTACAAATTACCTATGTATAGTCTATTCATGATGTATATAGAATTTATAGGTATGTAGCAACAGTGTTCTTAACTAGCCTTACACTATTGTATCCACTGTACTATGTATGTCAATTTTTGTTTTCTATACTGCACTGTATTTCTGTACAATTTGTTCTGCTTTGTTGTACCATCTAGGCACCCTGGGTTGACCCTGAAAAGGGACTGTAAGTGTCTCAGTGGTCTTACGCGTTAGCAAAACGCAAAATAAAATAAATAAATAAAAATGTTAAGAGGTGATTCACTTTAGGTACCTGAGATGGCACTCATTTTTTCAAAGTCATAATGGACAAGAAATTTGATATCTTGGGAGTAGCTGACAGCTGAGTAATGTGAAACCTGAGAGTGCCTAAGGGTGCCAACCCCTGACCAAGTGGAGTAGGTCCACAAAGCACTGGGGTTTTCAATCCTATTCTGTGCCTCAGCTTTTTGTGGTGGTGATATGTGAGTATTATCACTCATTTGTGTTGCATGCCTTTTCATATTAAAAACATGAATCAAGTTTGATTTAAAATTAATACAAATTATTTTTTAACACATGTCCCTTTGTGTGTTTGAGTGCCTGTTTTCTGGTTCAGTAAGCTGGTTCCTAGTGGGGTCATTTTGGACTCGTCCACACTAAGCAAACAAATTCGGTAACATTTTATTACCATTACAGCATGTACCATGCTAATGCGTCCCCACGCAGTTCTTAGTTTCAGTAGCATGCTCCATCTCCCATCCACACGCTCTGCTGTAGTCAATTTAGCAAACTTGGTTATCACCCGCTTCAGTGTCCATGTGTGGCTCACGGGTCACTCCAGTCCATAATGCAACTGGGGATGCATGGACGTGAAGCTGTGTACCCGTGAAGCATGGGGTATTGCCATGATACAAGCAGTCAACAACTATGGCGCCACTCATGCTTCATTATCTGTTAATGCTGGTGGCAATTAAGTTTATGTGCAGCAAAATAGGGCTTGAAATTCGGCACTATAGGTGGCAGAGCATACGAGACTCAGAAATGCTAGAACTTCAGTGCTGAAGAAAAATAGCAGATAGTCTCGCAGTTCTACTAAATGCTGCTGCTTGTAATTATTTTGCCAACACAGTAGATCAAGGTGTTTGTGCAGGAATGTAGCTCTGTATGGTAGGAGCAAATAGTGTTAACAACATGGAATAAGGAGCAGTGGTTGTCAAACTTTCGCATGTCAAGAGCAACTTTTTCATTTCTGTGTAATGAACTGCGACCCCATATAGAAAAGAGGATACAAGAATAAGACTTGCAGTGCCAGTAGAAAAGAGACTGGCAATTACATTATGGTGTCTGGCCACAAATACTGGATATAGAACTTTGGGCCATCTCTTCGTGTGGGGAGATCAACTGTTGGCAAGATAGTAATTGACATCTGTAAAGCAATAAGGTATGTGATTCTCCTAAGGTGATCTGCATACAAAATGTGCCTGACATTATAAATTAATTTGTGATGGAGTGGGGTTTCTAATTGTGGTGGAGCAGTCGATGGCACCCATTTACCTATTCTATGCCCTCCTAAATGCTTCTGAGTATTTCAACAGAAAATACTATTATTCTGTCATTATGCAGGCCATAGTGGATCACCAGTACTGATTCATAGATATTATTGTGGGATGGCCTGGAAAGTTGCATGACGCTAGAGTGCTGAAAAGCAGTAAACTGTTCAAGCTGGGGCAAGCTGGTAAACTATTTCCACCACTGACACGTGATATCAATGGCACCACAGTACCCACAGTCTTACTGGGAGACCCTGCATACCCTTTGCTGCCATGGCCCATGAAGTCGAACCCTGATTATGTCTGCCCTAGGAAAATAAATTACAGACTCAGCAAGGCCCAAATGGTTGTGGAATGCATCTTTGGATGCCTGAAGGGCAGGTGGAGGTGTCTAATGAAACGAAATAAGTATAGTATAGAAAATGCCCCATTCATTGAAGCTCTGCATGTTGTGCACTGCACAATGTATGTGACAGTAAATCAGATGATTTCATTGGCAGTTGGTTCATGGAAGATGGCAATGAACTATATCAACAACCTGAGATCAGTGACTACATCTGCAGAAGAGATCAGTCTGACTGCAATGAAACAGCAATCCACTGCAATAAGGGATGCACTTGCAGAATACCTTGAGTCAAACTAAGGGTATGTTCTTGTGAGGTACTGGTGTTCTAGCTGTAATATTTAATAAAACATATGATTTTTGGGGATGGGAAGGAGCATAAAGTATGCCCATGGATTAGATTAACAGTATGCTAATAACACATTTGCATGCATTCCATGAGGATGCGCCTGGGGCCGATCGCTGGGCACCTGCAGGGGCTCCCAGTACAACAACCCAATACCCCAGCCTGGTGGCATAGTGGACCCTCCTCCCGCCCCATAGCTCCAAACACCATCAATACCACATGCCAGTTCCCTGAGTGGTATCGTGGCTCCCCCTCCTGGCGTGTCTAAACCCCTCACGTACTACCGTTACAATACCTGGTGGTATAGCAGAACCCCCATACCTCGCCCGGCGCACTGAAATTCTACTTGTCCAAGATCTCTGGTGGTCAGTGGACCCCACCTGCTCAGGCATCCCCAGCCCGCTTCCATGTCCCCAGTAGTAGCAGTGGTGGGCAGCACAACACACCTGCACACAGTACACACTGCAAGCCCATTGGTCAATGAGGTCCACCAGTGTGCTTCCAGTTGTACAGTATGCTGTCATTCGTGGACAGCACAGTCGGCGGCAGCCGTGGCAGTGTGTGGGTGGATTGTGCTGCCCGCCGTACTGCTGGGACGGGAAGTGGGCTGGGGGTGCCTGAGGGGTGAGGGATCCACTGGACCACCAGGGATCTTGGATAATCAGGATTCCAATGGTCGGGCGGGGATGGGGGTTCCACTATGCCACCAGGTATTGTAATGGTAGTACATGAGGGTTTAGAGCTATGGGCAGGAAGGGAGCCACTATACCACCAGAGAACTGGCATGTGGCAGTCATGGGGGTCTGATGCTACGGCAGACTGGGGTTGACTCCAGGGTGGGCAGGCTGCCATGTTGATGTCCACAGTACAGCAGCCTGCCTGTGGGTGGTCACCACTTAAGTCTACTTAAAGTAGACTTAACTTTGGGAGGCGATCCTGGATGTGCCACGGGATGCACTCTAGTTGGGCTGTGAATGGGGCTGCACACCATGTGCATGGGCACGCCTTCATAGCTCCCTCCAGATGCACCGCATATCATTAGGGGCGGTACATGAGAGCATCTGTGATGCATTGGCACATCGGGTTGGCACCAGCGCATCGAACCCTTTCATAATAGAACACTCACAACAATCAAAGTTCCATAAAGTGATTCCGTTAGCTACCCTGTCAAATACAGTTATTTCAAGGTATTCACACATCACACATAGAACGCTAAACAGTATGACTCATGAGTTGAAACACGGGTTTTGTTTGGCTGTGGAGTTGGTATTCCATTGCAGTTGTATTCTTGAACCAGTTGATTGTATAAAATAAGCTGAACAATTAATCACAAATATGCAAACTTTACTTTTTTCCTTAATGTATAATTTATTTAAGAGAAACTGCAACATTTCTGGTTTATAGATGAACTGTTTTTCAGTATATTAAGTATGAATTGCAATAGCTTTTTTTCGAATATACTATATTTCAAAATGACATATATTTGAAAATGTAAATCATCATTTAAGTATGACTAATATAAGAAAACTTAACATTCTAATGTAAAGTCTTGTAACAATTCAGTCATTTGCATATATTATAGAAATCAGTTTTATATGTATGAGAAGCAATGCTTTTAAATTTAACACCAAAAAATAAAAATAGTTACCTTTCAAACAACTTATTTATTAACAATACAATGCTAATCTTTTAGTGCGTTGTAAATTTCTATTTCTTTTCATATTACAGTGCAATAACACCAGAATAAAGATGAATCATCACAGAATAAATGAAGTGCTGTTCGACATCAATATGAAGTTATACATATATGTGAACAGCTACGACTCATTAAGATGAACTGAGTAGCTAAATCCTGATAGCATATGGAACATTTCATATAACTACACTTAATGTTATTTAAGAAACTGAGACTTACATGTGTTAACCTTACTCAGCAACCTTACTTAAATGCCATGTTCATGTAAATAGTTATGTCAGTGATATGTGTCACTGAGTTGGCTATTAGTGTTTTACATGCTTACTTTATTAATTTCTTTGTGCATACTATGTGTCATTTATACTTTCCGTTTGTGATTCTATGCTGAGCATATAAAAGTGAAATGCATATTATGAGTTATATTTATAGATATACTTATATGGTAGTCTGAGTAAATGTTGTCAAACACACACGCACAAAAAATTTGCTGTCACCATTTATTTAACTATAAACTATTTATTTTCTGATTTCTCTGTTTGTTGCTCCTTTTTATTAGCATTGTATTTTACTGTGTCTGTAAGTAACCAAATTATGTGTGTCAACTTCACTGCCCAAGATTGTAAAAGAGAAACAGTAGTTTCTGTTAAAGACATATCATCTGGTACACTTTTATATTATACAGCAGTATGAATATACATATAATATCTTATGAGGAAGTATATAAGAAACATCAGTAAAGGGAAAAACATTCAAGTTAAGCAGATGCATTGTCAGCATGACCTCAGTTGTCATGGAATTGAATTGTTCCTCTAACATATGTGTAATGTATCCATTTGTGTATCTGATAGACATGAAACAATTTAAATTAAATAACTTAAAGAAGAACGCATACAATTAATGATTATAAAAACCTTATAATCAAAGGTTTGTCCATGTGAAGCCATCACTACTCAGATCCTGTATAAAGGAAGTAGACTGATTTGATGAAGCAATGTAGTTGACATTGCTGTTGTATACACCAGCTGGATTACCACACTTGTACGGTTAGGACACCTGGCACCGATGGAAGTGCTGTAGATTGTACGACTGACTTGTCTGGCCAAGATGAGCATAGTGAGTAGGCTGCTGTATGATTCTTTTGGGGCACAGAAACTAGATAGTAGACTGATCATGCTCTGGAAGAACTCAGCATTCTGTGCGGACTCTTTCCGTAACTTTCCTCCATCTCCCTTTCTTCCCGAATCTCTCCTCTCCAACTCCATCATTTCTTTGTGTTGTTCCTGCATCATCCTTCTTGTGGGTTCAAAACAGCCTCCATCATTTCTTGCATACACGTTGTTTCTTTTTCTTCCGCAGATTGCACAGTGGCTCCTGTGATGCCAGACGCTTAGACGGTTTACCTGTAGATGTTGATGGGTTATTGCTGTCAGTGGTGGTATTGATGCTCGCGATGTGACAGATGTACTGCCATTCAGGTCCAGATCAGTAGTACATAATGACTCATCAGGTGTCTCTGACTCTGTATAAAGTAAGTCGAGAAGACAATGAATAGTGTGGAAAAGGGTACGCTACTGATTGACATATACAAATTTGCTATCCCCCAACCCAAATAATAAAAAAAAATACTATATTACAATGGAATTCCTGGGAATTATGATAGATTGTAACACAATGAAAAATGAATTGAGGTTGCCTGTATAGCATAGATATTAGAGTAACGGGATATGGGCCGCCCAGTGGCACAGAGTGTTGAGTTGTTGGATGCTTACCTCTCACCATACTGGCATCCTGTGTATGGAATGAGCATGGAGAGCTGACGAGGGTCGGTAAGGGAGGTTGGGATTGATGGAGCAACTGCCAAGCACCTCTCATCGCTTGTGTAGGAGTGGTAGGCCTCCGCTCCTTGACTGCAACTGAGTGGAAACTTGGTGATTGCATAAGGCATGGACTGGACTAGGGCTAGACCAGGTAGACAGATTGGGCAGTATCTGGTGACAGCGTGCATGAACTCCTCCACATGCATGCACATTTGTGTATGGCTGTGGCCCTGTGAGTAAGTAGGGAAAAATAGGTAAAATCACTCCTGACTGCAGATGAAGAGTGACTCCTCACTGGGTCTGTACCATTGGCTGGATGGCAAGGTAAGACCCAAAAGAACTGGGTGACAGGGGCCGGAGAGGGAATGTTTGGAAAGGGCCATCGGTGGAGAAAGGATAAGCCATAAATAAAATATACATATCATGTTACGAATCAGCTTGGAACATCAAGCAGAATTGGATTTGATTCACACAACCTCAACTTGTGTACTGTGTAACTCTAAGCAAGTCACTTAACCTCCCCCAAGGACCATAATAAAAACAGACACTTGTATCCAGTGGGCTTACCCAGTTGCAAAAGCCTAAAAAATACATGTACAGCTTAACCATATGCTGAATAAGGTTTAACACTGTTTAAAAGCATTTTATTATAATACAATAAGGCATAACCAGGGTTATGTCAATGGTCAATCACCTCTAGAGGCATGTGGTACTCAGCTATGCCTCGTCCCACATTACACCCTAGAAGGTGATTAATAGCCCAGAACATAACCCCTTGTCATGCCTTATTGCTTAAGTAAGATCAACAGAAGTAAGGAAAATAAAAATTTCACAAAGGCATATATATTGGTATGTTCTTATGCAGTAACACAGCTCACCTGATTCAACGGCTTCCGGTTCGAGGATGTCATCGCCTCAGAGTCTACAGTATCATGCATTACAGCTTCTGGCTCTATCGCTTGAGCTTTCCAGTACAAAATGTGGGTCAGAGGGCTCTGGTTCCCAAAATCGTGTCAAGCTTCTTTGAACAAAGGACAGATGATCCTGCCAACACTGGACCTCCGCTTTACTGTCCTTCACTTTATGATACTTTACTTTTAATTGCTTCACTTTCTCCTACATTGTTTCACTGATCTTTGTACCCCATTCTCTAACAAAAAGCAGCCACTTTTGATAAATCTTTGTATTTCTTCTACAGCTGGCAAGTTCTTCTTGAACTCATTCCTGTGACCAATACTGTACAAGGAGTTTTGTTGCCTCATCTGACCAACTGGCACATCTGTCGCTCATATTTGCAAATATATCACAGATATTTTAATATTTTTTCCTTTGCAGATATGTGTCATTTGGCTGCTTGAAGCAGTGAAAACAACTATTTGAGACTGTCACTTAATATAGTTCAGTTTATTATACTTCTAGAGCTGAAGTAATTCTTTATATGGGGTTGTATGCGGGACTAAATGCAACTACAAATGTTGAGATCTGTCAAAATTGCAATGAATTTGACTCTTTCTTCCACTACTAATGTTAAGCATGTAAAACTAATATAAGTTTCAGTCATAGGTTTAAAATAAATATCTCATCACAAGTGTTACAGCCCTTTTCAATTTAATGTAAGTCAGCTCTCTCGATCAGCCGCTGATTCATCGCTAGCTTCCTACTTCTCTTGTTGCTATGATACACTGCGCATGTATGTCCTAAACGGTGCACTATAGGACACATACGCACAGTATTATCGGACAGAGGAGGAACAACAAGGAGCACAAAACCGGATGCCCGTCCACAAAGGTAATGGAACTGCTTCATATTAAAAGAAGAGGACCGTGCTTAAACCCTACTCACATCAGGTTTAAGCACGGGTCATAAACACGGTAAAATATCGGCAGGAGGACACGAGTCGTGTTTCTCACTGTTAAAATGCTATAGAGCATCTATAACGTTTTAACTTACTCAGTGTGGACAGAGCCTAAGTGTTTGCTTTGTAGCAACATACACTTTATATGAATGCTTTATAACTTAGTGCTCTAATAGAATACAGTAAACCTCTATTAGAAGAAATGAAAGCCTTAAAGGAGATAGAAATTATTTTACATAATTAACTGCACTTTCATCTTCCTTTCCATGCCAGTTATGTATTCTGATATGCATTGACCAATTGTTGATAAATAAATAATCTAGCTTTGGGGTGCCCTCAGATTGCATAGTGTTCCACTTTCCTCACCAGCTACTGCTTGTACTTTTCATATTTCTAAGATTTCAGTGATGACAGTAACACCATTCCATGCTATTTGTCTGAATGTCCTGGAATGGTGTTACTGATGTCAAAGAATGTTCAGGTGGTACTAAAAGAGAGAGCAGCAACTGCTGAGGAGAGAAGGATTCAGGGTAGTTATAATGGGAGCAAAATTATATTATTAATTTAACAAAAAGGTCAAAACATATCAGAATATTGGACAGACACTAAAAGGACAACAGGAGGGCATCTAGAGGTGCAAAAACGGTTTCCTATCATCACTAGGTTAACTCACTCCTGTGACCTTTACTCCTAACTAATATCATCCCCTACAGGATAGAATAAGATTCCAATCCTGCATCCTTGGGGAATACTGATGGGTCTCACACCTCCAGGATTACAAAACCTCCTTCTCCATACCTTAACCCCACCCCACTAGGGCTATGATCAAGAACATACTCTAGGTATCATTACGTAAACCACCTATGCAATGTGGAATTTGCTGTCTGAACACCTCAGTGGCTTAACGAGTTCCCTGATTCTATCCTTATCTTAATAAAATAGGCCAGTTTAAAAAAAAAAGCTGAGATGTCTATTTACCCCAGTGTAGACTGTCCCTGCCCCTGATTTTCTCCCTGTTGAAACAATGACTGTGCTTCTATGAGCGGCCCATCAGCATTGAATTAGCTGGTTTCAATCCTAATGTCAAATTGTATCCTGTCTCAACTGTAAAGACTTGTATCCTGTAAATAGCCATGTTAAATTACCCATTTGTCTATAATTTGTCATTGTAATTTTTGATACCTATAAATATGTTGTTTGTGAATGTTGCCAGACGTGGAACCTTTGCAAATGAGCTGTTTAGCTCAAAGGTGCTGTCTGAATGAATCAAATAAATAAATACATTTCATCTGAAAACACCCATATATGATTCAAATGTATGGCTTTTATGAACTTCAGGAATGTATGTATTTCAGCAGGTTGGGTCTGTGTCTGCCTATGTAACTGTTTTCCACTTTTCCCCTCTTTCTATATACTATTATTGCTCCTTTCTTTATCCTGTTTCTTTTTCTGCCTTCCCACATTCAACTTATGGAATGTTTACCATGAAATACAGGTATTCAAAATGCTGTATAGTTCCACAGGAGAATGTTCCTCAGAGCCTCAATGTTATCACTGTCAGGATAAGCAGCAGAGATTTCTCTCATAAGTAGGTAAATATATGTTTCTAGTTTGTTTATGCATGTAAGGAGAGTGTGATGATCAGGAAATAACATTTAATCAATTTGCCTTTTTTATTTAAAGTGTTTTTTATGTCCAAGTTGAAGGTTTTAGTAAGTAAAGGTAGCAGCCATGTTTGTGATGGGAGGTCAGTCCTGGTTGTAGGGGACTGATTTGTTCATTGTGTGATGTGGTTACTAAAAAATCCAGTCAGGTTTAGAACCAGGATGACTATGCATTATGCTACATTATTATAATGCAAGAATTATTCTCCTACTTTGATTAATTGCCAGAATTCTAGCAGGGTTACATTAAACCATGTTACCCTACCACGTGGAGCCTAATAACGGTGGATGCTTTTAAAATAATAGTGGAAAAAGTTCCAGTAATTATCTGTGAATTTAAAAATATTTTAGAAAACATGGCTGCTCCTGACACACCTGGTATATTTCACACAGCATGAATAATTATTTTATATATCAACTGACTCTCCTCAATCATATGATTCTCTCGTTTTTGTTAGCGTGACAGCCGCTTGTAATTTTATGATTAATGAGGTGAATGCTAATGGCAGTTCGAGATCCAATATGTTAATGCTGTTTCCATTAAGTATCCAGCATGTAAGGAAATAGTGTTCTGTACCACATCATCAATGTATTTTTTAAAACAAGCATCACAGGTCGCTTATTTATAGTGTTTAATTTAGAACTCTGACAGTGAGTATGTGCCTTGTTGTCCGCTAACCTGTTTGTCCAAGTGTACGCGCTTGCTCATTCCCCACCCCGATTTCAAAAAGGCTAAAATAATATTCACACTGCTTGTTTTGTTAAAAATAGCATTCTATATTATGTAAACACACTATCTGCTATAGGAATACACTTTCAGTGTGTACAGCTTAAAAATATTGGGTCTTGCCAAAGCAGGAGGTAACTAATGGGAGCAGTGTTTTTTGGGGGTGAGGACAAAGCAAGATATGTGAACACACTTCAGCTGATGACAGTAATTCAGCTCACACTTATGGAACCCAATTTTTCAAGCTGCATATACTAAGAATGATTTCCTAAAGATGATGGTGTGTTAACGCAGGAATGCTCTACTTTAACAAAATGAGCCATGCAGATGCGATTTTAGCCATTTTAAAACTGGGATATTAGAATGAGCATGCGATTACAGTCAGTCAAGCAGGTTAGCTGACAGTAATGCACATGCTCATAGTCAGAGTACTGAATTAAAACTAAAACAAGATTTGTAGCACTGCTTAAAAATAAATACATGCTGTGGGACAGCATACCATCATTTTCACAATAGATACTAAATGGCAGCAGCATGAAAAAAAATCAGTTATGTATAATGTTATGAAAAGTGACTTGGGAAATATCAAGATAGGAAACGATTCTAAAACAGAGTTGTACGAGATTTATTAAAACAAATGTGTTTAATCCTCGGTTTTGATTTAAATGCTCAGAAGTTGTATAGCCTCAATAGATACATTTAAAATGAGAAATCTGATAGCCACGCAGTTGATTTTACCAGTCCTGAGTACAGAAACCTATCCTATGGGGTTGCCAACCAAAATCTATTGGATAAAGTAAGTCTAACTTATTATCATCCGCCATATTTGTCTTAAACTGCACCTTTTCAACTCATCACTGCACACTGTATCATTGGTTGAAGTGGGACAGTTGGCATTACAACTTACAAAACAATAACTATATTTAGTATTTAAAGTGAAAAAATGACTAATTAAGGGTAATCTGTCCTGGCACAAGAGAAGGCTGATCAGAGATATCATCTTAAGGATGTGGTGCAGAAAGCTCTAGCAATTCCAAGAAATAGAAATACATATGGTCAAATGACCTTGCAGTACAACGCTACAAGGCTGTGGAATGAAATGTCCCTTCAGCAAGAAATCTGACTAAGCTAAACTATTTTGTAACAGCGGCTAGTGTGACATATTCAGATGTTTGCACATGTATTTAGATTGAATTGTTATATTCATGGCATCTTATCTACCGCAGTGTAAAGGAGATAACATCTTTGTACTCTTTTATAAATCGTACACTTACTGGTGAGCTGTTATGTGATCTAGTATTTTGAATTTGTATTTTGTATATGTGGATGATGCATGGAGCGGATGTTTTTATGCTTGCACAAGACAACTTTGTAAATAGGTCCTTTGTACCTAAAGTTTATATCCTGTCAAAATAAAGTTTTAACTAACTAACATATCAACCATAGCTAGAGAATACAGGTTGTTACAGAAACATCATAACTTCATAAATGTCTGACACTAAACCAGTTTCTTTGTCAGCAAGCCTGCACATAGCAAGGCACAGGGACTATTTAACATTAAAGCAGCAGTGCAACAAAAATGTTTTTCCAAAAAGCTAGCTTCAGCAAAAGTTAGTAAAAATATTGGCATACCTGTCAAATCTTCTTTTCTAGGTGCCACCTATGCTGCGTACAAGGTTTTCTTTTTTTTTTTCGATCCTAACCCTTACTATGTCGTCGGTGCTACAATATTTGTAAGTCAAATGTAGCGCATCTTTTTCTTGAGAAAAAACTAAATTGAAACATTTTAAAAATACTCAAATTTTGGAGGCACTAGAAAATGTCACCACCAAATAAAACTGGAAGATGCTTGTAATATTTTATGGTGAAAAAGAGGTAGGGTCCAATTTTGCCCTATTTCGATGTACTGCTGCTTTAAAATAGGCATTTTTTGATAAATTATGCCACAAAAATAAAATAATTGTTTTTTCCCAACATTATAATAATAGCAATAAGGTACATACATGGGTTAGAGTAATAGTCAGTCACCCTCTTGGGCAGTATGGCACTCAGCTGTGCCTCGTGCACATTATGCCCAAGGGGTGATTAACAGACTGTTACTCTAACCCTGTACATACCTTATTGCTTAAATAATGCACAGTCTCGACTATTTTTTTTTTTACTCTCCGGTCCCTGCCTCGAGGAACCTTTCTTCAGGACTTTTGGCTGGGCCTCGACGTAGCATGGACCCAGTGTCATTATGCGTGAGACCGGAGATTTTTGCCTTTGGTTTCTCCCAGTCCCATCCCGAGGTGCTGACGCACAGGACTTGAGTCAAGACAGGCAACGCATGCCACATTGCTGTCAAGCATCCGCAGTGCCCTCCCACCCCGGCTGCCTTGTAGGAGCTGTTACATTCACCGCCTGTGCATCCACTGGTGACAACATACGTGGGCATCGCTGCCCAAGTAACCCACCCTCCTGGAGGAGGAGGACAGAACCTTGGGACGCAATCCTACCTCCCCGCCGCCTGAGTCCATTCCCAAACCCGGGTCACCAGCGAGCGGCGAGGTGTGACGGCCAGTGCCTCAACCTCAGTGCCACCAGGTCAGGTGTCTCTGACTGGTTTTAGGCAATTAAAATTTCTTTGATTTTTAGACCCGTTTTATAATATTACTTAGTTCTGCTGCAGCAACATCAGTAACTCAAAGACACTCTTTCCACTTTAACCACAGTAGAATTCTTAGTATATTTTGAGTAAAACTTGTTATAAACTTAAACTTTCTCAGTTGTCTTCATACTCACTCATTCAGTATGAACACAATCCATGCCCCTGCCACTTATTAGTCTTGGGCAGCTTTGCCTTTGAGTAAAAAGATTTTGAGCACATAAATAATAGCTGTGCTTTCATTCCCAGAGCTTTCTAAAGTATAGATTACAGCTTCAAGATGCTCACTGAAAGTGGTCTGCTTACCTCAGTCTTTGCTACAGTTTTCAAACTGGAGGAGATGAACCATGCCACTCATCTCTCTTTTAACTCACTGTTGTCAAGATATTATATCTATGGTACAAAAACAGTCTAAGCGGAGTCCCTATGCTCACTTTGGTAAAACTGGGTGTTTGAACTTGCTCTTCTCTGTTTTATCGCTGCTGCATAATTAATTATTTTCAATGATTATCCTGCATGCTTATTTTCTATATGTCTACAGTTTCAGCTAATGCTCATAAAGAATTATTCTAAAAGGTAATTTTTCAGCAGAACCTTGGTTCCAACTAATTCTTAAATTATTATGTTTAAGCCACATACTTGAATATAAACTGTTAACAATCCAGTGGGAAGGGGCATCCTCCAAGACCTATTTTATGTAATTACATTCTAAATGGATCATCCTACCATTTAGCCTGATTATATTTCTCCATAGCAGCAAACTACAGTATTTAGGAATAAAACAAAATCCAGTCTAGAGGCATTCCTAGATATATTTAAGGGATAAACCATGATAGGGTGTGGGTTATGGTGGGATTTACCCATGCCTGGTGTGGTTCAGTACTGAGGCTGCAGGTTGAGTGAGTAAACCACACCAGAAGTGGGTAAATCCCACCATAACCCACACCCTGGAGTGGTTTATTCTAATTATACAATGTCCCATATATTTATTTTGTTAAAAAATAAAGAAAAATCTTTTCCTCTCATTTTAAATTTGCAGAATTTATTGTTACACTGGAAAAATAGTCCTGGGTTGCTAGGGCTCTATCGTGGTGTTGCTAGGGCTCTTAGTGGGAAAGCAACCTCATGCTATGTTGAGACCTTAGAGGGAAGTGCAGGAGACTGACATACAGAAACAGTGCAGCCCGATGCCAGCCCAGTGGCTCTGAGGGTTGAGGTGCTGGACACCACACCTCGCGCTATACCGGTGACCTGAGTTCGAGAATGAGCCCGGGACGTTGGGGGTCAGTGGGGAGAGGCTGGGAGCTGGATTGAGTGGCTGCAAGGCACCTCTGCACTCCTGGGTAGGGACCCAGTCACACCCACTGCAGGGCTGCCCCAGATGGAAGCCCGAGGGTAGTGGAGATGGGAGCAGCTAGAGTGGGGGTGCCACGGATCGCTGCATGTGCATGCCTCCACAAGGGCCTGAGCAACTGCGGCAAGGGAGGGATCAAAGGTGAAAAAATGGAGCTGGCAGACTCCATGATGGCCCTGCAGCACCCAGATCAGCCCTCAGAGTCTAGATGTTGGCTTCCGGGGTCAACACCGCCTCCAGCCCTGCCATTGGGTGGAGGGGCAACCCGTGAGATCTACCAGAAGACCAGTGTGGGGGCCAGGACCAGACAACGAGCCTCCAAGGAGGGGCCAGAGTGCCTGCCAGCCCCACAAGGAGGAGGAGGATAAAAATCTCTATTAAAAAGAAAAGTGCACAGCTCAGGATCTAACCCTGCAGCATTGAGCCGCCACATCCCTCTAGGGTTGGGATAATGGTGGATTCCCAGGTACAGTGTGTCCTTCTTTGGTTAGGAGATTGGCGGTCCTTCGCACACAGTGTCTCGATTTTTCTGTTATGGGATCACTGCTGGGAGTACTATGTAACCCCTTGTTCCCAGGTGTTACTAGAATCCCAGTTAAAACCAGTGGCAGGCAGGAAAGGCAGCTAGTGAAATGCCAGTTAAATGGATTTCACAGTCAAGCTCTAGTGTCAGTCTCAGCTGAGCTAGAGGGTGATGCAATCTTAGAACCCTCGCAGTGGCATAAGCCACATTTGTGCTAGCTCTGGGGATGTTAGCTTTAGAATGTTCAGTCAGTCCTGAGTAAGAATTCCAGGAGGAGGCTGCAGCTTGCTGTGCAGCTCCTCAGACAGCACTGACAGAGAGCTACCACTGTGTTTTGGGTAGTTTGTTCTCACCCCAGAAGAAGAACATAGAAGATAGTGATTGAAGTGGTGGAGACCTTGCCAAGTGGGTTTCCTTTGCCCCATCCAAGGAGGGATGGGGTGATCTTCAGGGTTCAGGGCAATCCCTCACCTAGTCTGTCTAGTGAAGCTGCCTGTGACAACTTCAGAAACTGTGAGTACCTTTGTGTCAGCCCAGGAGGGGCACCTGCATTCCTTTTGGTGAATTTTCTCTGACAAAGGGACCCTGTCACCTAGACTGTGTCTGTTTTCAAAAGTGTCTGACTACGATGAAGTCTAGAGAGAGAGAGAGAGAGAGAGACTGTCCAAGTACAGAACATTTAACTTTCTTACATCTCAGAGGTGTGACATGTAGTATGTTAAGTGTGAAAAACATTTCAAGATAGCATCTACAAGTTTCTGTGAGGTGTTATTAACCAGATGAATGGCAGCGTATAAACTTGGAAGCAAAAGGTGGAGACTCCCCATCTGGAGTAACCAGTTTACCTCTCCGGGTTCAGTTTGGGCACCAGTTCAATTTTCAGTCAGCGCATTTGGCTAGTGCCTGATGGAAATAGTTACCCAGATGTGGGTTTTGGATTCTTTGTGAGCCGTACTGCTCTTGGTGGTGTGGGTGCCACTAGTATTCCCTCATGAAATATGGGAAAGTGTCCTAGTACTGGCTGTGTGTGCCTAGTCGATGGAAAAGTGTTCTAGTACGCCATGTGTGCCTAGTCAAGAGGAAATGTACCAGTAACTGGCCGTGTGTGCCAATCTCATTTCAGAACCTGAGAGTTCACTGTGTGTGTCTAGTATGCCTATGTTAAATGGGAAGTTCAGGAATTTCTGCACCTGTAATTTGCACTACCAGTATGAGTAACCCTGTGGGGTCCATCTTCTCTTTGTGATTATTCTCTGTGTATGTGAATAAAAGCCACACTCTAGAATCACAGCCTGGTTTGGACAGTACTGTTATTGCTTCCACTGTGTCTGGATTTACTTGGGTGCCCTGTCCAGAAGAACAAACCTAGCACAATTAGGAGCAAATGTTTTCTCCCAGGGACCTGGGTTGCTGGCTATGGTAAATGGTCCCACCAGGTGTGTGCCAGGAGTTGCCAAACTTGGGCTGCCTATTGTTGTAATAGCAGGCTCAGAGAAAGATGTGTAATAACTGTTTTGTAACCCCCACCTCTCATTTGCCCCTAGACGCTATGTGGTGAGAGGAGCAGCCCTGCTAGTTAAACAAGGGGCAGGTGGGAGTTACAACTATATCTGCACCTGGGAGTTAGTGGTACCATAGGGAGCAGGAGGAAGCCAGTGTTCTAGATGCCAGCACTGAGCACCACAGAAGCAGGGTGTAGCCAGAAATCTCTGTTTTGTACACAAAGTCTTGAACTGCTGCCCCTCCATTAAAAAAAATGTACATATCTTCTCCAAATGCTGTCCCTTTACAAACAAATCAGGTTGCTGTCAGATGACTCCTCTAATCTCTAAAGAAGTTCTACACAGATCTGTCCCTTGAGCAACAGAAGTTTAAACAGAGACACTCCTCAGTGGCCTACACTAACTCAAATACAACAGATTAGATTGATAATGTTAACAGAATGGCATATGGTTAGGGACAGGCACTCAACAAAACTGTACACAAATGTATACAGTGAGTATGCCTGTCTACACCCTTGAAACAGAAGCTGGAGGGAGGGAGGAGGAGCATCACAGGCACTGTCAGCTGGTGATCTCGTGGAGAACATGAGACGGGCTCAAGAAAAGTCCAGTTTGACTTTGGCCTGCATTGTGTTTGCAAGATACAGCATATTATTTGAAGACTAAGAAGTGCAGTACATTTATTTTACATGACAAAAGGTTCTGTGGTGTTTACAGTCACCTTGGAGACTGGTGGAGTTCATCACTTCAGGAGTGACTGCATGTTTGAAATTCCTGCTTTTGCTTCTGGGTTTAGTGGACAATCTAACATGGTGGCTTCAATATTTTATTTTTAGGGTCAGATTAATTTCAAAGAATGGGCATCCTGATGCAGCTGACTAGCACTTTTTGTGTAGGCTGTCGTTGGACTAACCATGGCTCAAACATGCCATTCAGTTAATCAGAATGCTCCACTCTTGGACCCCATTGTATAATATAGACTATATATGAGTTAGTGTCAACAAGACTACAGTGGAAGCCACTTAATCGGGATGTGGATAATGGGATGTCCACTTTATAGGGATGTCCCACTGGGCACCGATTAAGTGGCTATGTAATCTTATGGCATGTTCTTCTGGTTAAATGGGATGTCACTACCGCATAATTGGGACAGTTTCCTCATGACAGTCAGATAGGTCCCTCATCCTGACGTAATCCAATTCCAGCATATATTCAATCACCTTAATGATGTGTTAGTCCCTTCCAGCACCTATTCTATCACCTTAATTAGGTGTGAATATCAGTTGTTACCCAGATGGCAGAGTGTCTATGGGGGAGAGATGAGAAAGAAATGAAGGCTGAGTGTTTTCTGTTGTTCCTGTGATGATTCAAAACTATAGGATAGAACAGTCACAAACCTGGTGATCAGATGTATTGGAAACTGGTGCACTGTGGCTGCATATGCTCCCTTTATCCCTTGCCAGTTCCAGTGCGGCTTCCTGAATTGAGAGAAAGAGAGAGGACAGACAGAGAGAGGTTGAGTTCCATGAACCAAAATGCAGTCTCCCTTATCAGCGCTTTGAGGTGGGGACTACATTTTGCTTTTGTTTTAAAAAAGGAAAACTGTTGCGCTGCAGCTGCTTCACGCATATGCCCTATGCGGCATTTTCACAGCTCTCGGTCTCAGTCTCCTGTGCAGTAATTTCACAGCTCTTGGTCTCCTGTGCAGCATTTTCACAGCTCTCAGTCTCCTTGCAGCATTTTCACAGCTCTCGGTCTCCTGTGCAGCATTTTCACAGCTGTCAGTCTCCTTTGCATTTTCACAGCTCTTGGTCTCAGTCTCCTGAGTATGGCATTTTCACAGCGAGAGGGTGTTGCTATAAAACTAAGTGAGAATGGAGTGACTGTGAGGGACAGACATTAGTGTAAGTCCTGTTATTTGTCATTGTTTCTTTAAAAACAATATTGCCACTATGCCGCTTTTGATGGACAGAGAGAGAGACAGAGACAGAATACAGTATTCTTTAAAACCACATAACTGCTGTAGCGCAGTGGCAAACAGCGAGCAAAAGCACCACCCAAAAGATGGAGTGAGAGTGAGGGACAGCAAAGCCTTTGCTGGCAAAGTAACTTGCAAATCTTCAAGGTAGGATGGGGAGCAGAAAATAAAGACATGCAGTGTGCTGAAATAAGCCATTTCAATGGTTTCTGATAAATGGGACGACCGCTTAATCGGGACGAAAGACTTGCCACCAGGTCATCCCAATTAAGTGACTTATACTGTATATACAAGAAAATCTCTTAAGAAAACATGGAAGAAAGTGGAAAGGTGCTGAATCAGAAGAGACCAAGATAGGCTAAATAATGCCTACCCTTCCCTTCCTGACTCACCATAAAAGATGGCCACTGCCCACTGTGATCAGCCCAACTGCACCCACTCTAATCAGGACTACAGATGCAAAACCCAATCTACTGCATCATTAATTCCAAACGAGTCTAATGTGCCCAATTCCTTGATCCAAAAGCCTCCCTATGGAGGAGAATAGAGTTTACATCTCCTCATATTTTTGATTTTGCCGCCTTTCTATGCCACAGAAACACAGAAATAGTGTGATTTTAAGCTGTGAAATGCCTTGCAAAAGGTGAACATTTGTCACCTGTGGGTATTGCACTTTATGTTCTGCCAGTCTTTGACTTAGCTGCCTCAGGGATTTTCCTATGTATAAAAGGCTACATGGACACTTTAATATGCACACAACCTGTTCAGTTTTATGGTGATACAATTCTTTATTGGAATTTCTACCCCATTAAAATGACTGCAAACAGACTTCATCTTCTTTGCATTATTATAATTGCCACATGAGTAGTTATCCCTTATTTCCATTGCCCCTGTTAACACTGTACTATATGTCGTAGGTAATGGATGGGTTGAAAGAGTCAGCCTATTTGAAAGCCCTCTGACTTTTTGCTACAATTTTAGGTGCCTCTCTAAAATCATTTTCCCAACATTTGTTGAATTTTTCCATATTCTCCTTTATTCTCCCTTGACAGGCTGGGCGGCTGTATCAGCCCATCCCATTTCTGGCTCTGCAGTCATCCCAAGTCACACCACTTCCAATCTCAGGTGGACAATCTGTGCTAGCTGGGTGGGCTTCATCAAGCCCCAACCCACAGATTTTCTACCTATTTTCTCCTGTTTGCAGGCCCCAACAAGGTCAGGCGTGCGCGTGGAGGTGTGCACACACCCTTGACCGAGTGACTCTCTCCTCCTGGCCTAGAGCCTGGCTCCCCTGACACCTGCACCACCATCACGCCCACATGGTGGCAGTCAAAGGCCAAGAGAGCCAACCCCTATCCGGACAGGAAACCTGCGCGCCACTAATCCTCACCCAGCCCCTCCCCCGCCAATCCCTAGCAACACGGCTCATCACCAAACATAGGTTGCTGGTGCGGCAGGAGGTAAGACGCCAGTGCCTCAGCCCTACATGCCACTGGGCCACTAAACATTTGTTGTTTGTAAAACATTCTAGTGTTTGTACACATGGCCCAGATACGAGGTTGATGACATGAACAGTGCTGCGCCATGCACAACCCACTGATGCGCCCGCATGATATCTAAAGGGAAAAGTGCGCTGCACAAACCGATGCCAGAGCGATCAGATGTATGCAGGCACAGGTTGGGGCATGCCCATGCACAACCTGCACAGCCCAATATTCAGCCCAAGATGTGCAGTGTCATGCATGTGCAACTCCTACCCGCGCCTGCACAAAGTTACGCCCCAAAAAGGAACAAGTGATGCTACCCACAGGTGAGCTGCTGCATTGCAGGGTGCAACACAGCAGCTGCCACCTGTGGGTAGCCCTCATTCCTGCCGCACCTGCGGCGCCCCCATGCCCCATCGCGGCATCCGTGTAGCAAAATCCCCTGTCCAATATCCTGGTGGTCCAGTGGACGCACTGAGCCGATCGCGGGCATCAGTAATAGAACCCCCAGGTCAATATCCTGGTGGTCCAGTGGCCCAATTGCTGCCCGATCGCGGGCATCGTCCGCCTCATCAAATACCCTAGACCTGGCGGTCTAGTGTACCCCACCCGCCCACTGAGCCCCACTGCCCTGCCCCACATCAGCCGTGGGTGGCAGCACTCATTTCAGTCATTGCCGAGCTGATAGCTCGAGTTGCACGCCCATTGAGCTTACAGTGAGCTGATCAGGCAGAAGTTCATAACAGATTACTTCCAGTCCAGATATGTGAATGAATTAATTGCATATCTGGACTGAGTAGTACGGTGTGTTGTATGCCCATTGGCTCACGCTGTGAACCAATGGGCGGCATCCCTACCGAGCTGTCAGTCGGTGGGCGGGGCAGCAGGCGGGTGGGTGCTGCCACCCGGCTGGCTGACGGGGGAGCGGGCGGTGGCGCCATTGGGCAGGTGGGTGGTGGGTACACTAGACCACCAGGGTCTATGGGGATTTTGATGAGGTACAGATGCCCATGATCGGCAGCAATTGGTCCACTGGACCACCAGGGATATTGGACTTGGGGGCTTAATCTTCAGGACAGATGCCCACGATCGGGCACATAGAGGTCCACTGACCACCAGGGATATAGGAGGTTGTTTTTTTTACACGAATGCCCACTAATCGGGCTGCAGGGGGCCGGTCCCCGATGGATGCTGCCTGGCAGGGTGCCAGGCGCAAGTCCTCGAGGATCGGCACACCTGCATACTAATAACATGCAAATGGGGCCATGATGAGATGCAAATGGCCCCTGTGCGCCTTGCATAAATTATGGCCCCATTTGTATGTCCACTTTTGAATAGCGCGGGTGCTGTGCATGGCGCAATGGCACCTGCGCTAGCACATCTCATTGTTCCTCTGGCCACTTGTGCTGGCGCCAGTGCCACCGCACCATGCACAGTGGGGTGGCCAGGGTGCGATATTCAAAGCTGCTGCGCTATGAGCGCAGCTCTGTTGAATATCGCCCAGGCCAAACCCGCGCAACAAAGTTGAGCTATGCCAGTTTCGCGCCAAAGCCCATGAGTTTGAATATCCGGGCCTATGTCTATTAAGTGTCTAAGATCCTGACATAACTTTTGACTCAGTCATTTCTGGAGGTTTATGTCTCAATACATCACTCCAGTCCATCTGATCACTCCTTCTCTGGAATTCCTGATGATACTTTCCTTGTATTCAGTCTTTCTGAGCCTCTCCTACAAATCTTCATAGAATCATAGAAATCTGACAGAAGAAAAGGACCCCCTGGCCCACTGAGTCCACCCTTTCCCTTTCTTTGTACTATTACAACTGCCACAACTACCACATGGGTCGTTATCCCTTATTTCCGTATTCTATAAATCTTGCACTGATTCTCTATAGTCTTCTAGTTTAGAGAATAATTCAATGCATAGACATTATCCAGATGGTATATTCTCTTTTAGATTAGGGTGATGAAACCTGGAGTTGCGTAATAATGTATTGCAATCCATTTCTTTCTGTCGGGTTTGGAGAATAACATCATCATAGCAATGAAAACGCAAGTCATACTTCTGGATTACATTTCTTAACAAAAGAATACCATGAATGATAACGGAGATAAAATGAAACCCTGAGGGAAGCCACAGTCAATGCAAGAAGGAAAACTAAAATTCTTAAAACCACTGACTGCAGATGATCACTGAGGAAAGAATGGAACCAGCAAAGCACAGACCTGACTACCCCAACAATCCTCTGCATACATTACAAAAGTTCTGTATGTTCAGTGGTATCAAATGCTAAGGAGCGATTCAACAGGGCTAGGGAGAAACCTCTGTATGGTCCCTGGCCAGGAGGTGATCATTCAAAAGCCTTTATCATCGGGATCTAATTATGCTTTCTTGAAGAGGTTAAACCAAAGCCTCTTGCAAAACAGCAGGTAACAACCCTTCTCTCAGAGAGGCATTGAAAATTTCAATGATGACTGATGAAAGCACTGACAATCCAGCCTTCACCAGAGTGGCAGGTGTAGAGTCCAAAATACAGTGGCAAGGATACAGATCCGACAACACCCAGTGGGGTTCAATATCAGCAGGCTGGAAACTGACCAAATAAGTTGAGTTTCTGATGCTACTGGGTACTCACCATACCACCTTATGTTTGACAGAGAGGCCCAACTACACACTGACTTGTGCTTAGGAGGCACAGCTGATGGTGCCCGCCCTGAGACTTATTTCCACTATGTCAGTTGACCGAAAGATGAGTTAGTCAATTCCTACAGAATGTCCTCAGAAACGGCTGGGAAAAGAAACAAAGCCAATAAAGCTCAATATGGCAAGAAGGTGAAGGCAAACAATGTTGTGCCTGGAGACAAGAGTGATATAACAAAACCTGGATTGCCCAGAAAACACAAAACTACCAACAGATGCGGTATTGCCCCTTACGTTGCTGGTGAAGCAACAGGACATTCCTGTTTATAAGATTTATCTGGAAGGAGAATCAAGCAGACTGGGCCAATCCACCAGAATCTAATACCCAGCACTGACACTGGAAGAGTGGAGCCATCAGAACCACCAACAATAACCATATTTGCTATGCGAGATTCAACAGAACAGGGTAATAGTTCAGAAACTCTTCAGCAACCAAAATGTCACCTAGAAACAGTCAGATGAGGAACTGGACTTAGGCACTGTGTCACTCGGATCTTCCCAGTCTACTCACTAATCTACCACATAACCCTGAAATGATACCTCCTGAGGAGCCCAACTCCATAGATTCACAGTTGGAATCCACATCAACACCATTTGACCCTTCAGATACAGGGCCCATATTCGAATATTTTACAGTTGAGGAGGAAGACAGAGTGCCCAGAAACAGGAGGATAAAATAGGGCCCATTTTGATCAAGGATGCTCCTTCTTACTCCCGGTTGCTCACCTCCGATCAGGTGAGGAACCCTGGCATTGTTTTGGACTGCAGCCTAACACTTAGACCACAGGTGTCAGCCATGGTCAAGACTTCCTTTACCATCTGAGAAACATCGCCAGGGTTAAGCATCTGATACCCCCGCTGATCTGCTGGCACTGGTCCACATTTTGTGACCTCATGCCTGGATTACTGCAATGCTCTGTACATAGAACATAGAGACATAGAAATTGTCAGCAGATAAAGGCCGCTAGGCCCATCCAGTCTGCCCGTAGACCCTATACATTGTATGTGGCCACTGATCTTATGTAATCAATGGCTTGTCATCACTCCCTCCTCTCAGGCTTCCTTGTGCCTGTCCCAAGCATGCTTAAACCCCCCACTGTGCTTGCCCCCACTACCTCCTGTGGCAGACTATTCCATGTGTTGACTACCCTTTCTGTGTAGAAAACTTCCTCACATTACCTCTTACTCTACCCCTTTCAATTTCATATTGTGTCCCTTGTTCTAGTACTTTCTACATTGGAAAAGCTCCCTGCCTGCACCCTGTTTATGCCCTTAAGGTACTTGAACGTTTCAATCATGTCCCCCGCTGTCTCCTCTCCTCCAGTGAGTACATACTAAGGTCCTTAGTCTCTCCTCATATGTTTTGTGTGGCCCTGCACCATCTTTGTTGCCCCAGGGTAGGTCTGCACCACCTGCAGCTGGTGCAGAATCGTGACCAGGTTGTAGAGGTATTTCAGGCCTTGTCATGTTACACACCTGTTCTCGCTCTGCTGACGAGGGATTGTTGGGAGTTCCCAGGATTTATTTGAAGATATCAGGGCTTGTGCCTTTTCTTTCACAGCCCCAATCCTGTGGACTCCTCCTCACCAGATCTGAGACAGTCCCATGGTGGAAATATTCAAATGGGGACTAAAGACCTTCTGATTCAGACAGGCTTTTTCAGGAAGTTAGCAAAGTTTTAACTAACAACTAATGTGTTTATTTATTTATGTTTTTTTTTGTGTGTATATATACCGTATTTTAAATTTTTATAAATTTATGGTTGTGAAGTGCATTGAGTCACAAAGAGCAATGCGCTATATTAAATAAAAACTTGATTGACTGAACTTGATTCATTGGTTGAGACTGGTAGAAGAACTCACCTAAAATCTGAGGAACAAGTGCCAATTACATTCTGTTGCACTGAGAGAGCTATCAAGCCAATACAATACTCACATTAACTTATGATTCTCCAGGTGCCTCCACCGACTTGTCCATGCACATGGTATCCTGAGGTATGTATGTCACCCTCAGGTCACTGTCTCGTTCACATTCGTTAATGCCCCTGAGTAGAAAGAAATGGGTTGCCTGCTAATAACTGCTTAGATAGAAACCTAGAATCTAGATAAGATGCCTAATAATTGACCTATTGTATGCTAGCTAGGATTTAATTGTCTAGACAGCCTATCATTGTCTTTGGTGAATAATGCTTTAGAAAGTATTTGTCTAAACAAAGCTGTCTGTTGTTTGCATATTTCACAGATGGATTCTGATGGATCAGATATGATGAAGATGCATTTATCAGGAGAGAGCGTAACCCTCATGTGGGGCTTACCTATGACACAGAGAAGCTCAGCCAAAAGGGTGTTGCCATGCCTTTGCTCTCCAGACCCCGAGGATGTCCTTTCTGTGGTATGTGACCAGAAGAGAGATGGCAAAGAGAAGGAGCCATGATTTTTCAGTGCCTCCTACTGCACACTGAAGGTAGCCACCCACGGCAGGCACAAATGATCATGCTTGCAACTAGAGTGGGCAACCTCAACTGATGTCTCAACACAACTGGACTGCAGGCACAGACTGTGCTGAATGAACAAGTGGCAACAGAGTACTGTTTAAGGACATGAGCCCTTTGAAACCAGACTTTGGGTCCAGAGCCTCACAGAGGCACGGTCACCACCATCCTTGTCCCCTTTTCCACAGTCACATGAGTCAGGGGTTGCAATTGTAACCAGTCAAGCTGCAGAGCCTGAAATGGGAGCCAAAGGAGCTCCTGGGACACTGGAAGACTTAGGCATTTCAAATATGAAACTGGGGCCAATCATCTGTCAAGTGATGGACCCCAGCCTGGCTCAAAGTGACTGACAGTCAAGTAGCCCAATGGTGAGCTGAAATTCCCCAGTGAACAGCAGGTGCTGTGCCAGGACCCCTCCAGTCTGTGTGTGTGTGACTAGTGGAAAGCAGACCTGTTGAGCTATGTTGCAGAAGCAGCCCATCTGAAAAGACGAGTGAAAGTGAGAAGCACTTTTGTAGCATACTGCTACAAATAAGGAGTAACTGTGTGCTGATCAGCATTAAAGACAAAGCTGTGAGCTGTGGCTTGACTGAGAACTTTGCTATGCTGTTGCTCTGCCAAAGTTGACCAGTAGAAACAGCAGTAAGTTGGGAAACCAGCCAGTGCCACAGTCACACATTGGTAAAGGCCACACACTAGGGACTGGATGTTTGGATGTGGTGTATTGATATGTGGCTCCTGGGTTCCTAGCTTGAGCAGCACTGCAAGGGAAAGGGTCTCCGACTGCCTGCTGAAGCCAGAAGCACCGATCTGTGACACCAAGAGAGTGGGAAAGGAGAGGAAGAAGTGAGTGAAATCAGCAGAGAGTGACTCGCTGCCAGCTCTTTATTCCCCTACATCTTGACGGAGGCCCTCTGGTCTAGGAGAACCATGAGTAAACAGAGGGGTTGTCACTGCACCTTTCTACCTGTAAGATAGTTTGGGAAACCCTAACTGGATATGGTTAGCTGACCCAGAGCTTACAAATCCTTAGTAAAGACTATGCTTTTCTTTAAACTTGCATGGCTTTTGGGTTGGGGATTGTTTCACAAAGCAGTTGTTGATTATTTTGTTAAATGCACCCAACCAGTCAACCACAGACAACATTCACTGGTACTACACAGTTTCCATGGCTAGGTATCTAGTGAAGCACTGGGAGCCCCTAGGAACTGTAGACCCATGGGTTATACACTGGTACCAGTGGTGAAAGGGTAATGCTCCCAGTATAAGTGGGCAGGAGATACCTACAGTATTGCGTGTTGTGGTGTGGGGCGAGCACTGTTAGAGGGTGAGCCTGGAAGGTCAGTCAATGCACAGCCACAAATACTATTTGGCTGTACCAAGGAGGTCACAGAAAGCTCCTGTGTAGGTAGGCACTGAAAACCAGCCAAGGGTGCACAGTGTATATACTCTCTTATTGCTAAGCAATCCTCCCCCATTTAGGGACCTTCAAATTCTAAATAAAGTTACTATTCTTGTGTTGAAATTCCATGTTTATGTGCATATTATTGATAGAGTATTACTAATTAGATTTTTGGGGTAAACTATTATTGCACAGCAGTTCAAGGGTGGTGTTACCACTGGGAGGTGGGTAGGTACTGCATCCCAGGAGGCTGTACCATACTGACAGCAACCCCACTTCAGCTTTCACTGGGTGGAGGTACCAAATCATTTATTTGAACCTTGAATACAAACCTTCCCAATGGAAGGTCCCTTCCAGATAACCCAAACCAGATGCCACAATAATATCTATGATCATTTTTTCAAGGTTATATCATACCATGAAAAGGTTCATACTGTGATACCCTATATTTTTTTTTATCTCTTTATCAAATTTTGTTAAGCGGGTGGGTGCACTGGGTCAGATGTCTGTTTTTGGGGCAACCCGATGTTAGTTTCTTTAAACAAAGCAATCAAAGACAATGTCCAAGATACAGAGATAAAGCAGGGAATATACAGGAGAATGGTAGAAATGTGAAACACAATACAGTTATGTGATTTACATTAGGGTTTACAGAGCAGTCACAAGATATGGAAGTCAAAGAATTCTCACTGCAAATGTGGAAAAGGTGGGGACCTATGCTGAGACCACTTCCACATCTAGAAAACAACAATATAACAAAATGTTGAAAAGTGAGGTCAGCACTATAGTGAAAAAAGGCAAATTATCACAAGGATTTATATGCAATTTAATGTCCGCTTTATTTTATAAACATCCAAATAAAGGTAGAAACACCATCAAAAATATATATAATCAATAAAATAAGGCATGATCTCACCCATAGTAAAAGGTAGACACTTGCATCTGGCGTCTTGCATTTCAAAGAAAGCAGGTCCATCGCTGTAATAATCCACATGGCTTTCTCTCCTCCCCAGGCTCCACTACTATACTGTGGTAAACATTCTTGCTCAGTCAAAAATACTCCGACCATAGAGCCGAAAACCGCAACAGGGTAGAGAATAAAATAAAACTAAGCCAACTGTGGCACAGCAAACACGGTACCATAACTGACGTTGCAAGGTACTTCCTGGTAGCGCTACGATCAATCTGCTTCACAGGTCATCATCAGAGCAGGCTACCTGCATGAATCCTTGGTTCTTATAAAGGATTCTCTTAAAGTGACACCAATAGAACTAAGGACAGGAAGGAATCAGGTGAAGGAAGGGGGTGTATAAGGATTGCAAACCATCAAAAGTACTACTAATATTAAAATCTATATGAATACCAATAAATGTGTATTAATATAAGTACAAATAATGTGCAAAATATTAAAATGTTACATGTTGCATTATCTCACTGCCCAATTAAATCAGAACATCAGCACAAAAATGTGTTTAAACACAGATTACTACAAGCTAAATAGAACAGACATAGTCCAAAAAGAGGGAAAAAATATGCTTACACATAGAGGCAGTGCACAGCAGATCATAATGTCAAACTTAATTACCCATGCCTCTACCTACATATTATACAGAGCCTGCTGGATTAATAACAAGCCGTTAATACATGAATCTTGGAAGGCAGAGCTGGAAAGTCATGCCCCCACATGTGGATAGAGCATGACAAGTTATATCCACATATTATTTCTTACTGTATATGGTTTATAAAATATTTTCAAGCAGGCTTCTATTGAATATGATTTTTTTGAAGAGAGAGTCGAAAGTCATGCCTTCAAGTGTGGACAGAGCAGGGCAAGTCATATCCACACAGTTTCAAACAAAAGGAAGATTTATAATTAGTACATCTTTTAAACACTCAGAACTGCTCATTGGTGTGAAGTGCCAGGAAATGAATACAAAGGACAATTATTTAGTTCTACTCAGTAGGTGCAGCAATCTAAAAATATTCCACAAATTTCATGGAATTTCATCATTCAGGCCCACTGGATTTAAACTGTTAAAGTGATAAATACAGTATACTTCTCTTTGTAGCAGCCTGGTCCTTAGATCGCCACTCTGGATTCCTAGTTGACTTTTCTAGTCCAACGAACCTCAAGGAAGCTGGTGATCCATGTCTAACCTCACAATAGTGTCGCACCATTACATAGTCCATATCAAGATTACATGATTGCTTCTTTGTGTTTGCCAATTCTTTGTTTTAAAGGCCTTTTCATTTGTCCTACATACGCTTTGCCGCATGGGCATGTCAGCATATAAATCACACCTGGAGTACTACAATTAATAAAAATTGATAACATATTTCTTTCCTAAGCATGGATGATTGAATGTGTTGGTGTTAATAGTGTTCGAGCAGTGAACACAATATCCACATCTGTAGCTCCCATTGGGAATTCCTGGCAGTCATGTGTGGACATATTCCTTTTGAGCTGGGATGTACGAATTCACAAGCATATCTCTTAAGTTCTTTCCTCTTTGTAGGTTATTCTTGGAGTCCAAACTGAAATAGTATTTAATGTTTCATCTGATTGTAAAATACCCCAATACTTTCTAATGATGTTTCCTACTCTAGGTGCTAATGGTTATATTGCGTGATAAACAAAAGTCCATTCTCAGCATCCTGTTTATCATTAGGCTGTAAAAGTACATCTCTATTGAATCCTTCCACTTTTGAAAGTGTATCCAGAAGAATTTCAGGTTCATAGCATCTTTCTAAAAATCTTTCTGTAAGGTCCCTTTCTGCCTCCTTAAATGTTGCTTCTGATGAACAGATCCTCCATGCTCTTATATACTGCCTTTTGGGATGTTCTGTGTCACTGATTCTGGATGGCAGCTATCCCTTCTAAGTACTGTATTTTGTGACAGAGGTTTGCAATAAAGTCCTGTCTGTAAACTATTGCCTTGTTTAGATATTAAAATATCAAGAAATGGCAAAGAATTCTGACTGTATTCCACTGTAAACTTTAAAGGCACATTGGTGTGATTCAGATAGTCCATAAAAGTTTCAATTCCTCTACAGAACCAGACCATATAAGCAGGCAGTCATCTATGTACCTCTTCCATAATTTTATTTTTTGAAGAAAGGATTTTTTCTATGATCAAAAATACATCGATCTTCCCATTGCCCAATATATATATGTTAACTAAGCTCAGGGCACAGGTAGTTTCCATCACAGTTCCCTTTCTTTGTACATAGAATTGCCCGTTAAACCAAAATAATTAGTCTCCAGCACAAACCTTGCTATTTCAACAATGTATTCTGATGTAGGTTTAGTTTTGCTCTGATCTGTAAACTTTTTGAAATAGCTTCAAGTCCCCTTCATGGGGTATATTCGAATAGAGGCTTTCCACATCTATGGACACTAGCCAATTGGTTTCAGTGACATATACATCTTTAAGGATTTTAGCATCTCGTTGGTATCTTTCAAGTATGATTTAAGTGAAGGGACCATCTTTTGTATGAAAGAGTCCACATATTTTGACATGTTTTCAGTAATAGATCCAATTGCAGAGACGATAGGTCACCCTGGAACTGGATTTGTCTGTTTATGTATTTTGGGCAAAAGGTAGAGGACAGTTTTCTTCGGTGTATCACTCTTAAAAGGCTGCTTCCTTTTTCATTAAATAGCCCATATGTTCGCCTCTTCCTATTAGTCTGTCAGCTTTTTGCTTTATCTCTTCCGTGGGGTCCTGATCAAGTTTCTCATCTATGTTTTGACTGGTTAACTGCCTTAGGGCTTCAGTGGTATAGTCCTTGTATCCCCATATAATCACTGCTCCCCTTATAAGCCTGTTTTATTACTATTTCCATCAGTTCTTTAAGTGCCAGTCTTTCTCTCCCTGTAATATTGTGGCTTGACTGCATATACTTATTCTTTTTAACAGGTTCCTCACTTCCTTAGAGACCAGACTACAGTAAGTATTTATTGTATGGTTTGTCTGAGGAGAGGTAAAGGTAGAAACAGGCCTAAAATCAGTTTCTTCCCTATTCAGATCCGATAATATAGTTGTTCCTGGTCGATTCAGGAAAGAATTCTTAAGATGAAGTTTCCTGAAAAACATGACAGGTCAATTTCTACCTGAAGTCATCAATTTTATTTGTGGGGATAAAGCTTAAACCTTTATGTAGTACCCCCACTTGGTCGCCTGTTAAATTCACCTCTGAAAGGTTGATGACCTCCAATTCATGTTCTGTGCTCTCGTGACCTCCTCACGCCCCAGTTCTACCTTCCTCTCAAGTTCGATCCTATTCTGTTGCTTTTCCTCCCTCCTCCTCTTCCTCTTACCTTTTCTTGTTCTTCTTAATTTGTTGACTATACATACAGCCCATATGATTGTGCCCTAGAAAACGGCGGTTATCCTGTTCTGCCTTATTTGATTCTTCAAAGTCACTGTCAGGGCCTAAGAAATATTTGTACCGTCATCCTGAAATGTGACATTTGGTCTGCTATTGTAGTTTTGTTTTTTAGCACCTTACCATGTGTAGACATTGCCCATTTTATAATCATTCTTGCCCGTACATACTTTTTCTGTTTATATGCCAACAATTCAGTTTGAAATTTAGAAATGATACTTTCAGCCCAGATCTACAATTATCATAGTCGTCTGCTGTGTATTTCTCCTTTAGTTTAGGCTCTAAGATTTAAATTTCATTTGCTGCCTTGTCAGCTTCTTTTTGCCTTTTAATTGTTAGCAGTATTAAATAATAACTACACTTATTTACATTTTTTCCCAATCTTGCAAATAGTCGCGTCATCCGATCCAAAGGAAGGAGATTTTTGTATACGCATGCCTTGGGGATCCTTTTGTCTCACCAATACTAAGACAGATATGCTACATGCAAGTTGTACCTGATGTTCTTTTTACTAATGTTCTCATATCCTCTAAAATCTGCCAAGTCCTTGTTATATGGTGCTACTGCACCCAACGGAAGTGCTTGAATTTGGTCTATTGGTAAAACTATGTTGAGGCCTGCTTCATCTGAAAAAGACAGACTCTCAACTGTGGTGGACTGGTTGCCATTTACTACTTTTTATCTTAATTACTTCTTACCTCTATTGCCCCTGGAGTTCACTCGTGGACAAGCTCAATAATTCCATAAAATATGTATTAAAGGCAAAAAGAAAAAAGGGAGCTCATACAGTAATAATCAGGGAGTGCATCATACCTCAGAGCTATAGGCTAATAGAGAAAACAACAATACAACAACAAATGTTAAAAGTGAGGTCAGCACTAGAGTGGAAAAAGGCAAATTATCACAAGTATTTATATGCAATTTAATGTCCATTTTATTTTAAAAACATCTAAATAAAGGTAGAAACACCATCAAAAAATAAGGCAACAATCTCACCCACAGTAAAAAGACAGACACTTGCATCTGGCGTCTTATGTTTCAAAGAAAACACAGGTCCCTCACTGTAATAATCCACATGGATTCTCTCTCTTCCCCCAAACCCCAAGGCTCCACTACTATACTGGTAAAATTCTTGCTCAGTCAAAAATACTCCGACAATACAGCGAAAAACCCGCAACAGGGTAGAGAAATAAAATAAAACTAAGCCAACTGTGGCACAGCCCATATGTTCGCCACTTTCTATTAGTCTGTCAGCTTTTGTTTTATCTCTTCCGTGGTCCTGATTAAGTTTCTCATGTATATTGTGATTGGCTAACTGCCTTAGGGCTTCAGTGGTATAGTCCTTGTAACCCCATATAACCACCACTTCCCCTTATCAGCCTGTTTTATTACTATTTCTGGCATTTCCATCAGTTCTTTAAGTGCCAGTCTTTCTCTCCTGTAATATTCTGGCTTGACTGCATATACTTATTCTTTTTAACAGGTTCCTCACTTCCTTAGAGACCAGACTACAATAAGTATGTATTGTATGGTTTGTCTGAGGAGGGGTAAAGGTAGAAACAGGCCATTTTAATATTTTGCACATTATTTGTAGTTATATTTATATACATTTATTGGTATTCATGTAGATTTTAATATTAGTAGTACTTTTGATAATTTGTAATCCTTATATGACTCCATTCCTTCACCTGATTCCCTCCCTTTCCTTAGTTCTATTGGTGTCACTTTAAGAGAATCCTTTATAAGAACCAAAGATTCATGCAGTAGCCTGCTCTGATGATAACCTGTAAACAGATTGATACGTAAAGCTACCAGGAGGTACCATGCAGCGTCAGTAATGGTACCCGTGTTTGCTGTGCCACAGTTGGCTTAGTTTTATTTTATTTCTCTACCCTGTTGTGATTTTCCATCTCTACTGTCGGAGTATTTTGACTGAGCAAGAATTTTACTGCAGTATAGCAGTGGCACCTCGGGGACAACGACAAGTGGATTATTACAGTGATGGGCCTGTGTTTTCTTTGAAATGCAAGACTGTGGGTGAGGTCATTTTATTTTTTTGATGGTGTTTCTAACTTTATTTGGATGTTTATCAAGTAAAGTGGACATTAAACTGCATATAAACTTGTGATAATTTGCCTTTTTCCACTCTAGTGCTGACCTCACTTTTCAACATTTTGTTGTATTGTTGTTTTCTCTATTAGCCTATAGCTCTGAGGTATGGTGCACTCTCCTGAGTATTACTGTATGAGCCGCCAGTTTCTTTTTTGCCTTTACCACTTCTATATCTATCTAGCCTTATGTACAAGTGCAGGTTGTAAGAGAGGGAAGTTATCTTTGAGAACATTTTAAATGGCACTAGAGAGGTTCTCTCTTGTATCATGACAGGGAGCTTATTCCAGAGCCATGTGGCTTTATTCAATAAGGATTGTTAGCTGGATGAGGTCCTGGCTTTTGGAACTTCCAGAAGGGGCTGTGCAGAGGAACGGAGGTTTCTCATGAGTTTTTTTACTATACCATTGAGGCTGGAAGGGAAATGATTAAGATTTTGAATGTGAGGCAGAGGACAGGATATTTCAGCCTTTCTTCCAGGGTAGGCCATTTTATGGTTGTATGCACAGTGGTGTTCTTGTCATCTGTTCCTGCTGCAAAGCTGCCTATTCTGTGGTACAACTGCTTGACTTTGTTTAGCTCAGTTTCTCTTAGCATGGTGATAATGGGAGCTCTTTATAGTAGCACTGGGAGTAGAAGAAAGCTAATTATTGAGAGGCAGGCCTTTTTGTGAGGTAAGACCTGAGCTGGAAGAGTAAGCCAAGTTTTGGGGAGAGTAACCTAATTGTGCAGTCCACTTGTGGTCTAAGGGAAAGCTCTTGGTCAATCAGGATACCTAGGTACTTAAAGTTATTCACCTCAAGTTTAGCTCCCAGAAGTGATGATACTAAGGAATTCAGTCCTACCTGTGCCTAGTTTGCAGGATCTGAGGAGCATTATTTCCAGTTTTGGTGTTTAAGACAAGTTGGTTAGCCAGTATATTCCCAGCAACTAAATTCTGTAAGTCAAAATCCTGAGACAGATCAAATTTTTGAAAGCAACCTCTCTCTCTCTCTCTATATATATATATATATATATTTGTAAGCAGTAACATATGATAGGGTGTGAGCTAATCTTTGATAAACGCATGACTAGTGGCATAGTGAGGCATAAGGCTGCAAGTCAAGTGCCCTTACAACTTCTAGAAGTGCATTTATCACAGACAGTATACCATTTCCACAGCGGCACGTGGAGGAAGGGAATCCGCCAGGTTCCTGTTAGAGATAAACAAGTGGAAGGAACGACAGACAGTGGCAAATCATGTAATAAACAATTTTATTACAAAAAGCAGTTACAAACCTGTACAGTGCAGGCACTGGGAGAAACAGGTTTTCCACGATACCTAGGTATAGAGAATTCTCAGTGAAACCTTGTAAAGCTATGCTTCTTATAATGAGATAAGAAGGAGAAAGGTGCAACTGTTCTCACTGGCTGAAGCAGGTGGTACCAGCACCATGCTGGATACTTAGGCAGGAAGTGCAAGCCCTGCAGAAAGTAAGAACAATCATTACGTTATACAGAAACGAACGTTAGTTAGAACAAAGAAGGCACAGGAGTATTCTAGCAGCTGCGAGGTTATAATGGTGTAAAAGCAGTGTCAGCAGAAATACATGTGTGAAAGAACACTTTGGTAAAAGGATATGATTATGACAGCAGACCCAAAGCACATACATATGAATACATGAGTACAACACAATATCAGTAAATGCATACATAAAGAAAATAACGCGTAAAATGAATGTATACTATATAGTGTATACAATTAGCAAGCATGATCCCTAGTACCCACACTTGTACAGTGGGTACCTATTACTACATGTTAGTGCAAAACAGCAATATCACAGTAATGATGAAAGATCTGTCATTGGTGTGTGCATGAGGGGCAAGGGTGTGGGACCCAGGCATAACATTCCCTCCTTGTTGCCTCAAAAGGCAATACAACCATAGGAAGCGGTTGATTCATTTACAAGCCTGAGGCATGAGTCTTGCAAAGGAATAAGTTGCTCATGATGTCGCATGAGAGTACACCGCAGACAGCAAAGCGTAAGTATTAATATATGATAAAAATAAACAGGGTTACATGTGATGGATAATCACAGATTGAAACCCAAATGCAGGCAAAAATTCATGCAGTTGGTAAAAGCAGACAGAGTCAAAAACAGGCCTGTTCAGGAATTGGTACAGGGTGGTCACAGATGGAGCACAAATGGTGTGTTTGCAAAGCATAGTGCAGAACCCAGGGATGTCAACACAACTGAGATACGTGAAAAGATGTTAACATGTGATACCACATAGAACATAATATGACATAACAGTGTCTGTTGATGAAGAAGAGTTCATTGAATCTACTTTGAGAGTGGATAAGGTGATGCTACTTGGCTGTTGAAGTGTGGCACACCCTTGGAGCTTGACTGAAGAATCTGTTGATAATGTCTCTTGAGAGATAGGTCATTATGAAATGGAAATGACCAGTTCAGAAAGTTTATGAGTAACAGTCCACAAAGTTCATATAAGTAATCACAAAGTGGCATAGTTACAGGCAAAATGTCATTTGCAGAAAGGTGGTAACCCCACAAGGCACATGGGGCTTTGCAGATGGTAATTTAAAGACGAAATACCAACACAGTAAGAAAGTCAATTTATATTGCTGGCTGCTGGATGGCTGGATTTGCAGAGGCCTTGGCAGGGGTGCATTAGATTGTGCATGGAGTCTTTCAATGGAGTGGCCACACACACTAGCATAGTGTTTGTGTTGTGAGTTGATCACACCTTGCACAAAGATTAACAGTTTATAAGTGACAGTCCATAAGAGAACAACCAGTCTGTATGAGGTGCCAGCCAGGCTTGGAAAGAGCAGCAGTGAAGAAAATGGATGTCTTGCTTGAAGATTAATTGAAGAAAAGTCTTCTTGCTGAAATCAGGGATTGCCCTCCCCAGGTTTAGCTTCATAGTAAGCAGAAACAATAAGCTTGATTGTAGAGTCTGAATTGGCCGGACCTTTTAGTATATTTAAATATCTACAAATAGGTGTAATTTTGCTGAAAACATTACACCTGCAGAAATAATAATAGCCTGTTTCATGTAGTAACCAGTATATGGAGCCACTCAGGCACAAATATGGTGATGACATTGAAGTTGTGGCAACTGTTTTCTTTTCAGGAAAAGATGAATGTTTTTGCAACTTAGATGAAAGTGTTACTGCTTTTGTGCATGGAGATGTTATGTATGCCACACTGTGGAAATCTGCAAACTTGTAAAGTGTGTTAGAAACTCAGTTAAGAAAACATACACACAATTGTTGAAAAGGAAAAATAAAACAGGTTACACATCTGTAACAGTACTTCTAGGAGTGGTATATGTTGTCCATCCACACTCTTTGGCATGTCCCTTGCCCTTTAAAGATCACCAGAAGTCTTCAAGCTGGCTCCTCCCACCCACCCGGTGGTATAACCCTCGGCTCTGCCCCATGACGCCAGATCTTGGCTTGCTGGAGCCAGATTTGTGTGTCTGCAGCCGAGGATGGTGGTCCGTAGGATGAACAACATATACCACTCCTAGAACTGTTACAGTGAGTAACGATTCGCCTAGGATCGTGGATATGTTGTTCATCCACACTCTCTGGCAGACTCCTAGCAGTTCTCTGGGAGGAGGGACAAGGCGCACACCCCTACTTAGGAAACAGAGATTGGAGAACTGAGGCCCCAAAACCAGCATCCTGGTGTGACTCAAGGTTGATGTAGTAATGGGTAATGAAGGTGTTTGCTGACTTCTAGGTAGCAGCCTGGCAGATTTTCTGGATAGGGATGTCCCTGAAGCAGCCACCGATGCAGCGGTATGGCGGGTAGAATGAGCTCTTATCCTCTGGGAGGCTCCATGCCCGCCAACTCATAGCACAGACCAATGCAAGATGTAATGCACCTTACAATGGTCCATATTGCTGCAGGTCTGCCAGAAGCGGCTTTCAGCGTGAGGTGACAAACAGCTGGCAAAACTCTCCACGAATTTCCACCATCCTCTCCTTATAGTAGGAGAGAGCACATCTCAGGTCCAAAGTATGGAGCCTGTACTGCCTTCGAGGTGTAGTTAGGTAGTACACTGGCAGAGTTAACAACTGGTTAAGGTGAAAGCCTGACATCACCTTCAGAAGGAATTTCGGGTGGAGGTGTGGGACAACCTTATCCCTGTGGAAGACCAGATAAGGGAGTCCACCGAAAGTGCCTGGAGCTCCCTGTCCTTCTGGCAGACGTGATAACCAGCAGGAAGGCTATCTTCCATGCCAAGTGTGAGAGCTCACACTTGTGCACTGGTTCGAATGGCTGGCCCATGAGCTTTGCCAGCACCAGCAGTAGATCCCACAGAGGTGAAGGTTCATGCAACGGAGGGGATATGTGATCCAGGCCTTGAAAAGTGCCCAACCACTGTCTCCTGTGCCGCCGGCTGACCGCCCATGCCCAGTAAGCAGAGATGGCTGCCAGGTGCACCCTAACAGTTGATGACTGAAGACCCCTTTGGACAGAGACCAAAGGCAGTCGAGAATGTTAGCCACTGGACAGAGAGAGGGTCCAGGCCCTGTTCTGACACCAAATGGAAAATCTTTTCATTTGAAGGCATAACATTTCCTGGTCGATTCTTTCTGGATGCCTCCACCATGGTGAAGACATCCTCGAAAGACCCAAAGCCTAGAACCTAGCTGCTCAGGTACCAGGTTGTGAGGTGCAGGATTGAAGGTCCAGATGGTATACCTTCCCTGATTGAGAGAGATCAGGTCCGGCATGCTGAAAGCCACCCTGGGGCCTGCAGCTGAGGCTGAGGAGATCTGGATACCAGACCTGGCACGCCAGTCTAGGGCAACCAGAATCACCTTCGCCTTGTCCCTCCTCACCTTGAGGAGCACGTTGTGATCAAGGAAATGGAGGAATGCGAGAGGAGGCGTGGATCCACGGCCTTGAGAAGGCATCCTCCTGCAATGAGCTCTGCTGAGGGGGGCAGGCATGAAACAGCCTCAGCTTGGTGTTCTCTGAGGCAAACAGGTCCACCATCGGTTTGCCCCAGTGGGAGAACAGGCTGTAAGTACCTCTGGATGGAGAGACCACTCGTGGATGTCTCGCCTAAGCGGCTGAGAACATCCGCCAGATGGTTTGAAGCTCCTGCCACATGGATGGTTAGGAGATCCGCCTCAAACGACTGATGAGGGTCCAGATGCGGAGCGCCTATCTGCAAAGTACATGGAAGTGCGTGCACCCTGTTTGTTGAGGTAGTACATGGTCATGGTATTGTCTGTCTGGACTTGAACCACTTGACCCCGGAGCTGAGGAGCAAAGCTGACAGTGCCAGTCTGGCTGCTCTGAGTTCCAACAGGTTGATGTGGTATTGGGACCTCGGGGGGTCAGAACCCATGGGCTCTAGTCCTCATGGGCTCCCAGACCATGAGAGAGGTGTCGGTCGTAAGGACGGCCGCCAGCTGGCGGACAAATGAGATCCTTCCTGCAACTGGTCTGGGGCAGTCCACCACTGGAGTGCATCCCACATCTTCTGGGTTACAGTGATCAGCTGGTCAAAATGATCATGGCGCTGAGTCCACTGGGCGGCCAGCTCCATTGGAGGGGCATGTGCAACCGGGCCCAACGACCACTGAGGTGCATGCTGCCATGTAACTCAGAACGCAGAAAGTCCCGGTAGGGCACAATTGCCCAAACAGAAATGATTGGGCAAAGGAGGAGAGAACCTCCACCCTGTCCGCTGGGAGCCGAGCTCTGGCTTGACAAGAGTCGAGCTCTGCCCCGATGAAGCACATCACCTGGGAAAGCATGAGTCCTGACTTGGCCTCATTGATCAGGAGGCTGAGTTGGGAGCAGGTCTGGAGGGCCAGATCCCTGGACCTCTCCACCTCCTGTTGGGTGGGACCTGCTAAGAGCCAATCGTCAAGGTAGGGGTATTCTGACCCCCGATGCCCGAGATGGGTTGCTACCATCATGCGCTGCATTTGGTGAAGACCCGTGGGGCTGATGACAGGACAAATGGCATGGCTCAGAACTTGTATAGGGTCCTTCAGTCTGAAGCAGAAGAACCGCTGATGAGATGGATGGATTGGGATGTGAAAGAATGCATCCTGCAGATCCAGTGAACAGAACCACATGTTTCGCCCAAGGATGGTATGATCTGGGACAGAGTGACCATCTGAAAGGTTTGTGACCTGAGATATTGATTCAGGTCATGCAGATCTAGAATGAGGCACCAGCCCCTGTCCGCTTGGGCACCAGGAAGTACCTGGAGATAAAGCCTGGGTCTGCTGGAGGATCTGCCACTGGAGCTACTGCCTTGAGGAGGAGGAGCTGAGCAATGTCATCTTGGAGAGCCGACTGAGTCTGGACGGATACTCTTTCCTCCCGAGGGCTTGGCTTGGAGGGTACTGCTTGAATTCCAGAGGCAGTCCCTGACCGACTACCTCGAGAACCCACCTGTCCATAGTAAGCGGACCAGGCAGAAAGGAAGTGGGTGGAGCTGGCCCCCACGGAAGGACCCAGAGCTGGTGTGTGTGGGAGGGGAGGCAGCCCCGCCCGTCACTGAGCATGCTTGGAGGGGAGGATCTAGGACCTGAACCTTGGCCTCCTTACGGGCCTGGGAGGGCCCGGGCTTGGGCTGGGGTGCCAAGCTTGAGCCTGTTGCTGCTGTTGCTGCTGCCCACCTTGAAATGAGAGCTGCTGTGCTGCAGGGAAGAGTGCCGAGAGGCTTCTTCTTCTTCTGCTGTTTCTGCACGAAGAACCTTTAGCAAAAGGAACTTCCAAGGTGGCATTAGACTGCTCAATACGCTGAAGGTGACCAGCAACACCTGACCTAAAGGTCGGTGCCCAGGAAAGGCACATTGGCTAGTTTGTACTGAGTCTCTGCCAGAAAAGAGAGAATCTCAGCCAAGCTCTCAGATGAGAGGCATCTGCGGCTGCCATCGAAGTGGGCACAAGAATCCTCAATGTCCAGGGCTTCTGAAGCTGCTGTTTGGTAACAGCCTGGCCCTGATCCCGAACCTGCTTGGACCGTGGTCTGCATGTTTGCGGGAGTGGAGGACTTCATCCAAAGACCCCAAGAGGGCATGGGAGAAGTGTGCCATGATAACAGCCAAACTTGCCTGATGAAGGCCTAAAGATGAGGCCACATAGACCTCTTCAAGCCGAATGATCCAAGAGTTTGGATTCTTTTTCAGGAGGTCGGTCAGTGTCGGCCGCACTGCCAGTATGCCTGAACACAGAGCGGTCACCAGGCTCTCGGCCAAAGGGTGCTCCAGAACCCCAAGAAGGGACCCCATGGGCACCGACACTTGCGGGCCATGGGCAGATGGAGCTGGACAGGAAGTGGCGCTGCCAGAGTTCTAAGGCCAGGCCAACTATGGCCTCGGCCACCAGAAAGGCCTCCGCCGGGTATTCTCTCTGAGGATGTCCGTGAGAGGGTACTCCCTTTTCTGGATAGGTTCCAGGGCATCCCTGTAGACTCAGAGATGAAGCGAAGAATGCCCTGAAAGAATGAAGAACCTTCCTCCGTCTCTAACCCACAGGCCAATTCATCATCCCCGGATGAAAATGTAGGCCAGTCACATCCGAATCCCAGGAATCTGGATACAATGGGCAACCACCTAGGTCGCCTCGGACCCGCCGAGGGTGATCCGAGGTGACTGTGACTGAAAGACGCCGGGAAGCCCAGTGTCTGGTCTATCTTCCTTAGAAGGAGCCCTCCTCAGGCTGCTTGGGTGGTGGTTCCACCACTATCAGTGGAGAGACCAGTTTAGGCCGAACCGGAGGTTTGCCGACTCTGTGGGCGAGGGAACTGACTCTAATTGGCTCTGGAAGGAGTCGGCTTCGCCTGGGAGGTAGAAAGCCAAGTAATGGCTGGGGTAGGAACTGGAGTTGGCTTGTGCCCAGTCAAAATCAGCTGTTGCCACATGAGGTCCTCAGAGGCGCTGATGGAGTTTCCGCTGGGCCTCCTCATCTCAGGAGGATGAGGACGACCGATGGTGTCGCCTTTAGAGCGCTTGTGCCTTCCTCGGCCTTTCGGTCGAGGGGTCCTAGACCTCAACCGAGATTGACAGGCCGATTCAGTCGCTTGGGAGACACCAGCGGACCGGGATTTCCGGTCGGGACCATCTCGATGGGATTCCCAGCGGCTGGGTCTCCTCGTCGAAAGAAGACCGAACTGATTGAGAGACTCCATCAACCGAACCGCGACAATGGGTCAATCAGGTCAATGATTATTTCAGCCTCATCAATCGACACTTTGGTCGACTGGCCAGATGGCAAAGCCGAGAAGCCAGCGCCAAAGAGGCAATTTCGACCGGCGAGAGACTGCATGTTCCTGGGACCGAGATCACTCACCGATCCTAAGAGCATCTTCGATGAGACTAAGATAATCCTCGGTTCTTTTCCTGCTTATGGGACTGAGAGGAGGCGTGCCCCAGGACCCTCCCTTAGTCAGGAGAGACTGGCCTAACTCTGAAAGAACCCAAAAGGTGGAGCCCAGGAGCGGAATGAAGAAGCTCTGAGAAGAAGATTCTCTATGCCTGAGCCGCCTCCTCAAGGCTTGCATGCGCCCAATTGCTCAGGCGGATCCCACAGCCACGACACTGCCCACCGAGCCTCCTTTGATATCACTGGAGGGTTCAGTTTTCTGGCCTCCCCAACTTCAGGCATGCGGATGGTCGCCGAGGACGTTAGGGTGAAATGGAAAACAAAATCGCACTTGAGGTGTCATGCTTGACACCCAGGCAGGAGATGCACACGTGTGGGGATCGTGTGTGACATTTTCTGGCCACATGGACATTAGTGAAATCAGGAAGACTTGTCTTCCATAATCGGGTAAATAGTCACGATTGCTAATGTGAACTAGACGAAATTTCGAATAACCAACGATTTTGAAGCCAGGGCCTACAAAATGCAGCAGCACTAAAGAGGCAACCTGAATCTTCCAGCGGAAAGGAAGATCTGATGCCATGGGGTAGAGCTGAAGGTTAAACCACCCGGTGGGTGGGAGGAGCCAGCTTGAAGACTTCCAGCGATCCTTAAAGGGAAAGGGACATGCCAAAGAGTGTGGATGAACAACATATCCACGATCCTAGAAAAAGGTTTTATACCACGATCCTAGAACAAGGTTTTATACCAGTGACCTTTCTGTTTTGTGAAGAGTGTGTGACAGAGCCTAAATTTCTGACAATTGTGGAAAGAGAAAAATAAAATGGAGCGTTGACCCCACACCTGGGGGTGCAGGCCGAGGTCCAATAATACCATCTGACCATCTGTGAATCTATGACAATGTCGTGGTTACACTCTGCTTTCAGGTCGCAGAAGAGACTATGACAGTGATTAACATGATTTTCCTGTCTATGTGTTGCTGGCAGGCCTAACTGAGGCCCGTGTTATAAAAGCTTGTAATGTTATATTAATAACACACTTCAAACATGTAGCTTATGGTAATATGCCCATTACACCATGCAACAGTGGACAAATATACTGTTGGCCTATACTAACTGATGATAGTGCCTATTGCACCTGTTTGTTTTGTTTTTTTATTTAATATACTTTATTCAATACCATGTAGAAAATACAGTACATGTGCAATAAAAACACACATACAGAACATATACTACAATGCGCTGACTGCAGGAGATAACATTTAATTAAACAAAACCCTCCTCCCCAACCCCCACCCGCCTCCTCCCATCCCACCTGCTATCCCAGAGCCTATACTAGTGGAAGCCAGCATACTACTCACAATTAAACTATCTATATTTTAGAGAAAGGGAAAAAGGGCGGGGGCAGCCAACAGGAAAGGACCATAAGAGCCCCATAATCAGGGCTGACATGTTATAATGCCCAATGAATCTAATGGCACCCTGGAACCCCAGCCCACAAACCAGACTAATGAAGGGTACCTGGAACTGCTGAAAGGCAGTTTTACTAGGGGTATTAAGAGACCACAGGGTATGCAGTTTTTCCCATCTAGCCTGGTACAAAGATTGCCTCCCGAAAGGCTGGCAATCACCTTTTCAATCCTAAAATTATGGAAAAGTTTGTTCACCCATTCTATATAAGGGATCACTTGTTGGTCCTTTCAGTGTCGGAGAACCAGCTCTTGACTGATAGAAATATGAGAGCAATGTGGAATCGCTTTCCTTCACCAGTATTGTGGTGTAATCCCCTATTATGCATATGTGTGGAGTGAATAAGTCCTGTAAACCTAACAGAGGGTCAGCTTTAACCTGTATGAGATGCCAGAGAGGGGTGAATTTAGGGCAGTCCCAAAATATATGAAGTAATTGACCTGGCTCTTGGCGCACCTGAAACAGGCCTGGTCCGGGAGTTTACCCATTCCATACATTTTGGTAGGAGTATAACATTGTATCATGCAAGATATGGAATTCGATAACCTCAGCCTGTCATTAGTGTGTATAAGTAGATTCCTTGCCAGATCTTTCCTAGGAGAAATTGTCATTAGGAAAAGTGTTTGACCAATATTGAGAGTGAATAGAGATATTGGATTTGAATAGGACTGAGACCAGTCAGGAGACGGCGTGAGGCTGTTCAACAAGACCAAGGAAGTCCTGAAGGCGAGCAGATTGTACACATTCCACAAACCAGGACCATACCATTTTATTAACATATGTCTAATCTGATACATAAAGAAGGAGTATTTCCTGGGCAGTTGAAAGTGTGCCAGTAGGTCAGGTGTGGATCCTATTTTGTTGTCCACGAAAATCACTTACCAAGGTCTGTGAAACAATCCTCCCGCCTAGAGGGGAGACCATTCCCACCTAAACGAAAGTTTTGGGTCGCAAACATGGGTTGCGAGGTCGTGTTGGTTATTATATTTCAGAGATTTGCATAATTGGTGGTAGACTTTTATTGAGGTGTGTATAACCGAGCTGCGAAAGGATCCAGCAGCTTTTGAGGTATCGTGTACCAAAGATTGGCAGGGGAAACTCAAGCAGCTATTAAGTGTTGTTCAATCTGTAGCCAGATGGGAGTATAATACCAGACCTCGGCCCTGGGGGTATTAACTCTGTGCAAATATTTGGCCATGTGGCTAGCCAAATAATAGAAATAGAAATTGGGGAGTTTAAGACCCCTAGGTTTCCTGGAGTGCTGATACGGTTGTATGACCACCGTGGAGGCTTGTTCTGCCACAAAACTGAAAGATGATACTATGAAGCTCATGAAACCAGGTCAGGGGAAGATGGATATTTAACATGTTTAACGGTACAACAAACTGGGCAGCACATTCATTTTAATGCCACTGACTGTTGCCTGAAGGACAAATATAAAGGAGACCACATACAGTATCTAAGTCTTGTTTAATGTTCAAATGAGATTGTTCAGGTTGAGTTTTTTTTAAAATACAGAAGAGGTCAGTGTAATACCTAAATATTTAAGTTGGGTACTCCAGACCATGGAATGGAAAGGAAAATGGAGTAATCTCACTTTTGATCATAAAAGAATTAAGGGGCATCACTGATGTTACTGAGGTTGAGTTTTATGGAGATTTCCCATAGTCAGTGTCCCGCCTCTTCTCTTGCTAATTTGGACACACTTTATCATAGAGCACTTAGGTTTATAACTGGTCTTCCCTTTCCACTCAGCATTGTTCCTCTATGCAGCCATGGGGTGGACTTCCTTCAGTGCAGGCAGAATAGAAATGCTGTACTGCGGACATTGAGAGCTATTACTAAAAAACTTCCCCAACACATTTTTGACTGTCTCCCGTTATGTGTTAGGAAACTATGCGGCTGAGAAGTTACTCATTTATTTCTCTGAATATACCTAAGGTTAAATCATGCTTTGGTAGAGCAGCCATAAGTTTGTGCTGCCTCCTCTGTGGAATAAACTGCAAAACATTGAAACCAAGCATCCCTGTCAGCTTGGATACCTTCAAGACACTATATGCCTGTTACGTTAGGGAACCTTGCAACTGCTTCCCACATCCCTAGTAAGCCTCTGCATCTGAGGTGTTCATCAATCCGCCTGGCTCCTTATATCATGCCATACAGGGCTAGAAATTTGTTTTAAAAAGTGGTATACCGATGGATTACCAGTTCCGCAGATTTGGTATTACGTCCCAGAAAGTGGTATGTCACCCCTTTTTGTATACCTGCTAGAAAATGTCACCAACCATCAGTACATTCTTGTTTGACTAAATAAAAGGTAAGAAAAGGCAAAAACAAGTTCTAAAAATTCTTCATTCATTTATTTTCTGTATTTTTTTCTTTTCTCTTTACCTTATAAGTAAGGTGTTGATCTTCCACTTTATTCTGTGCTGTACAGAAACAGTGATGCACAGAATGAAAAATATAGCACAGCCAGGAATTACATACATTTTTTCAAAGTGCTTTTGCAGCACTGACTGACAGCAAATCTCATCATTTCACAAGCAGCAAAACAGAAAGTCTGTCTGAATCCATGACAGACTAGCGTGAGACACTCATACTGCAATTTAACCCAAAATGCAGCACAAAACCCTGGACAGTCATTTTGCTTTCAGTGATGACAGTGAGCTTACACACACTGAAATATTCAAGCAGCAACTGACATTCATTAATGATTATCTTTTTATCTTCTTTTTGTCCACCCCATCAAGACAAGTCGCTACAAAAAATTAATCTGCCTAGTGTAAACAGAAGCTTTCGATTCAGTTAATCCGACATGATTTGTTACAGCACTGACAGTACGTGATAGTTTTATTACCGTGACACGACAGTTGGCCAGATTTTACAAATTTAAAACACCCGCTCCTAGATTCATGATAGATTTTTGTAATTTTATGTGAAATCCAATTTGGCCCGATTGTTACTGTACTGCCTCTGGTATATGATATTTTGCTGCATAGAGTGGTCCATAAGCCAAATTCATATTGGTGCGACGGACTCCATGATTATTTTATTGTAGAAGTCTGGGCTACTAATAAGGGAAGAAAAATTATGAAGACTGAAAGATACTCTGTTCACATACTCAAATCTGGACTACTTGGTACTCAGCATCCTTCCTCAGATAAATTCAGGTACATTTAATTGCACGATAAAACAGTACCTGATTGGTGCACTATTTTCAGCTCCTGCTTCACCGACTTGTACTTGACTGATGGACTGTGCTAGGACTGGCTATCTGCTGCTGCTCGACAAGTTAGCATTGGTCTACTACTTAGCCATGTCTGTCATAACAAAACTGAAATTAGTAGAACAAGGACTGAGAGAGCTCACAGAATGAAATTTGACAAATTAGACTGTACTGATCAACCTACCCGTGACTTGTAAATCTGGCATGGTGACCAGGCAAAATAATTTTGCCACCAAAACCTGGAGTGACACTACTGGAACGCAAATTTAGCAACATTAACTGTTTTGTAGGAAAATGAAGACAGTCCAAGCAGGACTCAACAGTTGGGTGGCAAAGAAAGGCCAAACCTTAAATGTGGAGGACATGATCACAACAGATTCATATCATCATCACGAGTACTCAGTGATGCAAGAATCCCCTCTCCCCACAGTTAACAGTTTCCTGTGAACTAGTAGTACTAGGGACAACACTGACAGAGTACATTTAAGTTCTTCATCAGATATAACATGAGAATCATCATCAGACAAAAGTTTTCAGAATAAGTTTCAGATATGAAAGATTCATCTAAATCTACTTGAGTCTGAGCTGTCTGCCTCTTCTCCTCCTGCTCATTGCTTTGTTTTTGTTCCGTGGACCATATGGCTGCAAAGAAGGCCTTTTTTCCTGTCTACCACTTTTAACCAGTACTCAATGACTGGAACTGGATCAAATTCCTGTTCACATGGTGTATGTAATGAGATCCTTATTAAGTCTATGAGACTGTCCTTTCCTAATGAACTCTCGCAATCAGATTTTTTCCTTTCAGTAGGCTAAACCCACATTCACAAACAGCTGTACTTGCTGGTAGAGTACGAATTAAGGTTACTAGTCCCAAAATGTTGTGGCATTTGTCTTGGCAGGCCTGATGAATATCTGGCAACTTTTCTTCTACAGCACTGGCGTACCTTTTGGGAAACAAACATTTAATACCCTGACCTGATCTGCAGCCTGACAGTATTGAGAATTTGCTGACTGTTAGTGATAGAAGAAAAATTCACCTTCTCTTTATGTGATTTTTAGTTTGGTCCACTCTGCTACACACAGGTCTGGATCTATGTTCTGTTCTGTGAGGACTGGTCTGAACCCTCTGCGACACCAGCTACTGCATCCTCTGCATAATCTGAAACAAATTGGAAAAAACTCTCACCTCCACCTCGCTAAGCTAAAGATGATTCTCCCAGTGCCACCCAGTCAGAGTTATTTTCCCACCCTAACATACCTGTCAAGTCCACATGGCTTGTTGGCCACTGTTTATAGTTCACACGTGGTTCATGGCCACCATAATGGAGTCCAGCTGGTGCATGTCTTCAAACCTGTTTGTGACATTTAGGATCATGGATGTCAGTAATGTCTCTGTCAACAGAAAACTGGTCCGCTTCGTCAATAGATAGGGTGTGTCCTTGGAATTCAGGTCCCTCCAAGGCATCCAGATTTCACAAGTGCTTTCCAGGTCTGGAAAACAAGAACAAAAGGAAAAATACTGACTTATCCCCTGGCCTGATCTAACTTGTCCTGACAGAGATAAAGTTTTTTTTCTTGCTAGGGTGGAGGGATAGCCCAGCTAAAACCAATCTGGAAAACAAAATTACCTTGTTTTCAGCTTGACAAGGCAGTCCTTCAGGTCCTGAAGTGATTCAAACACCTCCCACTGAAGTATCATTTGCTTGAAGAAGCAGGCTGACTTTTGTGAACTCTTCCAGGATGTCTGCCATCAGGTGAATGTAGCGTAGACATCTCCAGGTCTGCATGGTCTTCAGGTAGCCCTTGGCCTTCGCTGCTTGGTCCTCGGATCTGCCAAGTTGCATCTGAGAAGACAAAAATGGCAGAAGTTATTGCTTTAGTAGTTACAATTTAAAAAATCTAGACTGTGCTTAAAATGGAGTCTGGGACAGTACATACCTGTTGGAAGTGCAGCAGGATCCGGGGTAGTCTGTGATGAGCACTAAAGTGTGTTGTGCCCATCTGGTTCCTCCCACTCTGGTTGGAATAAGGCAACTTACTCCTGCTGCCTGACAGGACTCTCTCAGATTTTTACGGTTTAAAGGTGAAAATGATAAAACAGATAGACCCCAGCAGTAATTGGTCTATTTTTATATGATAAGTTTATGTTTTAAGACATACTTAAGGGCTAACTCTAGCCTATGTGTACTGCAGTGGATTGTGACTAGATGAGGACAATCCTTTTCAGTAGTGTGGCCACCCCTTCTACCAGTCATCACTGCTGCCCCGTCAGTGGTAAGCCCTACCAATTTGTTTTTCCAGTCTGCTGACTCTGTCTGTAACAGCATGGCCTGATCGATGCATGCCGTGATTGATGCTGCATCAGCTTTGTGTGGATTTTCCAGGGACACAAAAAACACCTGGCACCCCTTGTTTACTGTTCTTATGTAAATTATTTCCTGCTCTTTTATATTGGAATCTATAGCACCATCTATCATTACGGACATGAAGTCCGCGATTTTTCACCACATCCACCAGTTTCTTACATTCCACCTCAGCGGTATTACTAATGAACATGCGGCATGATTTGTCATTGTGACAGGTTTCGCAATATTGACCTTTACATTTGTCAAGGTCACACATCTACTGGAAGTCTGTACCACTAGAAGTCTGTATATGGCCTAGTATGTTTGGCCAAGGCATGTGCATTTCAAATTAAGATCTGCACATGACGTGCCACATTGGAATTGAGCATTTCGATTACTCTGTCAGCAGTATATGTCTGCTGCGATTCAGCTACAAATCTGGCATCAGCAGGAGTGCTTCTTAGGCTTGGCATGTTTTTGTAAAGACTGCTCAGTGAAATTATTGCAGCCCTTCATAATATGCTGATGTTGTGTCTGCAATGTCTGGGAATTTCCTACATGCTTTACAAAACATTACATTTTTCTCAGGGTCAAGCTCAACCCAAGCGGACTTTTGTTACCCAGTGTTCTTGAAAAGTATGCACTGCTCACTTTTGTCATAAGCAGCATCTCTCCTTTTTCTAAGAGCCTCCTTCTCTGCTGCTATGGTCTTAGGGTTCTTTACTCCATTCCAAAAATGCCACATCTTGGCAGTTCTGGCAATTTCTTATAATTTGCCAGCAAAGAAGCATGCCCTGACCAAATAGGCAAGGGCAGTGGATGCAGAACTGGGATAAATCCACCCGTGACACCCCAGAGAATGGGTCCCTGCAGCAATCAGGATAATTTTCTATGCAAGGTAAGTGTCAAGCAGACTTATGATCACAATTTATTTTTAGCTCTGGGGGGCCTCGCTTAAAATGTTTTTGCTGTGTTGCAGAGTCAACCGTAGGAGGGGAGTGGAGTGTCTAGGTATTGTTATTGGTCCTCAAACCAGGTAAGAACATTTATTCTTGGCCAACTGCAAATTTGTTAACTGCCAGAATCTAATCCTCACAGGGTGAAGTCTGCCCAGAAAAGAAAATGAGCTGTACAAAATAAAGCTGTTTCAATTAAATGTTACAGCCTAATGTGTTTTTTCCAATAAAAATTTAAAAGAAATATCTTGTGTCTTTTTGAGGGGGTACCAAAACAAGGGAAAACAATAGCCGCTTTTGCCTCACCAAATCAGGGAGATTAGGGATGATTGCCTGTTATTTTGTGGCACAGTACCCATCCCTGAGTGAAACTGGGCAATTAATCTATTGGGCTTGAATCACTATAAGGCAAATTTGGTTTTCCTTGTTCTGTGCCAGGAATCTGTGCCCAAAAAGGCTAAATTTTGTTTTTTCTGGCTTGTTGTTGCCTTTTGTTTTTCTGGCAGTGCCCTCCTGTAAAGTTTTCCTTGTTGGCCTTTTTCATTTTATTTCTCCTTTTTAGGCAGTCTGCCTAATTAAAACTGCTAGTCTGCAAAACACAGAAAATGGCACATTTGTCCTCCGTTATTCCAGACCCCCGACTATTTCCTAAGATCACTGACGCTCATTCAGTCGCAGAAAATCTGAGTCTCTCAACATATCCACCCTCCCTCCCAATATCCTGACTGTACTGTTCATTCCTTGCACCCTCCCGTTTAGTCAGCCTCCACCTTACTAGAGCCATTATTCGAGCAGCAGTGATGTCCGGAAAGAGGTGCCTGGCAAGAGAGTCCTGTTACGGCGGTCGCTTCTGGTGTGAGCGAAAGCAAGAAGGGAAGACGGTCTAGCTTCAAGACCGAAATCTCACCAGTGAACACGTAGATTCCCATTGGTCTTGGGCTGGCAGACAAAATGCAGCATTCCGTTGGCTGGAACATCTTAGAAGGCGCCAAACAGTCTCCGGAGCTGAAATGGGAGACAAAAAAAAACACAGGTGGGCAAAGCGGGATGGCGGCTGGTTCAACCTCGCTCCATAAAGCAGTATACACTGGTGTTTACCAGGGGCAGAATCTGGTCTTCCATGCTAGTTTTTTGGTGTGCATGGAACACCATTTCAATAGGAATTTTGAGCCCTGCTATGGCCACTTGGTTCCCACCCCCTTCCTCACACCTATTACCTGTTCTACGTCCCACCCACCTCCTGCATTCTCCTCCTCTGGTATCCCCTTCCTGCCCTATATAGCCTTGTTGTCCTGGCCTGGACCAGGCAATGTATGTGTCTATATGCGTCTCCTATACACTAATATTAGTTACCCTTGTTCCTATGCTAATTCACACAGATATCATTCTGTACATGTTGCCTATATCTTATGAATGCTCCACACTGCTGTAAGCCTATCTGTGCCACTGTTCTTGTTACCTTGGAACGGTATTTATTGTCAACTCTTGTTTGATTGTATATATGTATATTTACCTGACTTGGTTGATTGTATATAAATGTATTGTGTTTTGACCCTGTTCTAACCAGGTCCATTTTGTAAATGAGCATTGTTCAATGGTGTTCGCCTGGACAAATAAAGATTTTGATTGAGTTTTTAGTTGGAAACTTGGCTGAACTGTCCAATGATTTGTAGAGCTGCCCTGATGGAGTTACCAGGGTCACTAATGTGAAGAAGGATGTCATCAGCACAGACATTTTCAAGTGGTACAGCCCAATCACTATGCCCTTCAGAGATGGGGAGGCTTTTAGTTGACACAGAAGGGGTTCTAAGTACAAGTTAAATAACAACAGGGACAATGGCCAGCCTTGCCTGGTTCCTGATTTTAAGGACGGTAGCAAAAGAACTCCATTACAATAGACTTTGGTGCTAGGATGGGAATATAAGGAGCCAATCCAGGTAATAAAGGGAGCTGGAAACCAAGTTTAGCCAGAGTACCAAAAAGGAAGGGCCAGCTAACCTATTGAATGCTTTCTCCCATCCAGGGATACTAAGGCCATTGCGCGCAGCCTCCTGGATGTGGAGAGTATGTGGGCAAATTTACTAATTTGATCCGATGAGGAGCTACCCTGGACAAACCCAATTTGTTCATGGCTAAGGAGTCCCTCCCATACCTTCATAATACAAGAAGCTAATATCTTGGCAAAGACTTTTATATCATAATTCATTAGAAGATGGGACGGTAATTTGTGACTTTGTCTTTAGCCTAACCAGGTTTCAGCAGGACTACTATAATCGCTTCTAAAAGTGTAGAGTCCGTATCCCATGCTCACTAATAAACCTGAACAACCAGTGAAGAACAGGCACTAGCACAGTTTCAAAGTTTTATAAAAACTGGATGGGAAGCTGTCCGGGCTGGGGCTTTATCTTCGGGAGGATCGGACAGCCTCCTGACTTCCTGCGCCGAGATAAGGGAGCATGGAAAGTTTGCTGGGCTAAATCAAGCGAGGGAGGGATAGCAGCCAGAGAATCCCGGATTTCGCTATCCAGGGACCAATCTCAGGAGGGCTATAGAGCTGCTTGTAATATTGCTCAGACTCTTTAGCAATTTCTCGGGGTTGTTAAAATTGCATTTGAAGACAGGGAGGACAGGGAGGCAACAAGGCGTGATTCTTCCTGCTTCGAAATCTTATCGCTAGGAGATGACTAGCTTTGTCACCTTGCTCTATGTACCTAGCTTGAGTTTTAAAAGAGTGCACTCTGGTTTCTAAGTGATGACAGATGCAACATGTCATCATCAGAGGGAGAGTCTGTCAAGGATGCTCAAGGCTCCTTATAGCTTCCAGAAGGATTTTAGACTTTATGCTCTGCTTGCGCCTCCTAGTGGCTGAGATCCCAATAAACTCACCTCTGAGTACATTTTAAAGAAGACCATACTTGTCAAAAGCTGGACAGAGCCTCGTTATTTATCATAAACTGGTTTATGAAGTCTTTAACCTGAGTTACTGTCTCCTCATGAGCGAATAACTGTGAGTTTAATTTCCAAATAGTGTCCTTCTGAATGTCCTGAGCTAGGTTGCCTTCAAACCAGATGAGGGAGTGGTTGGATAGGACTCTAGGGTTATACCACAGCCCAGCAAACCAGAAAGCACATTTTGGCTTGCCAGAAAGAAATCAATATGAGAGAGGGATCTGTGCAGCGGTGAGTAAAATATGTATGCCCGGTATGGGGATTAAGGAGACGCCCGAGTCACTTAACCCATAGGTTTCTAATAGGTCACGGAGTGATCGCTGAGTCGGGAGAGGCTGGAACCACTAGAGGAGGATCTGTCTAGGGCGTGTCAACTACCAGGTTCCAGTCCCCTGCTAAAATGACTGGCATGTTGCTACAGGGGCCAATGTAAGGAAAGGTTGGTAAAAAAGTCTGGGAATCCCTATTGGGGCCATAGACTGAACCTATTAGGAGTTCTCTATGGTCCAACACCCCCTAAGAAGGATGACTCACCTTGTGGGTCTACAACCCACTGCAGTTCCAAAAACTGTGTCCCTCTAGCAAACAGGATCGCTACTCCCACACTTTGAGGTGGAGGTCCCTGCAGCGTAGACTGACCCAATAAAACCCTCACGGAATAATTTGTTTTCAGTCTCTAACAAGTGCATCTCCTATAGGAATGCTATTTGGCACCACATTAAAGTCAGATGCTTCATCTGGTGTCTCTTTACCCGTGAGCGTGCACCTTTGATATTCCAAGAGACAATGTTCATGCTTTAGCTACAGTGGAATATCCATTACTAGAGGCATTTGTACAAACTGGATATGCCAGCAGCATGGTGAACTTGGTACGGCTCTTAACCCCCCATGCATGACCAGAAGATGGAAGATACCAAAATGAATCCTCCCTCCCTCCCTAAAACTAGAACAAGTAAATCATCGTGAAACAGCTACCGAAATAAATGGATTAAATTCACCCCAGTCCTAGCGACTGTTCGCCAAATGCCACGCTTGGCATGATGACCATCCTGCCCACCAGTTACCCCTCCCTACCTCCTCGCCACCCGCCACAACCAGAATAACGGCAACATACAAAAGAATAGCATTTCCCCTACACTTATTGTGGCATAGTAAGGCTGTGCTAAATATCAACTACTACTAGCAAAACAGTCAAACTGGTTGAAGTAAAGACCCTTTAGAACGTAGAGTCTGCACAAAGGAAAACTCTGATGATCTCCAATGTGGCACAACTGAAGCCCCTAATGTGGAATAGTCTAACAAATACTTACAAACCGAAGAAGAACTAAAATTATATGTTGAGGGGTAAGCCACATTTCCAGAACTAAAAAGAATGCAGTTTGCCTATTTTATTTATTGGGCCATGGACCAGTGGTCAGGAAAGATCCCAAACCCGCCACTTGAAAATGCTTGTATCCCCTATAAACGAGGAGCAAACAACAGTCACACAAAACACCTGAAATAAGGGATAAAGATAGAAGGAAAAACATTATGTATAGATCGCAAAGGAGCAAAACACAGCAAGCAGGCATTTGTTTATCCTTCTGACACAGCCAAAACCAATCATCAAGGAAGGATTAAGCTGAAGTTCTCAGGAACCATCGTTCAGCATCTTATAAAAACACAACCTTGCAGTACCGCCAAACAGCCACAGGATGTCACCTTGTATAGCAAGGATAGCTGATCCTCATTTAAAGAGGTCCGGAAACATAGCTCTGCAGTTTTCATTAGCAGCTTCCACTGTGTCAAAGGACCTCCATTGTCCATCCTTGATCACTTGTAGAACTGCTGGATAGCGAACCCTGAATTTGATACCAGCACAGATAAGCTTGTTGACAATGGGGTGAAGGCCTGACCCTTTTGGTGCATCGTATATGGTAGGTCTTGAGCATACATATCCTTTTGCCTGCCCACTGAATCTTTTTAATGTCCTTTAACTGGCTAAAGACATGCTGCTATCAAGGAAATTCATCATTTTGAACAAAAAGAGTCTGGGTGGAGCCTGAAGGAGGCATAGGCCTCAGGGAATGATGCGACGCCGATGATGTAGGTTGGGCCATTAGGGAGAAGGCCAGACCAATTTTTCACAAAGCTTCTGGGCAAAAGTATGGCTGTTGTGCCTCTCTACCCTTCTGGCAAACCTAATACAATTAGATTATTGCGCTTTGAACACCCTTTGAGATCTAGCTCCTCTGTTTTTTATAGTCTCTGCCTTAAGAAGACTACCTCCGCCTTCATCTTATGCCTCCTGTCATTGAGGGACGATATACAGGCCTCGTTGTCTGCGGTGCGAGTAGAGAGCTGGTCCAAGGAAGCTCGAATATTGGAACTCGGATGCCAGTATTAACAGAGTATTCTTCATCGGAGCAAGCTCCTCCACGAATTATTTTTCCATAAGCACATCTTGAGGATGGGAGTGTGCTGGCTCTTCCTCGGGCTTGGCCTGCCTGGCGGCTTTATCCTTTACCGCGAAGGCTGGAGATGCTTCAAGGTATTTCCATCTCAAGGCCCATGGAAAATAGACAACATGTGGGTGGAGAGTTTTACCAGAAAGACCACGACGCCTTGACAGCCTTTTCCTGAGCACAAAACAGATAAGTGGGGTTATTTAGCATGAGCGGTATAGCGAGGAGGCACTGACCGAAGCCTCAGCAGGCAGCCATCATGCCGGAAGTGTGCCTATTGCACCTGTGACAAGTGAAAGGATCTACTTTCTTTGCACTGTATAGTGAAATACTCCAAAGCACTGAGTAAAGTAGGGCCTACTATGGAATCTTGACATATAGGTTCTTGAGCAGAATTTAAACTCTGCCATATTATAATTGTTAAGATTTAAAGGAGAACTGTTGAAATCCTGTTTCTCTTGGGTATAGCTCTCTATCTGTCAGTGTTCACTATATCACTTGCTGAGGGTTTTTTGCATCCGCTGTCTGTACATCACAATTTATTTCCTTCATAGAGGGCTGCTCCATCTCAAGGTCTGTAGTGGCTGGAGCCACACATTTATGCAAATGAGCAACCAGTGCTCTGGCATGCCCGGCGGCTTGTCATTATTGGGACCACCTCGAGCATTGCATTGTGCTCAGGATGTGAAATTAGAGCTGGAAGCGCTGCAGTGAGCATCCGTGACCTCCAATGGCACTTGTGGTGTCCCGTGCTGGATTACAAGTGTGGCCTTTATTTGAAAGAACTTCCTTGCTTCCTGGAGGCTGTGTAGTAATTTGCCAATAAAGGTACCATCTATCAAGTCTAGGAAATGAACCATGTATTTGCTTATCTTTGCAATTTAATTTTCGATGTGTTTAGTCAGCCTGCAAAACAAAACAGGACATGCCTAGCTGTTCTTTGCAATCGCAGTATTGTTTTTCATTCGTTATGGTAATGACCATTTCACCTCGCTGTGTGCACTGGAATGTTTTGTCAGCTAGTTTGCTGTGTTATGGACACTAAAATGCTTTTTCCAAGTAGTACACATTGCTCTGTACCCCTCCCTAATTCAGGCTGTGAAACTTTTTTCTGTTCAGTAATAAGCAGGATATGTAATGGCTGCAAATGTCTGAATTAGGTGATTCACGCCGTAGTCTGTACAATGTAAAGAACTTGTTATGTGGTACAGTGCTCCTGGGTGAAGTCAATGACCGACAGCCTTTCTATGTTAGTGAATGTGTCTTGCACTGCTGGTTTAGCTGCGGTCAAAACAATGACTCCCATTGGCCACATCACACTGCATGTCATATACAGTTCATCACATCAATAGGTGATGTACTATGCTTATCATCCTGGCAAACATGTAAGGGTGGATCTGTATTGCTTTGTTGTTGGGGTGAGGTTGGGGTTGGTATGCCACCATGACCCTAATATTGTCAGGCCCACCACTTTAAGCACCTGTAGCACGAGAGCCTGAACACCATTCCTGTGATTGTTGTCACTAAGCAGCTCCACCAATATTGTTGACAAGGCAATGCATTCCACAGAGGCCACTGCACTGACAGGACACATCAGAAATAGGACAGCAGTTTGCTTTGTCACACTATGTAGTGCTGGCTGATGAGCACTGCAGCATAGTTACAGCACCCCTCAAGAGGCAACTCAAGCCTACATCATGCTGTCTATTGTCATGGTTGAGGGCTTGGGGGTGGATGATCATGACCATTTGTAACCTGTGGTGCTGGTTGGTTCTGAGGCATCACACAGAGAAACACACTTTGGCATTGCTAGGTGCATTCCTTCGAGGAATATTGAGCCTGCCAGATGGTAATGATGACCGTAGTCTGCAATGCGGAGCAGTGTCAAGTGTTGCTGAGGATTAAACCTGCAGAGTTGGTGTGCTGTAGGGACACAACAGGGTTAAAAGGCTGGGCGTCATGTCCAGTTCAAGAATCAGCATTATACATTGCTTCTTCACCTACTCAGTAAACCACTGACAACTGTTCATCCGTAGGCTATGGCCTCCTGGCTCTCCAGTCTGGTGTGCTCATCATGTACACTCGTGTCTTTTATCAGGGGTTAGTGATAATGGTTGCAGTGCATTTGCTTACATGACATTACTGATCATTTTGCATTCTCAAAGAGATTTGCAAGTTACAAGACATGCTGACAAATGATTTCCATACTAGCACCTATGCCTACAGTGGTCAGAACACAAGCAATGACAGCAGCCAGAGACCCCCCTGACCCCACCGACCACCTCTGTGAATTGAAATGGACCCATTACACAGGGCCACGGAATGTGTACAAAGTAATGGGGAGGAGAGCGGGCCGCACACTACACTGAACAGGGCAGTCTTCCGAGACAGCAGACAGAAAGATTAGAGGTCACAAATCAGTGATGATGGAAGCACTGTGTGCAGGGGAAGTCAACCCAATAAAAAAAGAAGGTTGTCCACATCAGCCCAGTGAAAGCCTGTACAGTCTCCACAGCCACCTCAAAATGCCTTGCAAGACAGGTGAAGGTTGTCACCAAGTTAAGATAGATAAGCAGCCAAACTGATGCACACCAGAAATAACAGCATAGTGATGATCAGTACAGGGCAGGCATCCTGATGAACTGTGGAATACAACTATGTCATTCACCAACCCTCCCTTTCCTGGCATGCATCAGTTGCTATCACAGCAAGAAAAAACTGCAAGTACCCTGTTTACAATATTACAGTCACTAGTTGTCAAGAAATCCAGCATGATAAACACACACTCACTCCAATACATTAAAAAAGTTTATTCATTATAGTCCATTTGATTTCGCTCACTACCACTGCGACGGGACTGCTATAAATTGTCTTGCTGGAGTGCGCACTGTAACCCAGGAACCCAGTGAAGCAACACTATGTGCACAGCCATTCAGAGAAAGCCACAACAGGAAGAAGGCTCATGAACGAGCTGAACAGACTCTTCTGGTGCGGCGGCATTCCAAATGGAGACAGAGACCATACTGCTAAGTGCGATGGCGTGGTTAGAATCACTAATATATATTATAGAAACAGGTCAGTTTCCAGTTCTACATACCTAGTTTTCCTTTAAGATCACAAGGCGTGCACAGAGTGCAGCTTATTTTCCAGGTACCTGGGAGTGATGAGACAAACAGACCACTAGTTAGTCTGGGTTCCTACTTGGAACATAGTGTAGGGTGGGTCAGCAATGCTGGCCCCAGTATTTGGGTTTGGTTATGGTATATAGCCTAGAAAAGGAATTGTGTATGGGTGGAGGACATGGTGAAGCCTCTGTAAATCTAGGTTGTTGTTGGGAGGCTTAGAACATCAGGTTGTGAAAACAACTAATTTATTTGCCAGAAATGGTAGTATATCTTCTCCTTCATGGAGATTGGACAGGTGTAACCCTAAATGGGCCTAAGGCAGTAAAACATTTATGAATATACTCCCAATAGACTGTATCAGTATGTAAAGACATGATAACATAACAGTATTAATGTCAAGCAAAATGCAGAAACTATATTTCAAACAACGAAACACCTAGACTGAAAGTTTGTTTCAGAGTCCAGGAATGAAAATTGTAATTAATTTGTTGTGCAGCTGGGCTTGGTCCTAGCTGCAGTTATTTAGACTGTTGCTGTAGAACAGCAAAGTTCTTGAATATTATGAATCCACTTGTGTTGAGCACAACAGTGGAATACGCCGAGAGGGTGGGGTACAGTTTAGGTTCATGTGTTGCAGTCCTTGGTTTGTAAAAGTTCTTTAGTTTTGGTTGAAAGAATTATTTGAGCAACCCACCACTCTGTTTTGTTCACCTGAAAAAAGGCCTGGTTGTTTTGCTTTGTTAGCCAGGCATGGCACTTACAACTTGTAAGGCTTTTCAGGCTATGCCATGCTTTGGAACTTTGAAATTATAGAAACTTGTTTGTGCTTGTAGAAAGCAGATGTTTGCCTCATTACCCTAGTGGCCAATGTATAGTTGTTTTGTATTTTTCTGGACAGGATAAGAAAGCTGAAAAGACAATCAAAAGATATGAATTTGTGGAAATACATACACAACCCTCCAGCTGCTGATTACTTGCTGAGGGCAGTAGCCCTTGCATCAGGTTGGTGCTAGTTGGCATAAGGCCACCTGGTAAAATAATATGTTTTGTGCGTTGTTTATTTGCACTAGAAAAACTAAGGGGCTGAGCTGGGTTATAATGTTAGAATACACTGGGTCTTTTTCAAGCCTATAAATAACAAATGGCTATTAGCAAATACACATTTTCTTTTTATTTACCCCTATGGGGAGACAGTGATGTACCTTGCAACCTCTGTGGGTGTTGCACTGGAAGGAAGGGTATGCCCCCCAGCTCCTACTGTGGTAAAAGAGGCAGCTCGAGCACTGTAGCAATAAAAGGGTTGTGCTGTGGGTGGTGATGTGGATGCTGAAACAGAAATGGTCTGGCAATTTTAGTAGCCAGTCAGTCAGCACCTTAAAAGGCGACATTTGATAGGTGGTAATGGGTGGCCTCATTGTCAGTCCCCAATAAATATATGCTTCAAATTATAAAATTATAACAAAATTATATTGCAATTAGTTTAGTAAGTATAATTTCATACATTACCAGAAGATGGGGAACTTTATTTTCGCTAAGAGAAAGAAAAATGAACAAAACGAAATACACAACCAGAAAATAAAATGAGATTATTTTATAGGGCAAGAGGAGCCAAGCATCCTTGGGTTCCCTTGTCCTAAACATTACAAATGTCAACTGAGTTCATAAAAGATCCGGATTGATTGTAATACTGTACGACGATATCTTAGAATGCATTCATAAAAGATGGTAACATAAAAAATGTTAAAAGGCCTGAAATAAAAGGTTATTATTGGTAACTGTAGGTGGTAAACTCTCTCAAAACAGCTGTAATATTTGTTTTTAACAATATACAGTATAAAAAAAAAAACAAATACTGGGGTGGTGAGTACTATGAGTATCTCCCTTAGTTGATTGCCGTGGTATGACATGGGATTCACGTTATATTGCTCAGGAAACAAAGAAGTTGTGTTATAATTGAGCTTCGTAAGGAAGGCAGATGTAGTAGTGGGTGGAGATAGCTTTATACCAGCATGGTCTCGTTGGGAGCCCAGAGGAACATGGCTGCTATCCCCGGCTCAGTACAGAGAAAAAAAACGTGAAATTTGAAAAATCACAGTTGATGTAGCTCCCTGTTCAAAAGTAGCATTCAAATGGAAAATGGTCAATCGCTCAGGAAAACACATGAACTCTGAGCTGATAGGTAATAATAGTTGAGACACACAGGGAGGTCAAGTAACTTGCCAAAGGTCACATTGTATGTGTCGTCGAGGCACAGGTCAGGAAGAAAAGGAAAACCAGGAGCAGTTGTAAAATAAACTTGTTCTGTGCAACTATTTACAAAGGCCAAATAAACAGAAAAGTCCATCTGGTTTTTCTCCAATCCCTGTGTCCATCTTGCAAGCAACTGTAGCTCTGTCTTATAAGTCCTTCCAACCCCCCATTCTTAACAAGCATCTTCCAAAGTGTTATTGTATGATTCAGGCAGGTGCTGGCATGAACACAGTGTGCCTGAGCTGAGGCCCTTATCCACAGCGCTCTGCAAAAGGCTTAAATACTGCACTAAGGTAACCTCTTGATTTTCCAATGGCTTTTTGCAATCATCTCAAACTATAATTATATACATTTCAAAACTAACACTGTGTAATTTCTAAACAAAGGGATCCCAATATCAGCTACATTTCCACATAATGATTTGCATATTTTTTATACCAGCAGATATGCAAGGGAGAAAAGACAAACAGCAAAGGAAGACAGAGAGATAGGGAGAGGCAAATAATGGCTAGATTGTTGGGTGATCAAATTCTAGGTCTCACAGGAAAATTTGGTCATGCAACCAGACAAATGAGACAGAAAAGAAAGAATAGAACATATCCTGCATTCAAACTCTTTCTATAACAACTAGGACAGGGTCCTATTTAACCCTGTCACAGTATGAAAGTGGTGGCTGTTGGGAGTCAGACACAGTCATCTAGGGTTTGAAACAGGCAGTGCTGTGAAGCACTGAGCTGCACTATAGTGTATGCCTCTTGTGTGAGAACAACAGTTAACACATGTATATTATTGTGACGTTAAACAGATGGCAATTAAAAGTGCAGTGCATTATAGAATGGCAAGGGTGATAGAAATTACCTTTCCCATGAACACAGTATGATGGTGACATCGCAATGACACCAGGAGCAAAGAAAATGGTTTATATATATATATATATGTTTATGGATAAAAAAAATGACTGCAGAAGTTTGAATCCACTCATGTATAGGGTTCAGTAATTTGGTCATCAGCCTAGAGGAGCTAGCAACAGTCCCAGCTCACACGTGGGAATGCATTCAGCAGTTCTTGTACAAATAAATTCAAAATGAGATTTTTTTTTTTTTTTATGAAATGTTAAACAGCAAACCGTTGTAAGATGAGCCCACATTGAAAACACTGACCAGTCATAAACACACTTTGAAATAAGTACACTTCCTAGTCAAGATCCTTGTAAGCACTTATTCAACTTCGTATTCTTTCTAAACAAAGAATTCTCAATCCGCCATTACGCCTCATAAATTTCCTCAAACACCGCCATCTTCACCTCCATGAACAATCAACAACATGCCATGCCCTACAGAATGCCTACGGAATCAGCTTAAAACAACAGGATTCTAACCATAATGAAAATTTTTGTACAAGAAGCCCCAATATCACAGATAGCAAAAACAAGTGGCAAACAATGACCCTGAAACATGGGGCTGCTATTTAATCTAACAGAACAAAAACTGAATTAGTGGTGCAGAGCACAAACAATCATAGTATATACCATTAGCCTGAATGCAGCCTAAAGTGAATAGCAAAACAATTGCAATAAATATACATATATATCACACCAAAACTGTTGCAGATGACATTAGAACAGCTTTAAACATTTATACAAGGTAACCAGAGGTTCTTGAACTGTAAAAAGGAATCGGAGATAAAATAGTGAGTGAACTGTAAAAACACTTACCAGATATCAAGTTGAGAAGAAGCAGCTGCTTGTTCTCCAGGATCAAAAGGACAGTTTCCTGCTCCAAAATCTCCGATTGTTTGGCCACAAACTGAGCAGCAGACAGTAACCACTGCAAGTCTGATCACAATATCTTGGTGTTTGAATAGCCCGCACAGGCAAAATGTTGTTTCTGCTGCATGAGGAGTAGATGTCTGTTTGCAGTTCACACTCATTCTGAGGCATCTCCCATGCCTGCAAGTCCAGTCTTTTGTTAGAAGGGATTTTTGCCTGGCAAGGGAGTTATGCCTTGCCTCTAATACTGGTAGAGCAGCATACACAGAGCACTGGGCAGAAATGCTGAATACAAAGTTTCCTAATGACCTTGTGTCCAGCTCAAGGCTGATTAATCCTCTGTAGGGAGTAGACACACTGACAAACATAGAAGCAAGCATATGTGGGAAACCTGAAAAATTTGCCGTGTCATCACCTACCACTTTCCGGTAGGTGACTGGTCATCACAGGAGGTTTGCTGTGACTCGTGTGGGTCTGCCACACCCGAGAACAAAGGTGGTGTGGGTCTGCCACGCCTGCTACCACTGTAAGCACGAGTAGGTCCAAGTAGGCGAAATGAAGATCGCACCACACCTCAACATTCAAAATTAATTGAATGTGAAGCTCCTTGTTTAATCTCTAACTCCTTTGGTCGCCATAAATGTGGGAGGAAAGGAATACCCCATCAGGTTCTTGTTAGAGATAAATAGTGGAAGGAACCACAGACAGTTGTAAATCATGTAATAAACAAGTTTATTACAAAAAAAAACAGTTACAAACCTGTACAATGCAGGCACTGGGAGAAACAGGTTTTCCCTGATACCTAGGTATAGCAAATTCTCAGTGAAACCTTAGAAAGCTATGCTTCTTATAGTGACATAAGAAGGAGAAAGGTGCAACAGTTCTCACTGGCTGAAGCAGGTGGTACCAGCACCGTGCTGGATACTTAGGCAGAAAGTGCAAGCCCAGCAGAAAGTAAGAACAATCATTATGTTATACAGAAACGAACGTTAGAACAACAAGAAGGCACAGGAGTATTCTAGCAGCCAAGTAGGTCATAATGGTGTAAAAGCAGTGTCAGCAGAAATACATGTGGAAAAGAACACTTTGGTAAAAGGATATGATTATGACAGCAGACCCAAAGCACATACATATGAATACATGAGCACAACGCAATATCAGTGAATGCATACATAATATCCATGATTCTAAACACATATCTCATATAAGCAAATGCATAACAGTAAAACATAAGCAAAATGAATATATATGATATTGCATATAACAGAAAACAAGGAAATAACATTGCAAAATGAATGTGTACTATACAGTGTATAGAATTAGCAAGATGATCCTTAGTACCCACACTTGTACGGTGGGTACCTATTACTCATGTTAGTGCAATATAGCAATATCACAGTAATGATGAAAGATCTGTCACTGGTGTGTACATGAGGGTGCAAGGGATGTGGGACCCAGGCATAACAGACGGAACACAGCAAAGACCATCACAGTGACAAAACTGACAGTTCGCTGATGGTCTCCTGGTTTCTCGGCTGCTGTCTCTAGGAGTTCGCCCTTCCCGAACCAATTCCTGACTCGAGTTGGTTATCTAAAGTGAGGGGGATGTGGGGCAGAGCACACTTTGTACAGCGATGGCACAAAGCCAAGTGGCGGCATTGTGCTATCACTGTAGTGACAGTCAGCGACTTCCTGTCGCTGCAGCGACATGGAGCCATCACAGACCAACCCACACCGAGTGTTTTATTACACTTATAAAATGGGTATATGCTGAGAAACTGTGATAGTTCTTAAAACAATCATAAAATAAATATAACACTCAGTCATTTAAATTGTCCCATTGCTTCCCATTTGTTACTAGGGGTGCTGTGGTATTCTCTGTTGTCACTAGGGTGCTGTACCATGTCACAGCATATTTCACAGATCGCTACATAAGGTCTTGCCGGCAGCAAGCTATCACTTGTGGTAACGTGTTTTGAGAAAGTGTGTCTACCTGTGGGTCGGAGGAGTTTGAGACAGCGTCGAGTCTGTGATGTATGCGGCTTAGGAGGGGTGCGAGAGGGATTTTAAAGAGAAACAACACTTCATAAGTGTTGTGTTTGTGTAGCATCTAGTTTTACAGCGAGTGGCTCACTAAGGCCCTGTACACTTGCGATCAGATTCATAAAACGCTTTCAAACACAGGTTAAAACTTACCGTGTTTGTGTATACGCATTTGCAAGTCCTGTCATCCTAACTCGGTTTTAAAACGAGTTAAAACATGCATCCTGTACACACTGAAAAGCCCAGGGATCAATGTCGGCAACCTGTTTTACAACTGAGTGCTGTGCATAGGAAGAGGAACATGGCAGTGTGTACACATTTGCAAGGTAAAAGTGTTTACGTTAAACCGCTTTTAAAACCAGGCTCAAGACTAGGTAGCTATCAGGGTTTAATAAAGGTACTTAAAATGGTTTAAGTTCAACTGCAATGTGCCTGCAAACCATATTAGCACGCCTTAAACCGTGTTAAGCTCCCCAACCCGTTTCAGACGTGTAGTGTGTCAGGGCCTTAGAGATCAAAAAAAAAAAAAATGTCAGCCAAATGTTTTCTCAGGACTGGGATCGGTAGCACATGGATTTCCAGTGTAATGCAGGCACTAATTATTGGCACTTTTTATTTTACTAACAAAAAAAAAAAGTATGGTAGGAACGTCGACGCCAATCAGATAACAGAACTATCCCTGCCTATTTTATAAAAATATTATGAACTGGCTGCGAAAATGGAGCAAGCTGATTGGCGAGAGGTCTTTGAAACCATGATGATACTGGAGTACGACTTCAAAAAACTCTAGCCAGCAGCCTCTTCACTCACAGCGTAACGCCCCATGTCTCGCAGTTATGAGCAAGTCACACCTCCAGTTGGCCAAAATCACTCTGTCACCCTCCTAAAGACCACCAAATGAATAGCCCACAACCCAAACCTGATAAACAAACTGGGCTTCATACCACTTCTCACCCATGTCCGGTCTCAGAAAGCCAAGCGTGAAACTGCAATTTCATCTACAAATGGCCGCTGCATGCTCTTCACAGGCTCATGTCACCGCCAGTAGGTGCGTGCTCGGCCGACCATTTCACTTGTAAAGCTGCATGCAGGGCAGTTTGAAAAGTAACTTTGTAATGTATTAAATGTTGCCTGGATAAACACATCGGGCACACATATTTAATGAAATTTCTGCTCCAAAGCTGAACTGTGGGACTAAGCGACTTACCGATCACTTCAAAGTACCGGAAGTCTTGGGTCCCCATGACTCAAATGTTTCCACTGTTCACCTGGCTCTCGCTGCATTCCAAAATATAAATCCTTCAGTTTTTTCTGGCAATTCTTTCCACTTAGAAACTTCTCATCTCCCACCCCAAGAAGTCAGAAATTGTTAAAAAAAGTCATTTGCTACATATACTCAGCCTGGTTCCTTTCCTTACCACAGTATACAGACACTACAATAGCACCAGCTGCTGCCCACAGCAGAAAGTGAAAGGACTATTTTGTTTCAGTGTATAACTCCACATTAGGAAATATGTTATTAAAACATTTTTAAAAACGTTTTCTTATAGTGTATGGCGGAATGCGGTTGTATATGGAAATCCATACACTGCAAAAGTTGTTCTGCTGTAGTAGTGATGTCATTAGCATGGAACGACTTTTAGATTCTGCGTTAGTGAGGACATCATAATACAATGGACTCCGGCAGACATTGTGATGTAATTCTGCCGCGTGAGAGTGGCGCATGCGGTGCTGGGCAGCAGCAATTGTTAATTAGAGGCGACTGGCAGAGCTGATTTAAAATATGGAAAAGTTTGTGTTTTTTTCTTTTTCAGTCACCATACACTATATAGAACAGTGTATGGTTACCCATCACTACTACGGCTATTCTTTCACCTTGTAGATACAATGCCGACTTGGAGACCTCTCGAGTTTCGCTTTCAAGGTCATCAGTCGGCACTGTAGTCTTGTAGTGTATGGTTACTCATACACTATCTTATATATTTTTAACAGTAAAAGTATGGATCTAGTTCATACAGCAATAATGCACTCCTGCATGAGGCTCACAATGCACCCGAGGCATGACAATATCCCATGATGTAACACACCCTGTCGTGCATTATTGCTTAATTATACATTGGTAGTAAAAACACATGAAATCCTGCATTTTGATTGGCTGGCTAGCACTTTCCACTCATGATTAATTCAGCATCATCTCATAGGAAAAAGTGCCAGCCGCCTTCAGCTGCATCAGTACTCCCCGAAATCACTCTAAGCATCACAAACTCTTCACTTGCAAAGACACAAATCCCCACTAAAACAGCATCTCACAGAACTCATGCTCCGGTCCCGTCTGATCCAGCCCATTTGCACAACCACCAAGAGACCTACCAAACAGGACAGAGCATCGGCTACACACTGATAATTCTCAAGCTCTAAACTCCTTCCTGCCCACTTCCAGTAACCCAACAGACCACATTCACCTCGTGGTTGTAGAAAGATCTGGTAAGTAGGAGAGTGGCTTAGCTAGAAGGAAGCTACATTTAAAGACTGCCTTAGAAAGTTTCTGCTAATAGCTTGGCAGAAGACACCAGGAGAAAGGACTGCTGTGTGACTGAACTTCTCTGCTGGGACTATATTGCCCTCCTTCCTCCCCCCACTCAAAGCTAGTTCTATTTTTATAGGCACAGAATTTGACTGACAACAGGAACTTCCTGTTTAGGGGCAGGAAGTGAGTGATCACAGAACCATCAAGGACCCACCATCCTAGAAGAGCAAGAGCAGCTCCAGCCCCTCTAGCTCCTGGAGGTCTGCCTCTGAGCAAGTAAGTGGTCTACTGCGAAATATAGGATATTCTTGTCTCAGAACAGGACAATCAGGAGCTTAAAGGCACACAGGCAGAAAGTTAGAGAGAGAAAAAACAGAGGAAAGAGTAAGGATTGCAAACAGTTAAGGGGCCAGAAGCAAGACATGATTGGAGTGGTGCAGTGCAGTGGCTGTGGAGCAGCAATCTTCCGGGAGATGTTCTGGAGGATGCGTTGTCCCATCTGCAGGCACCCTCTGGGCTGAGGGAGGAGGTTGCTCATCTCCAGGCTGAGTTGGCCAGGATTTGTGGGACCTCCTCTTCCATCCAGGGACCACCAGTGCCACTGCCGTTGCCTCAGAGGTTGCCAAGAAAGAGGAGCGGTTGGACCACAGTGGGCTCAGGGAGGGTGAGGGTGGTGGAACAGAGGTGCATCCTCCCATTGTACCTCTCCACAATTCCTATGCCATTCTGGCAAAGTGTGGTTCCTCTATGGAGGCACCCACAGTGAGACCAAGGAGGATGCTGGGAACCTCCACAAAGGAGACCCACAGGAGGGTGGCAGGGGACCCTGCAGGAAGGAAACAACTCCTGGTGGGGACTCCATTGTTAGGAAGGTAGAACTGGGGAGGAAGGGAGAGGGAGGGTGCCTGCCTGGTGCCATGGCTTGCAGGACAGGAAGCGAATCCTCAGGATTGCCGGAGCAGCTGCACAGGGAGGGAGCTGGATGTCATTGTCCACCTAGGGACAAATGACCTGGCTAAGAAAGGGATTAGAAGTGCAGGAAGAGTTTGTGGAATTGAGGAGGCCTTGAGTCAAATGTACGCCCAGAGTAACCTTCTCGGAGGTGCTACCTATCTATGGCATAGGAGGCTAGGGTGTTCCGCACCATGGGATTCAATCAGTGGTTGAAAAACTGGGTGTGGAGCTCAGGGATTTGGCTTCATTGGGGACTGGGGGTCCACCTGGAGTGATGCAAGCCTATACTGGCACGATGGGCTGCATCTGTCCGGGAGGGGAACCAGGATCCTAGGTGATAGGTTTAAATGCTCATTGGCAAGCCTTTAAACTAGCCAAGGGGAGGCACTGGAAAGGAGCAGGAAAATCCTAGCCCCCCAAATAATCACGGTAGTAAGTGCTGCAAACACCAACATAGAGGTGTCGATAGGGAGAACCAGGGTAAATGAAGAAAGTGACAAAGGCAAGAAGGACAGGATGGGGCAAAAGGGAGTAAGGCCATCAGGAAATGGAGGGTAATGAGTACCAATGCCCGTAGTCTGGGCAACAAGCTCCCTGAGCTGACGGCCTTAATGGAAAAGGGATGCCTGGATATCGAGAGCAGTCACAGAAACATGGTACACAGAGAACCATGACTGGGATGTTAACATACCAGGGTACATAACCTACAGGAGAGACAGGCAAGGGAGAAGAGGGGAGGAGTAGCTCTCATGTAAAGGAAGGATAAAAGCAACTGAACAAAAGAGTAAACGGGAGGAGAGGAGGCACTGTGGGTCACCTTGGAGACTGGAAAGGGCACCACAATCCGCACAGGGGTTGTGTACAGACCCCCATGTCAGGGGAAGGAATGGACAAGGATATGATAGAAGGCATTCTTAGAATGGCAGAGAAAGGGAGATACTGTTGATGGGAGACCTGAATATGCCAGATGTTAACTGGAGCACATTTGCTGCAGCCACATCCAAAAGCAGGGCCATTCTTGATGCCCTACAGGTGGCAGGCATTAGATAGCTAGTTTTGAACCCACTGTGAGGGAGCAATTTAGACCTCATACTCTCAAAGGGGGCAGTGAGAGGATCTCAGATCTAGAAGTGGGTTGCCATCTGGGGACAAGTGACCATCAAACAGTGTGGTTCACGTTAACTCAGCTACAGAGTCAAGCCATACAAAAGTGAGGGTACTGGACTTTAGGAGGGCTGACTTTGGCAAGATGGGAGAGTGCCTCAGAAAAGCACTAGCAAACAGGCTAGAAGGAGTGTGGAGAAACAATGGGGAATTATCAAACTGCCATCACAGAGGCAACAAGCCTTTGTGTGAAGCAAATGAACAATCAAAACGAAAGAAAAGCCACTATGGTTCTCAAAAGAGCTGGCTGTGAAAGTCAGGAAGAAAAGATAGTATTCGGAAGTATAAGGAAATACAGAAGGAGCAGGACAGACAGCTGTACCTAGTTAAGGCAGAAGGAAGCAGGAGGGAAGTCAGAATAGCAAAGGCCCAAACTGAGGAAAAGATAGCCAACCCAGTTAAGAAGGGGGATAAAACCTTTATAGGTACATCAGCGAGCGTAGAAAACAAAGGGAGGGATAGTGCGCTGAACAGAATGAACAGGGTGGGCAGAGGGACAGTGAAAAGCAGGAATACTGAACGAATATTTCTGCTCAGTATTCACAAAAGAGGAGGGGAAGTGCCTAATCCAATTAACAGAAGCACTCTTGATAGGGGGTCGATCCCAGTCCTTTCACAGAAGAAAGGGTTCTGCAAGAACTCCTAAAACAGAAGGTGGACAAAGCAATGGGTCCTGATGGAATTCACCCCAGAATTCTAAAAGAATTAAGGAGGAACTAGTGAAACCACTGGCTACTCTTTTAATAAATCATGGGAGGATGGTGGTACCCGAGGACTGGAGGAAGGCGGATGTGATTCCCTCACAAAGTGGGTCCAAGACAGAGGCAGGAAACTACAGACCTGTCAGTCTGACCTCTGTGGTAGGGAAAGTGATGGAGTCACTTTGAAGGAAAGAATAGCTGAGTACCTAGAGGCCAGTGGAGCACAGGACCCAAGGCAGCATGGGTTCACAGCGGGAAGGTCATGTCAGACGAATCTAATAGATTTCTTTGACTGGGTGACCAAAGTAGTAGACCAGGGGAGGCTGTGGACATGGCCTACCTAGACTTTAGCAAGGCATTTGACACAGTCCCACACAAAGATTAATAGTCAAATTAACCAGCCTGGGAGTGGGAACCTGGGTGGTAGCCTGGGTAAAACATTGGCTGGACAACAGGACACAGAAGGTAATTGTAAATGGAGTCCATTCTGAAGAAAGGGGTTACTAGTGGGCACCGTGAGGGTTCAGATTGGGTCCAGTCCTTTAATGTCTTCATCAGTGACACATTGCAGAGGGACTGGAAGAAAAAGTATGCATTTTGCAGATGACACAAAATCTGCAACAGGGTTGATACACAAGGAGGCATGGAAAGGATGAAAAGGGACTTGGCAAGGTTGGAGGAATGGTCAGAAGTATGGCAGCTAGGATTCAATGCAAAGAAGTGCAAAATAATGCACCTAGAAACAAGAACCCAGTGGAAGAATACACAATGGGTGGGAGGTAGTAACAACAACAAAAAGGAAAGGGACCTGGGGTAATCATATCAGATGACCTTAAGGTTAGCAAGCAATGTGAGAAGGCAGTAGGGAGGGCTGGGTATACTGGGATGTATAGGAGAGGCATCAGCAGCAGAAAACAGGAAGTTGTTATCCCTCTGTACAGACAGTTGGTGAGACCCCATCTGGAGTACTGTGTCCAGTTCTGGAGACCACATCTCCGCAAGGACATAGACAGGATAGAGGCAGTCCAGAGGAGGGCAACTAAAATGGTGCAGGGTCTGCAAAGAAGCCGTATGAGGAGAGACTAAAGGAGCTTAATATGTATACCCTGAGGAAAGAAGGGAGAGGGGGACATGATAGAAACTTTTAAGTACCTCAGTGGAATCAACAAAGTCCAAGAGGGTAGCATGTTTCAGAAAAGAGACTTGCAAGAACAAGGGACACAATTTAAAGATAGAAGGAGGGCGGTTCAGGGCAATGTGAGGAAGTATTATTTCACAGAGAAGGTAGTGGATGCATGGAACAGCCTTCCTGAGGAGGTTAGGGTCTAAAACTGTGGGAAAATTCAAGAATGCATGGGACAGACATAAGGCAATTCTTGTGGGGTAGAAGAAATAGGCTGTTGGTTAACTAGGATCTGAGGCTCATCCTGTGGTAGGAAATGGGCAGACTAGATGGGCCTAGCGGTCCTTATCTGCCGTCAAAGTCTATGTTTCTATGGTCAATCTCCAGTCAGCTCTATTCCTGGTCTCTGGTCATACCCCTTATTTAATCTCTTCGGCCAGCGGTCCCAAGACACCCAAACACAGGACCGCACAGCAGTCAAAAATTCCCATTTAAAATCAATGGCCACTGCTCACCCTCAGACCCTCTTGGCAACTGGAAAACATTACTAGGAACGCGGCCACTGCCGCACATCTGCTAGAAAACAGAGTCAGTGCTTCCTATTTGAAATGTGCCCATGGACCAACAAATTAAACACAAATATATGCAAAATCTTTTAATCTTTTTCACAGAAAAAACGAAATCACTAAAGCCACCGGAATCTGGAAGCACAAAATGCAACCTCACATCTGCAGCGCTGTCTCTCAACATCTATTTGAAACAAGCTGAGAAGCTCTCAGCTTTCAAACATAAGACACACTCAGCAGGGTCGGTATGGAAAATAAAAAAGGCAAAACTGGTACTCTCTCTCTCTGGACAATATTGAGAGGAGGAAGTATTATGCCTATCAACAAGGAACTATTTTATTTTGTGGTGAACAATAAACTCAATAAAAATAATATACAATTAAAAAAATTTCATTTTTTCTCACCAAAAATGTTTTAATCATTGTATAATAGCAATATCCACTCCAGGGTGTGGGTGATGCTGGGATTTATCCACGCTTGGGGTGTTTGCCCACGAGGCCACTAAACAACATCCAAGGCATGGTAAATCCTAGCATCACCTCACCCTGTGGTGGTATCCTGTTAATTACTTAAGCACATAATATGAGAGGGTGGGAGGATGCCAGGATTTACCCACGGGTGGTGTGTTGTTTGGTCCCGAGGTGCAGCCGACGGACCAGCAACACACCACCCATGAGTAAATCCTGGCATCACCCACACCCTCTTGTGGGATACTGCTATTATACAATTAGGATTTTTTTTATTAAATATTTGTATTACATGTTTTATTGATTGTTAGGACAACCTGATTGATATACTGATGTACAGGTGCGGTTCAAGGAGTTGCAGAGGCTGGCTGCTCCAACGCTTGAACTGAGGTGTCAGGTAAGTCCTGAGGAGAGTTTTCAGACGTTCTTGTTCATGGAAAGCTGTTCGAATGTTAGAAAATATTTAATCAAGCTCCGTCTCTTCTATGACTTTGAAGGAGCATTCCATTTTTTTTTTTTTTAACATTTACCGCGCCGGTAGCGATAGTACGGAAGATGGCGCACACGGGTTTGATGTTGGGCATTGGACGGATTTTGAGAGGGTATAGGGCACTGGGGTGCAGCTGGCACTTTTCCTGTTGGGTACTAGCAGGATTTACATGTTGCAAATCCTGCTAGGTAGTCAATGGGGAGCTAGTTTTTATTGATATATTGTATAATTAAGCAATAAGATACGACAGGGTGTGGTATATCATGGAATATCGTCATGTTTCAGGTGGTTGGACACGAGGCCACAGGCCGAATGCGCGCCCAACCATCCGAGTAGTGATGATATCCCATGATATACCACACCATTGGAGTGACTTATTGCTATTATGAATCGAGTTTGAAGTTTTATAAATAAAAAAATAAAACAAACAGGTTGTAAAACATTTTATGAATGAGCTTTTGGGTGGTGTAGGAGTACATTTTGAAAAACAGTTCTCAGACAGTAGAGAGCAAAGGGGCTGGTGGTACAGGAACTTTATTGAAGCGTGATGATGTAGCCCGATATCATCATGGCTACAAAGAGCTCTTGGCCAATCAGACTCCTCTATTTACGATCCTCAGTTCATAATAAAGGAATAATGCCTGACAGGGTGGGTATTATGCTGGATAACATCCGCCTCGGCCCGGTGTCTGGACCCGAGGCCATTGGCGAGGCGTCCAACACCGAGAAGGGATGTTATCCCAGCTTATAAATGGGTCAAAATTTCAACCATCCTGATTGGCTAAGTATCAGTCTTACCTGTGTCCTTATACAGCCATATCATGCCAACCTGCACTACATTAAAGCAAACCGACGCAGCACAGCTGTAGTATCAATCTTCCTCGCACCCACTATCAAGAACAGTGATCTCCTGCCGAGCCGCCTCAACAAGTCGCACAGTCGCAGGTTACCAACGTGGGTCACAAGCGATAAACTCATACTGACATTGAAAAACAAAACTGGAATATCACAAGAAAAGACACCTAATCATTTTTTTACTGAAGTCTCACCTCTGTTTCTTTATCTGATTCCTCTGTATTTTAAACCAAATGAAGTAGTCAACAAATGCAGTATTAGCGCTTTGAAAGGCGACTACAGCCCATGACGCTCCAGCAGTCTTAAAATAAAATCTGACCCTGCTTGTCCACCACTGTATTAGTCCAAACTACAAAACACTTTTAAAAAATCTTGTATTACGAACCAGCCCGCCATTTCAAGGAGAATCCAGGAAGCACTGTGAGAAAAGTGCTAACTACGGCGTGTTGCAGTGAGACACGCCTCTCTCACCAAACTGATGGTCAGTGTAAGGTAAATGGCTGCTGGGGGATTTCAAGCAAATAGCACAGTTCACGCTTCACTTAAAATGAAAAGTAGACTGGATGGTGTGATATTAAAGTCAACACTGTGCACAGAAATTGAGGGAGTCCTGTACTGCTGATAAACACATGTGAAAACACATTAACATGGGGACTATTTTTGTATTTTAGTCATTAAAACGCTGTTTGATCGTACTTTTTTTCTTGTTAATAATTACTTGGGGGCCCATTTATAAAGCGCAATAAGGACGCCTGGGTGTGGGTTATGGCCTGATAAGAGCACCTCCCAGGTGCTAAAGGAACTCGGCGAGCACCTCCATGCCTCATAGCGCACTTGGGGCATGCTCTTATCAGGCCATAACCCACACCTCGCCGCGGTCTTATTGCTGGCATAACACCCACCCTGAGAACATTATTCCTATTATACAATGGTTCGTTGTTTTATACAGAAAAAGTAGTTTTAAAGAATTTTGTTAAGTATTTAAATTTTTTTTTTTTAGAGGAAGATGCAAACAATCATCAAGTGAAAAGAAAACTGAATGGCATCATCATCCAGTTGATCAGCAGGGATGTTATGCCAGGATAACATCCCAGCTGTGATGGCCAACTGACCAATCAGATGCCAGGATTCTTTCTTGCCATTGTATAATAAACACTGTTTTGTGACTGACATGACTGCCACACAGAATGTGTAAAACTCTGTCACCTGACCTCATTTTCTTTTTTCCCTTTTAGAGTAAAAAAAGTCATCCCCGTTATTCCCCTTTCTGGAAGTCAAATACAGCGTTTACAAATAAATAAATAAGACAAAAACCTGCTTGTTACGCACTCAGGCATGCCCGTCTAGCTGACCAAGAGGAAGAAAACGGCATGCAGATGCATAGGAAGCAAAATCTGACGGACAAAATAAACCGGTGCAACAGCCGGAGCCATATACTGTAGTACCAATGAGTGAGTCTCGTGGAAGTGTTTCAGAGATAGAAAGGTTTCTGTAGCTTTTGCTTGGTAAATGAAAAAAAATGGCACATTTTAATAATTGCTTAATTTAACTGTATGGGCTTCTCAAATATAGGTTTGTTATATATCCCATATTTTTGCAGGGTTTATTTTGCTGTCCCAACGAGCATGAACGAACTCAACGAAGACGTATGTAAAAGGCGAAGTTTTTTGAGGAAGCTTCATTTTCAGCTGAAAGAGGGTGCCCGGAACAAGCGCGCGATATCTTCTGTGAGTGTAATATAATTCAGTCAATAAAAGCGACACAATGTGACCAAACTGGCCCTAGCAACCCTATTTAGAACAAGCATCTTGAGTATTATATTGATACATGAGTGCGCCCTGTAGATTCACAAAAGAGGGTACGGAGGACTTTCCGTTTCAGTAAGCGAGAGCTAGGGGCAGCAAGTGACCAGGCGCCGTCTGCTGCTGAAAAAGTAAGCAACTCTGCTAACCCAGAGGAGAAAATTTACTGGCGTTAGTTGAAATGCGCATATATTGGACATGGTCAGATCACATGATGGATCATAATTGTTACAAAATGCTTTAGCAGAGTTTCCAGGAGTGCCATCTTAGATTTTCAGGAAAACGTTTTGGCTGCATTGAATTTTAGTTTTTGTTATGTGCTGAATTTAAATGGGAACTGTCAGCACAAGGGCTCCACACCATACCACTCAAGCTCCTGCCTTGCATATCGGTGAGTCCCATACCTCTCAACCTCTTGCCTCAGGAATCAGGGACAAGGCTTAGAAAAATCAGGGACAAAGACCCCAAATCAGGGACACATCTTAAATACTGGTACTATTCACTCAGAAAGCTGATAGAATAAAGGATTTGTGTTAATATACATTTTTAAGAAGAACAAGTCTGTGACTTTAATGTTTGACATTATTTTGTGCTTTAATCCCCACTGTTCTGTCACATAAACTCAAATTTTACGAGGGACAGAGGAAAATTTTGAGGCAAATCAGGGACGTCCCTGAAAATCGGGGACAGTTGAGAGGTATGTCGGTGACGGCTTAAAATAATCAGGGCAATGACCAAATTGGGACAAATCTTAGAAAATGGTAATATCAGCTAAAGAAGCTACCTAATATTGTGTAGATTTTAATAAGAAAAGCATCTTCAGATAAAGACGAACTGTAGCACTAATAGCTGGCAATATGTTACGCTACAAACCTTGGTCTTCAGTGCTGGAAATGTAATTTTAGGAAGGACAAATACAGTTTTGAGGCAAAATTAGGACAGTTGAGAAGTATGCCCACACGTACATGAGGGGCTGATCCCAATGTGCAAAAAACATTTTGGTTTACTTACTGTTTACTGTAGTAGATTGTCTCACTAATTTTTGCTTAGTTGTAGGCTGACATCTATTGTGATAGTGTGTTCAGTGTGACAAGGCAGTCGACAGGGCTAGTGCGTTGCTGGGGTGCATATGAATCTCTAGCAGTAAGAGGGAGGTGCTGCTGCCCTGCACAGATTACTGGTAAGATTCCACCTTGAGTACAATATCCAGAGACCACATCTCAGGAAAGACATAGACAGAGTGGAGCAGTCCAGAGGAGGGCAACAAAATGGTGCAGGGACTGCATCAAAAGCTCAGCGACCAGAGGCTAAAGGAGCTAAATATGTACACCCTGGAAAGAGAAGGGAGAGAGGGATTATGATGGAGACCTTTACATAGTAAATAAGGTACATGAAGGAAGTATTTTAAGAGAGAAAAAGTTCTTTAGATCAAGGGACATGCTATGAAGCTGAAAAGGGTTAATTCTGGAGGGATGTGAGGAAGTAATTCTTCACAGAAAGGGTGGTGGATGCCTGGACTAGCCTTCAGTGGAAGTAGTGTGGGCAAAAACATTGTGGGGTTCAGAAATTCTTGGGACAGGCACAAGGAATCATAGGAGTGTGAGGGGGAGATTGCACCGTAGATCAGGTAGGGTCAGAGCGATGGGACCAGATGGCATACACCCAAGGATAGTAAGAGAACTGCGGAGGGATAGCAGAACCTCTGGCAGCCATGTTCACCGAGTCATTCAACATGGGGTGGTACCAGAGGATTGGAGGAGGGCACATGTACCTTTACACAAATCTGGAGCAGGGAGGAGGCGGGAACTGTAGGCCGTCACCCTCACCTCAGTAGTGGGGAAGATCATGGAGACATTGCTTAAAGAAAGGATAGTGGGCATCTAGAAACCATCGGAGCCCAGGACCATAGGCAGTACAGATTCACAGCGGGAGGTCATGTCAGACAAATCTGGTTGATTTCTTCACTGGGTGACAGAGTAAATTGGGAGGGCAGGACATTGCCTACCTTGATTTCAGCAAAGCTTTTGATGCTGTCCCACATAGGCTGATAAGCTGGGTAGACTGGGCATGGGGACAGGGTGGTAAACTGGATTAGAAACGGGCTAACAGACAGGAGACAGAGGTGGTGGTAAATGGGTGCAGTCTGGGGAAGGGGGTGACCGTGGGGTGCCTCAGGGATCGGTCCTGGGGCCAATCTTGTTCAATGTCTTTATTACGCGCATTGCAGAGGTGTTGAGGGAAAGGTCTGCCTGTTTGCAGATGACACCAAGATCTGTAACAGAGTGGATACCCGGAGGGGTAGAAAATGAGGAGGGACCTGGGGAAGCTTGAAAATGGTCTGAGGACTGGCAACTGAAATTTAATTCAAAAAGTGCAAAAGTATGCACCTGGAACACAGAAATCTTGGGGAAGCTACAAGATGTGGTGGGGAGTTGCTGAGAGTCACAAAGGAGGAAAGGACCTGGGGTTATTATTTCAGACCTGAAAATGTCAAAACAGAGTAGTAAGGCAGCTGGGAGGGCCAGTGGCATGCTGGGGTGCATAGGCAGAGGTATCACCAGCAGAAGGAGGAGATAGTGATGCCATTGTATAAAACCATGGTCACGCCCACATGGAGTGCTGTGTGCAGTTCTGGAGGCTGCCCTTCTTAGGACATTAACAGGCTGGAGACAGTCCAGAGAAGGGCAACTAAGATGGTGCAAGGCTTGCAACACAATACTTGTGAGGAGAGATTAAAGGACCTCATATGTACTTGCTGGAAGAGAGGAGGGAAAGAGGGACATGATAGAAATAGTCAAGTACCTAAACGGTATAAACAAGGTGCAGGAGGAGACATTTTTATTACAGGAGGAGCGCAAGAATAAGGGCCATGACATGAAGTTGGAAGGTTAAGAGGAATGTGAGGAAGTTCTTCAAAGAGAGGTGGTGGACGCATGGCATGGTCTGCCACAGGAGGTGGTGGGAAAGCACTGTGGATGGATTCAGCATGCTTGGGACCAGCATAGGGGAACCATAGAGGTACAGCAGCGGGTGGGTCGAAGCAGTGATTCAGTAAAGGGCTTATGGGCAGATTCGGAGGTGCTGCCTATCTATGGCATAGGTGAGGCTAGGTGCTCCACACCATGGGATCAACTGTGGTTGAAAAACTGGTGCAGAGCTCAGGATTTGGCTTCATTGGGACTGGGGTCCACCTGGAGTGATGTAGGCCTATACTGGTGTGATGGTCTGCATCTGTCCAGGAGGGAACCAGGATCCTAGGTGATAGGTTTAAATGCTTCATTGGCAAGCATTTACACCAGCCAAGGGGAGACACTGGAAAGGAGATGGGAATCTAGCCCCACCCCCAAAAAAATCAGGGTAGTAAGTGAGGTAAACACCAAGATAGAGATGTTGATAGGGAGAAGGGCAGGGTAAATGGAGAAAGTGACAAAGGCAATAAGGACAGGAATGGGGCAAAAGGGGTAAGACCATCAGGAAATGGAGAGTAATGAGAACCAGTGTCCGTAGTCTGGGCAACAAGCTCCTGAACTGGTGGCCTTGATGGAAGAGGGATGCCTGGATATTGCAGCAGTCACAGAAACATGGTACACAGAATACTATGACTGGTATGTTAACGCACTAGGTACACAACCGACAGGAGAGACGGAGGGAGAAGAGGGGAGGAGTAGCTCTCATGTAGGGAAGGATAAAAGCAACAGAACAAAATAGTAAACAGGGAGGATAGGAGGCACTGTGGGTCACCTTAGAGACTGGAAATGGCACCACAATCTGCACAGGGCTTGTGTACAGACCCCATGTCAGGGAGGAATGGACAAGGATATGATAGAAGGCATTCCTAGGATGGCAGAGAGAGAGAGATGCTGTTGATGGAGACCTGAATATGCCAGATGTTAACTGGAGCACATTTGCTGCAGCCACATCCAAGAACAGGGCCATTCTTGATGCCCTACAGGTGGCATGCCTCAGACGGTTAGTTTTGGAACCCACTCATGAGGGAGCAATCTTAGACCTCATACTCTTAAATGGAGACAGTGAGAGGATCTCAGATCTAGAAGTGGGTAGCCATCTGGGAACAAGTGACCACCAAATAGTGTGGTTCACGATAAACTCAGCTACAGAGTCAAGCCATACAAAAGTGAGGGTACTGGACTTCAGGAGGGCTGACTTTGGCAAAATGGGAGAGTGCCTTAGATAAGCACTGGCAAACGGGCTAGAAGGAGGGTGGAGCAACAATGGGAAACATCAAAACTGCCATCACAGAGGCAGCAAGCCTTTGTGTGAAGCAAATAAATCAAAATGAAAGAAAAGCCACTATGGTTCTCAAAAGAGGTGGCTGGGAAGGTTTGGGAGAAAAAGCATTCAGGAAGTATAAGGAAACACAGAAGGAGCAAGACAGAGAACTGTACCAGTTAAGGCAGAAGGAAGCAGGAGGGAAGTCAGAATAGCAAAGGCCACACTGAGGAAAAGATAGCCAACTCGGTTAAGAAGGGGGATAAAACCTTTATAGGTACATCAGGAGCGAGAAAGACAAAGGGAGGGTTAGTGAGGCTGACTAGAATGAACGGTGGGTGGGCAGAGAGGGACAGTGAAAGCAGGGATACTGAACGAATATTTCTGCTCAGTATTCACAAAAGGGAGGGGATTGCCTAATACAGTTAACAGAAGCCCTCTGGATAGAGGGGTCGATCCCAGTCCTTTCACAGAAGAAAGGGTTCTGAAAGAACTCCTAAAACTGAAGGTGGACAAAGCAATGTTACCTGATGGAATTCACCCCAGAATTCTAAAAGAATTAAGGAGAACTTGTGAAACCACTGACTACCCTTTTAACAAATCATGGGAGGAAGGATGGTGGTACCTGAGGACTGGAGGAAGGGTGATGATTCCCTTCTCAAAGTGGGACCAAGACAGAGGCAGGAAAATACAGACCTGTCAGTTTGACCTCTGTGGTAGGGAAAGTGATGGAATCACTTCTGAAGGAAATAATTGTTGAGTACCTAGAGGCCAGTGGGGCACAGGACCCAAGGCAGCATGGGTTCACAGCAGGAAGGTCGGTCAGATTAATCTAATTGATTTCTTTGACTGGGTGACCAAAGTAGTAGACCAGGGAGGGGCTGTGGACATGGCCTACCTAGACTTAAGCAAGGCATTTGACACAGTCCCACACAAAAGATTATAGTCAAATTAACCAGCCTGGGAGTGTCCCAGGGTGGTAGCCTGGTAAAACATTGGCTGGATAACAGGACCCAGAAGGTAATTGTAAATGGAGTCCACCTGAAGAAAGAGGGGTTACTAGTGGGTACTGCAGGTTCAGTATTGGTCCAGTCTCTTTAATGTCTTTACAGGAGACATTACAGAGGGCTGGAATGAAAAGTATGCTCTTTGCAGATGACACAAAGACCTGCAACAGGGTTGATGCACAAGGGTGGTGGAAAGGATGAGAAGGACTTGGCAAGGTTGGAGGAATGGTCAAAAACAAGGCAGCTTAGATTCAATACAAAGAAGTGCAAAATAATGCACCTGGGAAACAAAAATCCAGGGAAGATTACACAATAGGGGGAGGTAATAACAGAAATGGAAAGGGACCTGGGGGTAATCATATCAGATGACCTTAAAGTTAGCAAGCAATGTGAGAAGGCAGTAGGGAGGGCTGCGGGATGCTGGGATGTATAGGGAGAGGCATCACCAGCAGAAAACAGAAAGTTGTTATCCCTCTGTACAGACAGTTGGTGAGACCCCATGGAGTACTCAGCCCAGTTCTGGAGACCCCATATCCGCAAAGACATAAGATAGGATAGAGGCAGTCCAGAGGAGGACAACTAAAATGGTGCAGGGTCTGCAAGAGAAGCCATACGAGGAGAGACTAACGGAGCTTAATATGTATACCCTTGAGGGAGAGGGGGACATGATTGAAACTTTTAAGTACCTCAGTGGAATCAACAAAGTCCAAGAGGTAGCATCTTTCAGAAAAAGAGATGTGCAAGAACAAGGGACACAATTTGAAAATGGGGGGTGGTTCAGGGCAATGTGAGGAAATATTTTTTTTTTACAGAGAGGTGGTGGACACATGGAACAGCCTTCCTCAGGAGGCTGTGGAGTCTAAAACTGGGAGAATTCAAGAATGCATGGGACAGACATAAGGTAATTTTTGTGGGGGATAGGAAGAAATAGGCTGTTGGTTAACTAGGATCTGCAGCTTATGCTGTAAGTAGGGAAATGGGCAGACTAGGTGGGCCAAGCGGTCCTTATCTGCCATCAAAGTCTACGTTTCTATGTTAGATGGGCCAGGCAGTCCTTATCTGCTGACAATTTCTATGTTTCTATGTAGTGTCTGCAGCAAAAAGTAAAGGTTAAAATGGGCAGATTGGGTGGGCCCAGTCAGCCTTATCTGCCATTACAGTTTGTTTCTGTGTTACTACAAATCTCAGAATCCCCTGCAGCTGACATCAGAACAGTGTGCAGCAGTGAAAGATTCAGTAGTCTGTAGTGCATGTTAGAGTTTTATAAAAACTCTGATTTGTCTGCTGGTCTCCATGGGCTAAGTTACAGTGACGGATGGCAACTTTGGCACTTGGGGGAACAGGCCTGGGAAACATCTGATCGAGAGTATAAAAGCAGTAACATGCACTTCAGGCCATTGAATCTCTGACTGTTGCCTACTGCTCGATGTCAACTGCAGGGGGTTCTGGGATTTGTAGTAATAGTAGATGTCAGCCTAAAGCTAAGCACACTTAGTCTGAGACAATCTGCTATGCTACAGTAAACAGTAAATAGACCAAAATGTTTTTGCACACAAAGTGCACATTGAGATCAGCCCCACACGTGAGTGCCCTTTGTGCTGACTGTTCTTTTTAAACAACTGCAGAAATTATGGGTATTGTTTACATAGGACTTTTTGGTACTGCACCAAGTTTTCGCTTCATGACTTGTATGAGAACATTTTCTCCAGGTGTTTAGCTAGTACCGAGGAGGAAAAGCTTATTGTGTTAAACACAAGAGATCTTGCAATATGACGCACAAAGCTCTTGATCCTTGCTCCTCTTATATAATAGATATACATCCTATGCTCGGAAGGTGGAGTGGCGATACTGTCCTCAGTTGTATAACATGATTAATGGAACATATAGCAAAGAGATGAGTTTGGCCATAAAACCTTTATACAGCTTGCCAGGATATACAATCCAGGTTATTCAAGTCTGGATACCTTCAATTTCAGCAGCAAAAATTGAATGAAAAGAATATTACTAATCTCCTCTGAGAAAACTAGATCTCTCTTGCATCCTTTAGCTGTTGTGACTGCTACCTTTAACCTGCTCAAACCCCTATCAACACCTCCACTTTCCCACCCTACATACCCCGCCTTCATATTTCTCTCAATGCCTCCCTCAGTTTTCTACCTGTCCTCCATCTCCCCCAACCAGATCTACATGCCCCACCCTATCCCCCACACTCCCACCCTCTATCTACTTCCCTCATCCACTAAATTTTGACAAGGCCTACTTGGCTGCTCCAGTCCTCCCTCATCCACTCTCTTAGTCCTTCACTATCCCTGTCCTCCCTTCACCCCTGCTATCAGTCCCTTCTTATCCATGGTCCTTTCTTCTCCTGCCTTGCATTATTAGTGCAGTTATGCTGCAGGTAATTTTGTTGCTGCATGTACTGTACCATAATATCTGTAATAATCCTACATGTTAAACCACTGTATCTGAATTGCTTGTTTGTTTTGTTTAACACTGTTTTGACTTGTATAATTTAACTACTGTATCTCTGTTTTGTCATGATGTGGAACCTTTGTAAACGAGCTTCCAGCTCAAAGGTTATACTCCGAGATTTCAATCAATAATGTATTTAGGTAAAAGTTGCTATTATACTGTACAAAGTGGGATGCTGTATCTCCTGAGGTACTATAATATTGATCTTTGGGGGATCCTTAAAGCGATTTTTGTGATTTTCAGCAAAAAATTCACAGTTGGTTTCAGTGGAACTCAGTTAAATAATATTCCTCTCAAATTTGAATTTGGATTCCATTTTTTTTTTCATTGAAAGTTTGGCAGGCAGTTATGTTCTCTTTCCTGTTGACTTGGAAGTTCCACAAGACTCAGTACTGGGATCTTTTTCTTCATCAGTGACGTATTTGGCTGTATCTTTGGCCTGCAAGTGTCACGTCACGCCTATTGGATAACACAGTGTACACTGTTACTGATTTACATCTAAAACTAATCATAATTTCCAGTTAAACTGTTTTTGGAGACTCAGCTCATCCTAAACCAGAAGAAGACTGTATGTATGTCCTTTGGTACCAAGTATTGGTTAAACAGTTCTGATCACCTACATAGCCTTTTACCGGATAAGGTGTGTTTGGATAATGTTACTCAGTTCAAATACTGTGGCATAATTCTTGATCAGAAATTGTCCTCTACTCATATAAATACCATCCTGTACAAGTGTTTTGCAAAGTTAGGTGCGCTATATACTGTAAGTTGCAGGTAGTCTTTCACTGTGCACCTGTAAAACATAGTTGAGCATGTGATCTTATCTACCCTGGCTTATGGATATGTAGTATGAATAGTTGCCTCTAAACTGTTTCTCCAACCTGAATAGCCTGTTATATGCTTTTTATATGCTTTATTTAGGTTTGCCCTCAATTGAGCACCTTGTACCCATCACTGCCAAATGTATGCTGCTCTATGTGGACCCACTGCAAATTCAGCAAGCTTGCCACTCTGCATTTCTTGGTGCCAGATTCTAGGCTAACAAGCTCCAACCTTACCTTGATAACCTGTTTTCTCTGTACAAACCCAGCCTACCAGTTAGCTTTGGAGATTTCTGGACCAGCTGCGTGTGCCCAAGCGGTCCTTTTCTCCTAGCAGTTTCTGTGTTTCTGTGAAAAGACATAATCCCCAATAAAAAAAAAAAAAAATGTGCCAAGCAGCAGTTTGCTTCTGCTCCCAAATTGTGGTATATTTAGTTTTCAGATAAATAAATTAATTTGCATGAAAACTGGCCTGTTGCCCTTTAGACTTTTATCTGTTCCTTTTCCTGCCCTGAAGTCACAGATCTCTGCTTATGACATCTGAATCATCACCATGGCACATGCTGTCGTAACAGAGGATTATGACTTCAAAGCAGGGACATTAACAGGGCAAAGAGCCAGATTTCTTGCAGAGTTGGCTACACCCTCACAGCACTGTTCAGCCAGTCGCTAGCGAGGGAGGTACCAGGGACTGGAAGAGAGCGGATGTGCTCGCACTCCAGAACGGTGGTGATAGGGAAGAGGTTGAAATTACAGACCGTCAGCCTGACTTCGGTAGTGGGCAAGGTAATGGAATCACTGCTGAAGGAAAGGTTAGCTGAATACCTTGATACGAGTGGCCTGCTGGACCCGGGACAACATGGATTCACCAGAGGGAGGTCCTGCCGACAAACCTAATAGAGTTTTTCGACTGGGTGACAAAGGTGGTGGGGCAGTGGACGTGGCTATCTGAACTTCAGAAAGGCCTTTCACATATTCCTCATAGAAGACTGATAAACTGTACAGTCTAGGGTTGGGTCCTAAAATGATAAAATGGGTGGAGAACTGGCTTACTGGCAGTAGTCAAGGGCGGTAGTAAACAGGGAACACTCTGGAGAGGGAGAGGTGACGAGTGGGGTGCTACAGGGGTCGGTGTTGGGGCCGATCCTCTTCAGTGTATTTATTGGTGACATTGTGGAGGGGCTGGATGGAAAGGTATGCCTATTCATGGAGGACACTAAGGTATGCAATAGAGTGGACATGCTGGGGGGTTGAAAAGATGAGGGAGGACCTTAAAATGAGGAGGAATGGTCTGGAACAAGTCAGCTGGGGTTTGCTGCAAACAAAGTGCAGGATTATGTACATGGACTTACCTCTGGCTTCACGAGGTGCCAGTTGGCTAGGTGCGGCGCCTGCAAGGCCAGCATCATCTCGCCTGTTGGGATTTTTGCAGTGTTTTTTCTTCCCATCCCCAAAGTGCAGTGCAGTGGCATGCAATGATGCCAGTGGCCAGCCACGCATGCTTTTGCGTGCTGCATGCTGGGCATCTGCCCCGCATCCGCCCCCTTCGCTCTTGGTCCGTTGCGCCCATCCCCCTCAGCTGCCGCTAGGGGCCAGGCAAGCAGCGGACTCCATCCCCACCCCCTCCCAGGAGAGGAGGGGCTGTCCTCCGATGCTCAACCTCTTCCCTCTCTCTAGCCGACCCTCAGCAACCTGGCTTTGTACTGGCACGTGGTCGCCGGCATGGCAGGAGGTAAGGCACAGATGCTTCAGCCTCCACGCCACTGGGCCGGTTGTTACTACTTAAGTTGTAATTTATCTTATCAAAACTTAATACAACATATAATAGTGCCCTCAGATTCATGACCGCTTCACCTTATCGAATTCATCATTGTGTTCTTCAAAAATTTCAATGTCCTTCCTTAAATAACAGGATTAAAGTATTTTGTTATTTAAGGTATTAAGGGTTTTTCTACCTGCTTTTTTCCAGTCACTTTTTCTAGAAGCACCAATGCATTGGGGACCAGATTCCAGAGTAGATTTGTCTTTAAGCTCCGCCTCTAAAAAGGTACAGGGTCAGAAATTACTGCTTTACCGTGCCCTTTTTTTTCTTCCGCTCTATCCCAGGTTCACTTTGATTGTCATACAGTATGTACTTTCAAAAATAGATTGAAATTGGCTTGACACCACAAATGATTGTGCCTGTAACTCTCTGTAAATGAATGTTATAATAGTGTATTGTTTATTATTTCTTTTTCTAGTTGTATATTGTTCTTTATTTTTTATCAGTCTTTTATTTAAAACATGGCACTTGTGAAAATAGGTGGTAATACTCATCTTTCTTTCAAGTATAAAAATAAATGATGAAAATGAAATAATTTACAGTTATTTGAACTGTAAGATAAAACCACTGATCAGTTTGTATAGTGATTTATTTAATTTAGTGCATAGGATGACTGTCAGCTAAATTACAATTGTTTAAAGGGAATGGTCATCTACAGGATTTCTTGATGTCTGAAAGCCCAGAGAAAGCTAATTTGAGTGAGCAAATGATGTTTATCTGTGAGTATTTGCAGTCCAGAATTATTCATATATAAATCAGCGTAATTAAGGGCTGGGCAGCCATCTGTTTTAGTCTCTTGACAGGAAATGATGTCACCGATGGGCTTGTCTCTCCTTTGACTATAGGTTAAATAGGAAATCATCTGTTTTATTAAATGTGTTTCAAGGTGTTGTTATAACAGTTTCTACATTTATAATAATTGCTTTGTATGTGCATTGAAACTAGTGAGTTATCACCTTTACATTTCAAACTGTTAGTAAAAAGAATCCATCTTCAGGATTGCTTTAACCTCTAGGCTACACTACCAGCTGATCATTAAAAACTACACATCTCAAGGCTGGCTCTGTGTTACCAACAGGTATTGGGGCCCCATATCAAGATATCTAACCCTGGCTGTGTTCATGGCAGTACAGATTTCTGGGGCTGCTACAGCACCAACTTCTGTCTTTTTCATTTCTTCCTCGTATCAGCCTTTTCTCTTACAATTTTGAGTGTGAACTCAGGTCTTTAAGATGCAAATGTGGTCTATACCTACTAGCCTGGCATCATGGAGCCAGCCTTGAAATGTGTAGTTTTTTTTTTTTTATCATATCACATCACTTTATACTTCTGCAGCCCGACTTGCCTACATCCAGCCTCAGTCTTCTTCCTGATCAGCCCAAGCCCCACTCATATACCAGCTGGCAAAGCTGCACCCGAGGGACCCTCAGTCCCCTGTGCCAGGCCAGGAACCAATACTGCAGTGTGATTCCACGACAGGCCCCTGGTTGCTGAAGTGCGCCATCATGCTGCCTTGGTCGCCTGCCATTTTCCTCCTGATTTTTGTCCCTGAGAAGCGCGGATGTGCACAACGCTAAGGCTCAACATGCCGATGTCTGCTGTACTTCTCCCCACAAGTATCCCCACTCCTGTAGTGCTCCCACTTCCATCGGGGCTGCTGCAGGCATCAGGATGCCGCAGACCTCCTCAGGGAAAGGAGAGGAGAGAAGTTCTGCAGCAGTGGTGTGTAAACCTATTGCCCCTGCAAGTAAATTTCCTTGAAGGGCAAGTACAAAAGAGAACTAATTTACTACCCCAGGAGTCCTTTAGCATCAGTAACTTTTTGCACTTAGCTGGCTAGGTGCAGCTGCCCCAGAGGTGTGCCTTTAAGAGATATTTAAATGAGCGTAGGGCCAAGCCAATCAAGACAGGAGGGATGTGAGCTAAGTGAGAGCTGTTGAATGCTTCAGAATTTTTTCCGCCGGACTGAGCAGTATTGCCTCAACTTTCCTTGTTGACAGCCTCCTAGTGCTTATCTGGGAAAGTTTTCTCATAAATTATTTCCTTTAGTGTGCTGAGTGAAAGTTTTACTTTTCATTAGTGCTGCTAAATTTTTTATTTTAGTGTGACAACTCTATTTTGACTTCATTTTACCGCGACTATTTAGTTTAAAGCCTAATTTTATCACGGGTGCTTATTTTCACGGCTTCCTTCATTTGGGGCAAATTCTGTGGGAACCGCAAATTAGGGACAGTTGCCTGTTTTTTTACCTCAGACCTCTGAGGGTTTACATGCAGGCACCTGCAGTAGATTTCAAATTTAAACCGTGCCTGGAGTTTCTTTCTAGATTGACAATTATGAGGAAACCTTTTGTTATATTACTGACCTTGGCATCATCTGTGTCAGGACTGTCCATAAGAGTCCAGCAGCCACCGTAGCAGTTGAGTATTACTGGTTTCTGTTAAGATTGGCACTGGTATAGATCCCAGTTTACAACCAAAAAAAAAAAAGGCACTGGTAATAGAGTTTATTAACTGGGGCAGGACTGGCCGGTGCCATTTTCACAGAAACCTGCACCCAGTTTGTAGATCCAGAACTGGTTTGCTTTGCTTAAATTTGGTGAACATAGCAGACAGACCTTTGATTATTATGGCTAAGGATAAATCAAAAGCTTCCGGTGAGGGCCATTCAAAAGTGCTAATACTAAAAGCAAGGTGCTGAGGAACCCTCCAGATCCCAGCCAAAAAATAAAGCTTCCAAAGATGAAATTCATCACAAATTGAAAATAATAAGAGTGACTGAAAAGAAGCTTGATCAAGCCTCTGATGATGTGGTTAAAAAGAAACACTGTCAAGACAGATATGCTCCTGCTGTTCTGGAAAGCCAATAGTGAGACAACAGGCAGCTTAAAGCATACAGAAAAACAAAACACTTACAAACTGCACAGGTTCTTCCGCAGTGCAAGATATGGAAAAGCATGGTAGCTGTTTCAGACCCTTCAAAAGATGGGTCTTCGATTTACTGGGGCTGGTAAGCACTCTTCCACAGTCTCTCTTCTGTAGACTGTGAGGTGACGAGATTATGACTCAGTTTTATGATGCTCCTGACATGGATTTTGAGGGCCTTGAGCCCCAGGAGTCCCGGACCCTCACCTTGGGATCCCCTGGTGACAACAAGGATCCTTCCTGTATGTTTACATTTATGCAAAATGTGCTGGATACCCTGACCTCCCTACGAGGAGCCCCATCAGGATGTTGATGAAGACGAAGATTATAGGGAGATGAAGGGTCTTTCATCCTCAAAGACCGTGGTCGTCCCGATCTATAATGCTTTTGGAAACAATACCATGAAGGTGCTTTACACCACTTCAGTATCCGGGGTTGATAAGCGGCTTGAGAGAAAATATTAATTGTCTAAAATGGTACCGAGTTCCTGTCTGCACACCTTAGCCACGAAAGTATAGTGCAGCAGGCAGCTTATGAGAAAGCTGGAGTCTCCTTGTCGCCCATTCCCCAACAAGGATTCCAAGAAAATTGACTTTATAGCAAAGAAAATGTATGCCACAGCTTCCTCGCTTCTCAGGCTTTCTTCACATGGCATTCACAGCCAAATATCAGAAAGCCTTGAAATCTGTCCAGGCTATCGCTCAGCAACGGATCAGATTCTATGGTGCAGGAGCTGGTGGATACGCCAAAACTGCCCTGAACTACTATGTGCCAGTTCCACATGGCAGATGACAACAGTGATGCAGCCTCTAGGGCAATGGCCCATGCCATCTCTCTGAGATGCTTCGCCTGCCTTAGAACAACCAGTCTGACCACAGACACTCAGAACAATGCCATGGATTTTCCTGTGATCAAAATATGTTGTTTGGTTACAGAACCACTGACTACATGAAAAAGTCGATGAGTACAAGGCCTTTGGCAGAGCCACTCATCCAAGCTTCAAACCCACCACCCCTCAGAGGTCCCGCCCCAGGGCGGTAGGGGCAGAAGTTATGTTCCCAGGCCTTAGAGTCCCTATCCCCAGTCTGACTTTAGCCAGTACAGGGGGTTTTTCAGAGGCAGGGCAGAAGGGGCCAAATAAGAGCCACCTCTATCCAGCCATCTGCCTCTCAGTCTAAGTCCTGATGTGAGTGTCCAGGTCACCCCGCTTCCGGTTGGAGGCAGACTCACTATCTTCAACACTGGTCCGCCATCACGCCGGACAAGTGGGTGCTGAGATAGTGGAGAAGGGTCTGTCATTACAGTACAAGCAGCTGCCAGACCTCGAGCATACCCAGGTGTCAAGATCTCTGTCCCCAACACAGATACGCTGTTGGAACTGGAGGTACAAAACCTTCTGGCTTTTACGAGCAGTGGAGAGTGTCCCACCCACGGTGAAGGGCAAGGGCTCTACTCCAGATATTTTCTGACACAAAAGAAAACGGGGAGTGGCGACTGATCTTAGATCTCAGATATTTAAACAAACATCTGAGAAAACAAATTCAAAATTGTCACTCTGACACTGGTCATACAGTCCTTACAGCAGGAGACTAGCTAGCCTCCCTTGACTTAATGGACGCCTACTTCCATATACCCATAAGGAGATCTCGCAGGAAGTTTCTCAGGTTCAAACTTCCTTCGGTCACTATCCGCTCACCGCAATGCCCTTCGGTCTGTCCTGGCCCCAAGAGTCTTTACCAAGTGTCTCGTAGTGGTAGCAGCACATCTCAGGAGACTGGGTGTCACTCTCACCCCTGTCTGGACGACTGGCTTATAGTAGCAAAGTCTCCTTGCCAGGTCAAGGAATCTTTTTCCTCACAGAACGCACTCTGGAGTTTCTGGTTTCCTGGTAAATCTAAAGAAATCTCAACCGAACCCTCCCAGCTGCTCACCTTCATAGGGCCCAGCCGACACTCAGAAGGGATATGCTTTCTCCCACAGGAAAGAATTCAGAGTTCTTCAGTGGCAGATACTTTCACCCGGGGCAGCCAAGACCAGCCAGATATTTCTCAAATTCTGGGACATATGGCCTTCATGACTGCAGTAGTCCCAGGGGTCAGGTACAGGATGAGACTCCTGTAAACCTACCTCAGAGCTCGCTGGTCTCAGAGAAGCAACACATTTTCAAAGCTGATACCTGTGTCGAGCAGTTCCTCCAAAACTTGCTGTGATGGAAGAACCCTGCAAATGTGCAGGCAGGGGTTCCATTTCAAGCTCCTCTTCCCACAAAGGTGATCACCACAGATGCCTCCCTTTGGGCTGGGGAGCTCATTTAGACAGTGCTCAGTAGGAGCAACTGACCACAGAGTCACAGTTGCACATAAATCTTTGGAACTCAGAGCAGTCTTACTAGCTATCAAAGCTGGCCCCAGCATAGAAGGGCAGGCGGTTCAAATTGAACGGACATCACCACTGCAATGTTCTACATAAACAAGCAGGGTGGTACCAGATCAGGAATACTCTGGAATCTGTGAAGTTCTGGTCTCTAGCATTCTCCCTGGGAATCAGCCTCTCAACTATTCACCTCCCAGGCAAACTCAATACTCTGGCGGGATGCCCTAAGCCGCATCAGTCAAGGTCAGAGCGAATGGACACTGAACAAGCAAGTACTAGCCACAGTGTTCAGGCGGTGGGGCATACCAGACGTGGGTCTGTTTGCCTCTCCTCTCAGTTTTCAGCTTCCTCAGTACTGTTGCAGGCCCCCAGTTCCGGGAACACTTCCTCTGGATGTCCTGATCCTGACTGGTCAAGGAGGTTCCTATACGCATTTCTTCCTTTCCTCTGATATTCAGGGTTTTGCTGAAACTCAGACAACAGCCTGCATCGATGATCCTAGTGGCTCCGGACTGGGCGAGGCAAGCCTGGTACCCTCTCCTTCTCTCAATGTCCTGCAGCAGGCCCATTCACCTGCCTCTGACTTGCTCCATGCTGACCGTTCTTCAGACGGGAGCGCAGTACCCAGACATACACTCTCTTCACCTCAAGGCCTGGTTCTTGAGGAGTTAGTTTCCATCCTCGCAGTTCTCTGAGCAGATCCTTTAAGATACTGAGGATGGCTAAAAAAACGAACACTAAGAAGACTAATGCAGCCTAAATGGAAAAGGTTTTCCTCTAGTACAAGAGCAAAAGGTCAAACCCCTATCAGCTTCAGACCCTCAGCTGCTGGACTACCTGGTACACCTACAGGCATCTGGTTTAAAACCATCTTCACTCAAGCTACACCTGGTGGCAATTTCAGCCTACCTTGGTGGGAAAGAAGAAATCAGTTTTTCCCACGACATTTTTAAACAGTTTTTCAAAGGTCTTGCACCTGCAGCCTCCAACCAGGGAGCCTGTTCCTCCTTGGAGCCTGAACCTTTGCATAGATGGGCTCATGAATCCACCTTTCTAGCCTATGTCCACGGCCCACATCAAGTTTGTAACTTGAAGACCGCCTCCTGGTAGCCATTATGTCTGCCAGGAGGATTTCAGAGCTACAGGCCCTGTGCACTGAGCTGAATTACATCATCCCTCATAACAATAAAGTTGAGTTCAGGACAAATAGGAAATTTCTGCCAAAGGTGGTTTCAGAATTTCACTTGAACCAGTCCGTTACCCTGCCTGTCTTCTTCACTGAGCCATCCACTCCTGGCGAGCAAAAGCTCCATAGCTTGATGTCAAAAGAGCCATCTTTCACTACCTAGAGCATACTAGACAGTACAGAGGCTCTTCCACTCAGTTGTTCCTCACCTATGGGGATGTAGGCAGAGGAAGACCAGCTACCAAGAGAACTATTTCTCATTGGTTGGTCTCTTGTATTAGATTCTGCTATGAGAAAGCTGATCAACAACCTCCAGTGTGGCTCAGGGCCCATTCCACCAGGGCACTGCAGCCTCACTTGCAGCAGCAAGAGACATTCCCTACCTGGAAATCTGTGCACACCTTTGTGAAACACTACAGTTTGGATTTGCAGACCAGATCTGATGCCAAATTTGGCAGGGTTGTTCTGCAGCGTCTCTTTCCTAAGTAGGTTCTCTAGCCACCTCCCACTTGGTACTGCTGGGTAGTCTGCGAAAGAAGTTACCGATGCTAAAGGACTCCTGGGGTAAGAAGAAAAATTACTCACCGCAGTAATCTTTCTTCCAAGGGGTCCTTTAGCATCAGTAAGCTACCACCCTTCCTCCCGGTTCACCTGTTGGAGAAGGGCTCTTATGTCACCTTTACCAAATTTGGAGTTTCTTATTGATGGGTTTTAGCTTGTGTTGCTCTTGTTTCTGTTTCCACTTTTGTGGACATTTTCATGTTTTTGAATCCTGATGATTCTTTTTGGGGCATTTGCCTCGTTTTCCTTAAAGATTCTGAAGCATTCAACAGCTCTCACCCTCCTGTCTTTTGATTGGCTTGACCCTACATCATTTAAATATCTCTTAAAGGCACAGCTCGGGGCAGTTGCACCTAGCCAGCTAATGCAAAAAGTTACTGGTACTAAGGACTCCTTGGAAGAAAGAAGATTACTGCAGTGAGTAATATTTTCTTCATTGTAATGAATAGGGCAAGTGAAAATTCATCTACAGTCATGGCTGGGCAAGTCCTAATAGTTTTGATTTGAACACCCCTGCCTCACGGACGCCAATCCTTTCCTCCTGGGCAACCCTGATGTCTGGGGCCTGCCTGAACCTGAGTCGCCGACGTGAGCGTGGTGTGGCGCCCACGCCAACCCTCAGCCACTGGGACGCTGAAATGTGTAGTTTTGATTATTAGCTGGCAGTACAGCCTTAAGAGCTGTGGACAAGTTTTGTTCATTCGGCAGAATGGGTTTTGATTCCAACATGCTCTGCTTGTATACTGTGTGACCAGAGCAAGCCACTTAACCTCCGTGTGCCCCCAAAACACAGCCAGGAACAAGCTGTAGCTCAGTGTGCCTTTGGTAAATGACAGTAAAAACAATTTGCATGTGTTATGATTCTGAAAATATTATGCTCTTTCTATCCAGATTTGACTTGAAAAGAAAAAAATAGGGCACAATTACTTGTTTATTAATTGCAAAACACATAGATGGAAAACATTGTTAAAACATGCATAACCTGAAAATATAAATTACAATATAGAATAATATATGGTGTGTAACCAGAATGTTACAATGCATTTGAGGTGGGATGCTACATAAAAGCATCCCACGCCGAGGGTGAGTGTAAAATTCTGTTTCTTACACACACACACGCACACATTATTGTATTTAATTAATGGTGATAATTGTTTTCACTTTCAGCACAGTTCAATTAGTGAAGCACTTCTGTCACAGATAGACACACACACACACACACACACCTCTGACTGGGTTTCCCTTTTTCCCTTCTTTTCTTTTGTGGTTTTTTTTTGCTTTTTTTTTTTTACATTACAGTGGAAGTAGCATTCTGAAAGTCACAGGTCGTCGGCATAGCTGCGGAATGTAAGACAACGTCAAGGGTATGAGTGGCAGGATCAACCAGATTGATTTTTTTTTTCATTTTCAAGGCAGGATCAAAAGATAAATATTTTAAAATATTTTAAATCTTGACTTACTTGCCTTACTTGCCTTAACAGTGTTAGGCAAAGCTTGAGTGCTAGTACTGGTGCTCATTAACGGAGCCGCCATTTTGGGCAAATGTTAGCACGCCCACAGAAAAACTACACACCAGTTAGCTTTCTGTGGCTGCACTTCATTGGTTGGTGCTGATTACAACCTCCTGGTTGTAACCAAAATATCAACCAGGAGGTTGTAACTGGAGATAAAAGTGCCTATTCGTATGTAAAGAATGATCACCTAATTAAAGAGTACAGTATTTTACTTTTTTGATGAGTTAAAAGCATAACAGTTTCTTACTGAAATACTTTGGATTGAATGGGATTTTCTACCGATAACAATGCCAGAATTCTACTGGACTATTTTACTAACAGTATGAAATATAAGGTGATAACTCACTAGTTTCAATGCACATGCAAAACAATTATTATAAAGTAGAAAGTGTTGAAATTACAACACTTTCCACATTTATAATAATTGTTTTGCATGTGCATTGAAACCAGTTAGTTATCACCTTTACATTTCAAACTGTTAGTAAAAGAATCCAGTAGAATTCTGGAATTGTTACAGTAGAAAATCCCATTTCATTCAAAGTATTCAAGTAAGAAACTGTTATGTTTTTTACTCATCAAAAGCAGTAAAATACTTTTTAATAATGCATTGCATGTTATGCATGTTTTAACAGTTTTGACAGTGTGTGCGTTGCAATTAATAAACAAGTAATTGTGTCCTATTTTTTCTTTTCAAGTCAAATCCAGATAAAAAGAGCATAATATTTTCAGAATCTTAACACATGCTAAGATTGTTTTACTGTCTTTGTCCAGGAAAGGCACACTGAGCTACAGCTTGTTCCAGGTGTGTTTTGGGAGCACAGGGAGGTTAAGTGACTTGCTCTGGTCACACAATATACAAGTAGAGCATGTCTGAATCAAAACCCATTCAGCTGGATGAACACAACTTGTTCACAGCCTCATGGCTGTACTGCCAGCTATTAATCAAAACTACCATTTCAGTGCTGGCCCTATGATGCCAGGCCAGGTGCGGAGCTACATTTGCATCTTGAAGACCTGAGTTCACACCCAAAATTGTAAGAGAAAAGGCTGTAAGAGAGGGACTGGAAAACAGAAGTTGGTGCTGTGGCAGCCCCAGAAATCTGTATTGATATGGGCACCCAATACCTGTTGGCAAACAGAGCCAGCCTTGAGATGTGTAGTTTTGATGATCAGCTGGCAGTATATTAGAGGTTAAAGCAATCCTGAAGCTGGATTATTTTACTAACAGTTTGAAATGTAAAGGTGATAACTCACTAGTTCCAATGCACATACAAAACAATTATTGCAAATGTAAAAGTGTTGTAATAACACCTTAAACACGTTAAGAAAACAGATGACCTATACCTATCGAAGGTTAGAGGTAGTAATCGGATGAAAACCTCGATTAGAAGAATTATAGTTATTAAGTAGGTAACTTTTTCTTCTAACAACATTTTTCATTTGCTCACCACTTTAAGCAGACCCCTAGCAAGACCACAAGGAAATGGGAACTAGGAGTTTTCATAGTGCCATCGTGTACTTCACACATAGGCATGGAGGCACTGGACAAAGCTGGCAGTTTGCTAAGTAGTGACATATAACTGGCTGTTTGTTCCTTCATTCCATATGTGGTCATTAGCATGCAGGCTCTGAATATGGCACCCAGGAGAAAAGATGCTAATCCCTTTGAATGAACTCCCTCTTGCTCCTTGATGTCTGTTGCCAGTAGGGGCTTGTGGAGTGCCATGGATATACACTTGTGTGGGCGCCACCACAGCCTGTTATCCATACAGGCAGCTCATGCTGCCTTCCTTACCGCCACCGCTATTTCACACATGGTGCTATGTATTACAAACAGCTGTGTCTGAATATGGGGGGCCCAGACCTATATTGCATGTTTATTGCAAGGTTTCAGTGGTCAACTAGCGTGATTGGAAACTTAAAATGTAGTGTGTTTTTCAAAAACAAAGACAGCGAATTTAAGAATGGATAAAGTAGTGTCACATAATGAAACCCAGGCACTGAGGTGATCATTAAACTTGATCCTGCTCGCCGGTGTTCAAAGATCTAACTGTTAAGATCTATCAACAAGAAGTGTGAGGTAATGCAGTTAGGAGACTGAACACACACACTGAATTCTGGATGGGAAGGGTTAGCCTGGCATGTCAACAGAGGAGAGGGACTTTGGGTCATACTGTATGCTGATGACCTTATCCTCTTGCATAATTCAAAGACCTCAAGCCAATTGTTATCCACACTGTGAAAATTTTGACACCGTGCAAAAAAAAAAAAAAAAAAAGATTCCTTGCCAACAGACTCTTGGTAAATGCCTGGAAGACTAACGCCATGGTGTTCGGGTTGAAACCCAGACTAGCTAGGTGGGCAGGTGGCATTACCCTCTTCACATCCTGTCCCCAGTGGCTCACCCCTTGAGATAACTACTACCTTCAAATATCTGGGAGTCATCCTTGACTCTTCCTGACATTCTGTGACCACATTGACTTTCAGTCTGGTATGTTAACCAGAGACTAGGAGTTGACTTTAGGCTGAAGGATTTATAACCCCCAAAGCTAAGGCTCGCCATTGCCTAGGGTACCTTACTCCCCTACTGGACTACTGTTCTCCCATCTACACACAAACCTCATCCTCTTGTCTGTCCAACCTCAGCACAACCTACAACAGCATTTGTAGTTTTGCCTTGTTCTTACTTACTCCACGTATCACTGTTCCCTCTGCCAGGCCCTAGGCTGACTTCTGCTCTCAGTTCTGCTGGGATTACCTCCTGCTGCCTCACTGGAGCTCCATCAGGAAAAAGAGCTTTCACCCATTTCCCTATTCAGATAAGTCCCACCATCGAGGCCTCCGGTCTTCCTCTAGCCTACTGTTAGATTGTCCACAGGTTACCACATCTATGGGCCAGAAATCCTTCTCTGCAGCTGCCCCAGGTCTTTGAAATAGCCCATCTGCCCACAATAGGCCAGTGGGATCGCATCCCAATTTAAATCCCACTACAAGCCTTACTGGTGCCATTACCTGTAAATGCCCCTCCCCAACGCTTAGGATGACCTGTCCACAGGTGAAGCATTTGCTCTTCCTCTTCATCTTCCTGTGACACGTGGGTGCTGCAGTGACACTGGAAATTGTTGTTGTTATGATGTTCATTAGGCACTGCACTGCCATAATAACTCTGTGCACTTTGATTGCTTGTTTGCATCGATGTCACTTTTACCTAACCATTTGTTGCAGTACCTTTTGTTTTCTATCACTTAATGTATTGTAACAACTTACTGTACCCTGTATCTTTTACTATGTTTACCTTGTTTGTGCCATCTTTATGGCTGGGTCTTGCCTGGAAATGGTCCTTGGGATCACTGTATCCACCTGGTTAACGAACGAATGAATGAATAATCAGTGACTCCGTCAAGCAAATGAGTTGCTGTAACAGCATATAGCAAGGTGTTGAAGGTGCTGGGGTGTATATGGGAGAGGTTCTTATAGTAGTAGAAGGAAGGAAGGAAGGTAGTACTGTCCTTATACCGATCCATGGTGAGGCCTCGCCTGGAGCACTGTGTTCAGTTCTGGAGTCGAACATCTGAGGAAGGACATAGACTGGTGCTGGTGCAGATGAGGGCCACCAAGATGATCCAGGTCCAGCATGGCAGATCTGTGAGGAATGACTGCTGACCCTAAATATGTACATGCTGGAGGTCAGGTGCGAGAAGAAAGAACATGATAAAACTTATAGCTTTCTGAGGGTATAAACAGGGTGAATAGTGAGGATCTGTTTGTAAGGAATAAGGAAGCAGCCACCAGTGGCAGGATTGGAGGTTGGTGGGTGCAAGTTCAAGAGAGCGCAGAAGTTTTACTTACTGAAAGGGTGGTGAAACTTTGGAGCAGACTAGCTGTGGAAGTGGTGGGGGTAGCTACCCTAAACTGGTTTAAAACACAGTTGGTACAGGGTGAGGGGCCTGATAGTCATGGGGGGCCAATTCGGGATTGATGGCTGAGGGAGCGGGAAAGAGGGAGATAACCCACCAATACAATAGGCTGGTGGTGTGAGGTAGTATAGTATAGTATGGGCAGACTTGAACTCTCGGTCTCCATCTGTCAACAGATTCTGTGTTTCTGTGTGTATCAATGATCTAATTTTGCATTCTGTCTGCACTGTTTACTCCAAAGCCATTGTATTTCCCATTGGAATTGAATTTCAGTTGGAATTTTCTTGACTATTTAACTACATTCCACTGTCATTTCTTGGGTTCCAGAACCACTCTGCCTTGCTTCTCCATTCTCGGACCCTAAGAAGTCACATGGAGACACTCTGGTTTAGCCAAAAGACAGCTCCTGAACCACATTTACTTACATTATAAAGCAAGTCTGATGAATTTTATTTATATAACACAAATCACTTCTTTGGGTCTGTCAGTACCTTTGGTACTTTGACATTAATTTTGTTGAGACCAGTGTTCGCTTTCATGTGCATGCGTTAAACCTATGTTAGTTGTTCTGTCTTCGTTGTTGTGTGGCCAGTTGGTTCTAGTGCTCTTAGAACTTTTTCCTATACCGCTGCATACCAGTGCACTAGTATACATGTCCAAAACGCACTCTCAGAAGTCCCTGATTGGAACGCCTTCATCTCACTCTCAGCTGTTCACCATGCTGCTTACATTCTGTTTCTTCATCGCACCTGATTCCATTGTAACTTTCTGGGATGGTGTTTTACCCACCAGGAAAATGTACTGACAGCTGGGACCAGGTCATATGTGTTTGGGGTGGCAGTGGTTTGGGTTACTTTCAGATGGAGTGTCGCCGAGCTGGTGGTACATTGATAAGACCCTCGGTGGTCAGGAGCAGGAGAAGTCACCGTATTGCAACATCAAAAGCCTCACTGGTGCAAAGCACTGCGTTATAACGTGTGTGTTTGTAAGGATCTGTGTGTACTACATGTAAGTATTTGAGAGTGTGTGTGTAAGGCCACATCTTGGCACTGCCTAGTGCCACGGCTTGACAAATTTTAAACTGGGCACTTGTCCACGGACAAGTGGCTTGTCAAAAGTAGTTGTTCCCTGCTGGAGTTGGTAGTCCGGTATAAAATGGTATATTTTTAATGGAAAGTATAAAAAATACAGAAAGAACAAACCTGAACAGATTTATTGATGTATCATTTATTTAGTGTTACAATAGACAATAACGAATAATATTAATTATTTTTTTTTAATCGGGATGGAGAGGATTGTGACAGAATTAGCATGCGCACCAGCAACAGTGCAGCACAGTCAGTGAGAACATCATGCAGCAGATAGTACAGCATCAGGAAAGTTATTGTAGACAGCCTGAGCTGTTTGCTGCAGCCGAGCATCATATTCAGTGTCATCATCATCAACACTAGTGACTGCCTCAGGGACATTTTCATGTGAATCAGCAGAACTAGTAGTTGATCTGGCATGACCATGAATGTGGCGGTGCCTGGACCAGATATTAGCCAGTGGTTGATAGCTGATCCAGATCAAAGCTGTCTAATGCAGGACCTTCAGCTGCTATATGCAGAAGTGACTAAGCGTGTCATCAGCCAAACTTGTTCTTTTTTTTTTGTTTTCGAAGATTCTGAATGGAGACTCTTCACATTTAGCTGTAGACACTCAAACTAGTAACATTTCTATTAGATCAAGGATGTGAGCAAGCTGGGCCGGTCTCTCTCAGATAGTTGTGCATATACTTGCAGATATGGCTTATCAACTGCAGACTTAAGCATTGCTTTGAATGCAGAACACCTTTGTATGCTGGTTATGTGATCTTCAGAAAAAGTTGAGAAAGTAGTCTGACAAATTACTTAAATCGGTCGTGCCAAACTGCACAAGTTCTTCTCGTGATAGATCAACACTTTGAAATCTAAACTGAACCATTTTAGAGGTTACTCCAAGAAATTCCAAAACGCTGGTCAATGTAAGATACTGCTGCATCTATTAATTTGTACAGCTGAGTATCAGTCGAAATTTACTTCTGGACAGTTCCCATTGAAGGTAAAAGGAACAATCTTGTCCTCAGTGTCACGTTTTGAAATTAGATAGTTCATGCATTTCTGTGCAGGATTATATTGGTTTAGAAATGATGTCATAAACTTTCCAGGTCTTATTGTTAGCTCCGTCAACTGAGTAAGCATGTCTCGATGAGTTGAGGACTTCTGATATTAGCAGGTCATCCTTTTGAAATTCCAGTGAGAGGTTTTTAATATTGGCAAAATCCTGAAGAATAAACAGTGATTTTACAAACTATACTGAGTGGCATCTCTTAGAAGGGCCTTAGCTTTGCACCATCATCACCAGCAGAGTTTGCGACATGTTCGAGATGTTGAACTACTGTGGGCAGGTTGACTTGAACAGCATGAACTGAACGGTCTTACTTGCAAGCCAACACACTTGCTTTATTGCACTGAAATGAGCCAGTTCAGTGTGTATGACATCTGCTATATCTTGTAGTTCCCCAAGTTTCTTGGGGCTGTAGTGGTAAAATTTGAAAATTCCTTTCAGGGTGTTTTCTACTTTTGCACAAAGGGATTTTTTCCTGACTTTGAGGACTGCTAACTCCAGTTTGTGGCTCCAGTTACAGTGGGGACATGTCTGATTTTTGCTATGGTGCCACCTGTATGGCCCATCATCACACTGGCACCATCAAAGTTGGCAGATACAAGAACCGGTCCAAACTTGCTCACATCAGAAGGTCTGCAAAGAAAGATCAGCAGACTCCAGTGCAGATCTTATTGCTTTACAAACTCCATCTGGCGTGAGAATGTTCTAGAGAAACAGCTTTAATTAACACAGTTGTGACTTTTTTTCTGCATCGTCAACAAAACGAAGAAAACATTTTCCCACGCTACTATGTTTGCATCTGTACTGCCATTTGCAAAATGGTAAAGAAATTTGTATTTTTGAAAGTCTGGATCTGTGTTTTAGACATGATGTCATATTATGTTGTTACAGAAATTTCTTGTCGTTTACCATTTGCATAATTGCGCTCAGTTTGACCTTTATATTTTTCTTGCAATGCAAAACCACTCCATATCAGAGAAAGGATGTAAATTTTAGCCAAGGAATATGGTGTTAAATAAACTTCATTTTATTTTTGTGGCTTTTCATCTGAGACAATGTGTGATATATTGCAGTTTCAGATATGTTAAAATTGACTACACGTTGTCCTGTTTTGTGTCTACGCTGGTTTGCACAAATTATATATGGATTTGATTTTTCATGGGCTCTCACTGACTCAATTTTGAAATGATTTGAACCAGTGGCAAACACATTAGGTTTTTGAATAAGCAGGAGTCGCAAGAGTAGGATATTTCTCACAGACAGAGCAGTACATGGCATATTTTTGTTATCACGCCTAACCAGGTAAACTGAGCCTGGCTATACTGACACGTTCAAGTCCTTTTTCTACATCATATTTTTATCTTTGCTTCTTTTCTCAGTGTTTAAGTTTGTTGTGTCACTTTCTTTTCTAAAATCAAAGTTTGCTTTAGCTGTACTGAACCAGAACATGATGGCACTGTGGCTGCCACCACAGAACTGATGCTGCTGCCGCTATTCTCACTCATTTCAGAAACTGGTATGGTCAAGCCAGATTGATCATCTGTTACGTCTATAAACACAGACCCAGACTGACGACCATTATTTTGACTGTTTTCTTGACTGGGGCCAGGGGGACTGGTCTTCAGAGTGTGAAGAAGTTGAAGGCTCTGGCTCTTTATTTTTCTTCGTAACAAGGAAGATGATGACATAGAGATTTATTTCCCAGTCCTCCAAAGGGAAAACAGAGTAGTTTGTTTTGGATTGTTTCTTTGCATTTTTTAACTTGTATGCAATTGTGAAAATGTAATATTATAATTGTTGTACCTAATAAACATTTTATTTTATTGTATCTTTGTATGTGTTGTGCACTTTTTACCTTAAGGTTAAGCTGTTGTGCTTATGACACTACAAGAGGGCCGAGGCAGGAAGGACCGAGCAGGTGAGAGTAGGAGTGGAGCCAACTAACTTGGCTCCACAGTTGTTCACTTCCCCAAGTACCTCTACCCTTAGTCAGGCACAGCAGGGCAGGTTAGGTCTCACAGCACCACACACACACACACACCGCTCTCCACCAAATAATTTTTTCTGTAGCACAAAATGTTTTTCCCCAATAGTTTATTTTTAATATGTCCACAGTTGTTGTTGTTGTTTCCCCACCTCGGCTTCACAGGGTAGGCAGGTTAGTCTCACAGCCACACACACACATAACACCAAAGTATGTAGACAGTGGTAGGTGATTGAACCGACTCTGGGTACTCAATGAGCAACAAACAGTCACTCCTTAGTCAGTCTTTCACTCCTTTACACAGTACACACTCTGTCTCGTCTCCTCTCTCTCTGAACACAGCCCACAAACTGTTATTAGACTTTTCTCATTTTTTATTTACTGTAAATGCTTTTCTCTTTCTTAGCTGTTTTTTTTTTTTTTTTTTTGTGGGGGTCATATAGTGCCTGAAGCCAGCCGGTCACAGGACAGTGGGCACTCAGGTCAGTCACCCAGACACGGCACCACACCCCTCACACTCTCTTTAGTTTTCTCACAATCTGCTCTCTCCTCCCACAGCAGACAACAGGCTGGCAGCCTGAGCCCACAATCAGTTAGGCTTCTTCCCAATCTTTATTTTCACTAGTTTTTGGGTGTATTTAAGACAGTTAGCCTTAGCCAGCCGGCCACAGGTCCTAGGACAATGGGAGCAGGTCACCCCGACCCTTCCTTCACTCCGTCCTTTTTCACACTGTCTCAAGACACACTCTGTCTCTCTCTCTCTGAAACACAACCCACAAATTGTTATTAGGCTTTTCTTATTTTTTATTTACTGCAAAGGCTTTTCTCTTTCTTAGCTGTTTTTTTTATTTTTGGTGGGGGTCTTCACACAAGCCTGAAGCCAGCTGGCCACAGGACAATGGGCATTCAGGTCACCCAGACATGGTACCCACACCTCACACTTTTAGTTTCCACACAATCTGCTGTATCCTCTCCTCCTCCTACAACAGACAACAGGCAGTCAGGCTTCTTCCCAATCTTTGTATTTTCTCTATTTTGGGGGTGTAATTTAAGACAGCCTTAGCCAGCTGGCCACAGGTCCTAGGACAATGGGAGCAGGTCACCCTTCCTTCACTCCATCCTTTTCACAGTGTCTCAAGACTCGACCTTCTCCTAGCAATAGCCCCCACAATTATGCTTAGAGACTGCTCATTCTAGTGGTGTATATTGTATTGTTTTTATTTAATCATCAAATGTACAGTACTACAGCACAGCAGTCAGAAGAGCAAGCAGACACAAATGTCATGCCCCCCACGAGTCTATGTTTTGTTTCTTTGACTCCTCCAGTTAGGCCTTCAGTATATGTAGTAGTATGTATTGCTTTTTGCGCAGGGTTTGTTTTATTCATTCTTAATCAATTCCCTCACGTTAGGAACATAAAAACAAACGCTTTCTCTCTCTCTCTCGTCTCGTCCTCTCTGTAGAATATTTCTTGTTCTTCCCTACTTTTGGGACCATTTCATTTGGCAGGGATATTGATTTTATTTAGTCTGACTCTGCAAAGTCTGCACACAGTTACATCGAATTAAAGTGAACTGGATTCAAATGATGCATCTTCAGTTCATTCACTCCATGCCACACGGCTACCACCACACTTCCCCAAGTTCCCTCCTCCACCTACCGTGGCTGTCTCACTCACACACCTGCCACACTAAAGTTCTCCCCTTCTCCTACTGCCCAAGTTTTACTGCTGCAGCAAGTCAAGAATATATTTTTGTATGTGTACAAGCAGTGGTCTAGTAGGACTGAAATTCAACAGTCCTCGACTTCCCGATGACCGACCAATACTGAAAAAACTCAATCATACTGCTGACTGCTGGAGTCTTCCACCACTACACACATCCTTTCTCCTCAAGGAACAACCAGCAACTGACTGAGTGCACCTCCGATCTGCTTGCCAAATCAATGCCGTGACCAGTGGGCACGACTTACCATATGGAGCCTGATCCACAATTCGGTGCCACACCTGCCACTCAAGTTTGATCCTCCCTTCTTCCTCTTGGCAGCCACCTGCTCCCGCCTGGTGTTTGCGCCATCTCTCACTCATTCTAAGCCTGCTGACCACGTGAGTGCCACTCCGGTCATCAGGTGACATCAGGGATGGCTGTAGCAGCGAGTGCCAGTGCACCACACAGGAGAAAGCAGGTACTGCAACAGAGAAAATTAATTTTGTTTTAAACATGGTACTAGTCCGGGGACAAGTGGCTAAGCTGTAAATGCTTTTCCCTGGATGAAAAGTGGTAGCCCGAGGCGTTGGGCTATAGGATTTGTTGAGGGCCTGCCTAGTACCATTGGTACTTTGATAAGCGCTAAGTTGAACTGTATTATTGTTATAAGGCCCACCATAGTGTGTTGTATGGGATACTGTCACTTCTTGTCTGGTTTAAAGCACTTGACTTTACATTCTGTTGTGCCACACGGTGTGTGATATGTATCTATGTCCCAGGAATTCTGTGATTCTCGGTTGCAGAATATGCTTCATGCCACAGAATATATATAGTGCTACAGAATTCATTGTTTTGGTGAATTTTCATTCAAATATACAGTTTTCCATCGTTCCTGTCTCCTTCCTCATCTAGTTAACGTGAAGCCCCTCATCTGTGCTCTGCATGTAATGTCACTGATGACATTGCATCATATTTTAGCCAATGGCAGGACTGCATTCTGCCACAGAAATGAATATATCATGCCGCAGAAATCTGAAAATGCTGCCGAGAAACCTAGGGAGCCCTGCAGAAATCAGGACGGTGCCATAGAACACCGGGGCCTGTATGCATCCCACAATGACCTGGAGTTTTGATCAAGTAATAGGTTTCCTCAGGACATTCAGTTCAGACAGTATAGGTTTTAAAGAACAACTTCTGTGTCTCTGGAAGCTCAGTTTAAATAAAAAGTGGGAATGGGGAGACATAGGAGATCGATCAATCTTTTGTTATAAATAGAGTCACTTAGAACTGCCACTGTAATGTAATTATTTATTTCGGAGTTTGCCATGAAAGGCATACTGTGCTGGGTAGCAGCTGTTTCCAGATGTGTCCTGGGGGAGGGGAAAAGGAGGCCCAGGAAAATGTACAAATATAACACAACAAGTATGATCAGATCACAGTAACAGATAACAATTAGGCACAAGCACAATATAATACAATATGTTTACAGTTACTTCACATGCAGTTAAATTCATGTTACAGCAGTGGAAATGCAAAACAAAGGAAAAGAGTATAAGATTCAATAAAGTAAAGTGCTCCATGGTTTGAATTTAATTGGGAGAGAGGGTGCTGCAGCAGAGTTTTACAAGGCCGGAGAGGAGAAGGGAGTTGAAAGGAGGATAGTAGGGGAGTATATCCGAGGTGGCGAGGTGCTAGATGCAGGGTATTATTGTAATTACTGTGTAATCATAGATGCAGTAGAGTACTCAGCACCCCAAATCTAAATAGCAAGATTCATAAACAACATTAGCAGCATCTGCTAGTAAAGTAAATTGGATATTGAAGTTTATATTTTATTTGACTTGATTTTGGTTTTGCTGACTGAGAAAGAAGGGCTAGTAATGCTTGTTGCTTTCAGCCTTGTCCCAGGGGAGGGACATACAGCTGCAGTCCAAATGATGTTGAATTGATTTACCAGTATGTGAATGAATGGAGGGGATCTGGCCAAGGCACCAGGGACATTCTATATCTTGTTTTGAGAAATACTGCGGGATCTTTAATATCTAGTTGAACAACCACCAGAATGGGCAGAAGAGACCTTGGTTTATCATTTCATTCAAAAGACAAGACAGGAGAGGAGGAGGGCCTGGAGGAAGGTGAGATGCCTGGAATCAGAAGCAATACACAGGAGAAAAGTAGGGAAATAGGCAGTTGATTTGTATATCAGCCACTGTGACCACCCTTATGGCTGTAATAGAGGTCTCAAGTGCATTCTTAAGGTATGAGAACCGCAGACCAAAGCTAAGCAGTTCTGATACCCTAAGGATGTAAGAGAGACCTTGCTTATAACCGTAAAGAGTGGTCACAGTGCTGTAGTAACATACAAATAAATCTGCCTTTTACCTGATTCTTTTCTCCTGTGGCCCTGGTTGGTCTTCGACTCCAGGCATCCCTTTCCTCCAGCCTCTCCCTGCCTCCTGTCCTGTCTTTTGAATGATGTCCAGTGTCTACCCCACCCCCTAAGGTGACAGCACTGGCCACAGTGGACCCCAGCCTCTGCCAGGGGTCCGTAAGTGATGGACACACTCTCTCTCACCCCTGTGGAGAAGGAGAGCAGTCCCCAGGATTCTCGATCCTTCTCCATCTGGCTGGCCCTCCGACTCCCGGATCCATTCCTGAACCGGGTCATCAGCAGCGCAAAGTGGAAATAAAATCACTGCACCGGCAGGCCAGCCCTTTGGGTTTGCTCTCTGATTGGGTAAGTATGCATGCAGCAGCCAGTCAGAATGCAGAGCCACTGTCCCATTATTCAGTCTACTGTTTATCGCAGAATAACCAGACAGTAACTCTGCATTCTGATTGACTAAGGACAGTTTTTTCCCAGTATAATTATTGATAATTAAATCTTCCTTACAGCCCAGTATTTGCCTGTTTTCATTCAGATTACCCTACATAATTTATAGTGAAGTTTCCCCATTGTACTGACCCTCAGATGTGTTGAATGCAGATAGTGGTCTCCTTGGGACCCCCCCCCTCCCAGAATCCCACTTGTTACTCTCTGTGATGTGTCTGCTTTCTGCAGGCCCAGTGAGCAGCTATCCGCATGGTAGAGCACTGCTGCCAAGTTCAGTTTGTCTACCATCACAACACGCAGTTTTCAAATAATGAATAGATCCCACTCGGAAAGATAGCCAGTTTACATCATGTTGGAAGATAAAAGGAATTGGTTTTACATAAGTGCCTATCATACACTATGTATCCCAAAGCACTTTGTCAGGCACTGGACCCTTAGTTTAGCATCGTTAATGCACAACCTCCAGTTACTTTATTTTGTTTTAGCTGGGGTCTATGAGTTGAAGTGAACAGCTCTCATATTAAGGGAACAATGCGCACTAACAGCCCTACACCCAAGTGTGAGACTGGTCCCAGTTTGGCTTTGTGTTGAAAAACATTTTGTTCACTTACTGTGTACTGAAGTGTAGTAGATTGTATCAGGTTGATTCTACTGACTTGCAAGCTGGCATTTGCTATAACCAAAATCCCAGAATCCCTCAGCTGACATCAGAGCAGGGCTGCATCAGTGCTCTGATATAAGCTGTAGGGATTCTGAGACTTCTGGTTACTACAGGTCAGCTCGAAGTCAACGGAATCAACCTGATACAGCCAACTATACTTTAGTAAAAGTATTATTAAAATGTTTTTGCACACAAAGTGCAATTGGGACCAGCCTCACGCTTGGCTGTGAGGCTCTCAGTGCTGACTGTTCCCTTTAGCTTGATATTTTATTGGTTGACACTCATATTTGCATGATGACATTTTGCCCGCTTTTTGGGTTGCAAGGCCTGTGTTCACCTCCAGTAAAGCCTGCTGTGTTTCTCAGAACTTATTCCTTGGTCTCCTGGAGGAGCGGGCTAACTGGTCATTGCCAACAAAATGATGAATTAAACTTTCTGTTGTTCAGTTTGGATTTGCATTTTTAATCACTAACTTGATTTCAGCTAATCAGAACACAGATCTGCTGCACCTCTTATCGCTGTACAGTGTGCTCTGGTGTGGGAGTGCTTGGAGGAGTACTACACTTCAATGCCTGGGGGAGGATGGCACAGTTAACAAAAACAAATCATCATAAATCACTCATCTTATTATAAATCACTCGAACAAAACTTAAATGATTTTAATAAGTTAATAGGGCCTCAAGGGAAGTCTCTTGTGATACAAGCAACTCCTTTCCCTAGTTGGGGTAGGCGGAACCAGCTTCGCTTCTGTTCTTTCACACAGACCTCGGCTCAGAGTCTCTTACACCATAAGATTCGTCCCTAAGCTGCATATTTGTTATTCACCATGTGGTTTTTCAGCAGTAATGTTTTCCTAGCAGAAACCTCAATATGTTCAGTTTTATTTATTTATTGAATATTTCAGAGCACAATGTGCTCTTTACAAAGGTTCCATATCAGTGACAGAGATTATAAGGCAACGTAACAAATACAGTAGCGTTCCAGTGGAATTAAGTCAAACAAGTACGAATATAGTTGAACAAGTACAAATATATAGGCTGTAATCACCTGCATACAATTTTACAATAAGGCAGGTAGACAGAATCGTGTAGAAGAAGCAAGCAATGGTACACAGCCTCAGAGCCAGAGTCTGACACAGTTCAAAGAGTATACAGGGATGGACTTTAGTTAGGATGATTAGCAGTTGGAACAGCTGCACTGAGCTGTTAGGGTTGCCCGTAGTGCTTTTTAAAACTGGTCAAACTTGGGTAGATTAAGCAAGGTATCAGGCCACTCATTTAACCAAATCCAAAATAGCATGCTCAAACCTTTTAAGTTGCTTCATACACTAGAATTTGCATTTCTTCTAAGGTTGCTGCTGGGTAGTGGCAAACAACAAAGAATCAAAGTACCAGTGCCACCCACCACACACAACATAGCATATTTAAACTTTCCTGCCAAAATTGGCTGTATTTAGTTTTAGCTCCATGTGAGGAGGGGTCCAGTGGAAACATAGAAACATAGAATTTGACGGCAGATAAGGACCGCTTGGCCCACCCAGTCTGCCCATTTCCTACCTACTGATAAGCTGCAGATCCTAGTTAACCAGCAGCCTACTTCTTCCTACCCCACCCCCAGAATTGCCTTATGACTATCCCATGCATGCTTGAATTCACCACTGATTTTGACTCCACAACCTTCCTCCGAAGGCGCTCCATGCATCCACAACCTCTGTGAAAAAATACTTCCTTAAATTACCTCTGAGCCGCCTCTATCTTCAAATTGTGCCCTCTTGTTCTTGCACACCTCTTTTTGAAAGATGCTACCCTCTGGACTTTGTTGATTCCTTGAGGTACTTGAAAGTTTCTATCATGTCCCCTCTCCCTCCTTTCCTCGAGGCTATACATATTAAGCTCCTTAAGTCTCTCTTCATATGTCTTCTGGTGCAGACCCTGCACCATTTTAGTTGCCCTCCTCTGGACAGCTTCCATCCTGTCTATGTCTTTGTGGAGATTGGGTCTCCAGAACTGCACACAGTACTCCAGATGGGGTCTCACCAGCTGTCTGTACAGAGGGATAATAACTTCCTGTTTTCTACTGGTGATGCCTCTCCCTATGCATCCCAGTATCCCCCAGCCCTCCTTGCTGCCCTCTCACATTGCTTGCCCATCTTTGGGTCATCTGATATGATTACCCCAGGTGCTACCATATGTTTCTAATGGTGAACAGCACAGCACTGTACCAAAATAGGAGGCAGTATAGCGCAGTGGTCTAAGGCTCTGAGCTGCAAATTTGGTGACATCCAGCAGACCAGACCTGGGTTTGAATCCCACAGCTTCCACTTGCATACTGTGTGACCCTGAGCAAGTCACTTAACCTCCTTGTGCTCCCAGGTCGCTCCTGTAAAAAGCTTTCAGCTTAGTGTGCTATACCTGGTTAAACAACTAAATAAAAATAAAAAAGATATCTCTGCAAAGACATAGGATGGAAGCTGTCCAGAGGAGGGCAACTAAAATGGTGCAGGGTCTGCACGGAAGACATATGAAGAGGAAACTTTAAATATGCTATGTTTGTGTGTGTGTGTGTGTGTGTGTGTGCATGCAGCGACGGGTGTGGTAAAGGCTTGCACTTTTGGATTGTTTGTTGTTTGCTACTTCCCAGCAGCAATTTCTTAGAAGAAATGTAAATTTAGTGTGTGACGAACTTAAAAGGTTTGAGCATCCTGTTTTGGATTTGTTTGAGTTTTAGGAGTCTGTGGTGCTCCTTTTAGCATGCCCTTTAAACACCTGTGTAGAATCCTTGATGGGAGCAGAGTGTATAAAAGGCCAATTAGACACATTAGTCATTGAGGCACTGGAATGTTAGGGACTAAATCTAGGATCCCACCTTGACATTGGTGATTTAGCTTACTCACATTGGAATTCCAGTCTGAAACTAAGAGGACCCACTCACATGGAGCTAAAAGTAAATATAGCCAGTTTGGCAATGGAAAGTTTAATATGCTATGTTTTGTGTGTGTGTGTGTGTGTGTGTGTGGCACGGAATGCGCTGGTACTTTTGCATTGTCACTCATTTAACCAGCCAGTGGCCTAACTGCATTTCTGAATGAAGATACAGCATTTGAAGTTTCTGAAAGTTCCGCTCTCATGCAATGCCTGCCATTAAAACATTAAATATCTTGGTACAGTGCTGTGCTGTTGCCATTAGAAACATGTAGTAGCACCATCCTAATACATCCACAGTATGAGTCTGGTATATACATTCAACAGCTAACTTAAATGGAGGAGATTTTTAACTGTGAGTGTGGCAGCAATCTTTAGTGACTTCAACCAGTAATTACAAAATTAGCTATAAAGCTGATCTTACTTGAGAGGGTTCATTCAGTAGGTCATCACATATAGGACCGGCGCCACCTGGAGTCAGGCTGCACGGCAGATTTTTCTAGCAATACCTGATGGGGACCAACCACCCGGCGTCATGTGACTGTATATAGTGGGCAGTCCCCATGCCCTGTGGTTCTTTCCTGCGTCGCCTCGTGTCAGTCGCATTGCAGACTTCCATTAGCGATCGTCATGAAAGTTGCTTGCGTGGTTTTTCCTCGCCTTTTTGTGTCTTTATTCCTTGATGACTTACCCAAGAAGAAGTGCTCATCTTGTGGCATGCAGATCCTGCCCAAAGATGGTCACCTCAAGGCCCCTCTGTTTAGGCCCAGACCATCCTGTTTCCTCCTGCCCTGAGTGCCAGACCTTCAATCAGGCCACAAAGAAAGGAGACAGCAGACTTTGGAGGCCCATCTTTAAAAAGCCGCCTGGCTTCCCTTGAAAAGAAGATGGACTGTTTAAGAGTCCTCTGCTGAAAAATCTTCTCCTTCAAGAAGCATAAGGAGAGAATCCAGGAGGCGGGGCGCCCCGTAACAACTCGCAGCCCTCGACAAGCAAGGCCCAGCCGCTCGGGAAATCGGATGGTAAGTCTGGTAAGACTGTAGCAGGTCAGCCGGTCATCGGCTCCTCCAACGACTGCACTGCCACAGCCGATAAGTCGGCCCCAAGCCCTTCGGACGGCATGGGCGGCTGGTAAGTCGACTCACCCAGGCTGTGAGTATTCACCGCACCAGTCAATAAGCCGGTCGGGGCTCCTCCCCAACTCCACCCGCTAAGATGGCGTTCTGATGGTGCACAGGTGCGGTTCCCTGATGGGACTAACGGCGCCTCACTTGGCGTCGGCCGGAACCAGGAGAAAGCTCTCTCCCTTCACCTGTACCCTCCCCATCTCTGGCAGGTACTTTGGCGATGATAGCGGAGAACCCCTCAACATTGTCGACGATGCTTGGGGTCATCTCCGCTTTCCTCTCTCGAGATCAAGGAGAAGGAGGCTCCTCCTCAGCCAGCAGGCCTACACGTGGAGGCCCTCCTCCTCCACCTTCGAGTGGGATTCCGCACCCCTCTGATGCCTGATGTCCCGATGACAGTCCCGCGAGCCTGGATCTTTCGACCTGCTTAGCCTCTTGCCCCGACGCCTGATCAGGTCCCCGCCCAGGGCCTCTTCATTTGGTCCCAATGCCGGCCTCTCCGACGCTGGATCCCCTTCCGCACTGGATTGGGTGGTGCGGTTCCGGCGTTAGTTCCCTGATGTGGGCTGTCTCGATGCTGGACCCCAGCCGATATATACTACGGCGGGCCGACGTGGGTTCACCCAAAGCCAGATCTGACGACAGGGCTTTACTCTCGACCCAGAACTGTCTCGAATTACCTGCAGGGGTTTCCTGGGGACCACTACCCAGTGGGTCCACTCCAGACTGGAGTCATTTGGGACAGTTTTACCTGGGTTTAATCCTACTCTGCTTATCAGGGGTTCCAGGGTTATTACACTCCACTGGTAATTTCTCCTCCTCTCCCTCAGCCTCTGCCAACTCCACCCTACCCCCGGTTGCTCTGGATTTCATGACTCTAATTCAGTCTTGGTGGCAGGGGCCCGGCCAGAGTTGGTCTCGGACCTGGAGACTAGCTCCCACTCCCACGGTCTCCCAGGTCCCTTCCCAAGCAGTTCCTCCATTGCTACTGTCCATGTCTCAGGAAGACTCGTCAGAGCGTTCCTCTTCCTGTTACATGACACCATCCTGTCGAGGCGGTCGATAACTGATAGCTCAGAGGGGCTGATGATTCTTCAGAGGAGGTCCCGAGAGAGCCTGAGGGCCCAAAGGCAATGTTTCCCGAAATCTCCACCGAGGACCCTGCCTTTTCAGACCTTCTGAGGTCCATGAAGGATTACTGACTGGGCTTCTGAGGATCAGGACCCTATGAGACAGAGAGCTTGCAGAACACCTCGACCTAGAGTCTCTGTCCCTGGTCCCCATTTCTCCTTGGATTGCACCTCACCAGGACCTCACCACTACCGTCTGGCAGATGCCTCATTCTCTCCCGGCTGTCCCCAAATGTGCGGACAGACTTTGCAGGGCCAAAGGATGCCCAGTTTCTGAAGGCACATCCAAGGCTGACTCTGTGGTTATCTCTGTGGCTCATGACCGCTCCTCAGTGCCAAGACATGAGCACCTCTCCTCCAGACAAAGAGTCGAGGCAGATGGACCAGTTTGGGAGAAAGATTTATTCTGTCGGACACATGTGCCCTCTGGTCCTTGAATTATGTGGGCCACATGGTGTCCCACCAGAAAGCTTCCTTGGCCAGACTAAGGCCGATCCAGTCCATGGAACCCTCACCCTTAAAGGAGGAACTTGCCAAGGATCTTCACCTCTCCAAAGTCTCGTGTAGGCACGCCTTACGCGTCACTTACGACTCTGATTGGTGGCGTGCCTTGGCAACTGCCATTACCCTTAGGCGGCACTCCTGGCTTCGCCTCTGCGGACTTGCCAATGAGGTCCAGTTGGCGATTCAGAACGCCCCTTTAGGGGCTCAGTGCTCTTTGGTGGGGCGCCAAGGACCTTATCACAGACCTACAGGACAGGGGCCTTGCCCTTGGGACTGTGCGGTCAGTGTACCGATTGGGCTCTCAGCAGCAGCAGCAGCCCTTTGGAAGAGGACCTGGAGGCAGAGGAAGAGCGCCACGGCGTGCTGCCAAGGGAAGCGTAAGGCCACGGTACAGCCACCCCTCCTGCCTCCAAAACCAGAGACATTCAGAGGGTCCTCCCCTGAGCGCCTACCACTTCTTGACTTCCCATCCCACTGCCTCCTCAGTCTCTCGATAGGGAGTAGGTGGGGGAGGTCGCCTGCCACGAGGGTGGAGGGTGATTACCTCTGACGAATGGGTCGGACACACCATAGAGTTTCTGGAAATTCCCTGGAACTCCACCAAAGAAGTCCTCCACTGCGGACCAGGCCCTCCTCGTCTGCGAAAAGGTAAACTCACTCCTTGCTCATGGAAGCAATAGAGCATGTTCCCTTGGGCAAAGGGAAAAGGGTTTTGTCTCCCACTTTTCCTGGTTCCAAAAAGTCAGGGGACTTCGACCCATACTCGACTTAAGCCAGCTAAATCAGTTTGTTGAGTACAAAAATTTTGGATTCTGTCCTCCAGAGCCTCCTTCCACTACTTATGGAGAACCACTGGATCTGTGTTCTGGATATGCAGGATGCCCACCTGCACATCTCTGTCTTCCCAGTCACTGCGGTTCCTGCACTTTCGGTTCCAGGGGAGCACTTTTAGTTGAGTGCTCCTTTTGGTCTGTCTTGACACCACAGGTCTTTACCAAGTGCCTGGCAGTGGTGGTGGCCTTTTGCACCATGAGGTATTTCCTTACTTGGATGGCTGGCTGATTTCAGCCCCATCCGGGATTCTTGCTAGAGGCTCTTTCTTCACCCTGGACCTCTTCATCAGACTTGGGATCACAGTCAACATTCTCAAGTCTTCCTGTATCCCTGCCCAGCGACTACAGTTCATTGGGGCAGTCTTGGATAAGGTCCAGTGCAGAGCCTTTCTTCCTCCAGACAGGGTGGAGACCATTCTCTGTCAGGCCTCCAGAGTGGCTTCTCTCAGGACCATCTTGGCTCGGTAGGTCCTGTGCCTTCTGGGTCTGATGGTGGCTTCCATCACGACTGTTCACCTGGCAAGGCTTCACATGAGAGTCACTCAATGGTCCTTGCAGTGCAATGGGATCAGCTCCTGGACGATCTGGACCATTCGGTACTGGTCTCCTCGTGGTTCAGAAAGAGTTGCATTGGTGGATGGATCCTTGCAATCTTTCTTTGGGACTTCCTTCCGGAGCCCGCAGCCTTAACTTCCTCACCACGGATGCCTCAAACATGGGGTGGGGAGCACCAAGCCCAGGGACTATGGTCCAGCTTGGAGACTTCCTTGCATATCAGTGTTCTGGAGATGAGGGCGGTATTGTACGCTTTACAGGCCTTCCAGTCCCTCCTTCCCAAGGGATCACTGCTAATCCAAATGAACAACATGTCGGTGATTTGGTATATCAACAAACAAGGAGGAACCCGTCATATCCCTGTGCTGGGAAGCGATGCGAGTGTGGATCTGGGCAGTCCAGCACCATCTGGTCCTAGTGGCCGTGACGTTCCAGGCATTTTAAACATCCTGGCAGACAGTCTCGGCAGGTCTCGGACACTAGCTCACGAATGGAACTACATCAAAAGTGGCGGAATACATCTTCCCTACATTGGAGGCATCCATAAATCGACCTCTTCACCTCCGAATCCAATGCAAAACTTTCCAGCTTTTGCTCGCTTGTTCCAGGGCATGGTCAGTTTTGGAATGACGCATTGTCTTTCTCTTGGACAGGGACATTTTGTATGCCTTCTCTCCATTTCCCATTCTACAGGGGTCCATCTCAAGCTTCAGGCGGAGAGGGCAAAGATGATCCTCATTGCTCCTGTCTGGCTGAGACGGATCTATTTCGTGCTGCTGCAACAGCTCTCCAGGGAACCACTGGTTCCACTTCCAGTGACTCATGACCTCCTTACTCAAGATCAAGGTCGATTGTTACATCTGGGGCTCAGGACCCTGCAGACATAGCAACTCTCGCTTGGAGTCTCCTCACGGGTTGCTCAAGTCCTCATTGAGGCCAGAAAACCTTCTACTCATTCCACTTATGCCATGAAGTGGAAATGGTTTTCCATCTGGGTGACTGCTAAGGGTTGGAACCCTTCTGTTCTGCCCACAGGTCATGGAATGCCTCCTTCACTTGTCAGACTCCAGTCTTTCGTACTCTTCCTTTAGGTCCACATTTCAGCTATCTCGGCATACCATGAGCTTGTGGATGGTAAACCCGTGGCTGAGTTGGAGGTCTCAACAACCTTTCTGAAAGGGACTCTCCATCTGAAACCCCCATCTGCAGACCAACTCCTCCTTGGGACTTGAACCTCGTCTTGGAAAGCTCACCCTTCCTCTTTTCGAGCTGACTATGAGCTGTGATTTGCGCTTCCTTTCCTGGAAGGTGCTGTTTCTTGTGACCATCCGTCAGCCCGAAGGATTTCAGAGCTTCACACTCTAGTCTGCAAGGAGCCGATCTGATTTTCCATAGAGACCGGGCGGTCCTCAGAACGCATCCAAGTTTCTTCCCAAGGTGGTGTCAGAAGCCACGCTGAACCCATCAGTAGAGCTTCCTGTGTATTACCTGTCCCACTCTAATAGAGGTGAGGCACTCCTTCATACGATGGATGTTCATCGGGTTCTCCGGTGTTGCACTCACCGACCAAAGAATTCTGTACCTGCCACCAGCTGTTTGTTTCCTTTGCCCCTATATCAAGGGCAAACCGTTTCTAAGCAGGGCTTGTCCAAATGGTTAGGCAACTGCATTAGGTTCTGTCACCAAGTACGAAAAACCTCTGCGGGTCCCATTAGAGGTCATTCTACTAGGGGCATAGCCGCCTCAAGCGGCAACTTCTTTACGTAATGTTTCTGCAGCTGATATTTGTGCTGCTGCTACTTGGAGTTCTGTCCATACCTTTACCAAACATTACAGTCTGGACACGCTTCTAGGCAGAGGGCTGGCTTCAGCCTAGCTGTCTTGCAGGGCCTTCTGTCCTAGGCTGGGTCCATTTTGGATTCCAGTTTTTCTGTTGGAGTTAGTTCTCCTTCTCCCTAGTTTCTCTCGGTCTCTCCTTGAGGGACTGCTTGGGACTCTGTCCTATATGTGATGACCTACTGAAGGAACCCTCTTGAAGTAAGATAATACAGTTACGTAGGAACTTACCGTAACAGTAGATCTTCAAGAGGTTCCTTCAGTAGATCATATTTCCCTCCCTCCTTCCCCTCATTTGTGTTTGCAGGGACTCCAAATCCTGTTTGCTCCTGCTGTCAGGCTTCTTCCAGGCTCGGCGGAGAACTGGAGGCGGGCTTGAGACTGCCCACTATACTGTATATAGTCACGCCTGACGCCAGTCACGTGATGTCGGGCGGGCGTCCTCTGTCGGGTATTAAGTAGAAAGTCCGCCGTCGGTCCTATATGTGATGACCTACTGAAGGAACCTCTTCTAAGATCTACTGTTACGGAAAGTTACTACATAACTGTACTTTTTCAAAATATCTGTGAACAGGAAAAATATACTGAAGATGAATCTAAGGGTGTCAGAAATATATTTTTGCTAAAGAATACTTTACGATGGTAATTTATACCAACTAAAATACTGCTGCCTTAAATGAAGTTTTATGACTTCATGTTTGGAGATAGTTGACAGCTGAGACCCATGCTGTGATGATGTACATTAGGAGAGATCTGTGTATTTGCAGCTCATTGTGTTTCAGTCTGGCCAGTCCGGTATTAAGCTTTGATAGTGGCTTAGCCAACCCATTACAGTGTTTACAATTGTCTGCAGATCAGTTACCTCAGCTGTTGTGTAGGGGTTGAAACTGGCAGTAGTCCAGAAGCCTGGGCACAACATGATTACTCCAAGCCCTTGAAATATGTAACTGCCATTCAGTAAGCACAAGTGACTCCAGCAGTTCGTATTTGTGAATTCTCACTTCAAAGCTCTTACCGCCACACACCGCAAGGCCTTAACAAGTGTCACAGAAACTAAATGGCTGCTGTACGCCGTTTATTGGCCATCCCAAAAATCTGAAAACAGAACCGTCTAGAAATGCCTATATTTTTATTTTCACAGAAGAAAATCGGATGGACTGATTCAATCATTTTATGAAAACTACTGTTTTCTAATGTCTTTATTGTAATTTATGCATCTAGCCAGAGTTTCAACAAAATTCTGGTTAGAAGACTTAATTGGAGTTGGCAAGCTTACTGCACTGTGATTGACATAGTATCTTCTTTTTTGTAATATTAGCAGCCACACATTAAGTGCCATATAAATATTGCAGAATTTAGTTTTATGTGAGTTCTGCAAACTGCTAGGCTGTCCCCTGAATTTAGTAAACTTACAATGGGGAACAATACAGAAAATATTTTTTTTTACATTTGTTTCATACATTTTGAAGAGTTACATTAGCTTGTTTTGTAACGTACATGAAAATTTATATTGCAAAATGATTTGCCAGAAGCTCAGTAGGAACCTTACCTTGCATTATACGTCAGCAAGAAATTTTATTTTGTACACTGAGTTGAGCTAAATTATCTAGCGTCTCTTGCTGTTTGGATTATATTGTTTTAGTTTAGTTTATTATTTTACCAGGATAAGGCTCCATTGAGAAAGCTCATTTGCAAGGAGGTCCTGGGTATTTATCATCTACTCCAAGATGCTTTATTAAAGGGTGTTCAGGTAAACATAAAATTAATTTGTGCTTTTGGAAATGTTTCTCAATGCTGGCACTGAAAGCTGCTGACTCATGTCTTGCACCTGCTGAACTTTCTGCTTCTAGTAATTCATAATTGGCTGCCTCTTGCCAGCTACAGACAAACCAATGACTAAACATTGCTGTCTACAGTGGCATGTCATCACAGGATTTAGCTGCATTTTCTCTTAGACATGTTGACTGCACTGTTACACTAGCTCAGGACAAATCCGTATATGGGCTCTTGGATATTTCCGGGCATTTTTTCTGTGCCTGATGGAACTTTTCTGGTGGCATGAATCCATTGTTCATGAAAACTAGAAATTGGACATTAGCTAACTGTTAAAGCAGTAGTAAAACTAATTTAGGAACAGCCAATAGAAATGAGCCTTGGCTCAGCATGCTCTCCTAGTCACCAGTTTTCATATAAATAAATGAAGAAAAGAAAGCAAACAAAAGAAAAGAAGTAAAGGGTGAAATAAAGGATTATACAATGGCAAGAAAGAATCTTGGACTGTGATTGGTCAGTCTGGGACTGGACTTGTGGTGTTATCCCAGCATAACATCACAGGTCTACTCTCAACACTGTGAACCTCTTGACTGACTGATTGTTGCTGCATTGTTTGCATTTTTCTTAAGAAACCAACATATTTTTCCACACTAGCATAAACATTCTTAAAATTACTTTTTATGCTCTGTATAACAACAGATCATTGTATAATAGGAATGCACTCCAGGGTATGTCGTGCTGGGATAATGCCACACCTGGGGCATTGGACATACTCAGCCTGCAGCCTCATGCCCCCAGGTGTGGTGTTATCCCAGCACCCACTCACCCGCTGTGCATTATTCCTTTAGTACAGTGCAAATTTCAGTTAACAGAAGAAGATAACAAAAGGCTGCAGTTGACAAAGGAAAATTAAAGGATCACAGCAAAAGCAAAGTTAAATGACTTGAGAGACACCGTAAAGAAACAGAACTAAGGACAACCTGTTGGGACAGCTACTACTGTCTTCTTTTTTTTTTAACTCTGTTTATTCTGCCCTTACCCTATTATCCTCTCTCCAGCGTGGTCTCTTGGTATGCTGGCTCTTCCCATTCTGCCTGAAGCCCAGACCACCGACTCCAGTTAGGGGACCCCCTACTCCATGTGCTACCTTGCCCTGAACTCCTGGATCTGAGTCCCCGAGAAGAACCGCCATACACCTTACTGGTGCTCTATCTACAGTGCTGATGGGGCTGCTGCTACTGGAGGAGGGACCAGAGCCAACATCCTGGTGCCCGCATTGAATGCGGGCCGCATCCACTGTACCCGCTTTAGCCTACCAGTGGGAGGGGATTTTATCCTTTGTTGCCCCTGGAGCTCGGATATGCAATGATGTCAGTAGACATCTGCTGCAACTCTGCCCCTGCATTTGCTTGCGCTGCAGGTTCCATCGCGTTCCCTGACTGCCGCCAGAGGCCGCTCCAGGAGCAGCGCAGACCCCAGAACCCTCTCTGGAAGGGAGAACAGTCCTCCGGATGCTCGAGCCCTTCCTCGCTTGTTGAACCCCGATGGCCCGAGTCAGTTCTCGAACCCGGTCACTGGCATGGCACGAGGTATGACATTTAGCACCTAAACCCTCAGTACCACCTGGCCGCAGCTACTACTGTCTTCTGACATAAGTAATCAAGTGTTACCCAGTCAAAGCAGGTCACCATAATCTCAATGTAGACTTTCTTACTTAGAAAATCTTACTTGGAACAATTCTGTTAAGCAATTATAGTGGTTTCACTGTAGCGAACTCGCTATAGTGAATGCCTTATACAACAAACGTGGTTCTTGGTTCGTCGGGTTGAAATTGGTGTGAACAGCTGTTGCAGTGCACGCTTGTCAATTTCATTGTGACAGCTGTTACACCTCTGCCACCCAATTACAGGGTTTTAAATAATTGATTAGCAGTTTTTTCTTGGGGCAATACTAACTGTACAGAAAGCATTTATATAGGTTTTCTAGAAGTGCTATGTTTATTAAACACAGTGAGGCAAGTGCTATGCATTTTACAATGTTTTAGAACTCTTATGAGCAAAACGCTAATCAATTTTAGAGTTAAATAAAACCTGCAATTACGTTATCAAATTGTGTATGTTTCAAAATTAGCTAAAGTAGTACAGTAATTATCTTAATTAGGTGATTGAAAATTATAAATACATGGTCTCTGCAGCTTTCAGGTAATGCTTACTCACTGTGTCACAGGTGCTGTAATGAAATGTTCTAGGTATACTGTCTAGACCAAACTTGCTATCCTGGACAGATTGACAGGAGGTGAGAGCAAGGAAAAGCATCTGTGGAGACTGGATTTTCCAAGTCGACCGAAAGCACCTGGAGAAAACAGGAAAGTGCTTTCAGAATTTACTGTTGAGGGTGCTGGCAGAAGCAGTCTGGCAAGAAAGAAACTTAGAAAGCGTGATGAGGGGCCGCCCAGTGGCATGAAGGGCTGAGGCATCGTTGCCTTTCTATCTGCTATGCCATTGACCCGTGTTTGAGAAAGCAGCAGGCCACTGGGGTCAGCCGGCAGGGAGAGGATCGAGCATCTGGAGGACTGCTCTCCTTCCAGGAGGATGAACTGGTAGCCCTGCTGATTGACTGACTGCTCACAGGTGGTGGCCTGGGGAAAGAATGAGGGGACGCTAAAGGAAAGGGTGCTGCGGGACAGCGCAGTGTGCGCATGCCCCAGCAATGGGAGGGGAACCATTTGGGAACACGGAAAATGGGGCGTGCTGGTAGGCTGTAGCCCAGACTGCACTCCTGATCCCTAAGCTTAGCCTCCGGCAGCCAGATTTATATGTGCTGGAGGGAGGGAGAGGACAGCCTCCTCCATGGGGACTTGCTGGGGAGGGAGTCGGGAGAGAGCAGTGTGGCAGCAGGTAGAAGGAGATCCCTCCGATGAGAGAGCCAAAGCCACCTGCCAAGCTGGCCCCAGGGGAGAAACAGAATAAGAAAAAAAAAAAGCCTTGTGGGTGTGAAAGATCTGGGAACACAACTGTGGTTCTAACAGCAGCAGGCAGCTTGTGTGCTTGTGTCTAGATGTATTGTCAAAGAAAAGATGGAGCAGTCTGCTGATGAGATCCACGACCCTGACACCAAATTTACATCTTCCTCTGACTGGTTGTGGAGATTCCAGCACCATCACGGGATCCTCAGAGTGTGCACTACAGGAAGCAGAGACAGGTCTACAGCATCAAGTGAGACACCTACTCTAGAGGTGCCTCCTGACATTACTTTTTCGAGCAAGACAGAAGAGAATTCATCAAAATGTTTTAAATCATTAAAGACGGAGTTACTCTACTTTTCTGCACTAATGCTACTGGGCCTCACAAAGTGCAGCCCTTGTGTATTGGCAAGTTTGAAAAGCCCAGGTTCTTTAATCACATGCAGATGTCCTCGCACCTGTCACCTATGACCATAGTCACCGTGCTTGGATGACTGCACCGATCTTTAATCGCTGGTTTATGGACAGCTTGAGCTTTGTGCTGCTAAGAGTGCACCTGAGGCAATGGAAACTACCCAACAAAGCTCCACTTCTTCTTGATCAATGCGCCCACCTTCCGAAACTGAGCTAAAGTTGAGGATGATTTATACCAAAGAATACACCATCTAGAATACAGCCTAAGGATAATGGCATGCCCACGACCTTCAGGAAACATTATTGCAAGCCGCTGCTTAGCGATCTGACTGCACTGGAGGAACCAAGGTGCCTGAGTTCTTGAAACAGTGAAACCTGAAGAATGTGGCCACCTGGTGGGGAAGCATGAGACAGTGTTTCAGAGGCTGCTGGAACGCCACACTGGGACCAACGCTCAGAGAGCTGCTATGCTAAAGATAATGAACCTGATGACATTGATGAAATAGCCATGATTGCCCCTGAGCTGAACATCACTGAGGATGGCACAAAAGAATTGGATACGATTATAGATGAATGGCTGTCAGTGGATGATACAATTCGAACAACAGAGCAGGTGACCGACAACCGAGATAATCTGCGCTGTAACCAATGACCTTGAGTCAGAGGAGAGTCTGTTGAAGAGTCTGACAATGACAACCGTAATGGTGCTCACCTCAACAAGCCATCAGCAACTTACAGAAAGGATGACTGACTACAGGCATAGAGGCAGACCTGATTAAAGTCCTCCAACTTCACAACCTGATCTGCTGCTGCACTGACATGGGATCAAATAAAATGAAGCAGTCACGGATAACCTCTTTCTTCAAACTGTGTTCTGAAAACAGCAGTGAGTAATGCTGAAATTATAAAGCAGTGCAACTAGCGAGTTGTGGAGTAAAGCATTAAGTATGAGTTTGTAAAGTGTATTATTTTAAACATCACAGTATTTCCTTAAATAATGTAATGTGAGCACATAAACACACTGTAAACTTTACTTGGGTTATTGCTTATTTGCTTATTGAACACCTGATATGGATGCTTTGCTGCCAAACCTGATACCCGATATTGATAAACTGAATCCCTTGCTATAGTAGGATTACTGTATTAATTTCAGTGTTCACATCCCTAAGCAAGCTTAAAGTAATATAAAATTCTGGATAAAATAATGACTTGGTCTAACAAGAAGCATACCATTTTGGGGTTTCAACCTGTGCTAGGGAGAAGAAAAGCAAAAGTTCTGTTACTTACAAGACAAGTAATAGTAGATCTTTGTGAAGATTTCTCCATAGTGCCTGATATATTGACTAGAGCTGGCAGGCAGTAGGACTCAAGGGAATTTTTTCATAGCTGGGGCTGCCCAGCTTATGCTGGCTGGACCCACCCTTCTTTCTCTGCCTATACAAGGTGGGTTGGCCCTCATCATCTTCAGCAAGAATAACTAAAAGGAACCAGCCAGTCTCAGTTGATGGTCCTGGAGGCAACAACTATGTTGTTAGCAAGTGGAGGTCTGAACCAGGCATTTCCGACAGAAACCAGCCTTCACCAAACAGGAGATGCAGGGTGAAGAGATGCACAGTGATCATCTAGACTGCCAAATGGGCTACCAAACTTAGACTGTGCTGTGTTCTCCAGCAGGAGATAGAGGACCGAAAAGTGTGGCTTTATGGAGGAAAGCCGCTTGAAGATGTAATGCTACTGGTAAATGATCATAAACTGGACCATGGATCCAGAAAGGTCTATGCTGCTGTGTCCCACAACCTTTGGCGGCCAGTTTGGCAGTTATGATGGCCAACTTTTCCATTTTGGGAATGTTGGACCAGGTCATTCCCTCCTCTCGGCTGATCTATAACTGCCGGTTGAGTAGGTTTGGGACCAGGGATGCATGGTCGCTGTTCAGCAGCTTCAGATGGCCCAGGACATTGGGGATTCCTGTGTCAGGTCCGTAGCCACAGCGGTGGCTGAGAGTCACCAGGTGTGGCTGAGAATCTCGACTTTCTACGGTTGATGCTCGTCACAGGCTGGACAGATGTCCCTTATTGGGTGCCGGCTCGTCAGGCCCAGCGCTATAGGCATCTGACTCGTATAGCTAAGTTCTGCACCACCCTGGACTTCATCTTATCTTCCTAGAAGAACCTTAAGGGCCAGAAATGTGGAAGAAGCCCTTTAAGTTTTGACCCTACTCCGTGCCTCTGGCAAGACCACTGCAGCTCCAAGCGGAGCAGCAGCAGGCATGGTGGCCAAAGCTTAAGTCGGCTTGTAGTGCTAGACAGCCCAGAGGCCATGGGGCCACCTGCCTCAGCCCGCCCCAAAGCTGCCTTCAAGCCTGCCCACTGACAGATTAGGGTGTCCCTACTCTTCCCTACCCATCCTGCTCAGGACCCCTACAGGGGGTCTGTCACTTCCTTCTGCTTGGTCCATATTTACCACAGACAAATGGGTGCTAGAGTGGTAGGTCGAGGTTGCCTCTGAATTTGAGGCTTCCCAGCACAGCCGAGTCTGTGCCCCATGGGAAGGCGTGGTATTTATGGATATGTCTGCTCTTCTCGGGAAGACATTGCCCAGCTTTCCAGAAGGGAGCTGTGGCTCATGTCTGGACACCATGACTGGTCTGGGATTCTTTTCCAGATACTTTCTGGTTCCGAAGTGGATGCAGGTTGGCACCCCAACCAGTTCCTGAGGCCACGCAAGTTCAGGATGGCCACTCTGAAGCAGATCATTCTGTCCCTTGAACAGAACATGTGGTTTTGCTCCTTGGACCTTCAGAATGCCTTCTTCCACATCCTGATGTGCCCATCGCACTGGTGGTTCCTGAGGTTCCTCACGGAAGGGATTCTGTACGGTTCCAGGCCATCATTTGACCTTCCTTGGCCCCCAGGGTCTTCACCAAGTACATGATGGTGGTGGCAGGTTCCCTGTGGTGCCGAGGTATCCAGATGTACCTTACCTGAATGATTGGTTGATCACCATTTCCTCCGTATTGGAGTGCAGCGGTCCAGAGATTTGGCCCTTCAGACCTGCTTGGCCTTGGGCCTCCTGGTCAGTGCAGCCAAGTTGGAACACAGCCCCTTGCAGGTCATCCAGTGCATCGAGGCAGAACTTGACTGCCTCGGGCCAAGGCCTGCCCTCGTGGTGGGGACAGAGCAGAGGATCTTATGTCCTTTGCCCACTCATTTCATGTTGGACAGTCGCACCCTGCTCGGGACTTCCTGCGCCTGCTGGGTGCATGGCAGCTTGCATCAGCGTGGTCCAGTGGGTCCGCTGGAGGATGCGCCCTGTAGTGGGAAGTGTCCCATCCGAGGTCTCAGCCTCGATCACCTGGACTAGCCGGTCATGGTGACACAGCTGATGTGGGACACCATTCAGGGGTGGCTTGTCCTGGACCATTTGCAGGAAGGAGTCCCATTTATCTACCCAGAGTCGATGGTCACTCTTATGACCGATGCCTCTCTCTCAGGGTGGAGAGCCCACTGAAGACCACAGAGCCCAAGAGCTCTGGACCCCGAGAGTCTCATTGTCACATCAACCTGCTGGAGCTCCATGCAGTGCATCTCAGACCTGCATCTTGCTCTCAGGAAAGTGTCCTTCATCAAGGAGCTTCAGTCTGTGCACCTGATGGCTTGGTTCCAGAACAGCTAGTGTGCCAAGCTTTGAGTCTCTGAAGAAGTCTTCCATGTAGTGAAGCCTCTCAGAAACAGTTGACTCGCCAGAGCTACACCTTCAAGTGGAAGAGGTTTTCCGTCTGGCATCAGGGCAGGAGCTAGACCCCTAGTCCTGTCCGATGCGAGCATTCTGAATTATTGGTCCCTCTCTGTCGGGTCTTCGTGCGACCCTCAAGGTGCACCTGGCAGCCATTCTCTGCATGCCGGGTATGGGTGGTATACTGATGGTGGCATAGGAGAAGGTGGTCAGGCACTTTTTAAAGGCCTTGACCATCTGTCCCTACTGGTGCATGAACCACCACCACCTTGGGGCTTGTTGCTGGTTTGGGCTGTGCTTTTGGGCAAGCCATTTGAGCCTATGCACTGGTGTCACGCCTTCCACCTGTCGTGGAAAGCTACCTTCTTGGTGCCCATCTCTCCGCCAGAAGGATCAGTGAGCTCCAGACACTTTCTTTGGAGTCTCCTTATTTGGTTTTCCACAAGGACAAAATTGTCTTCCGCTGAACCCAAGTTCCTTCAGAAGGTTGTTTTGAGTTTCTCCTTAACCAGGTGATGTCTCCCATTATACTTTACCAACCCAACCTCGGAGGCTGAGCACAGGCTCCATACGTTCGATCAGAGGTGAATGCTCGCTTATTATAAGGAGCATATGGCTGGAGTCGGGTAGGTTAGCCAGCTCTTTGTCACCTATGCTGAAGTCGCACCTGGCAGACTGGCAGTTAAGTGATTATTGGCAGGTGGATAGTCTTCTGCATCGACCTCTGCTATAGGTTGGCTGGTAGGAAGCCTCCTGCTGGGCTTAGGGCTCATTCCACCAGACATACTGCTGCCTTGGTGGCTACTTCCAGGGACTTCACTATCCAGGAAATCTGCATGGCTGCTTTGGAAGTCTGCACACCTTCATTTCCCCACTACCACATCAACCTTGAGTTGCATCTGTGTGCTGGTTCTGGGGCCTCGATTCTCCAGTTGCTTCTTTCCAAGTAGGATGTGTGCACCTTGCTTCTCTTCTGGAGAACTGCTTGAGTCTGCCAGAAGTGTGGCTAGGACACCATATCCATGATCCTAAAATGAGAGTTACTCACCTGTAACCGTAGTTCTAGGAGTGGTACATGGTGTACATCCACACAACCCACCCAACCTACCCTGGCAGGTGGCACACCTTCTTGCTTCCAGCGTGCAAGATCTGACGCCATGGGGCCATGCTGGGAGGATACCATCCAGGTGGGTGGGAGGAGCTAGATTGAAGACCTTCTGGCTGGAATCTTAAAGGGAAAGGAGCATTGCCAGATGTGGATGTACACTATATACCACTCCCAAGAGCTACAGTTACAGGTGAGTAACCCTGATTTACCAGATCAAGAGTTTGAAGTGGCTGCTGCAGAGGAGCTCCGATTATGACTCGGTCATTTTAAGCAACTGCTGACTAGGACAGATATGCGGATTGGTGACAGCATTTTGGAGAACTGTAACCCACTTCAGCCCTAGCATGGAAAAAAAATCTGCTAGATGAATCTGTCATCAAGGAATATTGAAGGCCTGCCTTTGGCAGGAAATACAGGTCACCCAGGATATGCTGAGCTGGGTCCAGGGTATGGGTTTAGTTGTTTTTTTTACTTGTTTGTTTTTAATAGTGCTGTTTCTCTCTGGTGCAGGCTACAGCACTGACCCAAACTCCAGCCCTGTCACTCAGCTCCTTGGGGCTTACCTGCAATCCAAGGCTTGCTCTTTCACAGCTTGCCCTCTGATGGGGTTGGCAAGTCCCCTCAGGGTGACTGAATGAATGAATTGGTGTTAACTGGGAGAGCACCTGCCACTGGTGCAGGGTTGGGTCCATAATGATGTGCTGCAGGCTTTCCTTCCATGCTCGTGGCCTTCCAGCTAAGTGGTGTCATAAGCTGTCCACACAAGCCTGTGGAATGTGATGTCGAACACCCCTTTCCTCACTGCTGTACCGTTCGTGCGCATTACCTCCTGTGGTCACCCAGGTGGCAGTAAAGTGCCGGGACCCGTCATCCCCTCCCAGAGGAGCATTGTGTCTCTGGGACACTGCCCTTCCCATGGCTAGCCCCCAACAACCCAGGCCATTCCTGAACCTTGGTCACTGGAGTCCCGAGACAGTGCTACCGCTGAGTCAGTGGGCTGGTTGTATGGATTTAATAATAACAGTACACTATGGACTGAACACTGCAACTGAATTGTATAGAAGAGGTGTATAAGTTAGAAAGTTTTCTGTGGTGCCCAGAGGACAGCCAAATCCATGCATGCGCTGGAAGGATTGCAAGTCTGCGTACTGTCAGTGGGAGAAAGAGAACGTGGTAGTGCTTCAGTCAACCCATGATTGGTACCAAAATTTTATGTAAATCTTTCTCTGAGTAATGCATTTTTTTAATTGCTACTGATAGCATCTGCCCAATTTCTAAAGATCTCCCGGACTGCCGAGCCTTCACTGTGGGACTTGTTCTGGGACACAAGCACAGCCTGTGGTGGCATCTTCTTTTGCGGTATATGCAAGGATAAGGGAGTTACTTGTTTACTGCAAAGTAATTTTTGTGCTTGAGAATAATTATGATGTATTGATATACACTTCCTGAACATGTACGTTGATGCAAAGACAAAATTACATGTATGAATGCTTGACAATAAAGTTGTTTTTATACAGTACTTTCACGGTAAGATCAGTGTGCTCATGTCTTTCTTTACCTAGCAGGGAAGTTGCACTTTGGTGCACTTGTTCCAAGAGTTAGAAAGCTTTGGATGGTGTCCCCGACCTTTTGGGAGCACATTGGTTTCCTTTTGTTTGGGGGTAAAAGTGCATCTTACAAGACATTATGGGGCTGATCTGAAATGGAATAAAAGGTATAGGTAAAACATTTTCCTGTAACATGCTGATTTACTCCCTGATTCTATTAGAAATAGAATATCATTTTGCTTACAGACTATTGTGTTTCAAATTCCCATTTTCTGATGCACCAGAAAAAGATTTTAAGGCCGTCTAGTGGCACAACTACATTCTTACATATATGGAAGCATTATTAGAATAGTGATTTATCCTATTATGTCACGCCTAGCAAAAACATATATACAGGACATCAGCAAAGAAATTCTATCCCACAACTGCAGTTACATCATTCAAGGTGCTCTACTACATGTCTGTCTTTGGTTATTCTGTTTCTTTTATGTTAGAGTTCTTGTTCTTCTGCATGCACTTTTGAATTGTTGGAATAGCTTTCTGGCAAGTTTTATTTATTTTTATTGAGATTGTTCAGTTATTTTGTCTGACCTGACTACTTCTGAAACTGCAACTTTGAAAGTAGATGAAACCAAAAGAAGCATGACAATCTCTATTTCTTTCTTTTGCTGTATTCACAGCCATATTCAGCATATCAGAAAGTTTTGTGATGATGACTGAAATGGTTTTATGCATAAAAGCATACAAATATTTCCCCATTTTCGGAATGTTAGATCTTACTTCAAGAGGGCTTTTGCAGCAGGCAGTAACCATTAGGACAATGCCGACAGGTGCTAGGACCACATGGAAAACTTCTAGCTAGCAGTATATAGCGGGGACCTCCTCGACATCTGCTGATGTCAGCCAGTGATATAAGGAGCAGTCCCCAGCCCATCCCCAGTCCTTTGTCACCATCAACCCACGTCCGCCCGACCTTCACGGACTCCAGCTTCTAGTCGACTGCCATTTTCTCCGTAATTTGTTATTTTCATAGTTTACACATCTTTAATTTTCTTCACAATCCTGTATGTCTTCTTCTTTAGTAGCGTTTTCTGACCAGCGAGCGAGGTGCTTCGGCAAGCAGATTCCTGCCAAGGATGGCTACTCCTCATGCCTGCTCTGCCTAGCCCTAACCACGATACTGAGGCCTGCCAGCACTGCCAGGAGTTTAATCAGGCCACCCACACAGAGATGCTAATGTAAGACTCTACAGCAATTACAAGAAGCCGCACTCGTCAGCTGAATAGTTGAATAAATACTTTTATTAAATCGAGGTACACAAAAAGCTATGAAAGGAGCAAACCGCCATGTAACTCCACCGAATCTATAAAACCCAGACCAGTGTCATAGTCACTGCATCATTGGAGGATGGGTTTGATGCTCACATACTGCTTGTTGAATATGCAGAAATTTAAAATGACAGTGCTGAAATAATTCACATGTGCATTGAGTTTTACCCCAAATAGTTCTCATACACAAACAATAGTGCAAATGAATAGTGTTCCTGCTATGTGTCACTCAGTAAATATCCTCATTCTGTAAGTGTTTTCAACATGCCTAGACTCTCTAGAAAGCAAAAAACACAATTTAAAAACATTTATATGTGCACAACATGACATTCTTAATAAAGTAGTATGGTTTCGTATTTATTCCTAGAAGGCCTGTCTATAGATATGTAACTGGTGGCTGCTGGGGCAATCCCATCCAGTCTAGAAGAAAAAACAATATACAGTAAATTCTCTGACTTCTAGCTACATTTCATAACAATACCAAACAAAGTATTTGCAATTCCTAAATATCACTGCAAATTGCTAAAGCATATTCATTACGATGGCTGTACCCTTAGTGTACCTAAGTCGTACTGGGGTAGGGTATGCTGAAAATTATTTTCTAAGACAGGGCAAGAGGTCTGTTTTATCATTCAGATCTGGTGGATGCAAAGCACCCAACGAAGATCCAAAAGTTTCCTTTCAGATAACTTATCTTTAGATTGCCCCCCAAGTTTAACTTTTCCAGGCCACAAAATTTAAAATATGCCTGACATTCCTTAATCTACTGTTCCTGCAATGTATAGCATGTTCACTTCTTGTGTTCTCATGGGCTGTTGATCTCAGATGTTCTCCACTCTAGTTTTCAGAGGCCTAGTAGTTTTGCCCACATAAAGCGCACTACACTGGCATGTGGCCATATATACCACATATTCAGACACACAGTTGATGAAATCCCTTGTCTCAAAACTTCTATTGCTATTACAGCTAGTGAATGTATTACACCTATTGAGAGAGCTGCAAAACATGCAGTTACCACAAGAGTGTGTGCCAGGGGAAAGGGATGGATGGATCGTGCATTCATTGAAGTCATGGGTGGTTGATAACTATGTACTAGTTTATCCTTAGATTCTGGCCCTTTTTATACCATCCTTGGTTTGTTCTTAACGGTTTCCTTAACAGGGGTTCTGCGCTTAGTACATGCCAGTTCTGGTTTATAATCCTTTCAGTCCCCTCCTGTGTCTAGAATATTTTGTGACAAAGTTGTTTCCTTGACTTCGTTGCTGTTGGACTTTTAGTCAGTAGGGTTTCATTTCAGATTTTCCATCCAGAGTGATTCCTATTGTGTCTCCTTCCTAGATCTAATGATCTATAAAAATGAATATAGTACCCTGTGTACTGATCTATTTTGAAGGAGAAGGATAGGAAGTCTCGTTACTGACCACCAGTTGTCATCCACGCCACATGGTCAAGAACATGGCCAAGGCCCAAATGCTAAGAGTGCGAAGGAACTGCAGTGAGATGTGTGACTTTGTAGAAAATGGTCTTGAAATGTGTGACAGGTTCAAGGCTAGGGATATACTAGGGAGAATGGGTGCAGGCATTTGATGCAGTTTCAGAAGCAAACAGGGAAACCCTACTGACTAAGAAAGTCCCACAGCAACAGGAGTCAAGGCTTAACTTTGTCATGAAATATTCTAGACACAGGAAGGGGACTGAAAGGATTATAAACCAGAACTGGCATGTACTAGATGAGAACCCTATTAAGGGAAACCGTTAAGAACAAACCAAGGATGGTATACAAAGGGCCAGAATCTAAGGGATAAACTAGTACATAGTTATCAACCACCCATGACTTCAATGAATGCACGATCCATCCATCCCTTTCCTGGCACACTCTGTGGTAACTGCATGTTTTGCAGCTCTCTCAATAGGTGTAATACATTCACTAGCTGTAATAGCAATAGAAGTTTTGAGACAAGGGATTTCATCAACTGTGTGTCTGAATATGTGGTATATATGGCCACATGCCAGTGTGGTGTGTTTTATGGGCAAAACAACTAGGCCTCTGAAAACTAGAGTGGAAGAACATCTGAGATCAATAGCCCATGAGAACACAAGAAGTTCACTTGCTATACATTGCAGGAACAGTAGATTGAGAATGTCACACATACTTTTACATTTTGTGGCCTGGAAAAGGTTAAACTTGGTCGGGGGCAACTGAAGACAAGTTGTGAAAGGGAAACTTTTGGATCTTTACGTTGGGTACTTTGCATCCACCAGGTCTGAACGATAAAATGACCTTGCCCTGTCTTAGAAAATAATTTTCAGCATACCCTACCCCAGTGTGACTTAATGCACTAAGGGTACAGCCCATTGCAATGAATATGCTAATGCAGTTTGCAGTGATATTTAGGAATTGCAAATACTTTGTTTGGTATTGTTATAAAATGTAGCTAGAAGTCAGAGAATTTACTGTATATTGTTTTTTCTTCTAGACTGGGTAGGATTGCCTAGCCTGCCACCAGTTACATATCTATAGACAAACGCCTTCTAGGAACAAGTAACGAAACCATACTACTTTATTAAGAATGTCATGTTGTAAACATATCATGTTTTAAATTGTTTTTTTTTTTTTTTGCTTTCTGTAGAGTCTAGGCACTTTGAAAACACAGAATGAGGGTATTTATTGAGTGGCACATAGCAGGAACACTATTCATTTGCACTATTGTTTATGTATGAAAACTGTTTGGGGTAAAACTCTGCACATGTGAATTATTTCAGCACTGTCACTTTAAATTTATACCTATTTAACAAGCAGTTTGTGAGCATCAAACCCAACCCCTGATGATGTAGTGAATATGAAACCGTTGGGGTTTCATTGATTCCGTGGAGCTACATGGCGGTTTGCTCCTTTATAGCCTTTTTTGTTCACTCTATTTAATGAAATAGTATTTATTCAACTGTTCAGCTGAGGAGTGTGGCTTTTGTAATTACTGTATGACTTTGGCTGCAACTGTACTTGTTAGGCAGTGGAGCTGTTTTTGTCACCACACTGATCTAAGACTCTTCAGGCTTTGTTCTGCAATAAAAGTTAGCGATGATTGAGAAGAGCGCAAGGCAAAACTGTTCTTCCTCCCAGTCTCCAGGGCTTCTACTTCTTCTGCCCACAAAGAGAAGAAGTTGAGCGGGAGGCACAAGCACTGGGAAGGATAGGGACCGCCCTGCTGGCTTCCTACTCTAGGTCACTGCACAAGTTGGCCGCTTTCTGGATCTTCCTCCAACAGGAGGTCGGTCCCTCTTTCACCTGCAGCCTCTGGGTTGCTCTGTGTCTTCGCCTCACCTCACACCATCTCCGGTGAAGGCTCATCTGGGCTTCGATGTCATCCCCAGCTCAAAAGCCCCCAGAGCTCAGGCCCCTTTCCCTGCGGGTCCTCAGCTAGGTGGCTTGACTGGCTCTTAAGATGGAGTGTCTCTGCCCTCTGCCCTCTGATACTGGTATTGCCTCGTCGGTTGCACATTCAGGGACCGACGCCCAAGTGATGTCCAGAGTGTACGCCGCCTCCTCTAGGGCAACACCACTATGTCTGAAGGGGATTCTCCCTATGCAGGCTACTTCCGCGCTGTGTTGCCTGGCTAGTGCCAGCCCTCTCCTCCCTGGTGATGCTTCACCATTGTCTGTCAAACCTCAGCTGGGGCCAGCACTCCTCCAGGACAGATGCAAGTGACACCTGCTACACTGACACTGGGTCCTTTGAGACCCATGCTGGCTAGCCTCCACCTCAGGACCTGACACTGGATCCTGAAAGTCCTCAGGCACTGATGCCTGGGAATTCTACACATTCCCTCCTGGTGCCGCCTCCTCCCACTGCCCATGGATTACACCGCCTGTTCACGACCTCTTGGGAGTTTGTGGACAGCAAGGAACCCTGGAGAAGGTCTCTACCCCACCTCCAAGAGAACCTTCACCCTTGCCGGTCTGGGTCTCCTCCCACTCCCTGGTTTCCTGGTGTCAAGGAGGATCGGGTAAGAAGGATTGCCATCCACCAATGCCAGTCCCAGAATCTCCATCGGGGAAAGGATTCTTCTTCTTCTGAGGACCTCGAGATTCTAATTTGCCCCTGAGCCACAGAAGCCTAGGGATACCCCCAGATCCCATCCTGACGTTCCTGAATGTCCTGAGGCACATTTGGTCCCTCATGGGCTGGGACAAGGAGTAACTGGACCCGAATGCTGAAGCCTGGCAACCTTCCTCCATAAGAAAGATGCTCTGCCCACAGTCATACCTCCCCGCGGTGACTCCTTTGAGGATGTCAACAAGGCCACCTAGAACTACCCGTTTTCCACCCTGACCCAGCCTAAGAAAGCGGGCAGGCTTTACCACGCCTCCTAGGGACAAGTCTTTTTATGGGGAGCACTATAATGACCCGTGGTCATGAATGCTACTCATGACCGCACTAAGAGACCCAGGCACCTTAGCACGCATCCTCCAGACAAGGAGTCTTATCAGATGGATTTTTAGGCAAGAAAGTTCACGTTGGCCACTTTGGCTGTTCGGTCCCTGAACTTCCTGGCCCACATGGTACAGTACCAGAACGCCCTGTGGGATAAGGCTTTGGAATTGGTACAAACCCTTCCAGATGTTGCCACTAGGTCTCAGTTGATCCAACTTCGAAGTCCAGTTCCAACGTTAAAATCATGTTCTAAGGGCTTCCTATGATATGGCCGACATGGCGGACAGGGCAGCCACAGGCATTTGTATCCACCGCCATTCCTGGCTTCAGGTTGCTGGGTTTTCCTGGACGACAGGCCAAAATTCTTGACTCTCCTTTTGGGGTGGGTTCTCTTTGACGAGAATGTCCAGAGCATTATATCCGCCTACAGGAATCTGGCCAGGCTCTGAAGATAGTACACTCATTATACTGGTCTCGGCCTAACCTCAACAGCGCCAGCCCTTTTGAGGAACCAACATCAGCAGTCCTGGGGACAGCAGTCCAGAGGAGCCTTCAAACGTAAGACCCTCTCCCAGGCATCAGGAGCCCCAGCCCTCAGAGCCTCCCCTACTGTCCTTCTCATACCAGGTTCTTCTTCATGAATCCTTGCTCGATTCCCCTCCCCAACAGAAACCCTGGGGAGATGGTGGGGATCAGTTCTCCTTTACCTGGATGGCTGGCACAGAATCACTTTCACCAGAGGGGCTTCGACTGATAGAAAGATGGCACACTCTCAAGTTCCAAGAGATACCCATGGACAGCCCTCCCTTGCACTCCCACTATCCATCAAATCACATTGCCCTTATCCAGGAGGAAATCCAGGCACTGTTGAGCAAAAGAGCCATAGAACCTGTTCCCGCAAAACAAAGGGAAAATGGGTTCTAGTCCCATTTCTTTCTGGTTCCAAAGAAGACCAGGGATCTGAGACTAATCTTGTACCTCAGCTACGGAATCTATTTATATAATACAAGTGCTTCAGAATGGTTACCCTCCAGGGCTTCTACCCTCCTTCATCAAGAAGATTGGCTCTGCTCCTGGATATGCTGGATGCCTACCTCTCATCCGGTGTTCCGGCCTTACAGGAGGTTGTGAGGATGTGGGATAAAGGAGGACACCAACAAAGCTAGGCTCAGATGCAGCAAAGTATTTTATTCTTTGCTGGCACAAATAAAATGATTTTAAAGTGTACTTATACTGCAAAAGAAATTAAACAGAAAATAATAAGGCAGTCATTAAATAAAGTGCATCCATTAACACCAGAAGACAGCTAGTGTTACCATTGTTAGGACAGTCTACTACTGTTCCCTACAGCTCACTCTTAGACAATGAAGTAACTCTCCTTATATACCTGTTCAGACATGTGATGAGGATAACTCCACCTCTTTTCTGATTCAGCACAAATAAAGTATGATATAAATCTTATTTTACATAACAAGCTCACAATCCCTTTATGCTATTTTACAATTCATATGACTGCAGTAGTACCAAATAATACTCTTAAAATCAACAGAAATAGATGAGGTCCCAGTGTAGGCTCCGCCCACTCTAATACCTGGACTATAATTCTAAGAGAACGGGCCGGCCGGCTCTGTGGGCAAGGCATTGAGCAAGACAGAAGACTAAGCTGGGGCCGTAGTCACTGCAGAATGGAACCCTTTCAACAGGTAAAACAAAAAGAAAACAATACACTTAATACATACTACAGGTCTGAATATACCGTAGGGTCCTTCTGCAACGCGTATTGTACATTTTCCGTGATGTTGTTGCTACCGAGCCTAAGGCCATGGTAGCGGGAGTGCTCCCATTAAAGAAATAAAAGAAATATTTGCATACATAAAGGCTGCCTTTCCTCACAAAAAGCACAAACTTATCCTGCATGTAAGGAGGAGGTAAACTTTTGCACATTTGTTGCAGCACAGCACTAAAGCTAAGAGAACAAAATGCAGGAACTGTTGCACGGCCTGCTTGCAAAACATAGGAGCGGACAAGCGCTTGAATCATTCGGAGGAGAGCTTGAGAAACAGTCGAGGGGACTCTGCACACTCGCCATGTGGCCAAGTTTTGCAATATAGCTACTGTAAACAAACCCTAAAGGAAAGAGAACATAAACCCAGGCAGGGGTTTTCCTAACCTTGCAGAGTTTTTCTATAGTCCTATTCCTTTTGATTTAAACTAACAAAACATGGCATAGTGTTTTTTTTTCTTAATCCCAGACACTCCTAAGCCATGTGTACACAGACTAATGTGTTATCCTGCTGTTTCCTCCTTTTGTTTGTCTCCAGAGACGTGAAAGCAGCAAATAGGAGTTTTTCTTGTGACAGTAGGAGAGTGCCAGACTTACATACTGGGAAATAAAAGTAATGGGATAGTAAGGAAACATATACAGGTGGCCTACCTGTATATGTGGTAGTCAGGAAAATAAAGGATAATGTAGAAATAGAGAGGATGCTGTTGCAACAGACTTTTAGAATAAAAGGAAATAAGAACCTTCCCTTGTATGTGGCGCTAATATCACAGAGGTTCCTATGCTTTGCTTGTGGGGAATCATTTCAGGTCAGGCACTTCCTTCGCTCTCCTCGGCACCCTCGGGTCTTCACCAAGTGTCTTGCAGTGGCCACTGCCCTTGGGAGGCAGGGTCTTTACGCCTTTCCCACCTTGGACGATTGGCTTCTCACAGCCCCCTTGAAAGGTCAGCTGTTCAGGACAATGGAGATCACCTAGACACTGGGAATCACCCTGAACTTTCCCAAGTCATCCTTTTGTCAAGTCAAAGACTGCAGTTATTTGTGCAATCTTAGACTCGGCTCAGGCAAGGCCTTCCCTACCTCCAGACAGAGCAGAATGCCTGATAGCACAGGCCCCTCTGGTGTCCTCGTCATGACAAGTCCAGGCCAGGTCATTACTCAGGCTCTTGGGTCACATGGCAGTGGCCATTATCACTGTTCCACTTGCCTGCCTGTACATGAGGGTGCCTCAATGGATCCTATGGGTCCAATGCATGGAAAATTTGGAACAGGAAGTCCAAGTTTCAACTCTGTCTGACAAACGCTTATCTTGGTGGATGAACCCTCCAACCTCCTCAGAGGGGTTCCTTCCAAGAAGAATCTCCCACTCAGATTCTCATGACAGACGCATCCTGTCTGGGCTGGGGCACCCACCTGGCAGGCTGTCAGACCCAGGAACCTGGTCTCAGCAGGAACAACATTTCCATATCAATGTGCTTGAGATGCACGCAATCCTCCTAGCCATCAAGGCTTTTCAGACTCCTCTCCTTTCAGGCTCACTCTTGATTCAAACAGACAACATGTCGGTAGTCTATTATATCAACAAGCAAGGAGGACTCATTCACACCTCCTGTGTAGGGAGGCCATGAGAGTCTGGCATTGGGCCATAGAACATGACCTGGTTCTAACAGCAGTTCATGTTCCAGGCATCTAAATGTCCTGATCGACAGCCTCAGCTGGTCAGGTTGAAAACACACAGTGGGAGTCCTATCCTCTGTGGTAGACTATCTCTTTGACAGGTGGGGTTGTATTGAGTTAGATCTCTTTGTGTCCCCATGCAGCAAAACTGCCCGATTTCTGCTCACTAGATCCAGAGCCTGGTGTTTTCTGGTGAGACATGTTGCCCTGTCTTGGACAGGCAGGTTTCTGTATGCCTTTCCTCCCTTCCTGCTTCTGCAGAGAGTTCTTCTCAAGGTGCAGTCAGAGGGGCAGACATGATTCTGATAGCTCTTTACTGGATGTTTTTATTTGGTTTTGGTTGACCAGGTAAGTACACTAGACAAATTCTGCCTATTTTCAGGCACGACTGGGAAGGGGATACAGATGAATGCCAGCCGACTTTGAACCAGATTAAGCTGTGGGTGGTACGTGCTAGTGGAATGGGTGAAATTTGGCCAGTGCACTGGGAAATTCCCTGCTTTTTCGGAAAGCAGTGCCATGGGATCTTTAACATCCGCCTGAACTACCACCAGAACAGGCAGCTGGGACCTCGGTTTAACATCTCATCTGAAAGACGGCACCTCAGGAGTGCAGCACCCCCCATGCTGCACTGCAGTGTCAGTATTGGGATATTAACCCAAGTGCCTAGTGTGGGACTAGAACTCACAGCCTTCTGATCTCCGGCCCTCAGAGGCAAGTGTGCTACCTGCTGAGCCACTGACACTGCTTCAGTGGTTCCCTTTGTTGCAACAGCTGGCAGTGGAACCCTCTTCCTCTGCCCATTTGTTCCGACCTGCTCTCACAGAACCAGGGCGATCTGATTCACCCAGACCTGAACTCTCTCATCTTCATGCGTCTCCTTCAGACTTCACCATCGCACAATTTTGGGTATCCTTTAGGGTGACAGATGTCCTGGTGGCTCTAGAAGCCCTCCACCAGAGCCACTTAAACCATGAAGTGGAAGCAGTTGTAGTTTGGGTAATAAATCACCCTCTCAGGTTCTTGGTGGAATGGCACAAAAGGAAGAGACAACAGACAAGTGGTACTCTGTAATAAATGGAATTTATTACAAATCAAGTAACACAGGTTTACTACCATTACAGAGTAGAACACTGGGAGAAAACTCGGTTTTTCTTACCTAGGCAATGCAGACAGTTTCTCTCTTTCTCAGAGAAGCTGTGTTACAAAGGGTCTTACACCTTGATAATAACTATGGCAACAGCTAAAGAAGATATATAAATGTGTATAATTGGACAAAATGTGTATAATTGGACAAAACAGGTGGTGTGAGTAACTGTCCTAACTAGTGTGAAAAAGTTGCTTCGCTAGCAAGAGGTAATGATACAATAAGACCTTTATAATCCAAGGTTAGTTGTAGTGGTGTACAATTACTAAAGATGGCACTGTTGCCTTACACATGAAAATACAGTAAGAACAGAGCACAAAGCATTTCTCATTGCTAATATGTCAGTGAGGCCTAATATGTATCAGTAAAAATAATAGAACACAGGTCCTAACACTTATGCTTGTATGATAAGTGTCTTCGCCTAAGGTTAGTACATATCCCTATATAAGTTGCTGCCATGAAGATGGGGGCACCTCAGGGGTGCTGGACCATGGATAACATCTCCCTTGTTACCTTCAAAAGAAAAGGCAACAAACTATAGAAAGTAGTGGAATGGAGCTACAGAAGCTGTCATTTATAAGCCTGAAGCATGAGCCTGGTAAAGGAACTTGAGTTGTTCATGATGTTGTCTAAGAGTATGTTGCAGACAGCAAGGGTTAGTATTAGAAAACAATCAAAATGCTTGGATAATAACAAAGCTTTAAAACTTAATTCTAACCAAGTATTGGCTGAGCATTGCCTAAATCACTATCATTGCATAAGTGTTTCGTCGTGAGCTAAAGATGTAGCTTGAAAAGATCGCTCTGTCAGGCTAGATGGCAGATCATCACCCAAGGAAACTGACCATTCTGGAGAGTAATCCATGGACAGGTTTAACGATTACTTGGTATGAAAGAACAGAAGAAGGCCAGAGCCCATCGAGACTGTTCCCCACACTATGTGGGACATTATTTATCTATTATCCTCAACCAAACATCTAACTTGTTTTTAACGACAGTGGCAGTAGTTGCCTCTACCAATTCTGTGGCAAGGTGTTCCATACAATGGATGCTGTCATTGGAAAAAGTTTCTTTGCTGGTTTTATAAGTTTTACTCAAGCTGTTTATTATGCAGTTTTGGAACATGTCTCCTTTTGGAGAGTGTTAGACCACATTTTCCATTAGATCTGGTGAATTTATTAAATTAAAAACAGAAGCATATCACCTCTTAATCTTCTAGTTTGAAGAGAGAAGAGACCAGTAGCTTTTAATCTGTTCTGATAATCCAGTTTGTTAATCTTGGAATCATTCTAGTTACTCCTTTGAACCTGTTCAAGAATTACTATGTCTTTTTTTGTTTGGATTCCAGAAAGGGGAGCCATAGTCTAGATACTGGTCTAATGTATGCCCTATACAATGGAATAAGGCATTGTTCAGTGCGATTAACAAAGTGCGTTTTATTTGCCTCAAAAGTCTGTTGGTCATGCAAGCAGTTCTAACACAGTGATCATTTGATGTAAGTTTATTATTAACATACTGTATATCCTAAATCTTTTTCACAATTTGATGAGTGAAGTCGTAGTCCGTTTATATAATATATTGTTTTTGGATTATTTACACCGAAATGCACTACTAAACATTTATCTTGATTAAACTGCATATGATTTACATCACAGTGGCACAGGTAATATCCCTTCTTGGTGCAGCAGTTGGTATGCAGTGCAACCCAAGCTTGTAGGACAGGATGATGTACGAGTAAGGAAGGCAAGTCACTTTGTTCTCAGTAAATGTTTTCATTAAGATGTCCGATGGAATTCATAGCAGCCAGTTTGTCAAAGACAGAAGTTTGTGGATCAAAGCGAGGTAGTGACACAGTGAAAGTAATGAACATGTTGTCATGAATGGAGCAACATTGTGAAATAGCATGGTGCTTGGTTGGGATAATATGAGACATACCAAGAGTTCTAGCAGTAGACATAGAAATCTTAACAGAGTTCAACATACACAGTGTAATACATGCAGCTGATTTGCAGTGAGGACAATACCATTTAGACATTGTCCTATCATGAATAATATCTGGAATGCATCCTGTTTCCAAGTCCCTGAAGAGATTAACAGTGGCAATTACATAAGAACCATAAGTGGAGTGTAAACTCACAGGCAATATATTGCTTGTCTGCCTCCCTGTTATTTTGAAAAATCTATTCATTAATTTTGTTTCTAGTGTCGTTGAACCTTTAGCGATTTCCTGCATGTTATAAATAGTAAAGCGCTCTTCCGTTTTAAACCATCTACACCATGTAAGAGTGGTGGTAATACATTATTTTTAGTTTTTATATTTTCAATGTAAGAAGAATAGCAGGACAAGAGGACACAGCATGAGATTAGAGGGAGGCCGACAAGAGGTATTGTGAGGAAGTTCTTTTTCACAGAAAGGGTGGTGGATGCATGGAATGGCCTACCTCAGGAAGTGGTGGATATGAATACAGTGCAGGGCTTCAAACAGACATGGGTGGCATAAGGCAGCAATACAGATGAGTATGAATAGTTAGGCCATTGACAGAGCAAATGCCTATGGCACATTCATAAAGTAGAAAATAAATGGGCAGATTGGATGGGCCTTAGGTCCTTATCTGCCGACAACTTCTGTGTTTCTAATAGCTTGTTGAAAATTAAGTGTTTGTGGTTTAATAGCAGCTATAGCTGCCCTATTCCAGATAGACATTCCTGAACCAAAAGGCCAGAGGCGGTGCCTGCTGCACGGTAACATCTGCAGTATCACGCCTAGTGCATGGTTTACCCTTAGCATTAGGTGCGGGTCTAAAACTTCTAAGTGATCAGTGGCATGAGGTCCACTAACTGGATAATTTGTGAGTTTGATAAGCAGCTACAATGTCTAGAAGCATCATACTGAAAATTTAGAAGTTTGGCCATGTGACATAGACCAAACTCTGTTATATTCAGTGAGTGAGATTAAAAATAACTGGAATATGCATAAATTGTACACTGTTAATCAAAGCTCCTGGAAGTGAAGTGGCAGTCAGACCACTAGGAGGACCAGGCTCCTGAGGAGGTCATTCAGTCAGTTCTTCTTCAGTGGGTGGGGACCACAGAAAGGAACATAGCTTCAGCAGCCATATAGTTGTGAAGACAGAAAGCTTGTGGCTCCTCAGAGGTGAGATGGTCACAAAGGTAGGATCTGTCAGAGCAGTTAAGTTGTAGAGACCAGTATGTCTTGAAGTGGCTTGTTGACTAGAGAGGCGGACCGTTTGGTGCAATCCCTGTGTTTGGCCATCCGTGAAAAGTTCTTTTAGATAAGCGTGCTACAGGAAGTGTGTAATCATTAAAATAAGTTTCCATTGTATCTGCAATGTGGATTTTGTTGAGTTACTACCATGGCATTAAGATAGGCATCTGAGCCTTCCTTAACAGTGATCAATTTGTTGGGGCGTTAATGAGTATTCCTGTGGGCTGGAGATGGGTGCATCTCTAGCTGAATGTTCAAGTTGTCAAGCAAATGTGCTATACGTCATTTGTGTTCAGTCATAAGAAATTTGTCTTGAGAGTAAGTCAAAGAAAGTAGTCCCACCAGAATGAGGAGGTGCAAGATAGCCATCTTGCCAGTATATCTGAAAGAAACAGAAAAGGATTGTTAATGAGGGTACTATTCCACCCTAAGAGGGTTAGGAAAAGTAATTAGTCACTTTTATACAACTTGAGCTGATCGGCAGGGAACCACTTGTCGGTGGTCTGTTTTTGATGCTGAACTCTCACCTGATAAACAGCAGGGCTGAGTTTGTTGACAATGGGGTATGGACCTTCCATTTGCTGGTAAATGAGTGAGCTGGTGGTCTGTATTAGAGAAGCATGACTTGATCTCCAACTTTATTTATTTATTTAGCTTTTGTTTACCAGGTAAGCATGCTAGACAGTCAAGTGCCTATTTTCAGGTGCGACCCAGGAGAATTACAAAGGTACAGACAATAACATTACAGAGGCAAGGTACAGGTGATAACATTACAAAGACAAGGTAACAGCAATTAACAGGGTACAGTCAGGTACAGACAGTAGACCTCAGGCAATAACAAGTTCAGAGACATGGTAACGGCTATCACACAAGGTATTGCCAGGGAGGGCAGAGAACTACAGCCAGGTACAATCAGATAACTAATTTATTTAAAGGCAGTGCAGTGTTAGGGCATGTCAGCTGAGGGAGGCGGTCAAGGAAGTAGGCTGGTATCAGCAGGACATTGTCGAATGGTGTTCTACAGACATCTGTGCTCTTGCAGTCAGAAGGGGCTTTGGCGTGTCGTGGAGCGTGGGTCAACTAAGAGCAAAGTCAGGCAGAGGCTTGTTTTAAGTAGTCTCAGAGGGAGGACCTGAAGCACCTGTGGGAGGGTGCGGCCTTATATAAGCCAGGAGTAGGTTCCAGGCTCTGGGGGCGAGGGCCACAAGGCGTGATCCAGCCAGTGAGCGAGTTTTGGGACCATGAGAGCCTGGGAGTCGCTAGACCTCAGCTGATAGCTGGAAGGGCAGGTTTGAGCAGATCAGCAAGTGCTTGGGGAGTGAAGATCATATGATGTTGTCTGTAAAGTTGCCTATAACAAAGGATCCGCGGTGGCTAGGGGAGAGCTACCCCAGCCTAGCGTAGAGTTGACAGTGATGGGTGAGGCGGGGCAGGTAGGGTGAAGTAACATACGTTGTTGTGCATGGAGTCTTATTTTGTGAGCCAGGTTTTGGGGAGTTCACAGGGAGGTAAGCCCATAGCAAACGTGGGAGTAGAACCCTTTGCAAGGGTAAGTCGGGCAGCTGGGGTGAGGCAGCTTTTTCCTGTACGCCAGTCCCAGCTACAGTTAGTGACCTTACAGGAGTTGGCGTGTGCAGGGAGAGGTCCAGCTGAGGGTCGAGGTTACCCCCAGGTACTTGAAGGAGCGACTAATCGACAGGGATGCCATCGCAAATGAGCTTTGCTTGTTGAGCTTTGCCCATATGATTTGCAGCGAACAAATGTGTTTTCATGATGTCATCTTACAGTTTTCACAGATACCCTATTTGCTGTAGGGGTGTGGCGGTCAATCAACAGGTGCTCAGGTAATCTCATGGCCCTACCAGTCATAACCTCATATGGTGTGCACTGAGTAGTTGCCGAGGAGTGACCCTGATTGTCATGAGTAGTAGTGGCAAGAGGGAATCCCAATCCTGGGATTGTCATTGATGAATTTGCATAACATCTGTTTGATTCTTCTATTTAATCTTTCTGCCTGACCTGAGGATTGAGGATGGTATGGGATATGAAATTCTGATCTACTCCAAGCATTTGTAGTGTCTCCTTCATCAGCTCAGCTGTAAAACTGGTTCCCTGGTCTGGAGTCTACCTTAAGGGGCAGGCCCACGTGTGGAGAACAATTGATCCACCAGGATCTTGCCAGTTGTCTTTGTTGTGTTATCCTGAGGAGGAATGCCTCAACCCATTTGGAAAACAAATATGTGACAACAAGTGCATACTTGTTGTTCTTGCTGGAGTTAATCAGGGCCATGAAATCGATTTGTGTTGCATTCCACTGTCCATATTGTCTTTGTGGCAAGTTTGGCATTTTGTTTCACTGAAATCGGATTGTTCTGGGGCACACACTATGCAGTTGTCCACATAGTGCTCCACATCCTTGATCATACCAGGCCACCAGATGACGGTTTTAAGTCTCTGGATAGTATTATCTGCCCCTGATGTCCACTAGTGGGTGTCATGAACTGTATGGATGAATTCGGTTTGTAAGGATTTTGGTACAACCCACAGTTTGTGACCTATATCTTCCTTACTATACCAGATCAATTTCTGATCATGAGATAGGTGTATGTTGTCAGAATGTCTTTTGTATGGACTGCCAGTATGTAGTTCCTGTTCAATTCCTTTGTCCAGGTATTTGAACACATCTTTTAGTTCTGGGTCATATTTCTGTGAAGCAGAAAGGTCCAGTGGAGGTTCTGGTTGCGGTTTCTGCTTGGCAGCTAAGAAAATTGCTGCTGTAGCTACTGGGTGAGTCAGTGACAATGTCTCTCACCCCCGCCCGAGCACCTCCTTTGGCAAGTGAGTCCGCTTGATCATTGAATTCATGGTAAGGGTCAGTTTGCAGTGAGCCTTTACCTGAGAATGTACGGTTTGAGTAAACTGCTGGGGCAGTGTATGTATAAATAAATGAATCTCTTGTATTTGACAGGTGTGCCATCAGAGGATGTGAAGGTATTTCTCTCCCAGAATGGTAGAAATGTAGTGAGGAGGAGCAGACCCAGTTAGAATCTGCAAGGTGATAGTATCCATAAGCACCATGGGGCATAACCCCTAGAGCACAGGCCACAGCTGTCAGTTCGGCATACTGTGAGGAGATGACTATCGTTTCCTATCAGTGTGCTTGAAATTGCCATCTAGATAGATTGTGAACACCAAATCCTGCCACCTGTTCCCCTCCACATAGCAGGCGGAGCCATCTGTGAAGACGCTGATACATGCTGGTATCCTCTAAAACATCTGGTGTAGCTGGTAAGAATGGTCCCAGCTCAGGAATGTCTGGAGGTTGGAGTGCACAATCATGGGGCTTACCTGTGTGAATAGGCCATGAGCCAATATGGATGGCATTTCCATAGGCAGTACTTTGATATCTTTGTCCTGCAACAGCAAAGACCAGTGGGTGAGTCTGGTATTGAAACTGAACCATCTTTTACTTTGTCTGAAAGTAAGAAGTTGGTTGGGATGTGGCAGGTATGCAAGATAATAGGTGCATACCCAGTGATGTACATGAAGTGTTTGACAGCCCAATAGTTTGCCAAGAATGTTCTTTCACAGAGACTATACTTTATCTCTACTGGGGACAGCATCTGAGAAGCATAGGCAGTGTGCCTGAAGTACCCATTGTACTTCTGTTCCAGCACTGTAGATGTGACACACCAGATGTGGCAGTTTCCAAATGGAATGGAAGATTTGGGTTCAGATTGATCAGTGCTGGGGCTGAGGCTAGGGCCTGTTTGAGCTGTGTCACAGCATCAATATAAGTTGTGCCCATGTCCATGGGACATCCTTTTCAGAAGTTAATACAGGGGAACGGCCTTCAAGGCAAAGTCAGGGATAAAATCCTGGAGTAATTTACCAGTCCTAGAAGCGCCTGAGTGTTGCCATGCTAGTAGGAAGTGGCAGATCTTGCAAGCCCTGGATCTTTTTGACAGCTGGGCTTCTGCCTTGGTCCGTAATGTGAGGCCGAGGAAGATGACCTCCTTCTCGCAAAAATTGTGCCTGAGGGATTGCACTTGAGGCCTGCTGTCTTCAGGCTTAAGCAGAAGTTCGCCTAGAAGGGCCAAATGGTTGTCTTTCATGGTGGTTGCTAGTAAGTCATCCACGTACTGTAGGAGACATTGGGGTGTAGAGATCTCTGCAGAGCATCCATCATGTGGAGATGGAAGAGGAGGGCTGTTGTGAAAGCCCTGGGAAGACAGGTCCAGGTGTACTGGCGTCCATCAAAGGTGAAGGCAAGTGTGTATTGGCTTTCCTGTGCTAATTGGAGTGACCAAAACCCATAAGAATGTCAAGAGCTGTGAACCACTTTTTGTCAGTTGTCAACAGCTTGAGTACATCATGTGCTGATGCTACTGTTGGTGCACAGCTAGGAGTAACCTGATTAAGTAGGTGGCTTGACAGTATCTAAGAACTATGTGGACTTGATCAATGCAGTAAAATGTGGAACTCACTCCCTATACTAACACGGTCCTCTCCTCCCATACCACCTTTAAGGCCTCCCTCTGGAATTTTAAAACACTCTTCAGCTGTCCCTGCACTCATAGCCTTCTAGCACAACCCAACTATTCCCCAGGCTAATTCTTGGATGGGGCCTCAGCGCCAATCTGCACTTATCCTCATGCACTACGCCTGAGTAATAGTACCTGACTAGGCACCGCTCACCCTCCCCTCGTGCACTTACTCCCAGTCCCTTCTCCCTGAACGGCACTTACACATAGACATCAGTCCCACCCAGTACGCTTTTACCGCATTGATCAAGTCCCACATAGTTCTTAGATACTGTCAAGCCACCTACGGTTGTCCCCTATTAAGTCGTTTACTCTCTGTAAGCTTCCTAGTATGCCTTACTATTTAAATCATCCCTGTACATATCTTCACTGGAATATTTTGTGCCTAAGTCGTCTAATACTGTTTACAACCCAATGACCCTGTATGTACCACTACTGTATTGTTTTGTACCTTCAGTTATTCTAATACTGTTAGTCACCTGTTGTAATCCCGTGATGCCTGTTATTCTCTGTATCCTGCACTGACTGTAATCCCGTGATGCCTGTTTTTCTTTGTTTGCTGCATTGTCTTCCTTACTGTACCTGTACTCACTTTACCTGTAACCCTCCCGGGTCGCACCTGAAAATAGGCACTTGGCTGTCTAGTGTGCTTACCTGGTTAACAAAAGCAAATAAATAAATCGTTTTCTGTAGTCAATTGCGAGTCTCCAGGCCCCATTCAGTTTTCTAATGGGCCATATAGGTGAATTAACAGTAGAGACACAGGTCCTAATCACTTTTGTTGAAGCAATGATTGGATGGTTTCCTAAAATGGCAAGGCTTCAGCAGGAATGGATACTGCTTCTACCTCACAGAGTCAGGCCCTGTGATTTCAGTGGTAGTATGCATTCTACCACAGTCGTGTTTGTTGGTGGCAAACATGTCAAGGTGTTTTGCAGCAAGGGTGCAAGCTCAGAAAACAAGTCATGACTTTTGAACAAGGCCATGACATCAAACTCTTTGTTGTTATTGGAAGCTGCCACCACATGTGAGTCTGAGATGGTAACAGCATGACATTATCCTTTGATCTGAATGAGTAGCCTGTTGGGCTAGATCCACTACACAGCCTTGTAATGCTAAGGAGTCAATACCCAATATGCTGCGGTGATGACGAGAACAATGAGGTCAAAAGCAAAATCAGTCCTGAGGTGGCCTACCACCACAGGTAGAGGAATAGATTGGTAGGTGTGTAACTGGGTCCCATCTACACCCTGTGCACTGGTCTTCCAGCTGCTAGACTAGTCTGATGAAACTGGGTCCTCATCATGGAGGACTGGCATGGCTGCTGCAGTGTCTAGAAGCAAGCTAAGTTGGCGGCCCCTACTGTGGCCTTTACACAAGGCCGTCTGTTTTGTCAACAATCAGGTTACTCACGGGGCATATAACTGTCTGTCCGACTATTCAGAATCTGTATCGTCTGCCTGCTCCTGAAATCGAGACTGCAGGATCTTCCAGGCTTTCTGTATGTCTTGCAATGGGTACAAGTGTATTTGTAATGTCACAGGTGCAGTGATGGCCTGCACAGGTGGTTCTGCCTTGGATGTCGTATCAACATGGACAGTAACCAATGCAACCTCTTCTTGACTGCACAGTTGCTCAACAGCCAGGGATAGGGCAGCTATAGTTCGGGTAGCTGTAGCTTCCTTCTCGGGATGGATTTCTCAAGAACTTGCTAAGGGTTTAGTTCTCTGATTTGGTGATAGCTTGGACCATTTCGATATCGGTTCTGGCTATTTTGTTGGGCATTCGGATTTTTCCAACTGCCTCTGTTGTCTGTATTGTTCAAGTTGTTTCTGCAGTTCCAGTCCCCATGCGACAGTTTGTCGTCAGAAGGGACATTATTCTTCTGGTTGTTTCCTCCACCATATAATGGGTGGGGGTGTCAGTGATAGGCTGTGCTGCAGCCACCTTGTTGGATCTGCCAGAAGAAAGGGTGCAGAGGTAGACTTGATAAGCATGCTCCATCTTGGTGAGGACATCCTGAAACCTGTCAATGTCCAGGAAAATATTGAGCTTGACCTTTCTCACAAGACTGGATACATATTCTGGATGCACAAATTCTTGTACTCAATTTGATCTCGTCAAATTGCTCATCTACTAAGGGTTTTGCCAGTTTTGTCATAAGCCACAACCGTTGATGGTAGGTGGCTGGGCTTTCCTTTGTGCCTTGCTTAACCTTTTGGCCAAGCACATTCCCACAATTCCCAGGAATTTGCACATATGAGTGTAGTGGCAATTTCATCAAAGGTGAAGTTTTCAGCCTCCGTGCTCTCTCTGAGAGTTTAGCCCAGAGGGTAGGTTCAACTGTTTGTCTCAAGACTTGAACCTGGTACTGTGGTTGGAGAGAGAGCTTCTTGCAAAGGAGTGTACTTTCTCCAAGTGGCAACTGAGATTGTCAGTTGGGTCCATTTGCTGATGCTCTGTGCAATTTGCTGAACAGAATGGCGACTTGCAGGGGTTGGAGGTAGGCGTATTTGTACCCAGTCCCTATACCAGCATGGCTTCAGCGCAGCCTCACTGCCACATCAGCGATCACTTTATGCGTCTGATCCTGTGTGACAGAATCTTTAGCAGTTTGTCAGTTTGGTCCTGGATGGCCTCTTTTGATCCTCCGAGACAGTGATCCTACTGATTGCATCACTAATCATGATGCGAATCTCCAACTCATCGCCTCTAGTGAGAAGAGTGAGTGGAGATGGTTCATGGATTATAGACCCTCCGCCTGTGTCATGGAGGCCGCCATCTTGGCATTGTAAGTGGCGTCTGCCATGTTTGCATAGACATGGCTACGCGAGTGTGCGTGCCGATGTTGGCACCATCTTGTGAATGGCAGGTGGAAGTTACTCCACCACTGGGGTTGGACTTGCGTGTGGCGTGGCATGCCTCATCATCAAGGTCAGAGTTGTTATCGCTGGATGGCGTAATCTCAATGGGCGTATACGAAACCCGTTCTTGGCTGGAAGAATCTTCCCATCGATGGCTTAACTTCGCCATCTTTTGTCTATACTTCTTGTGGCAGGCACTAATTCAACGCTTTTTCCTAAGATTTTATCAAACACACAACTCACACACTTGCAATCCTCTTTCAACTCAGCAGTCTCATCTCTCAAAGTTTCATTCAGATTCACAAAATATTCAAATGTGCTGTTTATCACATTTCAACCTTTTGCAATCATCTCTTAACAAACATAGCTCTCGCTTAGTGTCTTGAGCAGAACAGTGCATCAGCTTGAATTGGCATCACGGAGTGACTATGTCTCCTTCGCTAGTTTCTTTTCCTTTTCTGTAACTGCGATCCTGCAAGCCCATCTCTTTATTTAGAGATGTATTTTGCAGTTCAAGGGATGCACACTTTGCTGTGAGACTCTCAACAGTGGTATGTAGAGCCGCAACTAAAAGACCTTTGAAGTTGTATTTCTTGGTTGTTTGTTTGGACTCTTATGTAATGGTCAGATATTAGCAGCAATGTTTTTCTGCAGATTTTGCATCCAGTGCGAAATCTGTCCATCCTCATGGGATGTGAGGTAGTTTGAGTCATCGAGTCTCTGTTCTGTGCACAGATCAGACATGACAAACAAGAGGTAGACAAACTAGCAAAGCAGTTGGAAAACTGTTAAAAATACCCTGGCGCCATCACCAGCCGCTTGGTCCCCGGTGGGTGAACAAGGAGTGTATGGGGTCCGTGTGGTCTGCCACTCCCGAGACCAAGATGGTGTGGGTCTGCCACAACCGCTACCACTGTAAGCATGAGTAGGTCCAAGTAGACAAAAGTGTACTACACTACCGACATTTAGAATAAACTGAATGTGAATCTTCCTTGTACATTCTGAAATGTAAAGACGTCAGGTTGGGCGTCGGCCAAAAGTTGAATCGAGGAGAGAACTATGCAGCAACTTAGCACTAAAACAGCAATACAGCTGCCAGCTTTCCGGATTTTGGAAGCTACAGAGGTGCAATACTAAAGTGCAAAGGAGAAGTTTTATTTTCAGTGAAATGATTTTGCCGAGCTCATTGAAGGCAGACACGACAGCAAAGGTGTCAAACCCTCAAGTAGGTGGATTCCTATAAACTGGATTAGGCAGTTGAGCCTTGAACCACATAACAAGGGACACGCAGCAAATTATCCTGCAGAAATGGTCTGGTATAGTGACTTTTATTTTTGCCGTGACTTTCCAGGTCTAAATAATTTGTGGACATTAAAATTTTACTGCCTAAAGTGAAAATAAAAGCTTTGAGTTTAACTGTCTCCTTTTTCTGAGTGTATATGGAACAGTTCAATTGTGAAGAAACTTTTTTCATTTGTCAACCCTGCTATATTTGCACCAGGCAGAACCTGTTCTTCCTTTATATTTTTTTTTATAAAGGGTTAAGTGAGCACTACACACTTATTTGGTACATTGTTATAAAATGTGTATAATTGGACAAAACAGGTGGTCTGAGTAACTGTCCTAACTAAGCGTGAAAAGTTGCTTAGCTAGCAGAGATAATACAATAAAGACCACTATAATCCAAGGTCAGTTGTAGTGGGTACAGTTACTAAAGATGGCACTTTTGCCTTACATATGAAAATACAGTAAGAATAGAGCAAAAGTATTTCTCATGGCTTATATGTCAATGAGGCCTAATATGTATCAGTAAAACATAATAGAATACAGGTCCTGACACTTCTGCTTATATGATAAGTGTCTTTGCCTAAGGTTAGTACATATCCCTACATAAGTTGCTGCCTGCGGTGGGGCACCATCAGGGTGCTGGAACATGGATAACACAATTTTCCATCTGGTCTACTGCCCGGCATTTGAATCCCTTCACCTGCCCAGTAAATCTCATCCTGAAGTATCTCCTTTCCTTTCAGACTTAGATCTGGGCTACTCCTCTATCAAGGTGCATCTTTTGGCCATCTCTGTGTACTATGACCCTATTGAGGGCAAAAATATTGCCAACTGGACCTGTCCGCACCTTCTTGTAGGGCATTCTTTATTTGAAGTGTCCCATTAGGGACCCAGTCCTGCCATGAGATTTGTTGTTTATTCTGGAGAAACTTACTCTTCCTCCCTTTGAACCTGTCGTAGCTACGCTTTCTGTTGTGGAAAGCATTGTTTTTAGTTGCTATTACCTAAACTCGGAGGATTTCCGAGCTTCAGGCTCCGATGTGTAAAGAGCTTTTATTTGTTCCACAAAGACAGAGTATCTTTGTGGACCATTCCCAAGTTTTTGCCTAAGGTGGTGTCTGAGTTGACTTTGAATCAATCCATCCACCTGCCTGTTTATTTTCCTGAGTACTCGAATCAGGGGAGGTTTACTTCATACTCTAGATGTTCATCGGTGCTTAGTTTTATCTGGACTGCACCCGTCCTTTCAGAAAATCTGATCAATTGTTCATTTTGCTTGCCCCCAGGAAAGAAGGGCTCCTGTTTCCAAATAGTGTTTATCTAGGTGGTTAGCTAATTGCATTGTTTATTGCTACCTCAAGTAGGACAAGCCTTTGCCAGGCTAGGTCAAAGGTCATTCTACCAGGGGCATGGCTGCCTCTACTGCCTCTTTTAGAAATGTATCTGCTGCAGTTATCTGCACTGCAGCCACTTGGAGTTCTGTCCACACTTTTGTCAGGCATTACAGTTTGGACGTTGCCTCTAGGCGTGGAGCTAGTTTGGCCTTGCAGTCCTCCAGGGCCTCCTGTCCTAATGCTCCTGTGATGACTACTGTTCTCCTCCTTACTAATTGAGTCTGCTCCTCTACTGTTTGGGATTCAGTCCTAATGGTGATTGCCTGCTGCAAGAGCCTCCTCAAAGTAAGATAGTGTAGTTACGTAAGAACTTACTGTAACAGTAGATCGGCCTTACGATATCTGTTCGACTAATGAGTTGTCGATCCGACATCATAGCGATAGAATTATGTCAACTGCCAGTTGCAGTTGACATAATTCCAGCAGGAGACCCCAGTCGTTTTCTATCAGGGCGGGGGCTTCACCTCCTAAACCCTCACCCCCCAATCTCTAGGATTCTAACTCCAAGTCGGGGTTGAATCGGGAGGAGTGGGACAGGAGACAGAGTGCGGGTCAGTGGGCGGACCATTACAGCAAACTGTCAATGTTGTCAACATCAACGTGTTACGCTGTAATGGTGTCGCCAGATGGTGGGCATACCTAGCTCCACACCAAGTGCTTAAGGTAATACTTGTAACTGACATGGGAGTGCAGTAATGGGAGTGGGGCCTTCGATAACACATTAAAATGAGGTCCATTCTAGCGGCCAGTGGTCATGGTCTCCATCCAGGTGGAAGTTAAAGATTCCATGGAACCTTGCCTCCATGGGCTTCCAGAGGGCATGGAAGGTGCCATTGTAGATAACTTTTGTGCTTTGATATTACTGCATTTGCTGAGTTTGATGCGAAGGGTGGCAGTTACAAACTGGGAGTAGGTGTCTGGAGCTGTTATGTCTAAACTGGCGACTGGTCAACTTCTCTGCCAGATAATGATGTGCTTCCACAATTTTAAGGATAAGGAAACTGTTCTTAATGCCTACCGGGGTGTAAAGGAGTTAGTATATGAGTGGCATCGTCTGTTCATATCCCAGGATTTCTCTCAGCATTTACAAAAGAAACTAAAGCTCTTTTACCCCATTATGAACAAGCTCTGGGAGCTGCAAGTGGATTTTACTTCACCTACCCTGGCTTCCTTTACATTCTGAGAGGTAGATAAGGTGCTCTCCTTTGTGCAGGACTTGCAGAAGAAGCTGGCCAAATGATTTGGTGGACACTTAACAGCTATGCCTGTGAGTAGGTTCAGGGTGAAGGGGTGAGTGCTGCTTGTGTTGCTTGGGTTTATGCAGCTCACTTGTCCTGACCTTGGTAGTACTCTTTCATTATTAGACTGCTTGGGACAGTGTGTGTATTGTGCACATCTCAATTAAGGGGACGGCAGGGTCGGGTCGACTGTGAGTTTGGTGGATCTTGTGCTGGGTGGGGGTGAGTTGTACTGGGGAGGTACATCAGTCTCCTTGGGTGGACTTACAGGTAACACGGTAGCTACAACTTTAATACAATAATGGGCCTGACCACCTGGGGCTGGGGGTGGGGTAATCCTGATTGGGGCTCTTTTGTGGTGGGAAGTCTTACCCCATTGGGAATGGGGATGGGATTCAAGTCAGTTTGGGGCCTAAGGAGTTATTGGGCCTCCAATAAGCAGTCTTCCTGTGTTTATGGCTTTAAGCATGGTTGGGCTTATGTACAGAGGTTTGTGGGCTGGCTGCTGGTTGCAGCTTCTTTTCTAGTTCTCTAGTTTTTGTAACTATTTAGTTGCCTTTTAAATCTGTGAAGGGGTGGGTGGCTGGGAGGGGCTAAGGGCCTGTTGCTCCCTTCTATAGAAGATGGGTAATGTACATCCAGGGAAAGCCTATTCAGGATGCCTTTGATAGGTAAAGGGTCCGTGTAGAGAATACCAGAGAACCCACAGTAGTTTCATTTGATTCTTTTTCTCTCCCAAGTTTTTCAAGCATCTTGGTCCCTGGGTACACTTGAAAGGAGGGGTCAGGGCTGGTGGGCCTTTCCTGGTCACCTCTGCTAGTTCTTACCACAGATGTACAGTACTCTGGATATTTCTGACTTTTTATAAAGTTGATTCTGTGGGGATGGATAGAGGGAAGGAAGCTTGTTTTCTGTGTTGGGGGATAATGTTTGCACTACCTATTGTGTACTTAGTCTAGTATCGGTTGTTTTTTTTCTACTGGGGGTGGTGGGCAGGTTTTACATTCCCATGACTATGTTCTCGAGCTAGGTCGGTTGTAGTGTTGTGACTTATGGGAGATAATATTTTAATGCCTGGACTTGTTGATGCTCGGAGAAAGACAAAACAGAAGAAGAAGGTGCCATTGGGGTATCATAGAGGAGGACGAGCCGGAGAAGGTAGAAGTGACTGCTCCAGCTGGCGATTCCTAGTAATTACTGCAGTGGCTATATGTATAGCAAGTAGCCTTGAGAAACAGAGAATTAAGGACATGCAACAAAATGAAGCTCGATGGGCAGATACCCTAAGGGCCATACAGGCCTTAAGTGTTGGACATCCCTCTGGTGCTGGTGAGAGTCCAAATGACATTAAATTAACAAAACTGAGTGAGTCTGATGACATTGAAACTTATTTGACTACTTTTTGAGTGAATAGCCCGGACGTGTCAATGGGCCAGAGTCTATGGTTTATAAGACTCGCTCCATATCTTACCGGAAAAGCTCAGTTAGCTTATGGATATGTTGATACTACCATGGCCGAAATTATGAGGCAGTGAAAGAAGCAAACCTAAAGAGGTATGACATATATCTAGAGACAGTGGTTTCGTACTTTGAAGTTTCATTTAACAGACACCCCCAAGAAACATATGCAAGACTTAAGGATCTATGTGGCAAATGGTTACAACCTTCAGGTAATACTGAAGAACAGATGATGGAAGTGATAGTTATGGAACAATTGGTTTGCATACTGCCACAGGATGTACAGATGTGGGTTAGGGAGCACCGACCAGAATCAGCAGAAAGGCTGTCCAACTGGCAGAGGATTATTTAGCTGCAAGGCCTAACAGACAGAAGGGGTATTCTGGATCAGGTGCAACTCAACCCATGGTAAGAACATTTCTGCTTCTTCTTCTAGTATACAACAGTCGACTAGTGGGGGCACGAAACAAGTAAAATCAGACAGAGTGCATAATGCTGAAATTATATGTCACTACTGTCAAGGGAAAGGGCAGATAGACAGATTCTGCCCTAAAGGAAATCCACAGCAACTCATCTGGCTTTGGCTAATTGGGGACAGTATTTAACCCCTGTGACTGTAAATGGTAAACAGATAATGGGGTTATTGATTCTGGAAGTCGGCAAACCTTAATAAAAGCCAGTCAGCTCCATAATGAAGCATGCCTTCAAACCCAGATGGGGGTTATATGTATCCATGGGGACACACACTTTTATCCTTTACAGTCAGTGGACATAGAAGTGCAACAGAATAAACAAAGGCTTGATGTGGGGTGGTCCCTCATCTCCCGTCCCTGTTATAATTGGACATGATCATCCTGATTTCTCACTTTTGCTAAATGAGACTACACATTTGGGAGCCGTCACTACTAGGGCTCAAGAGAGGTATAAGGCAGACTTTCAACAATTGTTTCCATTTGATGAAGATATTTTGGGGCACCAGGCGCTAAAAGGAAATCCAGGCAAGACAAGTGGCTGGATAAAAAGAGTGGCAACAAACACATTTGAACTCTAAAGATCAGAAAGAAATGGACATGAACAATGTCAATATACAAGAGGACAATTTATTTGGACTTGAACAAACAAAGGATAAGACATTAGAACCTTTTTTTTTTTTTAAACAGGTGGGAACTAAACAGAATAAAGACCATAATTGTATCACAGATAAACGATTACTATATAAGATGTATGAATCCTAAACAGAGGAAACTGTGTTACAATTATTGGTGCCTTCTGTTTATATAAATCACTTACTGTCTTTAGCACATGATGTTCCTTTAGCTGGGCACCAGGGGTCAGAACGTACATTACAGAAACTGTTATATCAATTATTCTGGCCAGGATTGCCATAACAGGTAATTGAATAATGTAAACCTGTGAGCATTGTCAAAAGTAGCTCTTGTGGGTAAAGGAAAAAGGTCCCTTACACCTTTACCATTGATTTCAACCACTTTCGGTGAAGAGCAATGGATGTGGTTTGCCCTACAAAAAGTGCAAGAGGAATCGTTTCATATTGGTGTGTGTGACTATGCTACGAAATACCAAGAAGCGATACTCCTTATGCACGGTAACGGCAGACAAAGTGGCTGAGGAGCTAGTAAAAATATTTTCCAGAATGGGTATCCCTAAGGAAATTCTATCAGATCGGGAAGTAACTTTTGCTCACAGATGTTAAAGAAATTGTATATAGCTTTAGGAGTACATGCTATACATACTCTTCATACCACCCACAAACAGATGGGCTGGTAGAAAGATTTAATCAAACGTTAAAAAGAATGTTGCAAAATGTCCTCAAGAGAAGGAAAACATTAGGACAGCTTATTACCCTATCTTATGTTTGCATATAGGGAGGTACCAGTCATCTACAGGATATTCCCTTTCAAGTTGTTATTTGGAAAAAATCCCAGAGGTTTGCTAGATATAATTAAAGAAAATTGGGAAGCAAAGAAACAAGATATTGTACCTTTAACATCTGTGGAATATATCAAACGTTAAGAGAGAAATTACACAGTATACAAACAAAGCCCAACAGTATAAAATAGGTCACCAGAATACCAAAAGCTTATTATGATCAAGGGGTGGATAGGAAGTCTTTTTCAACCTGGAGACAAGGTACTACTGTTGTTACGTGTACAGATAATAAACTTTTAATGAAATGGCAAGGGTCAGATACAGTACAGAGGCAGGTAGGACCTTTCACCTTTCAATTATGAAATTATATGCCCAGAAAAAGAAATAAGTTACACCTATACCATGCAAATCTACTTAAGGCATGGCATGAGCATATAAATACCTCCTATATGTATGCCCTGAAGTAGAACAAGTGAACTTGACCAGGCCTATGATAGGTTGTATAGTAAGGGATCCATAAAAGATGTTAACATTAATTTTCATCTGACTGTTGTACAACGTGTAGAATTGAATAACCTACTGGCTGCATTTACCCAATCATTTACAACCTCACCTGGATGCATGGAAGGCATCACTCATCACACAGATGTAGGGCATACTGTACCTATTAGGTTAAAACCCTATAGATTACTGGAGAGTTTGAGACATGAAGTAAACACAGAAATAAGGAAAATGCAACAAATGGGAGTGGTACAGCCACCCATGAGTCCTTGGAGCTTTCCAATGTTTGTGGTAAACAAAAAGAAGGGGAGTAAGAGTCTGTTTAGACTTTAGAGACTCCGTGCAGTATCCAAATTTGATGGAAATCCCATGCCACGCGTAGATGACATCATTGACCATCCTGGTTAATGCATGGTATATTAGCACTTTAGATTTATCAAAGGGTACTGGCAAATCCCTCTGGATGCCGACTCACAGGAGAAAACAGCATTTAGCACTCCTTTGGGATTGTTTCAGTTTAAGGTAGTGCCATTTGGATTACACGGGCTCCTGCTACATTTCAAAGAGCTATGGATACAATTTTGCAACCCCTTTTAGCCTATAGCACCACCTATTTAGATGATGTCATAATATTCAGTCCATCCTGGGAAGAGCATATGACACATCTCAAGGTAGTTCTAGAGACTATAACTAAAGCAGGATTAACCATACACCCTAATAAATGTTCCTCTGGCAGCAGAAACCACCTATTTAGGATTCATCATTGGAAAAGGGAAGTTAAACCAGAAATGAGTAAGGTGGATGCCATCGCTGATAGTACAGAACCGCAAACAGAAACACATGTTCGAGTATTTCTGGGATTGGCAGGCTATTATCGCTGCTTTGTCCCCAGTTTTTCTGAAATAGTCAGTCCCTTAATAGAGTTAACAAAAATGTCAACCAGAAAAAGTAATGTGGACCAGACAATGTGAAGAGGCATTCCTGTCTCTGAAAGCGAAATTATGTTCATATCCAATATTATACAGCCCTAACTTCCAGCGTCCATTCTTACTAGAAACTGATGCTTCCAACCTTGGGATTGGGGCTGTTTTATCTCAAATGGATGAGGAAGAGGAACATCCAATTTTTATATCAGCAGAAAATTACATCAGAGAGAAACTAAGTATGCTACCATTGAAAAAGTGTGTAGCTATTCGTTGGGCAGTAGACACTTTAAAATTCTATTTATGGGGAAGAAAATTTACAATAATCACGGATCACAATCCTTTATGCTGGTTGAATATGATGAAGGATAAGAATCCATGCATTATGTGTTGGTACCTAGCACTTCAACCACATAAATTCATAATTCAGCATCGAGCAGGTGCTAAACACAAAAGCATGATTACATGTCACTTTATGGAGCTAACTGTTGGTTAAAACAATCTTCAGACCCCGGTATTAGACTAGGATAAATGTTGAGAGACTATAGCTAGTAAATGTGCTCTATGACTTAATATCTGAGTCGTTTTTGACAGAAAGGGACCCCAGGGTGGAGCTTTGGGAGTGGGTGGGCAAGCTCCATCTCCTGCTCTGTAATGAACAGAAGATCTGATTTAATTCTAACTTTTGTATAATAAACTTTTGAAAAAACAAACAGAAAAACAGGAGTGTAATTGTTTTCTTTTATGCCCTGTTTTTTTTTTCTTAAGCAGGGAGGAGTGTGACGATGGATTCATGTAAACAAGAAGGTGTAATACAAGACTGTTGCAACAGCATCTTTGATTTCTCTATAATCTTTTACTTTTCTAATTTCCCACTATCAGGAAGGCCACCTGGGTAGTGTATCTTTCTTTCCTTTACGCCTCTGTATGTTTCTATGCCTCTAGCCTTCTTGGCTTTAGTGAATCCAGTCGCATATTTCACTGTATCCTGGTTAAAATAAGCGTCCCCTTAGGACTTCAGAGTTCTTTAAACAAAAGGGACAGTTCATTGCTTAAGCCTTTATTTCAGTAAAATATATGGAGTTCGTAACTCCAGTCGTGGTTATAGTAGTTAACCCCTTTTTTATAAATTCAAAGAAGTAGTAAAAATTAATTTTGTTCTCGACAGCAGTGGCGCCCGTCTGAGACGTTAAGCGAACTGCCTTAATTCATTCCCATCTTTAAATGAGCCACGTTCTCCTATTTTCGTGGCTTAAAACCCCTTCTGTGTATGCTTTCTGATTTTCGCAGACAGATGGAATTGCTTTCTTTTGCTGTTCAGTTAAATATAAAAGAAAAACCCTAAGTCATTTTCTTGGTTAGCTGCTCGGCTTCTCCTCGCTGAAACAGTAAGCGCAAGGTAGTGAGGAGTATTCTAAAATCACCGTTAGCAGAGATAAGGGGGGGACATTATATTGCTTTGCTGAGCTAAAGTCTTAGAAATTTTAGTAGTGGCCGTGTGCAGTTTAAGTTAGTATTCCGATAAAAGCAGTCTACTTTGTGCATTGAAACATAATAAAAGCTGCATACGTTTTTGAATAATGAATTAAAACTGTCATACTGAGTTGATAAAACTAAAAGGAATTTAGAAGGCAGTGTTTATACCTGAACAGGTATACAGCTTCAGGGCGGTTTCCTTGAAAAGGTTTCAGAGAAGTCTCCACCTACTCTATCCCTCAGAATAGACAAGCCGGACGGCCCTTTCTGTACCAGGGTGGGGAGCTTCATCTGAACTGTTTTAAGAAAATCATCAGTTTATCTGTGTTATTAGATTTAGAAGCATATACCTTGTCATATAAAGAATATCAGATGTAATGATGTGTATATGAAATAAGAAATTGTTTTGTTGTATTTTGCCTTTAAATAACAAAGGTAGGAGGAGTTTGTTGCTCCTCCCTACCTGTTGGGTATATCTAAGGTGTGTTGAGTCATTTGAAACTGAGCTTGGTGAGGTGCAGTTGTATTCTGCTCCTAACTGTGAAAGCACTAGCTAATACTAGTGCACTTATTACAGAACCTTCTTCAATTTTTCTTTGTTTTGTTTTCTGTCGTACAAATCAGAGTAACACATTTTTGCTTTGTTTTATTTAATAAATATTCTTCTTTGATTTGCAACTTTCTGTCTGAATCCTTTTAATCCCACACCTTACAATGGGGATAGTTTAGTATATGTTTTGCTGTGTTGGTTATTGTGGATTGTTCTAATGTTATATCCAGTTTTCTGGTCCAGTGCTGTTTGTATTTGCGTTGATGGAATGATACTTGAGAAGCTGGGTGGATGTACTCGGGGATGCCAGCAGAAGCTGATTTTAATTCTCTATGATGGGGTCAATGACTAATGTTACAGTTATTTCATGGAATGTGCAGGGTTTCTTCCCCGATTAAAGAGAACCAGTGTACTTACTGCTTTAAAGTGACAGAATGCCTCTGTGGCACTACTACAAGAAACTCGGCTCACCGACAAAGAGCACACCAAATTGGTGAGGGGTGGGTTGGTTTATGTTATGCGGCTTCATAGAACTCACATAAATGTGGCGTAGTGGTTCTGGTGCATAGGCATCTCCCTCTGTAGGTCCACGGGGTGGTTGCTGACCCCAAGGAGGTCGATACATATTTTTTGAAGGTGATGGTGAGCTAAGGAGGAGCAGTCACATATGCAAGCATTACGCTCCAGCTGTTTTCGACCCTTCCTTTTATCAAGCCCTACTTGATATTCTGACAAAGGAGCAATTTCCTGAGCTGATCCTGGGTGGGGACTTTAATTCTGTAATGCAGCCTGATTTAGATCACTCAGAAGGTAAAGGATGCCATAGCAATGTTATGAAGCGATATCCTGATTAATGGGACCGTAACAGGCAAATTTCTTTTTGATAGGAACACGGCAGGGGTGTCCCTTGCCTCCCTTTCTTTTACTTTGGTTATTGAGCCATTGGTAATTTTAGACTGAAATGCCCCTAGGAGATCTTCGGGTGCAGGGGAATTCAAGTAGGATCCACTAAGTCACCTTGTTCACAGATGACTTGTTGCTATATATTACAGGTCTATGCCAACACTGCTTCAAGTAATTTCTGAGTTTGCTGCATTTTCTGGTTATAAACACAGTGTGGCAAAATCAGTTGTTATCCCTGGGGAGGGTACAGGGCAGTGGGAATGGGACTTGGGTGTTGAAGGAGGTCTCAGTTTCTTTTAAATATCTGGGATTCAAGTCGGTCAAGATCTGTGCTCTGTTTATTGCATAAACTATACCCTACTCATACATACAATTGTGGGTGACCTGGGCGTATGGAGAGCACTTCCCATTTTCTGGTTGAGGATATTACTCTATTAAAATTAATATTCTCCCAAGGATACTGTACATGATGCAGATCCTCCCAATGGGTCTTACCAGGTTAGACCTGAAAGCGTCTGAATGGATCTTTTCAAATTTTTTATGACAAGGAAATTGTCCCGGATGTGCCTGTAATGCCTTAGGGTGGATGTCTTCAATGGGGACTAAACTTCCGAGATATGAGAAGTTATCACATAGGTATTAGTGTATCCAGGACTGAGTAAATAGGCTGGCTGAAGCTGGGTGGCTGGACCTGGAGGAGATGGGCTGTCCTGGCAGGCTGTTGGCCTACTTGGCTAGAAAGGGCTGTAGGCATACAATACCATAGGTGCATCGAACCCCTTGGTGGGATGGGTCTTACAGGCCTGGGACCAAGTGAGATGCTGTAGTGGTGCAGTGGAAGATAGAGACACTTCTGGTACCTGTGGCAGAAACATAGAATTTGATGGCAGATAAGGACCTCTTGTCCCACATAGTCTGCCCATTTCCCTACCTAACGGATAAGCTGTAGATCTTAGTTAACCAACAGCCTACTTCCTCCTACCCCCACTAGAATTGCCTTATGTCTGTCTCATGCATTCTTGAATTCCCCACTGTTTTTGACTCTACGACCTCAGGAAGGCCGTTTCATGCATCTACAACCTTCTCTGTGAAGAAATACTTCCTCACTTTACCTCTGAGCCGTCCTCTCTCTATCTTCAAATTGTACCCTTTGTTCTTGCACATCTCTTTTCTGAAAGATGCTACCCTCTTGCACTTTAATTGCTTTGAGATACTTGAAAGTTTCTATCATGTCCCCCCTCCTTTCCTCGAGGCTACACATCTTAAGCTCCTTTAGTCTTTCTTCATATCTCCTCTGGTGCAGACTCTGCACCATGTTGGTTGCCCTTCTCTGGACAGGCTCCACCCTGTCTATGTCTTTGCAGAGATGGGGTCTCCAGAACTATACACAGTACTCCAGATGTGGTCTTACCAACTGTCTCTACAGAGGGCCAACAACTTCCTGTTTTCTATTGGTGATGCCTCTCCCTATGCATCCCAGTATCCCCCAACCCTCCTTGCTGCCTTCTCACATTGCTGGCCCACCTTTGGGTCGCCTTCTTCATTCCCAGTCTGGCAGATGGTAGAGTTAAGGATTGGGAGCAGCAGGGGATTGGGTGTATGGGCAACCTCTATACCCACAGGGAATGGATACTTTTAGGACCTGCAGGAGGACAGGGTTTGCCACACTCACACTTCTTCGCTGTCTGCAGGTCAGGGCTTTTTATTTTTTCAACTCTATTTCTCACTGGCTTACCAGGGAACTCTCTCAGGCATACCCCTGCACCGCTGCTGTTCTACCGTGTGACCTGAAGTCCGATCTCTGGGAAATTGGGACAGATACCCCCATTCCAGCCTGACTCGATGGACCCCTGGCTCTGAACCCCGTGGAGGTAGGGCTGCCAACCACCATGATGCTCTTTCTATAATCTAGTCCGCTGAGCCAGGGCTGGGTGAGAGATCAGGAGAGCCAAGAACTGAACCTGATGTTGGGCGTGAGGCCTGCTGCAGGGCTTTAAAGGGCTGTCACTTATCCCTGGGGTTGGGGTTTTCTACTTTTTAGGTAGTTTCCTGGAGTGCGGACATGTAATGATCTCTCGCATGTAAGTACTGACACCTGCTGCTGCTCACCCCTTGGCTGCATCGCTCCATGGGGCCCCCTATCTCACCTGGGGCCACTAAGGAGTGATAAGACTTCCCAACCCACCCCAGGAAAGGAAAGCAGTCCTCCAGATGCTCAATCCTCTTCTCCCCTGCCAACCTCCAGCAGCCCGAGTCTGTTCCTGGACCCAGGTCACCGCATAGCGCAGGTGTGGCGTCCAGCACCTCAGCCCTCAGCTCCACCAGGCTGGCCAGGTCAGGGCTTTCGGAGGGGCCTGACTAGGAAACCAGTGAATGCATCTGCCTTGGCTCCAGTGGAACAACTGGTCTGTGCGGCCAGAAAGGACCCTAAGGGCATATTTAGGAAGGTGGTATGTCAGGACAGGCAGTATTTTCCTGACCTTATACATAAAAGCAAAGTTCTGTGTGAAAGGACCTTGGGATAACTATACAGGAGGAAGACTTGAAGATATTAAACTCCCATATGGATATACTGATCTGTAATAAATACAAAGAATCCCAGTTCATATTTTTACACCATTAATATTGCCCTCCTAGACTGTCCATAAGTATCACCCCATGATCTCCCCATATGTGGAAGATGCCACACTGACTTGAGCACGTATATCCATTATTTCTATACATGCTCAATATTATAGTCCTTTTTGAGGTTGGTATCTCATGAGTTGTCCATAATGGCGGGTGACCGATACCTATGACATCAATTATCATGTTGTTTGGTATAGAAGATTTTGGGAAGAGGGCTGGGGACTTCTCCCACTGGATTAGGGTGCTCTTGGTGGTTGCCCGTCATTGTATTCTTACTTGGGTCTTGTGTGCCTCCCATGATCCAGTCTTGGAAGGCCCTGCTGTCCAGACTTTGTCTATGGAGCGTCTTTCCTTTATACTATGGGGTAAGGGGAATGCTTTGCAGGGTATGGGAACCCTTTTTGAATTGTCTGTCCCCAGTGGAGACACAGATTCTGAGGAAGGTTGTGATCTAGGATGGGGGTCTGGGTCCTGGGAGTGACCTATGCCCTGAGACTCTGGGTCAGCCCTACATTAAATGTTTGCTGTAGTTGCTTTTTCTGGGGTGCCCTTCCTGCTGCCTTGCACCCGTCCACCTTTATACTGTCTTCATAATTTATTGTACTAATTGCCTACTTGCTAGTCTCATATGTTATTTCACGTAATGTCCGTCTATTAAGTCACTTTGATTTTGTACTGGACCATTGGTTACCTAGTTGTGTGTGCGGTTGTTTTCCTGTTTGTTCTGCTTTTCCCTTTCCCAAGTTTTTCAATATGTGTTCTTTCCTGTATGTTAAAATCAATAAAAGAAGATGCAAAAAAACTTAAGAATTTTTCAAGAGGAGAAAGATCTTCCTGGACTAAAAGTCTCCACCACTCATTCACACTAATGGGACTACGCTGGAGGTGCTAGGACCTCCCGGGAGCCAAAAATCTTCAGGAGGGCTGGCTCCAGGATAGGACCACACATGCGAGACTAGCTTGCGCTGTATAGGCTATCTCAGCTTGACCTTCAACCGCCTCAGCTCCTTTTCTCGAGTAGCTGATGACGCCGACTGCTGAGAGTCAAGTCTTCGCTCTATACAACAGCAGCTATAGCCGCTCAGTATTCGATTAATTTATTACTTTAGTGTTCTTTCTTATTTAAAAAGAAGAGGAAGAAATTCTCAGGCTGCAGTCATGAAGTCGACCTTAGGCGGTACTGGTGATGGTAGGGAGACTTCATTTGAAAGCTGCGATGGCAGTGGGGCTGTGTCCGGTCCGCCACCCTTTGTGTGGAGGGTCTGACCACAGGCAGTCCGGTGCTCAGGGGAAGACAGTCCCTGAAGTACAAAAGCAGTGGGCCTGTTCCGACCTCAGTCAGGGCCCAGCTCTGCTTGACCTCGAGCTCATCTTCCTCCATTCTGTGGAAGAAAAAATGGTACCACTCAAGGTTGCTCTGTGGTACGTCTGCATGGGGATCATCGGTGGTGGCGAGCTGTAGGCCTGATCAGCTTTGATGCGGTCCTCTGTGGCTCCGTTCTTATGACCACGATCTTCGTTCCAGGGCCCGTCTCTGTCCTGAATGGGGCTCTGGTGAGCAGTTTCACCGCTGGGCCACTCTGTTAGAGCAGGGGTTTGATGTCTGCCCACTTGACTTGGCTAGTGGACCTGGTTCCGGGGGCCTTGGCCCTCTGAGCCACTGGGCCACGGCTGAGTCGGAGTGGGCAGGGCACTCTTTCAGTGCCTGCTCCGGTACCAGTGCCATCGATGCCAACACTGCATGCCTCCCCTCATCTTTTTCTCTGCAGGGGCGGCATGGGTGCGCTTTCCTTCTCCCCTTTTTCTTCAGGTCTAGGGCCTGTATGCTGGAAGCGCCGCAGGTGGTGCCAGTGTGGCAGTGGTGTCAGTGCTGTGGGTGGTGCTGGCCGTGAGTGGTGCCTGTGCCGTTAATGGTGCCAAACCCTTCAATGCCATTCTGGGTGGCGGTGTCTCCTGTGATTCTGGCCTGGACTTGCCTTTTGGAGGTTCTTCTGGGGTAGAAGTAGATCTGGATGAGTCTCTCCTATCCTACTTTGTTGAAGATGCAGCAGATGATTCATTTTAGGTGCTGGAATGCAAGCCTTCTGTATCAGCAGAGCCTGTGATGGAAGATTTTCTTTTCAGTTTTCCCCAGGGATATAGGATCCACAGTAACATGTCAGACTTCATCTGTGGACCAAAGCAGACTTCTACATCTGGGTTCCTACATTCCTCAATCGAGTACACCCTGTGGAACACACTAAATTCAGTGGTTGAGAGCCTCCGGAATCTATCGTTCTGTTGCTGGGGCATATAGCCCAATAATCAGCTAAAGCTTTTATTGACCTTATGACACCTACCCTATTGCGGCTGCCGTTGGTAACAGCTGATTAACATCTCCTTGGCGTTGCTTATTGGTTTGGCCCTCAAGTTGAGCTCTGGGGCGCTCAGACTCCTGCTGCTCCTCAGAGGAGCGGCACCATCGTCATTTTCGTTACAGGCAGTCCTTTCAAGGTAGAGGCCCAGAAGCCTTTGTCAGAAACCAACCTCAACTGCAAAAAAAAAAAAAAAAATAGCAGCAGAGGCACGGGCCGAAAGCACCCGTACCATCTTCTTGGATCCAGCCCAGGCCACATCTCAGCTGTCTGAGGTGGATGCCTGTTGGTGGTAGTGGGGGGCACCTGATTTGGTTTTATGACTAGTGGAAGTCCCAATCCAGCAGACATATGGGTCAGCCAGGATTGTCCGAGAGGGATACTTTCCCAATTTAGCAGAGATTTTCCCCAGACCCAGGCAGTAGCCCAGTCTGTTTGCCTCTCTGTCAGATCCTCTTTCCTCCGAGGAGACGGGCCTCGAGCAGTAAAGTTATTCTGTGGTGAGTCGGAACACAGGTTCCTACTTCCTTTGCTTGGCTCCAAAATAATAGGCAGCATGAGCCCATTTGTTGACCTTGGAAGGTTAAACAAGTACCTGTTCAGGAGGAGTTCACTACAACCTCGGTATTCAAGCTTTCACTTCCTGGATGTTTGGCTTCAAGCCAGCCCATCTGGGCTGAGTCTCAGGAAGCAGTCGCCACAGCTTCTCAGTTGCTGTCTTCCAGGAGGGTTTCTGATTGTGGGATGGCACCAGATTCACCTTCCAGGAGCTTCTCTTCATGGGAGCCCTCCTAGATATATCCAGGGCAAGGGTACTGCCTTCCAGAGGAACGAAAAAGCGACATCTTCAGATGTCTCGTTACTTCACAAAAAGTGACTCTGTCCGGGCTCTTTTGATGCAGTGGATGGTGGGACTTATGCTTCGTCCGCAACAAATAGTGGTCTCCGATCATGCATCTGCACTTCTCCACATAAATGACAGAACCTTGGACAAAATTACTTACATGGTAGGCGCAGTTGGCTAGCTTCTGCTAGGTCTGCCCCTACCCTCTAAATCCCAGATCACCATCACCACGGTTGCACTCCTAATCGGTTGAGGAGCTCACTGACAAGACCTCCACACTCAGGTGTAGAGCCTGGAGGAGGAACATCATCTTCTCATAGATTTCTTAGAGATGAGAGCTGTCTCTTATGCTTTCCAAGTCTTGAAGGAGGTCCTCTGCCATGAAGTGATCCCACTTGGACGGATGACAGAATCGTGATGCTTTCATCAACAAGCAGGGTGGAGCATTCTTCTACCCTCCGTGCAGGAAGGCTGTGTGGAGGTGAGACAGTGGTGCCTTGAGCATGTTGCATCAGTTCAGTCGTTGTGTAGTCACTATTCGATGAGTGGGGCAATCCAGACCGGTCCTTTTGTGTCCTCTCAGCGCAAATCTGCCTCTACTCAGCTTCAGAAATCTAGACCCTGGTGTTTTCTATCAGGATGTATTCACTGCAGTAGACAAGATGCTCCTCTTTGCTTTCCTCCTCTTCCCTTAGTTAAGAGGGTGCTGCTCAAGTTCTAGGCAAGCGGGGCAGGATGATTCTCATCATCCCAGACTGACCTCGGTAGATGTAATTTGCGTGGATCAACTGTCGGTCAGAAGTTCCTCCAAGGTGACTCCCTCTACCAACAGACCCTCTGACACAGGGACTTTGGTCCTTCTTTCCTCAGCTCCCTTCATCTCCATGCCGGCTCCTGAGGAGATGAAAGTGGGCAAGGTTTAGGCTTCAGACAATCGTAGAATCTTAGCTGCACATAGACCTTCCACCAGGAGGACTTACGCAGCTAAGTGGTTACTCTTCACCATCTGGTGTGCAAAGTTCCATCTGGACCCTTTTGGTTTGCCCACCAAGTTAAATGTTGGGGTGCCTTGTGGACCTGTCAAATGCAGGTCTGCATTTCTTGGCAGAGAATGTTCACCTCTGCTTGTTTTCAGACAGTCTTGAGCCAGTAGACAGCATGTCACTGGCTCAGTTTCAGATAGTCGAATTTTGCTTCTCCCTACTTACTTCATTAACTCCAGAATGAAGGGAGGCGCTCCTTTATCTCTCTGAATGTTAAGAGCGGTTCTGCAATTCTACATTGACAGAACAAAGGATACATATCCAAGCAACTGTTGTGTCTTTCCGCATCATGCCTTGGCTGGGTCAGTCTGTTGCCAGCCCATGAGATGTATTTCTGCTTGGTTAGTAGCATGTCTTGACACTACTAATCCATGGCACAGGTTAATGGAAGCTGGCCTTATAGCTCAGTGGTTAGAGCACTGCTCTTGTAAACCAGGGTGGTGAGTGCAGGTCTCACTAGGGCCTGTGTGTACCTCTCCAGTTGAGTAAGTTACACAGATGCATTTTATGGGCAGACTGGATGGGCCTTGTGGTCCTTCTCTGCTGTCAACTTCTATGTTTCTATGTCAAGTTGGAAGGCCGGGTTCGCCCACTCTACCAGAGCGATTGTGGTTTTCCTCTGGAGATTCATAATGTACCCATTGCAGACATCTGCAAGGTGGCAAGTTGGAGCTCATTGTATACCTTTGTAAAGCACTATGTGGGATGTCCATGCCTGACAGTTAACTTTCTTCAGCAGGACAGTCCTTATGGACTTCTGTCCTGAGTGAGCTCTGTCTCCTACCACCCTACTCAGGGGTGGTTTGATTTTAGCTTGGTACTTTCCATTAGTGTGACTGAGTGATGGAGGCTTTCAGACCAGAAGATATGGAAATTACCGTAATTCTTGATCTTCTTGGAAGAAGTCTCCACCACTCATTCTACCTTCCTCCATCCCAGTGCACTCGTTCTGTTTTAGTCTTCATTTCCTTGTTGTTCAGGCTGTGAAGACATTGTTGATATAACCCTTCTTACATGGGTCATCAGGCCTTCACATGCCGGAAGTTAGGGTTAGGTTTTCTTTCGTTAGTTTACGCTGAACCATCTCGGTCAAAAGGTACTGAGGCAGTTGGAGGTTGACACTGAGATAACCTATATGGCGTGAATTAGTCTCATGGTGCCACGAATGCATGGTCCTGTCCCGCGCTAGCCCTTCTGAAGATTTTGGCTCCCACGGGTCTTAACGCCATAGTCCCATTAGTGTGAATGAGGGATGGTGACTTCGCCCAAGAAGATCAAGAATTACAGTAAGTACGTCATTTCCATTTTCCCTGGTCCATGGCCAAAATTCTTCTCATCAATAAAAAAGGTTCAGGGTGGAAATAAAGTGCCACAGCTCACAGTGTCTTTCCTGGAAGAAAATTACAACACGTAAAAGTACAGTAAATACATATCCGATGGTGTACAACCAGGAAATCATGCCAAGAGAATTTCTGATCGGCAGAAAATTAATTGTCTGTGTGTTGCTGAGTGATTGGGGGTCACTCTGGCATGCTGATGACTTGGTTTTGTACTGCAAGCCTGGGGATGTTGAAGTGTAGTGGTCGGCAGGGAGAATTCAGAGCAATCCTTGATTGCTGTCCCCTGGGGAGGCTGATGTTACATCGCTCCACAGCCGCTTGTGGTGGAGATGCATTTGACAGCTTGATTGACCACATGTCATCAGGCAGCCTCCCCAGGTCGGCCGGATGTGCACATCATTGTTAGTTGGCGAGGAGAAACAGGGAAAATTGCTGCATTGGTCTGCCAGATAACGACCTTGTAGTCCCACTCCAGTAGACCCCAGCACACTAATAAAGGGTCCCTTGGCCTCCATCTAGCAGAAGTAGCTCACCTCTAGACCATGGGGAGGTCCCAGGAAGGGTAAGCCGGCCAGTTAGGAGAAAGAGGGAGTTTCCAGGTGTCCTTCCCATCCACGATGCTCAGAGGGTCCCCGGCTGGGACATGTCAGCCCCAAGGAATGAGATAGTTGTAGTCAGATGGGTCTCTGGGACTGGAAAGGTGAGATGAGTCTAGGGTACAGGAGAAGCGTCTGAAGCTTGAAGAAGTGGGGTGCCAGTGGCACAGGAGGAGTATAAAGAAATAAAACAAACAAAAGAAATTAATCAAGGAGAGCACTAAGTTACACTTTATAGCCCTTCCTCCATTAAAAAAAAAAATACATGGATGAGAATTTTGGGTGGGTGTGTCCCTCACGAAAGACTTCCCTAGCATGATGGACCTGTAAAGAACACAGCATCTTGTAAAAATGCTTAGTTTTATCATAGTTGATTTGAAAGAGAGCGGACAGTTAAAAACTTAAAACTACATATCTTGCTTCAGAAATGAAAAACAGGTATGTCGATGTTTTTGTGTGCTAACTGCTTACATTATCTTAAAAATAGGTTTCTCACCATACTGCTTACTTAAGTTGATTTTATGACTGAATGAAATGTATTTATGTTCCACTTGGGATAATGCAGTTTGCTGTGCTGTGCTGTGGGATATTGCTTTTTTTCTTAAGTTTAAGGGTTACATGCAGATTGTGGTGAATTGTGGGCCATTATTTTGCCATCTGGTTGTGAGGTTTTAGGTTACTTGCACAGAACAAATCATAATATAAATGATCCTTCTGTAGTGCAGGACACACCAAATCAAAATAAGATTCTGGGAGCTCATCCCATGCATCGTAGGTATGGTCTAATCGTGAAGTGTGGTGCCATGTTTTAAGTTGTAATCCTGTAATGTATATACTGGTAATTTTTACATGAAAGCCACACTAAACTGTTATAGTGTGTTCAGGCACAGCCTTGTGTGGGTTATATGGACCTGTATTATAGACAGGGGAATGTTGCATGACACCGAGAAACTCCTGCTCTTCTTCAGTAGGAGTCATGGTATCTTTAACTTTCACCTGCACAGTGACCAAATATGGACAGTAGGGACCTCAGTTTAACTTCTCATCTGGAGGACAGCACCTCAGCAGTACAGCCCATGATACTGCACTGAATCATGTGTCATTTATGGGTATTATCGCAGGTGCCTGGTGGGGCTAAAACACACAGCCTTCTGATCTTCCAGCCCCAGAGGTGAGTGTGGCACTTGTTGAGCCACTGACACTGATTCATTTCAGCCCATTAGTTAATTTTTCTGATATTCATTGGTCTGGTGGCATGATATGCTATTTGCAGCAAATGATTTGCATTAGCAGGTCGATGGCACAGCAGTAGTGCTGCTGCTCACAACCACAGCAACGTGGACTCGGGAACAAGCCTGGGGCATGGGTGGAGGGCTTGCAGGAGAGGAAGATGGAGTATCCCAGTGGACACTGTCCTCCTCTGCAGAGAAAAGGATGCTTTCTTTGCAACAGTACTGCCACCTAAGTGACCATGGGTGACTGTGTAGAAGGGCACCATGAAGAAGGTGAAAGACGCTAACTGGGGACCCACACTATGCATACATTGTGTACGCATGTGTATTGGTTCTCCTAATGGGACCCTGGTACATTCAGGGTCATTTCTCACCCCTAAGCTGTGCCTCCTGTTGTCTGGTGCCTTTCGGTACATTCCTCCATCCTTTACCCTGCCCGGAAGGTAAGCTGAGGCTCCATTGAGGATGGCAAGTGAGTTAGATTGTGTGTCAGTGGAATACAACCATGGGTTTCAAGGAAGCCAGAGTGTGGAGACTGGACATAAAATGAAAATGTTAAGAATAACATTATATGCAGTTTAAAGAGTTTGCTGCCCAGTTTTTTTCTTTTCATTCTGAAGGATGTGCTTCTGTAGTGTAGTCAAAACCATGTATAAAAATGCTGTGGTCATCCACTGGGCTTTCGTAGGATTTCTTGTTTGGGAGTCCGGACTGTCTTTGAGAACAAAAAGGGGTCCACAGCCCAAAGTGGGAGTTCCTATAGGAAATTTCCGGGATCCCCATTTAAATACATGGGATTGGCCCCTCTTGTGGCTGTAATAAGACTGTAGAGTGCGGGGAGGGAGCGCCATTGGTTTCTATGGGGTCATTTTAAACTTAGTTGTATATGTTTTAGATGGTGAATTAAAACAAATTATGGCCACCGCTCAACTAATAAGGCCCTTGTTAGTCGAGTGGTGATTGTAATTGTTTGAATTCTCCTCTAAAACATAAAACATTGTAGTTTAAATGGCCCTATAGAAACTAAATGGAGCGTGACTCTGCACTCTACAGAATCTTACATTACAAGCAGTGCAGGTAAGGGGCACAGCTCACTCAGTGGACTCCCAGGGCTCTGGAAAGGAGCATCTCAGGTACTTAATGCAAAAAAAAAAACAGAGCGTCCGATGCAGCTTATGTGCATAAAGGACACGGTACCCACTTTCCCGAGAGCCCTGCATCCAGGGACTTGAGGAGCTGCTTGCTAATTTAGAGTCCCGACTTGTGCACTGGAGTGCTACAGTAGGCCAACCGGTGGAGAATTAAACATCCCACAAAGTGCTACCTTCCTCTGGTAGAGTGGATGGGAGCCTCTTGAATATAGCCCTGCCTTGTGGTGCTTCAGAGGAAGTAGTGTGTTGTGCAGCCCAAAACAGTGTGTTGGGGGATGGGGAGCACTACAGGGGTCAAGATTGGCATCAATCCACCTGTCAAATGCAGGTAGATTTTGTATTGGGCCAGTAAAATTGCCTGCTTGGCTTGTACTAAAGGAGGTAACATGTCAATATGTCAGCAGTTTAGGTAGTGAACTATCTATGGGGACCAGTGGATTTTTCTACCTACTTACTCTGTTGGCTAGGGCTTCAAGCCCTGTCTTTAACCCTGCACTAGGTGGGTGGGTATGTGGGCTCTCCTGGGAAGAGTGAGATGCAGTGGCTGCATTGCCCAAACAAATGCGGCACACTCTAAAACAAACTATCAACTGTTCAAGCTGTGTGGCTACATGACTTCAGAACAATACATGTATTTGGTTGTGGAGCCTTCAAGCAAATTTATCTAAGGTTAAACATAGAACACAAATAATTTAGCTTGCATTGATGTAAAGAATAAAGAGTGATCTGTTATGCCTTTATCTGTCCGTATAGACTGCTGGGGTAGTGAAGCTTACCCTTTCCAGTCATGCTGTCTGACAGATATACTACTGCCATGGAGATCCTAGTGGCTATTGTAAACCTCTAGATGAAGAGTGCTTTGAATATTCTGCCTGGATATCTGTGAGCTGATGATGACTTGTCACCAGTCATGTGTCTCAAGGTTGATAACTGAAGTTGTTGAATAGATTAGGACGAAAAGCTTGGAGGATGCTATTCTTAAAACTGACAGCAGATTCATCAGAGGCACTTACCATATCTCAGACAAAATGTAGCGTGGATTGAATTCGTTATCATAGTCTAAAACAGACTTTGCTCCTGCTGTTGTACCTCTTCAGAATGGCCATCCTGACTCCCCACCACTCCGTGTCATCTTCTTAGACTACACAGTTTAACATAGCTTTGCAGTAATCAGCCAAGTGACTGTAATAGTATTTAATATGCCGTCTAGAAACTGGCTTTGTAGAAGCAATTTTCTTGACTAGAGTCCTGGTTCTTCTCATTTTACAAAACTATGCAGAGCTTTGTGAATTCTCCTGGACTGAAACCCATGGTTTAATTCTGCTGAATGCAAGGCCTTCTAAAATGCAGCATTTTAAGTGGCTCCTGCAGATAGCTGTAATTCAACAACCAGCACCGAAGTTATTTGTCCTCCCATATCCCCTGGAGCTCATTGTGTCGACAAATGTTGCTTGTTAGATGTCAGAAAAGTCACTTCAGTTCATTAGCGCATCTTAGTGTAGAAACAAAAATCTGACCTTAACTTTTTATTATAGAAGTTCCTAGTCATCTTTCCATTTCAGTTCTGACATGATCCTATAATACGATCAGTATCCTTAGAATGTTTAGGAAATAAATGGCTGGATGCTGCTTTATGATTTATTTCTCTGTCCTATCAGCCTCTCAGTTGCTTAACATCAGTTCTATATTTATTTACAAGTTGTTGACCAAGAATGGCATACTGGTCCAAAGCTGCTTTGTAGATGTGACAGGAGGGGAGGAAGAATGCAGTGAGAGTACCACAAGGCACAGAAATAAACATCATACAAAAAAATCATGAGCAGATAAATGCAGAATAATTGTTATATTACAAACATTAAATAAACTGCAGGTAGTATAAAAGCTGGTGTAGGTTAGAGTACAAGTACAATCTAGGGTGCAGCGTGATACACTTGCTACCCTACAAATATGATAAATAGGTGAGTGCAACTATATTGGCAAATGCAACAGAAAGCCAAGGAGAATACGACAGATAGTGCAGTAGTATCTGAGGGAGGGTAGTGGGTATGGGCAGGGGACGAGGATAAAAGGAACACAAGAAGGAAAGGGCAGAAATCACAGGAAACAGAAGGTGACAGCGATCTGATGGGGCTAGTTGCATGAGCAGGGTGGGGAAAATGTCGCAGAGAAGAGCTTTAAATGTGAGGAGAGCTGGGGAGAGCTATTCCAGTGGAGGGAGGTAGGATTTTCGTATAGTCTGCCTCTGTAGCACTCTTGCTGGCTTTGGAAATTCTGTAGTGGGCATGGCAAAGTAACACAGTTACAGAAAGAAAGAAAATGTGTGTAATTACTGGCCAAGCTGAATTACAAGTGGAAAACAGTGCTGCAGTTTCCCATTATACACAGCTGTGTGTAATCATGAGAACACAGCTGTGTTTACATTCACTTTAGTTAATTGAAAGCATAGAGTGGAGTGAGGCATTGTTTATTTAAAAATTTAAATAAAAACAAAAGGCAGAATCAACCAGACAGGTTTAAGAATGTGAATTAAAGTGAACATAAAGGGTATTTATTGGATGGAGACTAAACTTAGGCCCTGGGAATTGAAATTTCTCAGAACAGAAAACTCAGGAGGCGGTGTATTTTCAAAAGAAACCTTGGGACCAGATATGATAAATTAATAAAAATCACAGGTAGGGTGTGAAACCCAGATTATTTACACACCCTTGGTGTGATGCCTTTTAAATCACTCAGATTTTGCTCTTGTGGTTTGAGGGCATCCCAAGCCTTGGTGTGTAAAACATTCTGATTATACACTTGTACCAATATTGCTCAGCATAGGAAGCCTTTGAACAAGTATGCTTAATATAATGGCATTCTGACTGGTATCTGACTTGTATTAAAAAAAAAAGCGGTCGTGCTGCACTGTTTCTTTAAGCATGCTATATTTTCCCAGCATTTGTTCCCACACTGTGCTGAGAAAGAAATGTCAGACAGGTTTCAGTATGCTGCTGCATCATGTAACAGTCTGAAACCGAAGAGCACAAGCCAGAGAAACTTCAAAGAAGAAATGGCACTTTTATAACCACTGTTTGGTGCCAAGTCATGATCCAGACTACCAAATTTCAGTGACTTCATCTCCAGACTATTCTTTCGCCTCCTCCTCTTGTGTGGCGCACACAGGCTGCATGTGGAGTGGTTGGACAGCATTATCGAGGCTTCTGTATTAGCAACATGGTTGTAGATGTGAACTGAAAACAAAAACTACACGTGTTGCAGCTCCTGCTTGGAAAGAAATTGCAGATATTGCACAAAATCAACTTTTACACACATTCTGTTTGCAAGTAACAGTATTTTACTTTATATTGTGTAATACTGTTAGTTGTTTGTTTAAAAGCCTGTGACATCACAGAGGAAACTTTAGGAAAATGTAATCTTGGGACACATTTATGCTTGTATTTCATATAGCCTCCATATTTAGCTTCCCGCTTTTCAGTAGGAATCTGTACATTAAAGGACTGTGTATACAGTAATTCCATGTATAATTATGTAAACCGTGACTGGTAAGATTATTTGATCACCCATAAAAGATAAAATCATTACAGTTACTACAAAGTTTAACAATAAATAGCTTATAACCTATTCCTATCTCTGTACGATTGGACGTTTCCTTTTTTGAGTAGATGAGCTTGTATCCGTAGAAGCACTACATAAAGTTTGGCGATGTGTTATACGTGTAGAATTACAGTAAATTGATGCACGAAGGATGAAGTTAGGTGGTGGGCATAAGCAAATGCCCTCTTTATGTGGGCATGTAAACATACCAATGAGACTGACAACCCTTGGGACCCCTTACCAGCAACTTCCCCAGGATGGTAATCCCTATACTAAAAGAAGCTTTATAAAAGCACACAATGTTATAGAACCCATCTTCATTGTCCTCTTTTTTTCACCAATGTTTTCCTCTCTTTCTTTACTGAATAAAATAAATTGCAAAAGTTACAGCATCCTTTTTCTTTTTATTATGCTTTTTACGTTACCTACCGCCATTCCTCAGCCTCTGTCATGGCCTCAACATCCTTTTTGTCATATGATGCAGTATTATGAACAGAACATCAAAGGACAGTTGGCATATGATTTCAGTACAGTACTCAGATATCTGTATCTTGCTTCTTTATGTAAAATGCATTGCACAGTTATAGGCAACGTGTTTCCTCAAAGCCTAGCTTACATGGAATCCTGTGATAGAATTTATGAAATTTGGGTTTCTATTGATTTGAGGAGATTTGATATTTTGAAGTAAAATTGCATACCTTGTCATTGTAATAACTCTCCTTTGATCAGCAGAAAGTGGGAGGCCCAAATAGTCCTCAGTCCCATGTGAGTTTCATTGTATTTAAAGCAGCAGTGCAACAAAAATGGGCAAAATTTTGACCCCACCTTTTTCCTCCTAATCGATGCCAGATGTCTACCAGTTTATTTTGGTGGCAACATTTTCAGTTTTCATTATCATTTAAGAATGTTATGATAGTTTTAAAGTAATTATTTCTCAGGAAAAAAGATAGTTGTGTCATTTTGCATAGAAATAATACTGAGGACCGAAGAGGTAAGAATCCAGACAGAAATGCAGATGTACAGTACACAGCATAGAAGCATCCAAAACCCACATCAACAGTTCTGCCAGTAGTTTTCATAGCCATAGCAGAACATTTGTTTTTGTAATGACTTTTCATTGCACTGCTGCTTTAAACCATGGAGCACACTTCTGTTCTCTTGTCTTTCTCTAATTTTGTGCATTTTCATAAAGGTGTTTTTGTTATTATTGGGTCTGTAAGCAGCTGCAATATTAATTTTCCTACAAGAATCCATTCAGAGATGTTCAGAATTAATTTTTGCTACTGAAGAAGTTAAGGTGGTTAGCCATTGGGATTTTCTTTTCAAGTTTATCCATGGCCGTTTTTCTGCTAGGCACTCTTCTGGTACCTTGTTATTCGCATTATTGATTATTCTTAGCCAGTATGATACTAGACTAAGTTCCATTTTATCTGCAATGTTGTTTTACCTACCTCTGCCCTGACCATTGCTGTTGAAGATGCAAATGGTACTCTTAATAGTGGTTTATAAATTGCCGGATCAAAACAAGCGCATCAAGAAGAAGCTGCAAGAACGCGTTTGTAAAATGTGAAAGGATTTAGAGCAACAGGGTATAATAGCGGTGAGAATTACCACTACTCCTGTCGCTCTGCGGATTGCCCGTAGAGGATCAAGTTGCCATGTGCTGGGGTGCCTGGTTGAGCTGCTCCCATGGTGAAGCAGGAGACCTGGGACTATGGTTCGGTTCCCACCAGGTCTCCTGCTGCAACTTTTTTTTTTTAAAACAAATAATTTTCCCCTCCTGTTTTCTCCTATCTCTGAATTCCACAACATCCCCCAGGAGTTGATCATTTTAAGTCTGGGGTGTGTGTGTGTGTGGAGAACCCCACGTCGAGATTGTGCGAGGTTTCCACTGCAAAAAAGAAATCCCATTGTTTTCAGTGGGGCTGCGCTCTTGTCGTCGGTCGCTCTTGTACCCGATGTTGTTTACAAGGCTGCTGTTTTCTTGTGGCATGTATTGCCACATGGTTTTGTTTGTGGCGACATGACCCCATGCCATTTATAGAAATATGATAGTGGGGTTTCTATACTATTTGGAAGGTAGAATTTTATACTTCCGCTCCATAGTAATATGGGGTTAATTTACCATACCCCACCACACACACAGCCTTTTTCCCCGTTATATATGGAAGCAT